>VDFB02179234.1:15022332-15178929 GCA_007258455.2 Sequoia sempervirens
AGAGGTATGTACAAAGAGGGATAGGGTAGATAGAGACAATTAGAGAGGGAAGGAGAGAGGTAGGGAGAGAGGTGAGATGGATAGATAGAGAGATAGGGATAAGGGTTGAGGGTATAGGGTTGAGGGATTAGGGTTGAGGTTCCAATGTATAGGGTAGAGGGTTTAAGCATTTAATGGTTGAGGGGTTAAGGGTATATGTTTTAAGATCCAATGTATAGGGTAGATGGTTGAGAATTTAGGGCTTAGGGTTTTATGTATATTGTAGAGGGTAGAGGGTAGAGGGTTTAAGGGATTTAGGGCTGAGGGTTTAAGGGATTTAGGGTTGAGGGTTGAGGGATTAAGGTTGAGTGATTAAGGGTTGATAGTTGAGGGTTGAGGGATTAAGTTTTGAGGGTGTAGGGTTTAAGGGTTGAGGGTTAAGGTTTTAGGATAGAGAGTTTAAGGGTGGAGTGTATAGGGTTGAGGGATTAGTGTTGAGAGTTTAGGGTATTGGGTTGAGGGTTTATATTTTAGGTTTGAGTGTTTAAGAGTTTAAGGGTTTAGGGTATAGGGCTGAGGGATTAGGGTGGAGAGGGAGTGATGGATGGAGGGAGAGATGGAAGGAAAAGTGAGATAGAGAGGAGAGAAAAGGAGGGAAGGACAAAGATAAATGAGGGTTGAGGATCCAATGTATAGGGTAGAGGGTTGAGAATTGAGGGTATAGGGTTGAGGACCTATAGGATTGATGGTTTAGGGTATTGGGTTGAGGGTATAGGGTTGAGGGATTAGGGTTGAGGGTAGAGGATATTGGGTTGAGTGTTTAAGCATTTAGGGTTGAGGGTTTAGGGTTGAGGGTAGAGGATTTAGGGTATAGGTTTGAGGGTATATGGTTGAGGGTCCAATGTATAGGGTAGAGGGTATAGGGGTTGAGGGTTTAGGGTTTAAAGTTTGAGGGTTGAGGGATTATGGGTTGAGGGTTGAGAATTAAGGGTTGAGGGTTTAAGGGTTGAGGGATTAGGGTTGAGAGTTTACTTGGGTTTAAGGTATTAAGGGTTGAGGGATTAGGGTTGAGGGTAGAGGATATTTGGTTGAGGGTAGAGGGTTGAGGGTTTAAGGGTTGATGGTTTAAGGTTGAGTTTAGAGGGTTGAGGGTATAGGGTTGAGGGATTAGGGTTGAGGGTACAATGTATAGGGTAGAGGGTATATGGGTTGAGGGATTAGGGTTGAGGTGTTAAGATTTGATGGTTTGGGGTAGAGGGTTTAGGGGTTTAAGGAATGAGGTCTTACGTTTGAAGGATTAGGTTTTAGGGTTTAGGGTAAAGGGTTGAGGGTAGAGAGTAGAGGGTTGAGGTTTAAGGGTTGACAATATAACGGTTTAAGAGTTGAGGGATTAAGGTAGAGAGTTTAAAGGTTTAGGGAGGGGATAGGGGTTGAGGACCTATAGGGTTGACGTTCCAATGTATAGGGTAGAGGGTTTAAGCATTTAATGTTAGAATCCAAGATCACCTACATGCAAGATGGATACCTGTCACATGCAAAAGATATGAAGAACCAAAAAGATGCTCTATAAACCTCTCAGTAAAAATGCATTAAGAGAATCGATTATTACAAGGTGATCAATCCTTATGAAGGAGATCAAGAAACCCTAAAAGGGAAACCCGAAAGTGCACACTTAATAATTATTAATTAATTAATTAATGTGCCTAAGTTTAGCTTAAGTAATAAAGAGGAATAAGTGACTTAATTAATTAATCAATGTGATGTAATTAATTAAGCATAATAACTTATTACTCTAACACCCCCCCTTAAGATGAACTTAGGAAGAAGCTAAAACACTAGAATAAGATGCATGAAAGAAAAGATGGGTCCCTGCAACTAGGCCTGATCAAGTACCCATTTACAATTGCAAGAATGAGGTAGAGAAGGAAAAAACCCAGTGGGACAAAACCTCCCCTACAATGTGATTTCATGCTGCAAAGAAGCACTGGAAAAACTCTATAGAGTAACACTAGATCCACAATTTGACAAGCAAGGAAAGGTATCTCTGTCTACAACTGAAACCAAAACCAGAATCAAAATAATGTGACAGCAGACCTGATACCACGGAACACTCAAAAACTCCAAACGGGAACAACCCTAGAATCTATGAAGCAGCAAGCAATTATTGAATGATGTATTACTGAAAACGAAGTGCAAAGATGCAAGATGCACTCTCCTAACTGCCAAAACATCCAAGTAATCGCCAAACAACCCATCAGGCCAAATTTGGACTAACTGATAAACCTAGGATAGATATAGAAAAAAGTGCATGGATAGCGACATAGAGCTCCTTAATACCTTTCCAACGCTGCAAACGAGGTGAAAATTGGACATCGTGGCAAAAAGTTATGAGCTCAGAAGTCCAAAAAAAACATCTAACTTCAAACAGTAATAAATGCAAGAAAATAGTAAAATACTATAAAATGAACTGTACCAAATGAAAGTGCTCAAAACCAGCTTTCCAGAAATATCTCGTTTGCCCGATTTTGATACCATATGCCCAAGTTATGGCCAAAAGAAAAAAACTACTCTTTTAAAAAAAATCAGGACTAGGAAGGGCAAAGAGGGTCGTACATCATGCTGACGTCAGTGGTTCACGAGAAAAAAATTGATAGCCATTTGGCTGTCGGGGAAAAAATCCACCCCCTCTTGGTAAAAATTTTCGGCTACCGGAATATGCCTGATTTTGTCAGAATATTCTTGGGGATCTCCCGGTATATTCCAGAAGGGAATATTCCCTGTGTTGGCAGAATATTCTGCAGCCGGTTGGTAGATCTGGGCGCTGGCCCCTGGTTCTAGATATGACCGGGGCTAGCTGGAGGGACCCGACAGTAGCTGAGCTCGCGGGCTCTGGTTCCGCATAGGACCACGGGCGTTGGAGAAGGAGCCGGCGGGGGCTGGGGAGAGCAGCAGCGAGCGGGCGGTGGAATGGGGCGGCGACGGCGGGCCGGTGGCTGCCCGGTGGCCGTCAAGCAGTGGATCTTCATTAGAACTGGAGCCGCTGGCGCGAAATTTGAGAACAACCATTTTTTGACATTTTTTCAATTTTTGAGCCTCGATCTGCATGCTGGGGAGGCCGTACGGCCCCTCAAACAAATTTTTTTGCCTCCCAGATCAACTTCACCAAAATGGATGATTTGACAGGCGTTTCTAGGGTTTTTGGCCGCTGCGAATGCAATGGCGGTGTCCGTTTGAGCCCAAAGTGAGCCAAAAAATAGGCTACCCCCAGATCTTGCAAAAAAGATGCCTATGGAAACCCTTGCACATGAAACTCACTGAAAGGCCATATCTTCAGATCACGAATATGCAGCTGCAGGTCTGGAGCTCTGATACCATGTTAGAATCCAAGATCACCTGCATGCAAGATGGATACCTGTCACATGGAAAAGATATGAAGAACCAAAAAAATGCTTTGTAAACCTCTCAGTAAAAATGCATTAAGAGAATGGATTATTACAAGGTGATCAATCCTTATGAAGGAGATCAAGAAACCCTGAAAGGGAAACCCTAAAGTGCAGACTTAATAATTAATAATTAATTAATTAATGTGCCTAAGTTTAGCTTAAGTAATAAAGAGGAATAAGTGACTTAATTAATTAATCAATGTGATGTAATTAATTAAGCATAATAACTTATTACTCTAACATTTAAAGGTTGAGGGTGCAAGGGTTTAAGGGTTTATAGACGAGGTTTAGGGTTCAGGGATTAGGGTTGAGGGTTGAGGGTATAGTTTTGAGTATATAGGCTTTAGGGTATATGGTTGAGGATCCAATGTATAGGGTAGATGGTTGAGAATTAAGGGTTTAGGGTTTAATGTATAGTGTAGAGGGTAGAGGGTTGAGAGTTTATGGGCTTCAGAGTTTAGGGATTAGGGTTTAAGGGTTGAGGGTTGAGGGATTAGGGTTTAATGTTTGAGGGTTGAGGGATTAAGGGTTAATAGTTGTGGTTTTGGTAATTGAGGGTTGATGGATTAGGGTAGAGAGGGAGGGAGATGTGAGAGAGGAGGAGGGAAGAGGACGGAAGGACAAAGAGAGATGAGGGTTGAGGATCCGATTTTTAGGTTAGAGGGTTGAGAATTGATGGTATAGGGTTGATGACCTATAAGGTTGATGGTTTAAGGGTTGAGGGTTGAGGGGTTAGGATTGAGGGTAAAGGGTATTGTGTTTAGGTTAGAGGATAGAGGGTTTAAGGGTTTAGTTTTTAAGGTTTGAGGGTTGAGGGTAGAGGGTTTAGGGTTCAAGGTAGATTATAATGTTTTAAGGGTTTAAAGGTAGAGGGTATAGGGTTGAGGGTAGATGGTATTGGTTAAGGGTAGAGGGTAGAGGGTTTAAGGGTTTAGGTTTGACCTTATTTAAAGTTGTTGGTAGAGGGTTGATGGATTAAGTTCAAGGGTCCAATGTATAGGCTAGAGGGAATAAGGGTTGAGAATTGATGGTATAGGGTTGATGACCTATAAGGTTGATGGTTTAAGGGTTGAGGGTTGAGGGGTTAGGATTGAGGGTAAAGGGTATTGTGTTTAGGTTAGAGGATAGAGGGTTTAAGGGTTTAGTTTTTAAGGTTTGAGGGTTGAGGGTAGAGGGTTTAGGGTTCAAGGTAGATTATAATGTTTTAAGGGTTTAAAGGTAGAGGGTATAGGGTTGAGGGTAGATGGTATTGGTTAAGGGTAGAGGGTAGAGGGTTTAAGGGTTTAGGTTTGACCTTATTTAAAGTTGTTGGTAGAGGGTTGATGGATTAAGTTCAAGGGTCCAATGTATAGGCTAGAGGGAATAAGGGTTGATGGTTTAGGGTTTAAGGGTTGAGGGATTAGGATAGAGAGGCAGAAGTGAGATAGAGGAGATAGAGAGAAAGGATTAGGGTAGACAGAGACAGATATAGAGACAGAGAGGGAGAGAGAGTTGTCTAGTTATGTAGGTAGAGAGAGGGAGTGGGGGATAGAGTGATGGGAGATATAGAGAGAGACAAAAGGAGAGGGGGTGGGGGAGAGAGAGAGAGAGGGAATAGGAGAGAGATAGAGGGAGGAGTGAGAGAGAAGAGGACAGGAGAGACCAGAGAGGGAGTGGAGGGAGTGAAGAGAGGAGAGATGGAGAGAGAGTGGGAGATAGAGGGAGAGATAGACAAAGGAAAGAGATAGAGATGGAGGGACAGAGAGGACAATAATGGAGAGAGGGAGGAGCCTGAGATAGGGAGTGGAGGGGGCGGAGGAGCATCCGAGGAGGAGATGGGAGAGACAGAGGATGAGAGACAGGATGGAGACAGAGGGATATATATCACAGGAGGATGGGCAGGAGGAGAGGAGGAGAGAGAGAGGAGAGAGAGAGAGAGAGAGAGAGGGGTGGAAGGTGGAGACGGAGAGAGAGGAAGAGGAGGGTGGAGATGGAGGGAGGAGGAAGAGAGAGACAAAGACAAAGACAAAGAGACTGAGGACAGAGACGAGAGAGTGGAAGAGATGGAGTGGAAGAGAGAGGAGAGAGATAGAGGGAGTAAGAGAGAGGAGTGGGAGAGAGATAGAGGGAGTGAGAGAGAGAGAGAGTTCAGAGAGAGGGAGAGAGAGAGAGATTAGTGTTTATGGTTTAATGGTAGGCGTATCAAGGGTTTTTGTAGTATAGGGTTGAGGGATTAGCATTTAAGGCATAGTGTCTAGGGATGAGGTTTTAGGGATAAGTGAGAGACCTAGATGGCTAAGGGGGATGGATGGCTAAGGATAAAGAGAGAGAGAACATAAATCTATAGAAAATCAACATTTTTCATAATGTGAGCATGTTTTGAAGATGTTGAGATGTAGCAGTTTGTATAGCAAGACATAATGTGAGTGTGTTATAACACGAGCGCTTAATGCGAGTGCATTATAACACGAGTGCTTAATGTGAGTGTGTTATAATGTGAGCACATGTTATAACATGAGCACTTTTTATCACATTTTGCTCTAAAAATGGTAAAAAAATCAATATACCTATGATATCCAAGCCCACATTTTGTATATTATCTTGGTTGTGTGTGTGTTTCAACAAAAAAAAAAATTGATTCTTTTGTGAAGTGTGCATGCAAATTTTTTTTATATTCTACTACCTTTTTATGTACTTTCCACCACCTTTGCATGAAATAATAGATTTTTCATGTAAATTTGATATATATCAATTCAAGTATCAATTCCATTCAAGAGTGATATACAAGTGAACATTGAAAATGAAACAAGCTTTTGAAAAACTCAAATTATTGAGGAGTTTGATACAAGAAGAAAAGGCTACATAATTGGGTAGAACTCCTAAATTCAAATCTCCATTTTTCAGGTATGTGAAGTCTTTACACATTTTCTTTATATATTTTCCTTAATTCAATTTTGGATTGCTTTGATTTTGTTATTTTTCATATTCCACATTCAATGTTGTATGTTTGTCATTATAAACTTAGCTTGTCAATGATGCACATTTTAAACTACACAATTCTTTACACTTGCCAATTACATTTTTAAACCACATCTCTTTGAGGCATTTTGTTAAACAATTGACCTACCTTGGGGTATGTGCACGATCATGATGGGCCAAAAAGTGGCAATATGATGGGTATGTGGCTAACGACTATTTTTTTAACCAAAATTGATGAAATGAAAAGGGTTTTTAAAGGAGATTCTCATAATTCTACCAATAAAAATTATGCTTTACTTTGAATTTAATAAGTAATTATCATTTATTTTCTATTCAAATTATGACTAAAGCCCTGATTGATAGGTTGATTGAAAAACATCTATAGCTTTCAAATGGTATCACATTTTTTGAATCCAAAATATGTGTCACATTCTATGCTTTGCATAGTATAAGATTAAAAAATGAAAAAATGAATTTCATGAAGTTTTGACCAAGTTAAGGTGGTCAGACATACAAGTTTTTATATTTTTTAAAAGTTGTAATAAAAATAATCATAATTAGTTATTTACCTGGAAAAAAATTACAAAATATATGAATCACATCCGGACATGAGTCATCTAGTTATATCTAAACTATTATAAGAAAATATTATCATTTTATTGTGGTTAGGGTGGTGAGACAGACACCTACTTCTTATTTTTTCCTTGAAATTTAAGTACCACTATGTTGAAATTTCAAATTTTCATCAAATAGATTTTTTTAAAAACAAACCTAGTAGTTTAGAAACTACATTAAATTTGCTACAGATTCTATTCTTACATATTTTTGAAATAATATATATAACTTTTTCAAATTTTTAAGTCAAGTTGCCTAACTCTGATTTTTTTGAATTTTTTGCCACTTAAGGGCATATTTTTTCCATGATGATCCTGCACATATCCCTTGTTTATGCTTCTGCATTTTGTATACACACACACACACACACACACACACACACACACACACACACACACACACACACACACACATATATATATGAGAGAAGTTATAAGTATGTAAACTAACATCATTTTTGAATCCTTTTCTATGGATGTTCATATCCCTATACAAATCTTTCATTTTGTTATAGGCATGGTGGGTGTTGGAAAATGTAGTGGAATTTGGTTTTACACCTAGAAATTGCATATGCTTGAAATTTTGTAACACCTTTTCAACAAATCCATTTTGTGCATATACTGCAATCATTCTAGTCCACAAGGACATACCTCATTGAGGTATTTTGTCAAACAACTCTACCAAGTAGTCAATTTCGTTGTCTATGCTACCAAATTTTCCATACATGTCTACCAATGCATTTTACCAAATAGCATGGACAAGGAAATCAACTATTTGAAGAAATTCCTCGAAGAAATGTGGTCTCATGGTGATGTGAATTTTTTCAAACACATGATTGCCTTGCCTATCCTACCAAATTTTCCATAAATGTCTCTATAAAATTGGAATATACTCCTCCCACATTAATAGATCTTTGAATATATTTTGGCTTTCATCTCTATTTTTAAAATAACCTCATCATTAAACCTACCTCATCATTAATGTTGTAATATATTTTTAATGTTTCCTTCATTACTCTACCTACAAGGGATTGTAACCCTTCTCTCCAATATTTCAATACTCTTTATTCAAGGCTAAGTTAGGAACATGGGGAAGGGTGCAACTAAGTCAATAGGGCCAGCTAGGTGATGTAAGTATGAAGAGAAGGGATAGTGCAACAAAATATGATCACCTATTTCCTCTGCCCTTTTGTAGGGAACACACCAGGAAGGGCCACTATAACCCAATCAGCTAAATCTATTAGCCATTAGCACCCTTCCTTGCATAGCCACCCATGCAAAGATGCCTACCTTGGGGAGGTAGTCATTGTGCCAACATAGATCCCTTGGGAGCATAGAATCGACATCTTGAATTTGTATTAGAATCCTGTAGCCATCCTATGCATTATAATCATCCGTTGGGAAACATTTCCAATGCATTTGGTCACTTCCATGCCTCAAACACATCGTTCTTGATATCAAGGATAGCTCGAAAGTATTAGCATACTCATTATTGATCCCTAGAGTTCTCACATCCTTCCATTGAAAATAAAAATTGCCATTAGAGAAAGAGAACCTATAATCTGTTACATGAGACCCCCAAGCTTGCATGGTGATAATCCTTACTTGCTCAAGATCTTCTCTGAGATATCAATTTCTGATAGCCCTCCTAGGAATCTTCCCAGAATAAGGTTGATCGTTTGTCTCTAATTTCTTAGGTGATATAGTCAGCAACAATATCTCTACAGTGACACAAGAAATTCCAAATTCAAGATCCCTTGGCAAGTGTAGTTGTAGTAAAAATGCTTAATTCCCTAGCCTCCAAGTATTTTTCTCCAAACAAGCTTTGCTCTAAGGGCCTTGTTTTGCACTCCCAATTTCTTTAAACTAGTCCCATCTGCCTCCTTGGTTTTGCAGATATTATCCCAACTTATTAGTGGAAATTTCCTTTGTTTAGAGGTTCCTTTCCAAAAGAATCTCTTCATGCATTGGTTGATTTTTCCATTCGCCTTGAATAGGTAGGGGTAGACATGAGATCATATAGATAGGAAAGGTTTCCACCACAACCTTAAGCATCATGTGCCTCCCTTCCCACCAAAGCCATTTTCCTTTCCATGAGGCTAGTCACTTCTCCACCTTCATTACTAAGGGATCCCAGATCTTTCCATGTTGAGCCCCAGCAGAAAGGGGAAATCCTAGGTATTTGCATGGAAGTTTACCCTTTTGAAAGCCAAGAACTCATAGAATCTAATTTTCAATAGCTGGTTTAGTGAAAAAGAAAAAAAAATCTCAATACTAACCTCTTGTCTAGAAAAATTAGAATATAGTGATAGGATCTCTTTTAAACTTCCTTGCTTTGCAAACCATGGCAACATCAAAGAGCATGGTATCATCAAAAAATTGCTTATGGGTAACAAAAGGCAATCCTCAGGTGTTTTTTATTCCTTCAAGCATACCCAACTCCAAGGCTTTAGAAATAGATCATCTAAAGGAATCCACCATGATAATTAAAAAAAAGGGTGACAAGGGATCACCATGTTTGAGTCCCATGGGCGCCCCAAAGAAACCAACTAGTGAACTATTGATCAACACTGAGTATCTTGGGCAAGATATCAATTCAAAAATCTAATCGAGTCACCTTGAGTGAAATTTGAATGCTTCAATAACTTTGAAGAGGAAGTGCCAATATACTTTGTCATATGCCTTTTTGATATCGAGCTTTAGTAGCATGGACTGTTTCTTTAATTTTGTGATCAAATGAATAGCTTCTTGAGAAATTATTACTCCATCAAGGATGGATCTCCTAAGAATAAAGCTAGTTTTCTCCTCAGAAATGATTCAAGGGAGAATGCATTTAATCCAATTGGCCACTTCTTGTGTAAAGATTTTGTAGATAGTGTTGCATAGTGCTATGGGACGAAAATCCTCCAACCTATCTAGTTTCTCCTTCTTTGGTATTAAATAAATGAAAGTGTTGTTGATCTCTTTGAGGACCTGCCTAAACAATATTGAGTCTTCAAGCACGTCCACCACATCCTTTCCCACTATATCCCAAAAATCTAGAAAGAAAGCAGCCAAAAAACCATCCAACCCAAGTGACTTATCCAGGTGCAATTGAAAAATGGCATCTTTAATCTTTTCTTTAGAGAATCTGCTACACAACAAATCATTTTTCTCCTTTGAAATAGTTTTGGGGATATGTAACCAAGAATTTACTACATATCCATGAGATTTGATTGTTTCTAATTATTCAATAAATTTTGGATGAAGACCACCGCAGTAGCCAAGATATCCTTTGGAGTGTCTTCCAAACCACCATCGGCCTTTCTAATATTGGTTATCTTATTTATGGGTATGTGCAGGATCATCATGGAAAAAAAATCCCATAAGTGGCAAAAAAATTCAGAAAAATCAGAGTTAGGAAACTTGATGTAAAAATTTGAATAAGTTATCTATATTATTTCAAAAATATGTAAGAATAGAATTTGTATCAAATTGAATGTAGTTGCTAAACTACCACGTTTATTTTTTTAAACAAAATCTATTTGGTCAAAATTTGAAATTTCAATGTAGTAGTACTTAAATTTCAGGGGAAAAATCAGAAGTAGGTGTCTGTCTAACCACCCTAACCACAATAAAATGATAATATTTTTTACAAGATTTTAGATATAAGTAGAGGGATCATATTCCAATGTGATGCATATTTTTTTGTAATATTTTTCCGAGTAAATAATTAATTATGATTTTTTTATTACAAGTTTTAAAAAATATAAAAACTCGTACATCTAACCACCTTAACTTGGTCAAAACTTCATGAAGGGTATGTGCAGGATCATCATGGAAAAAACAGCCCTTAAGTGGAAAATTTTTTAGAAAAATCAGAGTTAGGCACTTGATGTAAAAATTTGAATAAGTTATCTATATTAGTTCAAAAATATGTAAGAATAGAATTTATAGAAAATTGAATGTATTTTCTAAACTACTAGGTTTAGATTTTTTTTAAAAATCTATTTAGTGAAAATTTGAAATTTCAATGCAGTAGTACTTAAATTTTAGGGAAAAATTAAGAAGTAGGTATTTGTCTGACCACCCTAAACACAATAAAATGATAATGTGTTTTTATAATATTATAGACATAAGTAGAGTACTCGTGTCTGGATGTGATGCATATTTATTTGTAATTTTTTTCCAATTAAATAATTAATTATGAATTTTTTATTACAACTTTTAAAAAATATAAAAAACTCATATGTCTGACCACCTCAACTTGGTCAAAAATTCATGAAATTCAATTTTTTATTTTTTTAATCTTATAGTATGTGAATCATAGAATGTGATGCATGTTTTTGGATTCAAAAAATGTGATTCTGTTTGAAAGCTATAGATGTTTATCAATCAGCCTGTCAATCAGGACTTTAGTCACAATTCAAAGTAAAGCATAATTTATATTGTTGGAAAGCTAAGAATATCCTTTAAAAACCCTTTTCATTTCATAAATTTTGCGTAAAAAAAAAGTCATTAACCACATACCCTACAAATGCCCATCATATCGCCACTTTTTGGCCCATCATGATGCTACACATACCCTGAAATTCAATTTATTTTTCAATCCCATAGTTTACAGAGCATAGAATGTGGCACATGTTTTAGATTCAAAAAATGTGATATCGTTTGAAAGCTATAGATGTTTTTCAATCATCATATCAATAAGTACTTTAGTCATAATTCAAATAGAAAATGAATAATAATTATTTATTAAATTCAAAGTAAAGCATAATTTATATTGGTAGAAAGTTGAGAATCTCCTTTAAAAACCCTTTTCATTTCATTAATTTTCGGTAAAAACAAGTCGTCAGCCACATACCCTACAAATACCCATCATATTGCCACTTTTTGGCCCATCATGATCCTACACATACCCTTATTTCCCTTCTTGCTTTTGTAGAGTTGTGGAAAAACTTTGTGGTTTTTATCCTCATCTTTGAGCAACACTTTCCTCAATTTTTGATGCCAAGAGATTTCCTCTTTTTCCAAGATATTTCCCATTTCATGGATGAGATCATTTTCCCTCAATTATTTTTCACCATCCATCCCAACAACAAAAACTTCTTCGTTCAATTTGCTTCAATTTTCCTCAATCCTCTTGTTTTAGTGAAGATGTTCCTAAAGCAATCTCTATTCCATGTTTTCAAGATCATTTTCACCATCTTCAGTATAGTAACCAAATTGAACATACTTGATCCATCCAAGGGAGCTTCATTCCACCAAGTTATAATTAGGTCCGTGGAGTTTGGGTCCTTGAACCACATGCATTCAAAGTTGAATGAACAGTTGAATGACTTTCTTTCTCCCACCAATTCCAATCACATGGGAAAGTGATCTGAGCCTGAGAATGGAACAATCTTACATGGCTAGCAGGAGGGGAAAACTCCTAGATCCCCCTCAAAGTAGGAGCCTATCCAACTTCTTTGAAATATTATTGAATCCTTTATGTCTGTTTGTCCAAGCGTAACTACCATTGGCCATAGGGATATCTATCAAAGTGTTTCTCTCCACAAATTTTTCAAAATTCATTTGGGATTGTAGCTTACGGCCCACCCCACCATGCTTTTCATCTAAATGTATAATGGTGTTGAAGTCACCACAAAAAACTATAAATTCATACTCTTGATTATTACAAAACTGATCAAGCTCCCACCAAACAACCTTCTTTTGGAGATAAGAATTCAGGCCATACAAAATTATTAGAAGAAACCCTAGATTCTATGATAGACTGTCACCTTGCAAGCCATCCATCTTTTGTTTGTAGAAATTTCTTCCACCAGCACTCTTTAAGGCTTCCAAATAGTAATCAGCCCCCGACTTAGCCCACCAAATTAATCGCCAACATTTTCCACAAATAGAGATTTTTTCCAAAATTCTTGGAACCTCATTCTAACAATTTTTTTATTCTTGTACCATGCAAATATCAGCCTAGCACAATAGTAAATGGTGCTTAACCATAAATTTTTTATTATGAGCATTAAAGCCCCTAACTTTCCAAGTGATGATTTTCATTGTCCTTTAGGAAGGGCCTCACCCTTCCCTACTTTGATCATTTCACTAATCTTTTTTTGCTCACTAGCCTCTCCATCCATCTTAAATTTTTCTAAATTCATAATTCTCTCGTGCGCCTCTTATTTTGTGCACCTCTTATTTTGACTGTAATTAGGTGAGGTCTTCATAGCCACCCTCTGTTGGATGCCAAGCTTCTCTAGACCAATCAGGAGTTTAGAAAGCTTTTGATCAGTCCCTTGATTCTTTCTCTAGCTCTAAAAACACCTCCCAAGCATCTTCCAATTTTTTCATATCATCAGTCCCTACCTTCAAATATTTCTCTCTCCTCTTAAGAAATCTCCACTAATTCCTTGCCTTCCTCCATTAGGACATCTAAGTTTTCTATGCGCATATTGTTTCCAATCAACTCAAAGACCTCCTTATTTCCAATCAGATCGATCACCTCTATTAGTTTATCATTCAAGATTCATTTTGTCTCTTGCACCATTTTATCCCTAGGACTGTAGACATCCTTTACCTCCATGTGATAATACTGCACCTTAGGGGATAGGGGAGACCCCACCCCCATTCTAGATTCTGTTGTAGCCAATGGTATCAAGGGATTTCATTGATCAATCTCAACACTCGACCTTAAAGAGAAATTCAGCACACACCAATCGATTGTCTTAGGGTAAAACCACAAAGGTGGTTTACAATTCTAGTGAGGAAGGAAAAGTTGCAAAAAATGACCGCATGTAAAAGAATTTGGTTTTTGGGGGTTCAAATGAAATTTTAGTTCAAGTGAACCCCTTTGAGCGAACCCATTAAATACTGGGTCCCACATTTCCTGGGAAAATAAGCAAAGAAAATTATTGTGGAAAGGGGGTTCGCTCAAATCCCCCTAGTTCGCGTGAACCCCCCCTTTCCCCCCTTCTCCCCCTTTGGCACCAAAAAAATATAGAATTTTTCCCTTCAAAGCTTGGGTTGAGGATGAAAATGGAGGAGACTTCAACAGACCCAACTAGATGATGGTAGTCCTCGAAACAAGCTATCCAAAAAATATAACTTTAATATTCTTTTGTTTTATTATGTATTTGGTTTTTAGTTTTATTAAAAATAGGTTTTTCATCTAAAATCAAGCTCTCTATTCTACACATGTGGAAAAATAGCATATTGTCATTTTTTTTTTTGAAAAATATGAGTGTACTAGATATTGAAGTCCTAGATCCAACAACAAAAAAATGAATCTCAATACATACAAAAAAAATTGCATTGTATATAGTCCGCCTATGCCTGAATTGTGATTGGTTTGACTTTGAAACTTTATTAAGGAAAACATATTCAATAAAACACTATGAAACTAATTGGAAGCACAAGATATCATAGTTACAAATATAAATTCAAAGAAATTATAATTTTATCCTTCATGGAAAAAATGTTATGTTGTATATGGTGAGCATCACTCCTTAAAAATGGTGTTTACTAAAAAAAACTATTTTTCGAAGGAGATGGAAAAAGAAGTGTAATATGATTCCAAAAATTTTGAAAAAAATATATTTAGAATCTATAGACAAAATTTCACAAATCACTAGTTTGCATCATCTTTAAATTCCTCACGGTTTAGCCACTATAGGTGCCTGAAAGTGAAGATTTAGTTAGAAAAAATTATTTCAGTGTTCAATTTGCCCAAAAATTGTAAACTAGTATTGTGGGACACCCCTTAACTATAGTGTTTTCTAGGAAAGGATCCAAAACTAGGGTTTGGAGAAGGTTGCCCCAGTTTGTCATAATATATGTTTCTTTCCAATGTGGGATATGTTCTACTTTCTACACAACCTAATATATGAGCTAATACCATCAAGGTTCAATCTTTCCTCAACACAAACAAAAATACTTAAATCATTCCCAATTGTTTCTATGAATGTATGCTTGCTAGAATTCTAGTGGTAAATTAGGGAGTTTATACCAATCTTGGATCCATTCCATTTGGTTTTTGAGAGGATCGAAACCAATCTCCCATCTCTGAATGTAAAACCCACCATCATCCATTAGCCGAATCCCATTGATAATTTCTTGCCTAATTTCCTATGAAGGACAAGTGACCACAAAATATCTGTTTGAAATCATATTGAATTTTAGACTTTCCCCCCAGTGCCCTTGCCACCAATGAATCAAACTATCCTAATTTAGTTTTCTTCCAAGCCATTTAGCTATTAAACCCTACTCTAATAATTCAATTAAGGGTTTGAGCTATTTCAGACTCAAAACTAGGTGATCCCACAATAGTGGTTTACAATTTTTGGCCAAACTAGACACTGAAACTATTATTTTAAACTAAATCTTCACATTTAGGCAGCTATAGTAGCTAAACCGTGATGAATTTGAAGATGATGCAAACTAGAGTCTCATCACATTTTGTCTTTCGATTCGAAATTTTTTTTTTCAAAATTTTTGGAATCAAATTGTACTTCTTTTTCCATCTCCCACAATATGGGGTTTTTTCAAAAAACAACATTTTAAAATTAGTGGCGCATACCGTTTAACGCATAATTTTTTTTCCATAAAGGATAAAATTCTAATTCTTTTAGATTTAGATTTGTAACTCTAATATCTAGTGCTTCCACTTGGTTAGATAGTTTTTTATTGAATATTTTTTCTTTAATCAAGTTTCGAAGTCAAACCAATTACAATTCAAACATAGTGCAACCGTATAACACAAAAAATTTGTATACATCCTCCATTTTCACCCTCAACCTGAACTTTGAAGAATAAAAATTTAGGTTTTTTTGTGAACAAGGTCAAAAATCAAGGAAAAGGGGGGTTCGTAAGAACCAAGGGGGTTCTAGCAAACCCCTAGGGGTTCGAGCGAGCAAAGGTTCATTCAAACCCCCTTCCTAAAAGGGTTTTTCATTTGTTTTTCATTTGTGTATGCATTAAATGGGTTTGCTCAAACCCTGGTTCAACCAAAGCCTTTTTTGGTTTGTTCGAATCAATGAGTTCATTTGAACCCCTAGATTGAAATTTTTTGGCACAAGGTCATTTTTTACAATTTTTCCTTCCTCATTCAAATTGTAAACCACTTTTGTGGGTTTACCCAACCATAGAGGTTCGATTACCTGCCTTTGAGCCATCAAAACCCTTCTTCGCATGTGATGCCCTAGCCATTCCTTAAGCTAGTGAAGGATCATCATACCCTCAATTATTGAGCCCTCTGTTGAAGGGAGCATGCGGATTTTTCCCATGCCTTCCTTGAGAACTTTGATTCCTCCTTTGATGTCCATTCCATTGTCACCCATTCCAACGATCCCTCCCATGATGATAACCAAGGTTCAGCCTTGTTTTTTGGCACTAGCCTTCCTCTGTCACTTGCCTCTATAAACAATTGAGGGGCACTGCTTGTTCTGCATCCACTACCCAAGATTGAATCTTTTCCTCTTCATTCCCATCGGTAGGAAATCCATTTCCTAGAGAAACTTTCTTGCCACTTTTGTGTCCTTCTTCCTTTTTGCAATTTTCACTCCTTGTGCACCTATCCATTTTTTCATGCAATACTATGTCTTGATGATTAGGTGCATGATACCCTTAATAGGGATAGTTGCATACATTGTTTAGAGACATTGCAATATGAATTCCCTCTTACTCTTCATCTTAATCATAAGTGGAAATGTAAATTTAACTCTAATTTTTGGATCAAAATGAGTTCTCAAATATAGAAAACAAAAGTTGATTTTGATACTAAAATGTTGGCTTATAAATACTGTATTGCAAGATACCTATATTGGGGATAGACTAAAAAGTATGATGGTTCAACCAGTTAATTTCCCCTATTTCTTATAATTTGAGAATATGAAATATAGATTTTAGAATTGCGTATTACTCAAGAAGCAATACACATCTTTTTTTTTTTTTTTAAATACTACTATTTTCTATCATAATCTAAATTGGAAAGAATTTTTTGGTTTAGGTATGCATAATAATATTATTTTTTATTCTATAAGAAAAATTATATTTAAAGCATATATATGGAAGACTAGATTATTCCAATGTTTTCTAAAAACAATCATCAAACAACTAATACTTTAAGTATTTATTCTAACATATTTCTTCAAGTGGGTTTTTTTTTTTTTCTGCACCTCCAATTCTTATGCAAAAAGAATGTGAAGGTTAGGGAGCAACTTCAAAAACTTAAAGAGAAAGTCTTAGAATTTAAATAAGATGTTTTTCTTATCAAAGTAAAGTTGTTAAATTTATGAAGTGGCTCTTTGTATCATTCACTCAGTCCTCTACTGATTAATTCTCAAGTAAATAAAATAGCTCTTCAAAATTATAAATAATATGAAAATAATATTTTTAAAATAGTTTCAAAATAAAATAAGCTAAATCTAAAGTAAATGAAATAACTCTGTTAATATTTATTATACATACCAAAGTAAACAATATTTTTTTTAAATAGAAACAAAAAAAAGAAGTAAATAATGCATATTAAATTAAAGATTTCTTAATTAAAGTTTAAAATTTATGTGTCACCTTAGTGTTGTAGCTCAATCAGTTGAGCACAATTTATGATGGTATGTTCTTTTATTATGCTATTCATTAATGTTTAGATCCCTCATGGTATGATATATCAGGGATGAGGCTAGGATCATGCCCTAATCTCATGCCCCCATATCAAATAGCAAAATTATCTAGTGGATGATAAAAAAAATCAATCAAATAATTTTTTTGTCCATATGTGTATGTAGTAAATAAAGTATTTTAAATTTAGAATAAAATGTCTTAGAAAATTAAAATAACATCTTCTGGTAGATAGATTTACTTAATGTTTATGTACTATATTTTTCTTAATTTTAGAATTATTTTTTTTTTTTTTTGGAAGGTTTTATATCACCCATAAGATTATTTACTACCTAATACAACAAACATGTGTCTATGTTGATACTTCTTTCACTATGAGCCAAGAACCAAGGGATATCCATTTTTTCAAAGTTATTGTTAAAATAAATATTCAAACAGCTCCCATTGGGTTTCTTTTGTAATTATATGTTTGTCAGCCTGTGCATCACCGAGTTTATTCGACTTTCCATCAAGTTTTGATCTACCACTCTGCACATCTCCTCTTCGCAACTTCGGGTAACGGCTTCCCTTTCAGGTCCCGAGAAGCTACGCTGGGCATCCGCGTGTCACACAAACGGAAGGTTTTATCTCTTGTTTCCTTAAAGGCTTCATGCGGGTTGCGAGAGCATTCTATGGGGGCTATCATTTCTAAAGGTGTTGGTGGGTCCTACCTTCTGCTAGGTGGCAACCATTCACAGATCTTTCAACACAGCAGGAAGGTGAACAACCGCAAGCTGCGAAACACTAGCACGCGTCTTTCGCACCCGGTTGATGCAGTTTTCCCCCCACTACAACAAGGGCTCAGCCCATTGGACACGTGTTGCATCTTTGCAATCTCTCGGCAGCAATGAGAGAAGTTTTCATTCAGGCAGCAACAGGCTGCCACGTGCCTTACAACTTATCCTTGAAGCGGGTGATAGGCTGGCTGAGGATGATGCTATTAGGGGCTGCTTATCATGGTCATTTGCAGCAGTGGATAAGACTTGTTGCCTTGAGCCTGGTTGGGACCACCTCCATCGTTACGAGAGATGCACCTACACCTGGATGACCGGATGTTGTGCTCTAGCACAATATCATTGTAACGGCATTGGGAATCTTTTGATTCAAGCATCATTGCAGGGGATTGTGAGATCTTTTCTATTACAGTTCTTCAAAGCGGTGAGAGTTTTCTCTCCTGCTATATATACTCTCTCTGTCGAGGAGCGAAGGGTCCAAAATTTTTTTAGAGAAAACATACTAGTTTTTAGCAAGAGACATCGGGCCTCTTTTACTATTTTACTGGCAAGTAAATTTCAGACTGTGCCAACTGTTCGGCCTTTCTGTTTTTCATGTTTTGATTAAACTGTAAATTGTGCTCTATACTATCCTAAGCATTTCATTTGAAGGAACTTCTATATATTGAATACAAACTTGCTTACCTAAATCATGTCTAATGACTCTTCTTAGTGGTAAGGATGTATGAAATACTATTTTATGTCAATAAATAAATTGTTTATGCTATAGCTTTAAGTCTCTGACGTTTGGAACACGATAACACCATTCATGCCCCTAAATCTATGATTTATCGTGCCTATCAACAGATTTTGGCGCATCGCCTTAGATTAGATTTTGCTTCATTATATATGTTTCCTTTTCCCTTTCCAAAAAACCATTATAGGAGAAGTTGGCTTCTTAAAAATTTGGAGGTTACTCAGTTTGGCGCAAAGGGTCCCCCTTGAACTGAGTTTCCAATAAGGCACTGTTACCTCATCAATTTTTGGCATCAATAGTTTGTCCTTTTTCTGGCACGCCTGGTGGGACTTGAACTAATGAAATTGCCTTGTAGAGGGGTGTATGATCCATCGGCCTATAACTAGATCCCAGATTGCAAATAACCTAGGTTTACTAGTACCTCCGCTAGGGACAATCCAGGCCACAAATCAATTAGTAACCGTTCCACTCCCACCGCCCTTTCCTCTCACCATGTTGCCGGCCGCAAACAAAAACTATGTAGCATAGGATGCTGAAAGTCCCCTGGTAGCCCCGGTAGCACCTACTGTTTGGGGTGCTATCCCGGTTTCGGCCCTGAAAGCTCTTCCCAAATTTGGCAGAGACAACACAAAAACACTAGTAGAACATTTGCAAGATGTAGTGGATGTATGTCTAGTACACGGTATTATAGCGCAGAATGTAGCCCTGAGGCTCCTCACTATGTCCTTCAAAGGAAAGGCTTTGGATTGGTACCGAACACTGACTCCTAATTCAATTCACACTTGGGATGACCTTGGAGATCCATTCTATGAAAGGTTCTCAAATGATGGAGATCGTTCTTCGTTATATTATCAGCTATCCATCATAAGACGAGTGCCCCAGGAGGCTCTAATGGATTTCAATGCCCGATTTCACTCAAATTGGCAGAGGATTCCTGTGACTATCTGCCCGACTCCAGAACTGGCATTCATATTTTATCTGAAGTCCATTAACCCCAGCATCTCTATGATGATTAAGTCTTTGGGAAGAGCCACTCTACCAAATGCTTATGCTACCACAATCAAAGCTGAGAATCATTTGATAGATTGCGGAAAGTTGCCTCCTCGACCTATTATCCTGATATTTCCTAAAATATCAAACTCTGCACAAGAGGTCGCATCGACTAGTGCGGCAACAACTCCCTAGTTGATGTACTCATATGCGGCCGCTCCTGAAAGTTTGGCTTCTACATTGGTTTCTTCCAAGGATGAAATAGGTGACCTCAAGGAGATGTTGAGAACTATGGCAAATGACATAACAACTCTAAAGCGAAACCAAGTAATGTCTCCACGGCTCGCATATCAAAACTATCATGGTGGGAGGTCTACTTATCAGCAAAATCAATATCAGAGTGTGCCTCACACTAATCCACCAATGCCGACTACAAACCAAATGGTCCCAGTGCCTACTCCGCTCACAAGTGTGTCACCAAGCTCAAGTAGAGAATTGACCATAGGACAAAACAATCTTATTAATGATATCAATCCATGGTGTTTCCCCTACAATAATGCACATATGCTCTAAAATTGTCTGCATGGCAACTTACAACAGAAGGTGGCAGAGCAACGCATTCAAGGTATTACAGCACAAAATGGAGGACATGCTTATGCCTCGCTAATGGAGAGTGCGGTCCTTACCGCACAAATGTAAGGAATGTCTTTAGAGCAAGAGTCTAACATTGCTCCTGATCATGCGCTCTTCTCTTGGATGGAAGATGAGGAAACAGTGTTTTCTAATGATGCATCCATATCTAAAACACCGCAGGTGCAATCTGACTATAACACATGCTCAAAGAGGAGATTCACCGGTGATCCTGTTGTTTCACTTCTGGGTAGCCCGCAATATAAAGGTGTGTCCGATCAAACTCCCGGTGCTTCGACCGTCTCCTTGCCTTCTCAACCACGAAAGGAAATTATTATAACAAGAGAAAAAGAGCAGAAATCTCTAAGCTCGTTACCTTTTAATGTGGTGGAGCAATTAAAGAAATCATCTGCTAATGTGTCTTTATGGGACATTCTAGCTATCCCAGAATAGAAGACTATGCTACAGAAGGTGCTTCAGCAAGAGATCAACTCAACACCAACAAAGCCATCTGCCAATACAGAGGTGGTTTATCAAATGCCACTAGCTAAGGTTCTTACAGACAAAGCAAAGGAATCCCATACGGAAAGTGGAAGTAGGTTGAAACCTCAACCTTTCTTCTTGACTCTCATTATAGGGGAAAAGCTATTACACAACGCTATGATTGATTCTGGTGCTAGTACGATGGTTATGCCAAAACTAATAGCCGAAGCTTTGGGACTCAACTATGAACCTATGAAGAAGGGGGTGATGCAGCTAGATGGGAATAAAGTTGATACTGTGGGTGTCATCAAAGCGCTTCCATTAACTCTATTTTCCTGCCCAAGTATCACGGTCCTGCAAGATACGGTGATCATAGATGTTCCTCCTATGTTTGGTTTCTGTCTATCCCGAGAATTTACTTCAAAGGTGGGCAGATATTTGTCTTTATATTGGTCACATCTGATACTTAGGACCAAACATGGCGCAAAAATCAAGATAGAATCGAAGGCTCTACATTCTGAACATGTGGTGAATGAGGCCCTGATCAATTTTGAAGCTGCACATACTTCTATCACCAAGGAGGAAATGTATAGTGTCGAACTACTAGAGGGGGAGAACGTGAGTGGAGCCCGAAATGATAAGGAAGATGCTCTATTGAGTGAACACATAAACAATGATCCTTTCAAGAATTATCATGCTACGGGATTGGGCACATATGTGATTTATGACGAAGACCAGGTGCTTTCAAGGATCACCAAAGAATCTGACAGTAACCAAGCAAATGAGCTATGGACATTGTATTTTGATGGAGCAAGAAGCAAAGTCAAAGCTGGAGCAGGGGTATGTCTAATATCCCCGCAGAATGAAAATTTATTGAGGTCTTTCCAATTCTAATTCACTTATTCAAACAATGAAGCTGAATATGAAGGGTTAGTCCAAGGCCTAAGCCTAGCGGAATGAATGGGTATTAAGCAATTGATTGTGTTCGAAGATTTTGAACTGGTAGTTAATCAGGTTTGGGGAATTTCCACAGCGAAGAATGTCTGAATGAGATCCTATCAGCATCGAATCTGGGACTTGATTATAGGTTTTGAAGCTTTCAACATCCTAACCATTCCTCGAATGCAGAATAGCAATGCAGATAGCATGGCGGTGACCAGTGCTCTGTTTGATCCTGCCTCTAACTTGCTTCAGAACAAATATTCAGTGCGAGTGCTTGTCCGACCAACGATTCTAAAAATGTTCAGAGTTGGCAAGTCTTTGAGAGCAATGAACACATTGCTTCGTTTATCTAGCACTCAGGGGAATTTGCTGACCAACTTCAACCAAAGATCACCGAGGCCTATATGAAGGACAAATTATGCAGCTCAAGTCAAATAAACTTCTAAAAGGGTCAGTTACTCTCGAGAAATTTTTTGATTGTAACGACGCCCGAAATGATAAGCGAAAGTTCATTGTGGACAAAAGTGATTATGAAGACCTTCAGGCTCCGATGGTAGGAATCTCCGAGTCAGAAAATATGTCCCACAGCGAGATAAAGAAAGGCTTATCAGTTTCTGTGAAAAATATGGAGTAGTGGCCTGGTCCTACTACGATCTAAAGGGTTACGATCCTAAAATAATTCAGCACACTATTGAACTAACAGAACATGCAAAGCCAGTCCGACAGAAACAGAGGCCAGTCGACCCTAAAGTTAAGGCCCTAATGGCACAAGAACTAACCAAACTCATTGATTCACATATTGTCTTCCCAATCAAACATAGTACTTGGGTATCAAACCTGGTACTAGTCAGAAAGAAGAATGGCGATATTCGCTTATGCATGGACTTCTGAGACCTGAACAGAGCATCTCTGAAGGATCACTATCCATTGCCTTCTATGGAGTCAATCCTCCAAACTGTCACAGGATCAAAAATGTTCTCTCTGTTGGATGGCTTCTCTGGCTATAACCAGATTCGAGTTAAAAAAGAATATCAGCACAAGACTACGTTCACCACCAAGTGGGGAACATTTGCATATGCTAAAATGCCTTTTGGTTTATCCAATGCAGGGGAAACTTTCTAGTGAGCTATGGACATCGCATTTAGTGAACTGATCAATAAATTTATTCTAATCTATTTGGATGACCTAACTATGTTCTCTAAATCTAAAGATGATCATTTTGATCATTTGGAATTAGTTTTTCAAAAGTGCCAGGAGTTTGGGGTTTCCTTAAATCCAAAGAAATGTCTATTCATAGTACCACAGGGTAAGCTGTTAAGGCATGTTGTTTCTAAAGAAGGTATTTCAATTGACCCCAAATGAGTAAAGGCTATCAAGGAGCTTCCCCTTCCGGTAAATAAGAAAGGTGTCCAGTCTTTTCTGGGCAAGGTAAATTTTTTCAGCAAATTTATTTCTGATTTTGCAGGAATGATTAGGTCGATCACCCAAATGCTAAAAAAAGATTAATCTTTCAAATGGACAATGGAAGCTCGGGAGGCTTTTGAAAAGGTTAAGGAAGCGAACTCCAAAGCCCCGGTGCTGATTAATCCAGATCAATGCAAAGATTTTATAATGTATGCCTTCAGTAGAAAGTCCAGTATTGCTACTGTTCTGACTCAAAAAGATAGTGAAGGAAAGGGAGAGCATCTAGTGGCATTCTATTCCCGAACCCTAAAAGAATATGAGGTGAACTATAACTTCGTCGAAAGACAGGCCTTTGCAATAGTAAAGGGACTTAAAAAATTCTACCATCTAATTTCCCGTAGCAAAGTTCTAGTATATGTCACACATTCTAGTGTACGTGAATACATCATGGAAGGAGAGATCACAGAAAAAAGGGCTAATTGGATTACCAAGATCCTGGAGTATGACATCGAAGTCAGGCCTACTAAGACTGTTAAAGGCAGAGGACTGTGTGAGTATATTGCACAAAACGAGGAGGTACCTGCCAAGGAGGAACAACCAGAGCTTGTCCTAATAAATGGATCAGGATCAGAAGATGATTGGCTGACAAATAGAATGATCTTCATGAAAACCAAAAGGTATCCGCCAGGCCTCTCATCTCGAAAAAGAAGGTATTATCGGCTTCATAATTGCGGATATACACTGATAGAAGTCCTTTTCAAAAGAAATTTCAATGGTGTGCTCCTGTGATGCATTACTTTAGGGGAGGTGCAGAGGATCCTCAATGCATTTCACAATAGCGACGAAGGTGGACATTTCTCCACCAAAACTACCACCATCAAGGTTCTATGAGTTGGATATTACTAGCCTACACTTTTCAGTGACTCCCACTCTCTAGTGAGGGCTTGTAAAAAATGCAAGTTCTCTGACAGAAGGAAGAATTCAACAATTCCCCTCAAACCTATAGTAGCAGACGAACCATTTGTGCAATGGGGCCTAGACTTCATTGGAATGATCAACCCGATTTCTAGCGCCGAGCATAAGTGGATTCTAACCGCTACGAACTACTTCACAAGGTGGATGGAAGCTATTCCCCTTAAAGGCGCAACAGAAACGGAGATTGTAGACTTCCTCGAAGCACTGGTGACAAGGTTTGGCCCTCCAAAAATAATCATTTAGGACAATGCCAGAGCATTTCTAGGTACAAAGGTATGTCACTTTGCATTAAATAATGGCATATTCCTTAAAGCCTCATCAAACTATTATCCATAAGGAAATGGTTTAGCCGAGTTGACAAACAAAAGCTTAGTCTGACTCCTTAAAAAGGTTGGCTCAGAGCACCAAAAGGAATGGCATAAAAATCTCCAAAAAGCGCTCTGGAAAAACCATATAACTCTTAAGTAAGTCCTTAAGACTTCGCCTTATGAGCTGGTATATGGGAAGGAGGCACTGTTACCTATCTCTGTGGAGATCCCAACAATATAGTTATTGAAATCCCTTGAGATAGAACAAAATGAAGCCATGGAGGTTCGGCTCACCGAATTGTTGGAAGTACAAGAAAAAAGAAAAAAGGGGGAATTCCCTAATAGCAATGACAAGCTATCAACAGGTGGTCAAACGATGGTTTGACAAGAAGGCTTCTGACCAAGGTCTAAAAAGTGGAGACTTAGTGCTAAAATATGACAGCAGGGCTGCAAAGCCAGGTCAGCATGGTAAGTTTGATAGCTTATGGGAGGGACCCTTCAAAATCATTTGATGCAAGCAACACAATGCTTTTGAGCTGGAAAATATGGAACAAGAGCCGTTAGGAATCCCGGTCAATGGGATTCATCTTAAGTTGTTCCATTAGGCATTAAGCTCTACCTTGTACAAATATAAATAGTGCTTTTATTTTCTTTCCTGTGTTTGGCCTGTTCTTTTTCTAAAATTAGTTGTCTTTCTATGCATTTGCTCATTATCATTGGCGAGTAAAACACCGGAATTCCTTTACACAAAATGTACTCATGCACAAAGAAATAGCATACAAAACTTGCAAACCCCAGAAAATTTTAAACATAGAAACAAAAAGAGCATGGATTTCCCTTAAAGCGAGAAGTATATATTTATATATATGTTCTTTGGTTACAAAATAGCTGGGAGGCTAATTTTCAAAATATACAAGTATCAAGGTATATTATATATGGTAGCCTTTCATTAGGCTTATCTAAAGTGGGAGAGTTACATTTTGAGCAAGCAGGAAAAGGGGTTATCTATCCAAAGACATGATAGGAAGCAATCGATGCATTCACTGCAGTGTCCACTTCTTCCTCATCCACGAGCTCCTCAGCGGCACTGGTAGCATCATTTGGCATAACCGCCAGTGGCAGTGGAAACACCAAATTCTTGAAGTCATTATACCAGTCTACGTCGTAGAAAGGTATCACGATGTAACTTTGAAACAGGAAGTGTAGGGCCTGGGTAACCCTCTGCTGGTGCTGGTCACGGATCTGCAGGTGGGATCCATTGAGAAATGGTAGCTAAACGACGATAGTTTCTTCCTCGATAAAGCAACATAGGTCGCTGGCTTTTGGCAGGCCTATCCCATATGCAACATGTACAACAAGTTGAAGAGGGGTGAGGAATGGAGTGATGAAAAATAACAGCTTTCTAGAAATATTTCCAAGAAATAACACAGTTGGATGCTCCTTATAATCAGCTCAAGGATGACCAGAAATTTGATAGATGGTGGAAGGAAGGCCACCCTAGCCTGAGCTCTAGTGTTGACAGGATCGAAGAAGGAGAGGGTTCTAAGGAGCATGAAGAAGAAGTGATGGCATCGTCCTCCTTAATGCAAAAGGGCAAAGCTTCCAAGTAGGCCGCCTATGTGGCCATGAATGTACACTTTAATATATCAAGAGGCTCGCATACACGCACTTGGGTTGCTAAACTGGCTGGGCTAATGCCTCAGCAGAAGAATTCGACTGTCGAAGTTAGTGAGTGTCTGCCTACGAAAAGGTAGCACACGAAAAGTATTATCAGAGGGGTTTTGCAAGAACCCGCCGGAAGAGAAGCACCCATCGCTAGCCAAATACCAAAGTTTTTGGGGGAGTAACGAACGATCCTGGAACCACCACCGACCAGTCAATAGGTATATTTCACTCCTTCTTCTCTTGCATCTCATTCCTTCGTATCCACCCCTGCTTCACTGGCAACTCCTACCATAAGTCCAAGCCCTCCACCTTCTACTTCTGGTCCAACTAATTTGGTTGGATTTGCCTAGTTTTCGCAGGCCCACCCGTTTATAATTACTCCTCTGAATATGCTCACACCTACCGCTGCCGCTTAGACATTCCTCACCTCACTTTCAGAAGACATTCCCCCTGTTGGCCCCCATTCTTTTTCTGCTATGCTTACTGATCCTCTTCTATTGCAACAAGTTGATACCCAATCAGCAATTCCTCTTCCCCGGCCAATGAGCCTTATGACTGAATCCCCGATTCAGTTGCTACAAATGCCTAGCCCTGCTGATAGTTCTCAGGCCAAGTTATGAAACATGCCACACTTTTCTCCACAAACAGTCACTCTCCAAAAGAAGCAAATGTGTGCACCTATGAAAATTACCTATCCCTATGCCCTGCCTTCTAGTGTTCCTTTCGCAGGTGGGCTAGTTTCATCACCAGTTGAATTCATAGCATAGATAGATTATGGAAAATAGGTGCACACAAATAGAATGAGGCAATGCAAGGCAAATGATGACAATTCTCCCACCGATCCGAGAGTATAAGCTTCGTATGACAAGGCCTGGCAGGAATTAAAATTTAGCACCATGTACCCAAGGATAAGCAAGCCTCAGGGAGAAATGCAACCCGAAGACTATGAGATCTATGCTGTCAAACTTGACATGAAGGTAGCCCGGCCACAAGATAAGGTCGAGATCATGGAGGAGACACAACGGATGGTCACTTCCAACTTCCTTAAAATTGGTCGCTAGTTAAAGAAGAAGGATGAGCAGCTCAAGGTAGTAAGGGAAAGGGTGAGTTTTCTGGAAACAAAGGAGAAATCTTTAGAGGCAGATATCACTTGAATGACTGAAAGGGTGCTGACAGCAGAGAATGAGAGGAACAGACTTCAAGGTGAAATTGCGAAGACCCAGATTGTCGACCTAGGCTTAATAAAAGAATTGCAAAGCCAGAACGAAGCAGCACGATGGAGCCTACAGTTAAAGGAGGAAGAGCTTGAATGCGTCTGCCTTGAGTATAGTCAGGGGATGGCACAAAAGGGTGAGGAGTTGGAGTGCTTACAAGAGCAGTATAAGCAAAAAGTACAAAAGAAAGAGGTCAAATTTAAAGGCTCAAAGGCTAAACTGGAGGAGGAGCTCTGGGAGACAAAGGCTTCTCTGGAGGAGCAATCAACGAACCACTCTCGAGCTGAATAGAATTGGAATAAAGAAATGAGCAACTATGCGGAGCAATTGACATCCAAAAAAAGGAAGAAGGCAGAGTTCGTCGAGGCCCTTATTTCAAGAGACACGAAGATTTCTTCACTTAAAGCCTCTCTGTTGCCTGCCCTTGCCCAACCTGATGTCATTCTGCTGTTTAGGCAATTGTACATTTCTCATTGGGAGAAAGTCAAGACCTTTTGCCTAACACTACAACCTACGCTCTGATTTATCGACAAGGCATCAAGGCTCAATCAAGAGGCCCATGACACAATTGAGCAATTCCTATGTTTCATCTTGGAGAAGGTTCCTGAGGTAAGGGACTTGCTCAACAAGCTATACTTAGTCTCAGATGAAATCCTGCCCGGGCCGGGTATTGAAGATCAGGACACTGCTACTTAAAGAGCAAATAAATTCATTCATTATCACTCTGCTTTCTAGCACACTAAGGTAGTGGAAGCTTTTCTAGGTAAGGCATTGGATGGCATTCAGGGAAGTTTCTCTGAATTAGGCAAAATGGGGCTGCCATCCCCATTCCTCGAAGACGGCTCTATTGCCACAACTACACAGATTATTGAGGTTACTGAACAGAAAAAGAATGACCCAGAGGCATTCAAGGAGTTCAACAGCTCCCCAACGACAGCCGATATTGAGGTGATCATTCATCCACTCTCATAGCTATTTTTCCATATCTAAGCAGGCGCCTGCCTACCTAAGTTACTACCTCACAAGGAGGCTATTGATCTCCGCAGGGCACCAGAAAATCTACACAGCATGGCAAAGTCGTCTGAAAGTGAATGGTCGCCCTTGCAAGCTGCTTTTTCTAGACTCTGACTCTATCGCCCTATGAATAAAGCTCTGGTCTGCCAAACTATAAATATTTTTTTGGGTTCTTCATTCTTATCCAAAACACCCCTGATAGTCGCCAAAAGCTATTAAAATAAATATTCAAACAGCTCCCATTAGGTTTCTTTTGTAATTATGTGTTTACCGACCTATGCATCGCTGAGTTTATTCGGCTTTCCATCAAGTTTTAATCTACCACTTTGCACATCTCCTCTTTGCAACTTCGGGTAACGGCTTCCCTTTTAGGTCCCGAGAGGTTGCGCTGGGCATCCATGTGTCACATAAATAGAAGGTTTTATCTCTTGTTTCCTTAAAGGCTTCGTGTGGGTTGCGAGAGCCTTCTACGGGGGCTATCATTTCTGAAGATGTTGGCGGGCCCTACCTTCTACTAGGTGGCAGCCATTCAAAGATCTTTCAACACAGTAGGGAGGTGAACAAGTGTGGGCTGCAAAACGCTGCCACGCATCTTTCACACCCGGTTGATGCAATTTTCCCTCCACTACAACAAGGACCTCAGCCCATTAGACATGTGTTGCATCTTCGTAATATCTCGGCAGTAATGAGAGAAGTTTTCATTCGGGAAGCAACAGGCTACCACATGCCTTACAACTTGTCCTTGAAGCGAGCGATAGGCTGGCTGAGGAGGATGATGTTATTAGGGGCCGGTTATCATGGTCATTTGTAGCAGTGGATAACACTTGTCGCCTCAAGCCTGGTTGGGACCACCTCCATCATTACGAGAGATGCACCTGCACTTGGATGACCGGATGTTGTGCTCTAGCACAATACCATTGTAATAGCATTGGGAATCTTCTGATTCAGGCATCATTGTAGGGAATTGTGGGATCTTTTTTGTTACAGTTCTCCAAAGTGGTGGGAGTTTTCTCTTCTGCTATATATACTCTCTCTGTTGAGGAGCAAAGGGTCCAAAATTTTTTTAGAGAAAACATACTATTTTTTAGCAAGAGACATCAGGCCTCTTTTACTATTTTACTCGCAAGTAAATTTCAGACTGTGCCAACTATTCGGCCTTTCTAATTTTCATATTTTGATTAAATGGTAAATTATGCTCTATACTTTTCTAAGCATTTCATTTGAAGGAACTTATATATATTGAATACAAACTTGCTTACCTAAATCATGTCTAATGACTCTTCTTAGTGGTAAGGATGTATGCAATGCTATTTTATGTCAATAAATGAAATGTTTATGCTATAGCTTTAAGTCTCTGACGTTTGGAACGCGATAACACCATTCATGCCCCTAAATCTATGATTTATCGTGCCTATCAGCAAATTTTGGCGCATCGCCTTAAATTAGATTTTGCTTCATTATATCTATTTCCTTTTCCCTTTCCAAAAAACCATTATAGGAGAAGTCGGCTTCTTTAAAATTCTGAGGTCACTCAGTTTGGCACAAAGAGTTCCCCTTGAACTAAGTTTCCAATAAGGCATTGTTACCTCATCAATTTTTGGTGTCAACAGTTATACTAGACACAATGATAGCCTCATCTCTTTTATATCATATCTTTTGGAATTTTAACCTTTGTGGGTGGTATAATCATGTAACATGCCATCATCCTCACTAAGTGAGTACAACCTCTTGGGAAGCTATTTTATTTTATTTTTCATTTAATAATTTTAGTAAACTTATTAGGTATATATCAGTTGTGTTTTGGTTATTATGTACAAAGTAAACACATGAACTTGTGCTTTGTTATAGTTATAGAATTCCTGTCAAAATAATAAATTCTTAAGAATAAATTTAGTTATTGTAATTATATTGAATAATATTTGTTGAAATTGTATATAATAGAAAAATGAACAATCGAAACTTAAACTAGTAATTGATTTGAAAAACTACTATCTGTTAATGACTCTCAATAAGCAATATAAAATAAATGCATTATTATGTATTAATCAATCCATGATTGAAGATAAATTACTTTCCCATGATATTCCTTTGATAAAATCTAAGTTTATAAAGATCTCACTTAGGAACTTTTGATCCATAATCAATAGTCCTGGACCAAAGTATAATGTAATGAACTAAATTAGAATGGTCTCCCTTCAAACTTTAAAAATCACAAAAAATGTAATCCTTCCTTCCTACAAACAAAACAAATATAAAAATAAATTTAAGGGTTTTTATTTTATTTTTACTTTGAAGTTATTTTGTTTTATTTTTATTGACTTTTGAGTTATTTTATTTATTTAAAAGTTATTCTATTTTACTTTAAAATAGTTAAGAGTCGTTATACAATAAAAGCAATGAGTTTGTGTCAATAAAAACTCAACAAATTTAATTTGACGTCTTCGGTGAAGGCTAAGTTCATTTTATGTTTAAATAATTATCATTTTTTCGTTATAGTTATATTATATAATCATTTTATTTTATTTGTAATTTTTATTTAATATAATTAATAAAAAGAAAATAGAGATGGTGTAAATATGAGAGATAACATAGACATAATTTAATATAATAATATATAATATAAATAAAATATTATCTAATATAATTTTATATTATTATATAAATATAATACATAAGAGATATTGAGATATAATTTAATATAATAGAATATTAATAAAATAATATGTAATATAGTTTTATATTATTATATAAATATAATAAATAAGAGATATTGAGATATAATTTCATATAATAGAATATAAATAAAATATTATATAATATAGTTTTATAGGTCCATCTATGTTAATCAATCTTGAAATTTGAAGGTGTCATAATTAAGAATCTATAAGAATAAATTTAGTCAACCTACATTATTAAATTTTTCATAATATTATTAAATTAAATGATTTATTTCAAAATCAAATCCAAAATAATTAACTAAACTATTTTAGAAACCTTAACTAAAAAATTTAATTGAAAAAATACCACCAAATTTTAATAAATTATAAACTATCTATTAACCCTACATTTTAAAATACTTCTATACTCTCTTTTAATTAATTTAACTTCATACCTTAATTAATAATAACCTAAACATGTCTTCACCACGAATCAAAATTTTTAAACAATTGCCTTACGTGGAAGAAATAAAGTAATCTTGCATTGAACTTGTCGAAGTGCTGTCCACTTCCATCATTTGATATTCACGTAACAGACCGGGTGAACATTTATTATTACAAAGATTAATTAATGACCATTTTTTATTAACCTCATATCACAAATATCACAAATATCACAAATATGTAAGTGGCATTTGATCATTGGTGGAATCATAATCTTTTCTTGTTTTCTTGATTAATTTCATTTCTTCTATTTTATAGACTACTATGGCCAATAGATTTAATTACCTTAGTCGGGCTTTCTTAATAATATAAGTAACTTTCTAGCAGTATAAACTTGGACAAAACTAATGTTTACGTTTATTGTGCACACTTCTTATCACTTAGGTCGGCACTTAATCGGGGAGAGAGGGGTTGCGGGGAAGGATGCTATTTTTATCAATTTAATTTCTTGATGTCGAAAGTTTAGAAAGCTCCACTTCCTTGTTATCGTCTGCATCATAATTGGGAGCTCAATAACTATAATTTTATCTCGATGTAGACCTGGTCTGAAGCTTCACCGTCAATGATATTCACCTTGAGTGGATAAGTATTCGACAATTTAATCTTCTTAAACTATTTTATGTTGGTAAACCCAGATTTCTATCAGTATTTGTTTTGATGGACTGTCATTTTAGCCTGGGAGCATGGTGAATGTTGAAAACAAACTGGCCACGATGGCTTAACTACCGCTAGCACCATCAATCTGATAAGGGAAATCGAGTAGTTTATAACCGAATCTTGGTGGAGTGAAGAGGCACCATAAGATAGGTGAATAACTGATTCTTGAATTAGTTCTCTTACGGGAAAATCACGAGAAGCTATAAAATGTAAAATGTGAGTCTGAAGAGAGGTTGGTCAGTTGACGTTGGAAATTTAGCAAAGACCATACTCACCATTTTTAGATAATCAGGAATCTTTAAAGGGAGACACAAAAACTTAGAGATAGGAATATCTCAGGCTAACACATTATTGAAGAGCTGAGAGTTTACAAACGAAGATTTCCCTTAGGTAAAGAGCAACCTTTGAACTTGAACCAGCCGTCGACGTTGAAAAATCAGTGAGTGAGGTAACCACATTCAGTTCTTAATTAGTTTAAATATCCACCAAGACATGAATATAATTCTCTGTGTTGTTGCTTTCTCTTTAATGTTTCTCGTTGAAATGCCTTACTTTGTTCTCCAACCCTATAGCTAATTTTGGCTTATGAATGCTAATGTTAATAGTAGCTAATAAGCGACATGTCTAATAAACCCAATATGAATTGTAAATTTGGGTTATAAAAAAATTTAAAAGGAATATGGTGCTATGTTCATTGGGTAGCCACCAATTCAATTTATATCTCCATGTTTTGTAAGCATAAGCTGAATTTTATAGTGGGTATTGGTAAATTTGAAGTTATCCTTTAGCACATATTGGGTGGTTAACAAATCAATACGATACTTACAATTTGAATTGGGTTTTTTCTTGATGGATTCTGGTGAGCAAGAATTCTCTTCCCTGGAGTTATGAATTGTGCTCTCTATGTGATATTTGATGCTCAAGAATGGACTCCTCGTGTTTTCATCACCTGACAGCTTAGTTGGGTTTGCTATGGTTTCATTTTCCTATAGCCAGTTTTGAGTCCACAGAATGCTAGGCATATATTAGAAATTAGAAATTGCTTGGGTTTCTAGCCTTAGTTTTCAATGTCGAATCTTAAAGGGTAAAAGGGTTTCCTTACATGGCCCTCTGTTCATATGGTCATGTGTTTTGTAAGTAATTCATGTAATCCCTTAGGCACTATGACCACTTAACCTTTGTGAAGCAGTGTTGATTTTCTAGTAGACTCCTTAAGATACTCAGTTTGAATCTTTCCAGACTGTCTTTCATAACCGAATCTTGCAGGGAGCAATGGAGTCTTTGAACTTATTTTGTTTCATGAAGCTTTTCATTTTGGAGTTGTACTCACTAATAAATTTATCTTTTTTCAGGGGGAAGAATTTTTCTTTTGTATTGGTAATAATTTGAAGTAGTGAAACACCTAATGTCTTTGATCTTCCTTTCTGAACATGGGATCTTATGATAATGTCTGTAGCTTAATTAAGTCTCTTTGTTAAAAAATACAAACAATTTCTCTTCTTGAAATCCTAAGTTTTCAAGGTTGCACCTCACAATCACATAAATTACCAATGACTAATCACTCACATATGTGGTTGTTGTGTACAAATCTGCACCATATTCATAGCTTAGTCACTATTTGGTTATCCATGCTAAGCACATACAATGTAGTGTGTAGATTCCCTTAATGTAGGTTAGACAATCTCCTTGAGAAAGGAAAGGAATGTTTATTAGTTCACTTATTTTGTGTTTTTTATAAATGTTGGATAGTAAATGATCCAACCACACTATTAGGCATCAAGTCAATTTATTCTAAAATTATAATACAAATAAACTTTCCTTTTATTTGGTTACCGAATTGTTAATTGGTTGTATTTTTTTGAGGTGATGGAGTATCCCTTGCAGCCAATGAAATCATATCTTCAAAATTGTTAATGTTGTAAATAAACAAGAAAGGAGCCAACTTTTAACATCCCCACTATCAATATTATCTTCAAAACTACCATTCTGGTAGGTGGCAGTTACAAAGACAATATTGATAATGGAGATGTGCAATGAAAGGGAAAGCCAGAGTTTCTATTTCAGATGTATCCATCGTTTCATCATCAAAGTGGAGGGATATATGCCATGCCTTATCTGCCACTCAATGGCGGTGTTGGAACCCTTATTCCCTTGACCTATAATATGCCCATGTAAGTAATCTTTTCATTTCATAATTGCTCTTTCTTGGCCTTAAATTCATGTGTAGAGCAATATTTGTGATTAAGACTACCTTGCCCTGTCTGATGGTGGTGCCTTGAGTGCATGTTAAATGAAATGACGTTGTGTTGGAGTGTCGACCAAGGGGAGTTCATTGCAGCGATCACATAAAGCATGACCAAATTGCAAATCTTCAGACTCAAGCTTTTCTTGTTCATGATTGCAAGGCATTTTCATGCTTTTCTCTCCAGCCAACATTATTTATATTTTTTATGCGACATTTCTTTATCAATATATTATACAAATAAAAATTTCAAAGAATATAATTAGAAGCGTTAATTTACAAAAGGTGGGTTGTTCATATATAATGTGGTTAAAATACTTAAATAGCTTAGTTATTGAAACTATTGAGATTTTAGAAAATATTTTTAAAAATAATGTTTTTTTTTTTGGATAGTGTAATCAGTAGTATTTTCAGATTTACACCAAACTAAGTACTTGATACATATATATAGTTTTCTTATTCAAAATGTTAAGAAAATATAAGTACTTATAGTGTAGTTTTTATATACACTTCTTTTGAGTACTTATAGTGTAATTTTTCTTTACATCATTTTCTTTGCTTCTTTTCTCATACATTTTTAGATTTACATTGAATTAAATGTAGAATTCATTATATTGAAATTTTATAAAATAATGGAGAGAGAGAATGATAGGAATCTTTTTTAGTTAGGAGAGTTTAGATTGTTAACAAAAATGTAAATGATCTACATATTGTTTATTCTTATCGTTGGTTGTGTATCAAATCTAACTATATATTGAACTTTTTCAAAACATTATTCATCATTTTCTGGCTTCTTTCATCATTCTATGTTGTTTGATTAAAATATGAAAAGGCACTTCTCACTTCACATAGACAAATATCTTGATCATGTTAATTTCTTTTATCATTGTTAAGACCAAATTATCATGTTAATTGTCTACATGCATTGAATTGTCGAGGATTTTTGTATGTTAAATTCTTATCATTTCTTCATTGTTGTCTATCTTCTTTCATCATTCTACTCTATGTGATATACATATGAAAAGGAACTTCTCACTTCATATGGACAAATATCTTGTGCCATAAAATGGTTTGTACCAAATAGACTACCTGAAAGTCTTTTACAAGAAATGAAATATATTTACAAGCAAAAAAAGAGCAAGTGGCTCTCACAAAGACTCTTGAAGGAAACAGCGTTGATGGGGAAGGATGGCTTCTAGATGACACATGTTTCTCCAATGTAATGACTAGAATCAGAGATGAGAAAGTGAAGCTAAAGTTCATGGAAAAGATTCATGCAAGTATTGTAGCAGACTTAGCCAATCAACCATCCACCTCAAAAGCCAAACAAAGAGAACCAACTCATTTGAGATTTGTATCAACTGGGCATAGTAATAGCAATCTACCAAAAAAAAAACTAAAAGGGAAGATGAGCACATACATGTACACATGAACCAAATGATATTATTACATCATTAGTTCAGATGAGTTAGAGGAGTTTACCCTAGTCACTCCAAAGTAAAAGTGAAACATGTGAAAACAAATTATGTTCAACTTATGACTATGTGTGAAACCTTACACTCCTATAAATGTATGACTGAGTTATGCATTGATGACAAATTATGTATTAAAAGATGGAGGTTTTTTTTTTTGTTAACTCAGAGGTATCCCCACGACTCAGCCCAGCGACCCAACCTACCTTGCCTTGGGCTTATGAACTGCCAAGTTGGGGTTAAAACTCATTTAAAACTTTTTTACCAAACTCATATGGGATGTACCATAGGAATTGAACTTGATGCATAAATGGGTGAAAAATCCAATCACACATGTTATGACATTATATTCGCATGATCATGTGATATAAATATACATTCTATAAAAGAAAGAAATCAATTACATTATGTTATATTAGTATCAATTTGATTGTCAAAGTGGACCACTATTATCATGTATTCCTCATAAATGAAATTTGAATTCCCATTAAATACTTGTACCAATCTTATGAAAATTTCCACGATGATGAAATATTGCATCAGTATTTGGATTTTCATAAAATACTTGTATCATTGATGAGTGTTGTTATGTGTTATAGGAATTTGGACCACTCATATCATCTAGAGCTTCAGACAACCAACTTTCTTTGTGAAAATACCTCTGGTTCCAAGTATGCAATTACACTCCATGTACTCCCGTGACACTAAAGTTGAATTTCTATGAAATATTACTAGCAAGATTTTTGAGATTGCCATTATGTTCAAAATTTCTATTATTATTATTATTTATCTTATGAAGATTTGTAAACATTAGTACCACTACTATCATCTCTATCTATAACTCACAAACCTCTTACATTAAAAGAAATTTGATACCAAGAACTTTCTTACACTTCTCCTTTTAGTCTTGTCAGCTTTGATTTAAGTCAATTGAAAATCATACAAAAATTTGCTACAACTTAGAATCATACATATATTTATAACTTGTTACTTATTTATGAGTCCAATTTATTTTTTAGATAATGGATACCCAAAATGAATCTGCTTCCACCCAAGCATCATTTCAAAAGCTAGAAGCCCCTAAGGAGTCAACTAATTCAATCACACATGTGCCAACTCTAATTGACAAGTTGTACTCATCAATTGAAGCCCATTCAAAACAAATAATTAGAGAACTCAATGATGTTGCACTGCTTGAGTGTGCAGTAGAATGACAGGAGATTAATGGCATAGAAGACATTGCTCACAAATTACATAGAACATGCAAGAAAGTTGCAAGATTCTCTGGTTTTTTAAGACAACTTTATTATTATGAGCAATATGAATAACCAAGAGCTACAAAAAGTACTATTGAAGAATTTATTTTGTACTTATATGATAATTAAGGTAGGCACATATATGAACCATATAGAGGTTTGTTCCATGGTTGGTTGAATCTTATGAGCAAAATTTTGATGTAGACTTTCATGTCTATTTTGTAAAAAAAAAAATTCATATGTGTTGTATGTAGGTGGCAACCATGGTTGGATTAGTCTTACAAACAATATTTTCATATAGACTTTAATGTCTACTTTTGGAAAAGTCTGTTCATATATTTTGGATGTACATCTAGCCTACTTGTTATATAAATAGTCAAAATTGTTCTATTTCAAATGTATTGTACCTATGTCTATTGAATTGAATAGTTTAACGTATGTTTCAGATTATGTTCAACAACAAAGTCAAATAACCATTACATCCACAAATGTGCATCCAAAATATCCAACAAATCATATACTTTAATTAGTTTGAGAGCTCGAATTTAATTAGTTAATTTCAAATTTTTAGATAAAAAGGGAATAGATTTGAATTAGTTTGATAACTTGAAATTTCTTCGACTAATTATACTTCAATTGTACTTCTTATTGATCATCATGTAAAGTTGTATTCTATTTAGAATATTTCTTTTGCGATATAGTCTTTGATATTAAATGAAATTCATTTAAAATAAACATAAATTTACCAGTCAACTACATCAATTTTACAGATCCAACTTCAATTATTTTCTAGATATGGTGTGACCGAGATTGAATTTTGAATCAAAGGAGCAAAGAAGGCAATATCAAAGAGAATATAGAAGATGATGATAGGAATAAATGATAGATGCTCAAAGGGGAGGATAGAGAAAAAGATACAATGAAGTTGAAAGACAAAGATATGCTAGATGAAGGGTAGAAGTAACAATACAAGATGAACAACTCTCTCATTCTCAAAGAGAAGAAAGACAACAACTTGATCCCCAATTAATTGAGAGACACAATGTTCATTTTTGAGTAAATATTGAATTGAACCTTCAAAATTAAAATTCAATTTCAGTAGAACGTACATGTGCTAGAAACACCTCAACATGGAACTAAAGATGAGATAAATTTAGGTGTACGAGGAAACATACAAAACCCAAATGGAATGCTTCACAATGATTTCAAAAGATTTCAAATACAATTTTGACATCAATTAGATAACTTGAAAACACCAAACATGTGTTATATTTATCAACAATGCTACCTAAGAATGAAATTATCTCACACCTCTTAAGGTTTTGTTTGTAATAGATGTCATCAAGAGAGAGGGAATCATAGATTTTCAGCTTTAAATAATATGGATCCTAGCCCACAAGTAGAAGAGCTTGCGAAATTGACTCAAATAGAAGAAATGTTGATTGCATGTGTTATCCCAATATTACAAGCTACCCATATAGTAGGTGGTCAATATAAATACAAAGGACACACAATAAGTTTTCTACAAAATGTGGAATATGTTTCAAAAGTTTTGCCACATTCAATAAGAGAGTTGTCAATCATCATTGTTCGAAGAAGGGATCAACGTGGCACAAATTATAACTTCACAGTCAATAGGGATCATGTGTATAGGGAATTAAAATACAAAGTAGACCATGAAAAGTTTTATTCAGATGTTAGAATCAATGAAAATGCTCTGAATGATCTCATAGGAAATTCTGATGAAAATATTTTTAACAAATTAAAAACAATGCATATGGAATTTAATTCTAATTCAAATGAAATTATATTTGTGGGTCCAATCATGGAGATGGGTGAAGGAAATATAATTAAGCACCCTATATCAATGGCTTCTATGTCACCTAATGCTCAATGAGAAATGGAATTGATTCAGACATGGTTAATAACCCTGATGCAAATTCAACAACATTGATTGATTGGCCAAGAATTGGCTCATATCCTATCAATGAATATGTCACTTTAGGATTACTTTATATGTCATTCCCAACATTTTTCTATGATGGTACATATGATTAGTTAGAACCATGAATGAGGAGAGTGCATCTACATGAGTTTGTTAAGCATTTATTGCGTTATAGGGGCCATCATTTTTGTCGACATCTAAGATTTAGATATTTTATGATGAACATGATAATGAGACACCATGCACAAAATTCTTCAGTTGTATTTGTAAAAGTAATTTTTCAAGACATGCCAATCACCATCAATGAGTTGTGTTAGTATATGGAAAACATGCCACAGTCCCATCTAGCTAACAAGTTGATGCAATATGGAACAACATTGAGGGGTACAAGGTCATATTGGGCACATTGTCATGTAGAATTGACTGAAATGCTTCATCAAATAGGCTCTCCTAGTATATTCTTCACTTTGAGTGCAACAAATATGTATTGGTCCAATTTGCATGCATTAATGCCAAAAAAATAACCAACTACTCCACGAGAGGCTCAAATTTGGCAAAAAAAAAAATTATTGACTATCCTCATATAGTTGCATAGTACATGCACTTGATACATTCAATGTTTAGAACAAAAATACTAGAAAAAGGAATGAATATTAAGGATTTTTTGTCTAGATATGAATGGCAACATAGGGGCTCACCACATGTGCATGGATTCATAAGGATACATGAAGCACCAAATATGGACAACTTGGATTGTTCAAATGAAGAGAAACAAAAAAGTGTAGAAATATATTTCCATTCTATTATTCAAGCATGGAATCCTAGATGAGATCCATATCAATGAAACATACAGGCATGTTCAAAAATAGTTAAACATATGCATATAATATATGACATAAATGATTTGTAGTTTATCACATAACTAATAAATTTATTTGTATATCCAATTATAGGCATTCCAAAATTTTCCTCAACATCCATGTCTTAAAAATGCAAGGGTATGTGCAGGATCATCATGGAAAAAATAGGCCCTTAAGTGGCAAAAAATTTAGAAAAATCAGAGTTAGGCAACTTTACGTAAAAATTTGAATAAGTTATCTATATTATTTAAAAAATATGTAAGAATAGAATCTGTAGCAATTTGAATGTAATTTCTAAACTACTAGGTTTGTTTAAAACAAAAAAAAAATCTATTTGGTGAAAATTTGAAATTTCAATGCAATGGTACTTAAATTTTAGGGAAAAAATAAGTAGGTGTTTGTTTGACCACCCTAACCACAATAAAATGATAATATTTTTTTATAAGATTTTAGATATAATTAGAGGAGTCATTCCCCAATATGATGCATACTTTTTTGTAATTTTTTCCAAGCAAATAATTAATTATGAATTTTTTATTACAACTTTTAAAAAATATAAAAACTCGTATGTCTGACCACCTTAACTTGGTCAAAACTTCATGAAATTCAATTTTGTTTTTTTAATCTTATAGTATGTGAAGCATAGAATGTGATGCATGTTTTGGACTCAAAAAATGTGATATTGTTTGAAATCTATAGATGTTTTTCAATTAGCCTATCAAATAGGACTTTAGTCATAATTTTAATAGAAAATGAATAATAATTACTTATTAAATTCAAAGTAAAAAATAATTTATATCAGTGGAACGCTGAGAATATCCTTTAAAACCCCTTTTCGTTTCATCAATTTTGGGTAAAAAAATAGTCCCTAGCCACATACCCATCATATTGCCACTTTTTGGCCCATCATGATCCTGCACATACCCACAAGACAACTTGCACAGATAGATGTTGATCATGACTATGAAGAGATACTAAACTGTGTAGAGTGACACATGGTCTGTAGGGAGGGTGCATGCCTATGAAAAAAAAGAGGGACAATGGTTTGCAGGTAACAATTTTAATAAGTTAAAATAGTTATATTAAAATGAAATGTAATATGATTCACAACTACTAAAGTACATTACTTATTCATATTGATTATAGGTATAATGCTCCTTGGCCATTGAATTTGGAGGGATCCAAATTATATGAAGACATAGAAATAGGTGAAAAAAATTGAGCCAACTAGGAATGATGATAGAGTACAAACTCACAAAATTGCTACATATTGCAATTGTGGAGAGAAAATATAAATTGGCAACCTGTTCTTTCCAAACATGTTGTAATCAAATATATTGCAAAGTATGCAACAAAAGCAAAAAAAAGTTTAGAAACATACCAACAAATATTGATGCATCTTGCAAACATGGAAAATCTTGATGATTTGGCTGCAAGAGCATACAGAAGGCTTTTGACTAAGACTGTCATAGAAAGATACATTGGAGCTCAAGAGACGTGCCACATGCTACTTGAATTTCCATTGGTAGAGAGTAGTAGAAGGTTTATCAATCTAAATGTGTCATGTGAGGTGTTCAAACATGTAAGTGTAAATGATGAAGAAAACAATGAAGAACAAACAAAATATTTCATTGAAGGATATAAAATAAGGTCTTTGTCTATGGAAGGTGTTACACTAATTGAAGCAACTAGATCATGGATATATAATCCTAAAAGAAGAAGAGATAACAAGTGGGAGCCAAGACAAAAAACAACTATTGTTAGAGTATTTCCTAAGTTTTTTTATCCATTCCTCCATGTGAGTTAGATAAATGGATGGATTTTTGTTATTTAGAATTATTGTTGAACAAACCTTTTCATGATGTGGATAGAGGTATTGTTCACGATAATGATTTAATAAAAAAAATGGGAGTCATTCTATTATAACCCTTGGCACGTGGAATGAATATCAATTCAATAAAATGATGAAAACATCAGTGATTCTAAAATTCAAGACAATGAAGCTATTCAAAAAAATAATATAGACCATAAATGGGAAATAATATCTGGACTGCATCATGGTCAAAATATATAAGTTTTAAAAATAGATATGTTGGGAAGGAGAGATATTGATAGACAAATAGATTGGTGTAATGAATATCATGGTGGAATGTACACAAGTCAAGCAATGAATTTCATAAGTAGCATAAGAGAACTTGGATGTCTCATACATGATGAAATACCACAGTGTATGAACTACACAACCCTCAGTGAAAAACAAAAGAAGGCACTCAACATAATCATGGCACACTACCATAATAATCAAAATGAACCGCCCTTACTGATGATAATTCAAGGAATAGTAGGGATAGGAAAGTCATATCTAATTGGTGCTATTAGTCAAGCTCTTCAAAATTTAGCAAATACAGCTCATTCTCCACATCTATTACTGGCACCAACTGGAGTTGCAACATTCAACATAGGAGCATCCATAGTTCATTCAAAACTTTGAATCACAATAAGAGGTTTTTTTCAATTGGAAGGAGCAAGGCTCACAAGTTTTCAAGAAGAAATAGGACACATCAAGTACATTTTAATTGATGAAATGAACTTCATTGGTAAAAAATTGCTAGAGAACATAGATTCTCGACTCTGACAAGCATTCCCACAAAATACAAATCGTAACTTTATAGGTAGATATCTTTTTTATTAACTAAATTAATTATTGTATATTTTAATACTAAAAAATCATGTATATGGATTTTTGTATTAAAATATACAATAAGTGGTATTCATTTATTCTCCACAAATGAAAATGTTAATAACCATAACAAGAAAATGCTATACTCATTGAAGCATCTTGTTATACGTAGTGTTGCAACAAAAACATGAAGTAGTAATGTAGTAGAATAATGCTCAAATGATGAGCTAGATCTAGAATTATTGATATGTAAAGATACCAGGGTCATGTTAACCTCAAATCTATTGATACAAGTAGGTCTTGTAAATGGAACTTTAGGATATATACAAAAGATTGTATACAAACCTGGAACTGGTACACCAGAACCACCAACATATGTAATGGTTGAGTTTGATAGATATTCAGGAATACCATTTGATGATCGTAACCCAAATACAATTCTAATTACAGCAATACAGAGGGGTAGTACAATCCAAATTCTGTTAAGATTGGCTTGGGAATTGACAATTCATAAATCATAGGGTATGACTCTATCAAAAGCTACTGTTGATATAGGACCAAGAGAAAGAATGGGATTGACATTTGTAGCTATATCCTGTGCAAAATCCCTAGAAGGCTTAAGAATTATTCCACCATTCACATAAGACCATTATGAGAAAATGAAAAAAGGTAGACAACTTGCCAAGAGAAAGGCTAAAGAAAATAGACTGAAAATTTTAGAAGATAATTGATGTAACATACATATTTTCTTCAATGTTGTTTCCATGAGTGTCAAATTTGAAAATGTAATATATTTGTATGATCTTTAGTTTTATGCTACATGCAATTCTTCTACTATATTAAAAATTCAACAAATAAATAAATGTTTCCATTTACTCTTCCATTTTTGTGGCCATGTTCAAATTCTATTGAATAATATTTTTCTTATATTATGATGATGTACGCATGAATCCTACCAACAATCCACATGATCACCCAATCGCTGGAAAAAATGAACCTCATACAAGAACCATTCCTATTGCAGCACTGAATCTGTACTAGAATAAATGATGAATAAAGGCGAGGGGTATGTGTAGGATCATCATAGAGAAAATAGGCCCTTAAGTGGCAAAAAATTCAGAAAAATCAGTGTTGGGCAACTTGAAGTAAAAAATTGAATAAGTTATCTATATCATTTCAAAAATATGTAACAATAGAATCTGTAGAAAATTGAATTTAGTTTCTAAACTACTAGGTTTATTTAAAAATAAATAAAATCTATTTGGTGAAAATTTGAAATTTCAATGCAGCAGTACTTAAATTTTAGGGAAAAAATAAGTAGGTGTATGTCTGACCACCCTAACCATAATAAAATGATAATATTTTTTTATAATATTTTATATATAAGTAGAGGACTCATGTCTGGATGTGATGCATATTTTTTTGTAATTTTTTTCCAAGTAAATAATTAATTAAGATTTTTTATTACAACTTTTAAAAATATAAAAACTCGTATGTCGACCACCTTAACTTGGTCAAAACTTCATGAAATTTTATTTTTTTTTAATTCTATAGTATGTGAAGCATAGAATGTGACACATGTTTCGGATTTAAAAAATGTTATACCTTTTGAAATTTATAGATGTTTTTCAATCAACCTATCGATCAGGACTTTTACTCATAATTCTAATAGAAAATGAATAATAATTATTGATTAAATTTAAATTAAAGAATAATTTATATTGGTGGAAAGTTGAGAATCTCCTTTAAAAACCCTTTTCATTTCATATATTTTGGATAAAAAAGAAGTCATCAACCGCACACCCTACAAATACCCATAATATTGCCACTTTTTGGCCCATCATGATCCTGCACATACCCCGAGAGTCATTACAAAGGTCAACTTTTTCATTTTAACAATGCAAAAGGAGATGGAAAAGTTTTTAGTTTTGACTTGGTTGATTCAAATGGTGGTGAAATAAGAGTAACATGTTTTAATGCAGTTGTAGAACAGTTTTATGATCACATAGAAACTGGGAAAGTGTTTATAATCTCAAAACGGAGACTCAAACCTACACAAAATAATTTCAACCATTTAAAGAATGAATGGGAAATTTTATTAGAAATTAATTCGATAGTTAAGGTGTGTTTGGTGGAGGATAGCTTTACACCAAAACAACAATTCCATTTTACACCAATAAGTGAAATTAAGAATATGAAAAGCAATTCTATGGTTGATATCATTGGTGTTATTTTGTCAATCGACACACCAAACACAATATTCAGAAAGAATGCCACACAAACTCAAAAAAGAACCCTTCAACTGAAGGACATGTCAAGTTGCATGGTGGAATTAACAATGTGGGGTGGTTTTTACAATAAGGAAGGCCAACAACTCCAAGAAATGTGTGATTTATGAACTTTCCCGTTATTGCTATAAAGGTTGGATGAATTAGTGATTTTGGTGGAAAATCTGTGGGAACAATTTTTACAACCCAACTACTTATAAATCTAAATCTTCTAGAGTCACAATGATTGAGATTTTGGTTTGATACAAAAGGGAAGAATCTCCATGCTCATTCTATTACAAAGGAAATCTCATCTGTAATAGAAGAAAAAATGTTAAAAAGTATCACACAAATAGAGGATGAGGAACTTGGTAAATCTGATAAACCTTATTGGATAGTGATAAAAGCTACCTTATATTTCATAAAGGTAGACATTTTTTGTTATATAACTTGCCCCTTGTAAATTGGAGGAGGATAGCTTTATACCAAAACAAAAATTCCATTTTACACCAATAAGTGAAATTGAGAACATGAAAATAAATTCTATGGTTGATATCATTGGTGTTGTTTTGTCAATCGACACACCAAACACAATATTCAGAAAGAATTCCACACAAACTCAAAAAAGAACCCTTCAACTAAAAGACTTGTTAGGTTGTATGGTGGAATTAACAATGTAGGGTGGTTTTTGCAATAAGGAAGGCCAACAACTCCAAGAAATGTGTGATTTAGGAACTTTCCCATTATTGCTATAGAGGCTGGATGAATTAGTGATTTTGGTGGAAAATTTGTGGGAACAATTTTTACAACCCAACTACTTATAAATCCAAATTTCCAGAGTCACAATGATTGATATTTTGTTTTGATACAGAAGGGAAGAATCTACATGCTTATTTTATTACAAAGGAAATCACATATGTAATAGAAGACAAAATGTTAAAATGCATCACACAAATAGAGGATGAGGAACTTGGTAAATCTGATAAACCTTATTGGATTGTGATAAAAGCTACCTTATATTTCATAAAGGTAGACTTTTTTTGTTATATAACTTGCCCCTTGTAAATTGGAGGTAGGCAATGCAAAGAGAAGGTAAACACTAATGGAAATGGTAATTGGTATTGTGGAAAATGTGATAAAAGTTTCCCTGAATTTGATTATAGATATATGCTTCAATGCAAAGTGCAAGACCATATTTCTTTCACTTGGATTACTACTTTTGAAGATGCGACAGAAGAAATTATGGGTGTTACAGCAAAAGAATTGAACATTTTGAAGCATGGAAAACAAGATGATGTTAAGTTTGGACACATTATACAAAAGGTCCTTTTCAACAAATACATATTTAAACTTCAAGTGAAAAGAGAGACTTATAATGATGAACAGAGGATTAAGTGCATTGTCATAAAAATAAAAAAAGTTTGATTATTCATCTAAGAGAAAAATTTTATTACATTCAATTGCAAATATCTAGGTTTCATTACATTCAAATGCTTGAATGTATATCTTGTTAACAATTTTTTCAAACATTTCAAATAAACTCAGTGGATATGTTTAAGTTAGTTGATGTGATTTTTGCCATTATATGGTTCTTAGTTGTTTTTAATAGTAAATCTTATGATTTATGGAAATTTATGAATTGATAATAATACATGAGTTGTAAGATTGTTCTACCATTTTTTGAATATTGTTAAAAAGTTATTACCAGGGTGATCCCACAATAGTGGTTTACAATTTTTGGCCAAACTAGACACTGAAATTACTATTTTTAACTAAATCTTCACATTTTGGCACCTACAACTCAGCTAAACCGTGAGGAATTTGAAGATGATGAAAAATAGAGTCTCCTCACATTTTTTCTGAAGATTCTAAAAATATTTTTTTCAAAATTTTTGGAATTAGATTGCACTTCTTTTTCCATCTCACACAAAAACTAGTTTTTTTTTCAGAAAACAACATTTTTAAAAAGTGGCGCACAGCGTATAATGCACAACTTTTTTCCATGAAGGATAAAACTCTAATTCTTTTGAATTTATATTTGTAACTCTAATATCTAGTGCTTCCACTTGGTTAGATAGTTTTTTATTGAATATTTTTTCTTTAATCAAGTTTCGAAGTCAAACCAATTACAATTCAGACATAGCACAATCGTATAATGCGTAACTTTTTTTGTATATATCAAAATTCCTTTTTTTCTTGTTGGATCAAAGACTTCAATATCTAGTGCACTCATATTTTTCAAATTTTTTTGATAGTCTGCTATTTTTCCACATGTGCAGAACAAAGACCTTCATTTTCAGTGAAAAACCTATGTTTAATAAAACTAAAAAAACAAATACATAATAAAACCAAAACATATTAAAATTATATTCGTTGGATAGCTCATTCCGAGGACTACCTGATTCTAGTTGGGTTTGTGAAGACTCTTCCATTTTCATCCTCAACCCAAGCTTCGAAGCATAAAAAAATAGATTTTTTTTGTCTTAGGAGGGGGATCAGGGGTAAGTGGGGTTCGAGCAAACCCTAGGGTTTCGCCCAAACCAGGGTTTGCTCAAACCCTTGTTCGAGTGAACCACCCTTCCATAAGGGGTTTTGTTTGGTTTTTGGATAGGAAAGCATTTAAAGGGTTTGCTCGAACTAGTAGGTTCGTACGAACCCCTAAAATCAAGTTTTCTACCATGGGGTCATTTTTTGTGAGTTTTCCTTCCTCACTTGAATTGTAAACCACTATTGTGGCTTCACCCACCAATGCATAAATGTTTAACTAAGTGAAACTATTTCTTTAAAAAAATTGAAAGTATTTGTGTCCTAATTAAATGGAAATGGAAATGGTTGATGTTGATGTTAGGTTTTGTTATATACAAGTTGTTATGATTTTAAGTTAATCTTTATAAAATCTAAAATTAGATACTTACAAAGCTACTATTAATCAAAACATTAAATTATAAGCTTGGGGAGGAATTCCAATAAATTTCAAAGTGTAGCCTTATACATGGGAATTGAAATAAACAATGATAGAAACTATAATGAAATCATATATATTACTTTTGAAATTAATGTTAATAAAGATGTAAGCATTTTTCCTCAGTGTAGTAGGCACCTCGATAATGATAACTCTTGATGTATTTTATATATATTATTAATTAATATATATATGCTAGTTCTATTTTATTTAAAGAGTTATATTTATTAATTTAAGAGTTATTTTGTTCATTGGATTTTTTAATATTTTTATTTCTAAAATCTACAATATAAATTAGCTTTTTATTAAAATTTTAAATTTTATAGTAACTGATAAGTATATATATCTAGTTTTTATTTTTCATGTGATTCATGGCGTTGCGACAACACACCCTTCGGTACCATGGGGACGAGGGGGATACTAGACCTCATGACCTTTTACCTACAACATCAAGCTTTAATCAATCAAGCGAGACCCCTCACTTAATAAGTTATTTACAATTTTTTTAACATTAAATTTTTTATAATTTTTAAATTGATATAATATTTTAAATATTGTAATAAATAGTTTTGGTTTTCACTAGCCTAGTAAAATTGCTATCCAATTTTTAATACATTTAGATTATTTAAATCTAGTACTAAGGAAACTTCACTAGTATCATGTGTAACTCAAAGTTTATAGTTAAAATCTATTGAAGTTTAAATTCATGTCCATGGAATTCTAAAGGATTGAACTTATAGTTTTTCTTGTCATTTCTCAGTGCTTTTTGGTGTCATCCAAATTCTAGATATATTGACGTTGGTCTCCTCTTAGTGAAATAACACAATGAAAAATCACGAGCCCTATGATTTGTATTATCAACCCCAAAAATGAGATTAGAATGTGTTATACTCAATATACAATAATTTTTTTCCATTTATAACTTTAAGTATAACGTTATACTCATATACAATATCACCATTAAAATTTTCATAATCTATTGTTCACTTTTTTTCATATAAGTTTTGTTTTGTGTTAATATGAAATCATTATATACAAGTACTTTCATAGTTTAATTTTTTCAGATCCTTTGCAGTTAATTTTTATAACTCTAAATTTGTGATGAAACTTACATCACTTATTGGAGTGACATGACTCTTTATATTATCCTCATCAACTTCATCTTTAATGACCCCAACAATTTATATATGCTAGTGTTTTAAATAATTTTTTATCAGCTATACTTTCCACTATGTTGCAAATTAAACCAAAACAATCATACTTGTTTCTCTTTGAATAATTACTATCAACTATGCTTTCAACCATTTAAAAATCAAATAGTTAGTCTATAAAATTGTTCTAGTAAGAAATCACTTGGTCATCAATATTTAACAAAAAAATATTCTAAGAAACAAACTCAACTTTGACTATATAATATTATGTATTTGAGAATAAAACTCAAAATCAACTAATCAATTTGTGGGGGTGTCTTTCTAAGAAATCACTTGGTCATCAAAATTTAACAAGTATTCATTCTTAGGAACAAACCTAACTTTAACTATTCTAGTTAGTGTTGTGCATAGTAGATATCAAACTTGGAGTTAGACTCAACACTAACTTTAATAATCTTCATTAGTCTATTAAAATGGTATTAAATTTAACTTGCAAAAATGTGACACTATGCCACTTTATGTCTTTCATTTCAAATTATTAACAAGTTGACTTCACAATCACTTGATAGAATGTTTTTAAGACTAGATACTTGCCACTACATAACACTTGTTATAAAGAAAAAATATACATATTTTTTAAATTTTATTTCCTTATCCTTGTATTTCTTGTATTTCAACTGTTGTATACTCTTTTTTTTTTTTTAATTTCTTTATGAATTGCTATTGCTAGCTTTGATCAATATTAGAAGAAATTAGACGTTTCCCATTATAAGAAAATTATCTCATAAATATTGGTAAGGTCCCTTCCAAACATTAACCTCGATGGTACAGGAAAATTTTAATTTTGTCTTGGATGGACGGAATTGCTCACAAATCAAAAAATGATTATTCCCACTGTAATTAAGTTGTGATGACATATGACAACTTAAGCCACCAGCCCAGCAGAATCTCTATATTTGATATTATAAGGGCAGAATCAATTCCTCCTCCCCCGTGTGATGCGTGCAAAGTCGGCAGCACTCTGCCCATGCAAAGAAGTGACGAAAACGTGAAGTATTAATCAAAATTGACAACACGTTGCACGTATGGACTTATTACACTCAAGCAGATCGATCAGCTGTCAGAGTATCCTTAGATTTTGTATTGATAAGTTCTGTCAGGCATCCTATTCACTACCTTCGTACTAAATTCACCGAATACATTGAATCAAATTATAAACATCTATTCTTGCTCCTTTAAAAAGACTGCTATGAGTTCACAACAACATATGAGTTTTACAGTGCTAGCCAAGCTAATGGAGAGTATGATCAGGAAATTAGCACCAGCAACCCTTGCAGGTAACGGCTTGAAAATGGTAAGAAAAGAAAGCTGTACAAGTAATCTAGCTTCAAGGTATGAAGATGCTTGACTGTAACCCACTTCTATCTGTTTTATTGCTCTGATATAATAGTTCATGATTAACTTGTGTCTCTAATGGATGTTGGGTTATTTTCAATTATATGGTATCAGAAAGTATTTTCATGAACATAACAAGGAGAAAGAGGAAACCAGTGAAAGCTTATCGTTAGGTGGAGGACAAGAGGAACGTGGGACGCAGACGTGGTGGATTCCTCATGCAAGATCAGGCATTTTCCATCCAGAAGGGCAGCACAAATTGATTGACGATGTTCCTGCACCCACTAAAAGTCAAGAGGAAGAGCGGACCCTCTGGTTTAGGTCTTCTTGCCCAGATGACAGTGATGTTGGGAGATTTAACACTGATAATTCATAGCTTCTAGATAACTTACCAGCTAAAGCAGCTCGTTTTGATATTAATAATTATAGACTTATCTTCAGATAACTTACCAGCTGAACCAGCTCGTTTTGATATTAATGCCTATAGACTTATCTTAGTAAATATATGACATATGTTTAATATAGAATGCATGTATGTTAATATTGTGAAAAAGAGGTTTTTTTTCACATAATTGTAGAGATGTTGCTGCTGAAGGCCTCTAATGAGAGAAATGATGTCTCCTAATTATCAAAGTAATACTAATGTTGTATTCTCGTTCCTGAAAATCTATTTTACATTCTGGTCTTTTAAATCACGGAATGAAGTTCACGCATCAGGAAAAAATAGGGATATATTGACATAATTGAAGGCCAAGTGGGCCATGATAAGTAAGAATTTCACATTACAATAATTGTTATTATATTTGTTGATTTAATGTTCAATATTTTTAATTATATTGAATCAATAGTTATGACTTTAAAGTTGTTAGTGTTGATGATGCCTATTTATAATTGAATGAAATGTATTCCTTAGATCTTAAAAACAACAAATCATTTGATATCACATGAGTGCACCAATACGAACAAAACATGATTTAGTGCACAAGAATCTGTCGTCACTTTTTTTTGGGTTTTTAAGCATGCTGATGTGACATCATATTTGCTGATATGACCTTAAAATCTTAATATCAAAAGAGAACTGACCAAGTAAAACTGTTGTAAAAAATTAGGAATGATTTGAAATTTCGAAAAGTGCGAGTATTCAACTGATCTTCTCCCCTATTGTTAAAGTATCGATATTCAAATGATAATGAAGAAACGACAGAACAATCAGTCTTTTTTTAATCCATATATCCTACACCCCGAGGGCTGGAGCTCGTCAGTAGGCACTACTATATTATACATTGCTGGGTATCAAGTTCAAGTCACGCTGGTGACTACTAACCAAGTACTCATGGCTCCCACCAAGTAAAGCATGACTCTCAAAAAATGATAGTTACAGAAAACGCCTTCTAAATGAGCTTGAAATCCCACCCAAATCATATGAATATTTTGGTAGCCACCAACCAAGTGATCGTGACTCCCATATGAAAGAGCTCTTAATGTTTCGAAACACAGACAAATCATGATCCGTCAGTTTCACGTTGGAGATAATAAATCGTTGTTAAACGTCTCTGTACGATGGCGAGTTGAATTTCATGCGGAGACCATTAACTACATTTATTACAGCTTAAAGAGGAGTTTTGTGCAAGTTGCAGTTGGGTATCAAATTATATTAATTTTAATACAGGCACCTGGCATCTACGGACCAGGTAGAATTTTAATTTTGGATTTTTTTAATTTTTTTAAAAATTCAAACAATGTAAGAATAATTACATAGAATTAGGTAATTAATAGGCTCTTAAAGAAATAAAAGAAGTTAGAAGTACTACCAACAGCTCAATACAATCCATATCAGACTTGGGGTAAGAAGAAAAGAACCTCAAAGCTATTATGTAAATCAGAAATCTTATTATAAGATCTTAAATTCTAAATTTTAACATACATTGTAATTTTTTATAGTACAAGTGTAGAATTTTAATTTTTAGTCTTCACTTCTTCTTTGGGCACTTTGTATAGTAGGGAACACAAAGAAACAATATGGAAAATGATTTTAAGAGTAAAAATTTAGCATTTCTGTTTTTTTGGTGAATATTATGCTCTCAAAAAACAGCTAAACATCTATTTTTCATATATTAAGAAAAATCGTATGTCCCATAGAATCTGCAACACCATTGCTTTGAATGCCAAAGCTTATAATAGATTGTTTCCAACATAAAACATGATAAAAAAATATGAGAGGAAGAAATCTAAAAAATATTATTTTATTTATTTTTAAATAAAATTTAATTTTTTTCTTCTAAAAATAACATTTAATTTTTGTTAAGCCCAGGATATGATCCTAAAAAGTATACTTCAAATTTTAATTGTGTTGACAAAAAGGGCATTTAACGCATTGAATCATCATACATTTCAAACTATCTCCTAGAGAAGTTTGAAGGGTAAAACTTTCCAAGCTAGAATTTGTGCATTATCCTCAATTTTATATCTCCAAACTTGAGCACTCAATCTTCTCCATGTCTTTTCTCCGAACTTACATTTCCATTTTTGGTTTGACTTTGGATTCAAGGACAAAGAAGGTAGGAGATTTATATAGACTTTTTTGAAAAGAAAGTAATCAAACTAGAACCTAGACAACCACCACCAATATTTAAGAAAATTCTATTTTTGGGGAGTGTAGAGCTTCAAAACAAGGTCTATAGGAACCAATGCTTTCACAAACATAACAAAATTTTATAACTTATTGTTCAGACAATATTTTAAATGTTTTTCCAAGTTGCTCAATCTAGAGAATTAAAATCCCGCAAGTCTCTAAACTATTGAAGAAATAATAAGAATGCCTAAAAAAGGAGATAACAAGATGTTGGCCTTGATATTGAACCATTCTATTCCACTAGATAGGCAATAACGCAAAATCAAAACCATATTACAAGGAAGGACTTTTCTAGTTTAGACATTTACAAACTTGTTGTCACATCTTCCATTTGGAAAGAAGAGGAATTAAAGCTTTTAAATGAAAGAAAGCAGCCAACAAATTTTTTCTAACAAATGGACATATTGCCATTTCCTTTTTATAGAAGCCTGTATGATCTAATAACAAACCAATTTTTTCAAAGGCTCTTCACTAGCAACAACTCTAATCACCTCCATTTTGCTGGAAAACCCACCCCTTGAGTTTTAGGGTCTAACAGTCCCCAACCACCTTATGAATTTGGGGGGCTTTAAGTAATGGGATTATTTATTTTTAACAACACTTTTGGAGTGTTATGTTTAAGCTCTTTAGCTTCATTGTGATTGGGATTTTTGGAGTTATGACTCATTTTTCCAAAAGGCTCTTAATTAGTTTAGATGTTTTTGGGATTTGGGTATATCAAATGATTAATTTTTAAAATTTAAATTGAAGGTTTATAATGATCATTATTGTAAAAATTCAAGTTCATTTGTTTAAATAATTTTAAAATAATGATTTTTTTTTTTTTAATTTCTTGATCACCTAGAGGTATCCCCGCGACCCGGCCTAGCACCCAACCAGTCATTGTCTTGGTCTTACATTTATGCCAAGTTGGGGTCCGGAAGGGGCAAGCTTTGAAGGCCAAAGCTTAGAATAGATTTTTTCCAACATAAAACATAATAAAAAAATATGAGAGAAAGAAATCTAAAAATATTATTATTTTTTCTTTCAAATAACATTTAATTTTTTTTTTCTAAAAATAACATTTAATTTTTGTTAAGCCCAGGATTTGATCCTAAAAAGTATACTTCAAACTTTAATTGTATTGACAAAAAGGGCATTTAATGCATTGAATCATTATACATTTCAAACTATCTCCTAGAGAAGTTTGAAGGGTAAAACTTTCCAAGCTAGAATTTGTGCATTATCCTCAATTTTAGATCTCCAAACTTGAGCACTCAATCTTCTCCATGTCTTTTCTTCGAACTTACATTTCCATTTTTAATTTGACTTTGGATTCAAGGACAAAGAAGGTAGGAGATTTAAATAGACTTTTTTAAAGGACAAAGAAGGTAGGAGATTTAGATAAACTTTTTTAAAAAGAAAGTAACCAAACTAAAACCTAGACAACCACCGCCAATATTTAAGAAGTTTATTTTTTGGGGAGTGTAGAGCTTCAAAACAAGGTCTATAGGAACCAATGCTTTCACAAAAATAACAAAATTTTGAAACTTATTGTTCAGACAATATTTTAAATGTTTTTCCAAGTTGCTCAATCTAGAGAATTAAAATCCCTCAAGTCTCTAAAATATTGAAGAAATAATAAGAATTCCTAAAAAAGGAGATAGCAAGAGGTTGGCCTTGATATTGAACCATTCTATTCCACTAGATAGGAAATAACCCAAAATTGAAACCATATTACAAGGAAGAAATTTTCTAGTTTAGACATTTACAAACTTGTTGTCACGTCTTCTATTTGGAAAGAAGAGGAATTGAAGCTTTTAAATGAAAGAAAGCAACCAACAAAATTTTGTCTAACCAATGGACATATTACCATTTCCTTTTGATAGAAGCATGTATGATCTAATAACAAACCAATTTTTTCCACGGCTCTTCACTAGCAATCACCTCCATTTTGCTGGCAAACCCACCCATTGAGTTTTAGGGTCTAACAGTCCCCAACCACCTTATGCATGTTGGGGAGCTTTAAGTAATGGGAGTATTTATTTTTAACAACACTTTTGGAGTGTTATGTTTAAGCTCTTTGGCTTCATTGTGATTGGGATTTTTGTGGTTATGACTCATTTTTCCAAAAGGCTCTTAATTAGTTTAGATGTTTTTGGGATTTGAGTATATCAAATGATTAATTTTTAAAATTTAAATTTAAGGTTTATAATGAGCATTATTGTGAAAATTCAAGTTCATTTGTTTAAATAATTTTAAAATAATGATTTTTATTTTTTTTTATTTTTTTGATGACCCAGAGGTATCCTCGAGACCCAGCCCAACACCCAACCAGTCCTTTCCTTGGTCTTACATTTATGCCAAGTTGGTTTCCGGAAGGGGCGACCTTTGAAGGCCAAAGCTTATGATAGATTTTTTCCAACATAAAACATGATAAAAAAATATGAGAGGAAGAAATCTAAAAATATATTTTTATTTATTTTTAAATAACATTTATTTTTTATCTAAAAATAACTTTTAATTGTTTATCTAAAAATAACTTTTAATTTTTTGTCTAAAAATAACATTTAATTTTTGTTAAGCCCAAGATTTGATCCTAAAATGTATACTTCAAACTTTAATTGTCTTGACAAAAAGGGAATTTAATGCATTGAATCATCATACATTTCAAACTATCTCCTAGAGAAGTTTGAAGGGTAAAACTTTCCAAGCTAGAATTTGTGCATTATCCTCAATTTTAGATCTCCAAACATGAGATTTCAATCTTCTCCATGTCTTTTCTTCGAACTTACATTTCCATTTTTGGTTTGACTTTGGATTCAAGGACATAGAAGGTAGGAGATTTAGATAGACTTTTTTAAAAAGAAAGTAACCAAACTAAAACCTACACAACCACCACCAATATATAAGAAAATCATATGTTTGGGGAGTGTAGAGCTTCAAAACAAGGTCTATATGAACCAGTGCTTTCACAAAAATATTTTTTTTTTGAAACTTATTGTTTAGACAATATTTTAAATTTTTTTCCAAGTTGCTCAATCTAGAGAATTAAAATCACGCAAGTCTCTAAACTATTGAAGAAATAATAAGCATGCCGAAAAAGGAGATAACAAGAGGTTGGCCTTGATATTGAACCATTCTATTCCACTAGATAGGCAATAACCCAAAATTGAAACCATATTACAAGGAAGAAATTTTATAGTTTAAACATTTACAAACTTGTTGTCACGTCTTCCATTTGGAAAGAAGAGGAATTGAAGATTTTAAATGAAAGAAAGAAGCCAACAAAATTTTGTCTAACCAATGCACATATTTCCATTTCCTTTTGATAGAATCCTATATGATCTAATAACAAACCAATTTTTTCCAAGGCTCTTCACTACCAACAACTCTAATCACCTCCATTTTGCTCGCAAACCCACCACTTGAGTTTTAGGGTCTAACAGTCCCCAACCACCTTATGCATGTTGGGGGGCTTTAAGTAATGGGATTATTTATTTTTAACAACACTTTTGGAGTGTTATGTTTAAGCTCTTTGGCTTCATTGTGATTGGCACTCTTCGGGTTATGACTAATTTTTCCAAAAGTCTCTTAATTAGTTTAGATGTTTTTGGGATTTGAGTATATCAAATGATTAATTTTTAAAATTTAAATTAAAGGTTTATGATGACCATTATTGTAAAAATTCAAGTTCATTTGTTTAAATAATTTTAAAATAATGATTTTGTTTTTTGATGACCCAGAGGTATCCCCGCGACCCAACCCAACACCCAACCAGTCCTTTCCTTGGTCTTACATTTATGCCAAGTTGGGGTCCACAAGGGGCGAGATTTGAAGGCCAAAGCTTATAATAGATTTTTTACAACATAAAACATGATAAAAAAATATGAGGAAGAAATTTAAAAATAACATTTAATTTTTTTTTCTAAAAATAACATTTAATTTTTTTTTCTAAAAATAACATTTAATTTTTGTCAAGCCTGGGATTTGATCCTAAAAAGTATACTTCAAATTTTGATTGTGTTGACAAAAAGGGCATTTAACGCATTGAATCATCATACATTTCAAACTATCTCCTAGAGCAGTTTGAAGGGTAAAACTTTCCAAGCTATAATTTGTGCATTATCCTCAATTTTAGATCTCCAAACTTTAGCACTCAATCTTCTCCATGTCTTTTCTTCGAACTTACATTTCCATTTTTGGTTTGAATTTGGATTAAAGGACAAAGAATGTAGGAGATTTAGATAGACTTTTTAAAAAAGAAACTAACCAAACTAAAACCTAGACAACCACCACCAATATTTAAAAAAATTATATTTTTGGCTAGTGTAGAGCTTCAAAACAAGGTCTATAGGAACCAATTCTTTCACAAGAATAACAAAATTTTGAAACTTATTGTTTAGACAATATTTTAAATGTTTTGTCAAGTTACTCAATCTAGAGAATTAAAATCCCGCAAGTCTCTAAAATATTGAAGAAATAATAAGCATGCCTAAAAAAGGAGATAGCAAGAGGTTTGCCTTGATATTGAACCATTCTATTCCACTAGATAGGCAATAACCCAAAATTGAAACCATATTACAAGGAAGAAATTTTCTAGTTTAGACATTTACAAACTTGTTGTCACGTCTTCCATTTGGAAAGAAGAGGAATTGAAGCTTTTAAATGAAAGAAGTCAACCAACATAATTTTGTCTAACCAATGGACATATTGCCATTTCCTTTTGATAGAAGCCTGTATGATCTAATAACAAACCATTTTTTTCCAAGGCTCTTCACTAGCAACAACTCTAATCACCTCCATTTTGCCGGCAAACCCAACCGTTGAGTTTTAGGGTCTAACAGTCCCCAACCACCTTATGCATGTTGACGGGCTTTAAGTAATGGGAGTATTTATTTTTAACAACACTTTTGGAGTGTTATTTTTAAGCTCTTTGGATTCATTGTGATTGGGATTTTTGGTGTTACGACTCATTTTTCCAAAAGGCTCTTAATTAGTTTAGATGTTTTTGGGATTTGAGTATATCAAATGATTAATTTTTAAAATTTAAATTGAAGGTTTATAATGAGCATTATTGTGAAAATTCAAGTTCATTTGTTTAAATAATTTTAAAATAATGATATATATATATTTTATTGTATTTTATGACCCCAGACGTATCCCCGTGACCCAGCCCAACACCCAACTAGTCCTTGCCTTGGTCTTACATTTATGCCAAGTTGGTTTCCGGAAGGGGCGAGCTTTGAAGGCCAAAGCTTATGATATATTTTTTCCAACATAAATCATGATCAAAAAATATGAGAGGAAGAAATCTAAAAATATTTTTTTATTTATTTTTAAATAACATTTAATTTTTTTTCTAAAAATAACATTTAATTTTTGTTAAGCCCAAGATTTGATCCTAAAATGTATACTTCAGACTTTAATTGTGTTGACAAAAAGGGAATTTAATGCATTGAATCATCATACATTTCAAACTATCTCTTAGAGAAGTTTGAAGGGTAAAACTTTCCCAGCTAGAATTTGTGCATTATCCTCAATTTTAGATCTCCAAACTTGAGCACTCAATCTTCTCCATGTCTTTTCTTCGAAATTACATTTCCATTTTTGGTTTGACTTTGGATACAAGGACAAAGAAGGTAGGAGATTTAGATAGACTTTTTAAAAAAGAAAGTAACCAAACTGAAACCTAGACAACCACCACCAATATTTAAGAAAATTATATTTTTGGGGATTGTAGCACTTCAAAACAAGGTCTATAGGAACCAATGCTTTCACAAGAATAACAAAATTTTGAAACTTATTGTTCAAACAATATTTTAAATGTTTTGCCAAGTTGCTCAATCTAGAGAATTAAAATCCCGCAAGTCTCTAAACTATTGAAGAAATAATAAGCATGCCTAAAAAAAGGAGATAGCAAGAGGTTGGCCTTGATATTGAACCATTCTATTCCACTAGATAGGCAATAACCCAAAATTGAAACCATATTACAAGGAAGAACTTTTCTAGTTTAGACATTTACAAACTTGTTGTCACGTCTTCCATTTGGAACGAAGAGGAATTGAAGCTTTTAAATGAAAGAAAGCAGCCAACAAAATTTTGTCTAACCAATGGACATATTGCCATTTCCTTTTGATAGAAGCCTGTATGATCTAATAACAAACCAATTTTTTCCAAGGCTGTTCACTAGCAACAACTCTAATCACCTCCATTTTGCTGGCAAACCCACCCTTTGAGTTTTAGGGTCTAACAGTCCCCAACCACCTTATGCATGTTGGGGGGCATTAAGTAATGGGATTATTTATTTTTAACAACACTTTTGGAGTGTTATGCTTAAGCTCTTTGGCTTCATTTTGATTGGGATTCTTGGGGTTTTGACTCATTTTTCCAAAAAGCTCTTAATTAGTTTAGATGTTTTTGGGATTTGAGTATATCAAATGATTAATTTTTAAAATTTAAATTGAAGGTTTATAATGAGCATTATTGTAAAAATTCAAGTTCATTTGTTTAAATAATTTTAAAATAATGTTTTTTTTTAAATTTTTTTTTTTGATGACCCCAGAAGTATCTCCGCGACCCAGCCCAGCATCCAACCAGTCCTTGCCTTGGTCTTACATTTATGCCAAGTTGGGGTTCAGAAGGGGTGAGCTTTGAAGGCCAAATCTTATAATAGATTTTTTACAACATAAAACATCATAAAAAAATACGAGAGGAAAAAATCTAAAAATATTATTTTTATTTTTTTTTAAATAACATTTAATTTTTTTGTAAAAATAACATTTAATGTTTGTTTAGCCCAGGATTTGATCCTAAAATGTATACTTAAAACTTTAATTGTGTTCACAAAAAGGGAATTTAACACACTGAATCATCATACATTTCGAACTATCTCCTAGAGAAGTTTGAAGGGTAAACTTTCCAAGCTAGAATTTGTGCATTATCCTCAATTTTAGATCTCCAAACTTGAGCGCTCAATCTTCTCCATTTCTTTTCTTCGAACTTACATTTCCATTTTTGGTTTGACTTTGGATTGAAGGACAAAGAAGGTAGAAGATTTAGATAGACTTTTTGAAAGGACAAAGAAGGTAGGAGATTTGGATAGACTTTTTTTCAAAAAAAGTAACCAAACTAACACCTAGACAACCACCACCAATATTTAGGAAAATTATATTCATGGGGAGTGTAGAGCTTCAAAACAAGGTCTATAGGAACCAATGCTTTCACAAAAATAACAAAATTTTGAATCTTATTGTTTAGACAATATTTTAAATGTTTTGCCAAGTTGCTCAATCTAGAGAATTAAAATCTTGCAAGTCTCTAAACTATTGAAGAAATAATAAGCATGCCTAAAAAAGGAGATAGCAAGAGGTTGGCCTTGATATTGAACCATTCTATTCCACTAGATAGGCAATAACCCAAAATTGAAACCATATTACAAGGAAGAAATTTTCTAGTTTAGACATTTACAAACTTGTTGTCACGTCTTCCATTTGGAAAGAAGAGGAATTGAAGCTTTTAAATGAAAGAGAGTAGCCAACAAATTTTTTCCTAACCAATGGACATACTGCCATTTCCTTTTTATAGAAGCCTGTATGATCTAATAAAAAACCAATTTTTTCCAAGGCTTGTCACTAGCAACAACTCTAATCACCTCCATTTTACTGGCAAACCCACCCCTTGATTTTTAGGGTCTAACAGTCCCCAACCACCTTATGCATGTTGGGGGTCACCTCCATTTTATTGGCAAACCCACCCCTTGAGTTTTAGGGTCTAACAGTCCCCAACCACCTTATGTATGTTGGGGGGATTTAAGTAAAGGGATTATTTATTTTTAACAACACTTTTGGAGTGTTATGTTTTAGCTCTTTGGCTTCATTGTGATTGGGATTTTTGGGGCTATGACTCATTTTTCCAAAAGGCTCTTAATTAGTTTAGATGTTTTTGGGATTTGAGAATATCAAATGATTAAGTTTTAAAATTTAAATTTAAGGTTTATAATGAGCATTATTGTAAATATTCAAGTTCATTTGTTGAAATAATTTTAAAATAATGATTTTAATGTTCTAGTTACTAATTTATAGAAGAACTTATAAATTAATACTTTTAAAAAATACTTATTATATTGTTTTAATTTTTTTGAATTATATTCTTTTTCTCTTTAATGTTAGATTAGATAATTATTACAAAGTTATAATACAACTTAAATTTAAAGGGATTCAAACCTGTAACATAAGTGTAGGACCAAGATTTAACTATATACACTCTAACAATGTCCATTATTGAAATTAATGGAGTGAAGTGAAAATTTGAGATGACCAACAAATATTTTGATATTTTTTGTAAATCATTTGTTGCATGAATAATCAACTAAAAAATTTGGATAATTTTTACTATAAAGTATCATACAACTTATCATGTTGCAACAATATGAAGTGATGATTTGGCTATGTTCAAACAATTTATATTTCAAGATTTCACATACCATTGAGAGACAACTATGAATTCATGTTGGGAGAATTGGGTACTTTATTACTACTAGAAGGTCAAGAAATACTACCACTTCAAATTTTTATGGAGAGAGATAAGAGAAAACCAAATAACCTAGACTCTAATACCGTACAATCTTAGAGGTCATGCAACGAGTATGAATAGTCATGAATGAGAAACTAGGGGTTATGGATATCAATTGAATGGATACAACTTCAATTATTAACAAAGAAAAATCCTTAGATTCTTCTCTTACAAACTTAGAGAGAATTTTTTTTTATTCTCAATGTTGCAACTAGGCGGAAGAGAAGAGATTAGACTTATTCAAACACTCTAAGGCTCTAAACCAAGTGATTCCAAATATTTTCAAAATAGCCTTATTTATAGAAAATACCTAGCTAAGATATGGAACATTGAATATCATTCAAAATATTGTGCAAATCAATAGGTTAGAAAAATATTATCACGCCAAATATAAAACATTGTTAGTACTTCCAACTATTACAAACAAGATCTTTATTTAAATGATGTTATTTCTATTTGATGAGGATGGCCCATTTTCCCTAAAGTGTCTAGGATCCTACCACACTTCACATTTGTTAAGGAATAAGATTGTCTAGAAAAGTTACAAGATGTTTCTAGATGAACTAGAATCTTCTAGAAGCTAGAAGCAACTAGATGTTATTCAAGTAAAAGAACATTTTAGTTTTAGAGTTCTTTAGAATATTAGAAGTTTCTAGATATTAGAGGCACCAAGTATAAAGATGAGATTGTTCATTGTGAACAACACTACTATTGAAGTAAGTTGTTGGATTGTATGCAAACAAGTTAGATCAATATAATTTCTTTAAGTCAATTTCACAATTGTTTTATGCTCTATTTTTTCCCTGCTTATTTCTATTATTTTATTATTTGGGCATGTTCTTTCATGGTATCAGAGCTAGAAATCTTCTAATAGGGTTAAGATGTTGCTGGATTAATATTTGTACATAGCAAAATACTCTTTGAAGTGGTTTAATCTATTTGTTTGAGGGCTACTTTTTTTCTAACATGGGCTCTACCAATCTTTGATGTAAGTGTTTTCATATATTGGAAGATTACAGTTAAGAATGATTTGAGAGAAAAGGCTCTATGAAGTATAGTGAATAAAGAGATTGGAGAACCTCTTGACAAAAGAAAGAAAAGGAGTTATGGAAATGCAAGTTGGGGAAAGCTAGCGGAATTATTGGTAAGGTTTTGAGTCCCAATCTCAATAGAAGGTTTGTTGATGTTGATAATCCAAAAGAACTATGGGAGAATCTAGAAAAATATTATAGAAATGCATATATTGCTAGTGTGTTGAACATAGAATAGAAATTGGTGAATATAAGCCTAGCTGATTTTGAGAAAATAGTTGATTACTTTAATGAGGTTACATATTTAAATGCTCAGTTGAAGAAAATAGGTGTTGAATATGAAAAAATGTTTTTTTTAGTTGATTGCAATGGTTGAAAGTAAGCTTCCCCAACCTTACAAGGTATTTAAGGAATCGAGGAAAAGGTTTATTCAGTTAAATCCTAATACCCCCCAACAAACTTTTGATCAATTTTGTAAGTCAGTTTTAGATGAAGAGGCTCAACTTATTAAAGGTTATATTAAGAAGAGTCATGCATATGCATCTAAGGGTAAATTATTTTCTAGATATGTTGATGGAAAGAAGAATTGGAAAGGATATAATAAATTTTGAAATAATGAAAGATCTAACCATTTAAAAAAAAAATAGAAGTGTAGAAAAGTAGTTGGAAATAAAACCCATTATTTGTAGGTATTGTGGAGGTGAGAATCATATGGAAAAAATTTGTTTGAAGAAGAGGAACAATGAAAGACTATGAGAAAATATGAGCACAAGAAAATAGAATCTACAGTAATAAAATACAAAATAATATGTGTGTCCTTATTCTCCATTCAATACATATTACATATATATAGGTTGCTCATATCCTATTTTGTAGGAAACTCCATAAGCAACTTTCCTAAATATATTGAGTTGTTTTAACAACTCAACATATTCATACCTATAATACAATAACTTATATAACAAACTATAAAAACCCTACTAAATTATTATTTTGTACATCCTATGATGCAATATTTCAAAACACCCCCCCATATTGCATCATTCTCCAAATGGGGATAGTGGACCAACAATACTTGATGACCACATTTTAGTAGTTCATCATAAGGTATGAGTAGGGACATACACATCAACTCATGACAAGAATTAGTGGAGCTACCCTCACTATGCTTAGTATACCTTCATCCAAGGATAGGGACAAACACATCTACCCATGGAACCAAAGATAGGGACTAACACATCTACCCTTGGTTTTACAAGTTTGGATAGGGACAAACACATCTATCAAATATCAAATTCATGAATAGGGACAAACACATCCAATCATAATCACCAAATTATGTGATTGGGGACAAACACTTCCAATCATTTCACTACCTCGTGAATGGAGAGAAACACATCCATTCACTAACAATCAAAAAATGTGATTGGGGACATACACATCCAAACACAACTTACATAGCTTGTGAACCAAGTTTTTGTTGTCGTGTATGTAGCCACCATTGTAGATCATTGCCACTCTGACCACATATGATATGAGATGGTTGTCACTGCCACTTGGAAACCAATCTTGGATTTAGTCATTTTGGCACAAATAATTTTGTCACTAATGCAACTATGCGGCCCCGTCGCTAGTGACTGACTAGAGGTCATTGAATGTCCTCCAATCTCTTGTGCCTCCATCCTCCAGGTCATGTGCTAATTAGTAAATTTTTCTTTTGAGGCACATTTCATAGTTGTGAGGAAAGAATATATCCTCCACTCACCCTGCCACCACCTCCTCCCTCCACCCCCCCCATTCCCCTCCCCAACAAGATGGATGTCGCATGCAAGCGATAATGCACCCAATTTTAATTATTTTATTTTATTTTGATAATTTTTGACACTTTTTACTTTTTGATAAAAATCTGAGAAATAGACTGTATTCTAAACAAAATGATATACCTTGACTTTGATAACACACTATATCTTTACATAACTTTTGGACTATAACACAAATATCTCTATACAAAAATAATCAAACATTTTGAGACACTAGACAATAACAAACAAAAAACTACTAAAAACTTAATTAGAATATATTACCCCACTTATCCTTTAACTAGAAACTTCATGAAATGCTGACTTGATAAAAATTAAGAAATTATAATGGCTTTGCCACAATAAATTTCCAGCCAAGATAAACATGCCAATGATGTTTCTTGATTCCACACCTCAATATAAATAGATTTGTTGTGCAATACATAAATCTGTAGCAAATAGATGAATCAAATTCCTTAGCATAAGTCCATTTCCTCACGCTAAGATCAACCATCACGCACACCAATTACAACAGACAATTGGATCCAAGCAATCTAATATGATGCCCACAATATAATGAAGAATAGTATGTTTAGATAGAGAAAACTTTCAAACAACTTTGAAATGTAATCTATAGCAGCATGAATCCTTATTTCCTTATCATAGACTTGTGCTAGGTTCCAGAGCTTCAACACCAAGAGAAGAACCAACAGCCAACCTTTAATGACTATATTATTCTTGCTTAGAATTGAATAGAAATTCTTTAACATCAGCTCTATTATCATATGAAAATTGCAGACAAAGCCATAGATATTTTGTTTTGCAAGGCAATTGTAATTGAATGTCCAGATTTCATATATAACTCCCACATCCAAGAATGAGGGAAGCTACTATTGATGCGAGTCACTCCACGGTTCCAAAGTTGAGTGTATTCTCATAAAAAAATGTCCTCTATTAAGCAGGGATAGTTGGAGCTAATGAATCCTTCAAAACTCCTAAATTTTCTATTAAACAAAAAATCACGTCAAACTTCCACTTCAAGATGATCACACAATATTGAAAATGCTTTCAAACAATTTTTTGGTTTTATTTCTCTCTTTGTCTTCTTTTCGAATCATTTTGAATTTTAAAATTTCATTCACAAATGAGAAGTATATCATATTTTTACTGTGATTGTGTTAATTTAATGTAAAAACACCATTAAAAAACAAAACAATATACCAACAAACCATTTTTTATTTTCTAATAGTTTCTTTGTTGTTTCCTTACTGACCTAGCATCATGAATGCTCTAATATCATATGAGAAAATATGAGCAGAGGAAAATAGAAGCTACAATAATAAAATACAAAATAATGCGCTTCTTTATTTTCCATTCAATACATATTACATATATATAGGATGCTCATATGCTATTTTGTAGGAAACTCCATAAACAACTTTCCTAAATATATTGAGTTGTTTTAACAACTCAAAATATTCATACCTCTAATACAATAACTTATATAACAAACTATAACAACTCTACTAAATTATTATTTTATGTATCCTATGATGCAATATTTCCAACAAAGACAACAATACAAGCCTAAGAAAGAATGGTTTAAGGAAGGAAAGATAGATAAACAAATTTTTGTAGCCATCTCTAGGCAAGTAAAATCAAGTGTAGAGGTAACTTTTGAACCTGAAAATATATCTAGAGTAAAGGGAGAATACTTTGCTTCAGATTTTAATAAAGAATGGATTCTAGATTTAGGAGCATCTTTTCACATGACTGGAGATCTTTATTTATTGATTTTCATGAAGAATTTAGATCAAGAAATCACTATTAGAAATAAAATGAAACTATCAGTTCTAGGAACATGGACTATCAGTGTAACAAATGAAACTTTGAAAATTCTTTTATTGGTTGAAGGATTAGGGGTGAATCTTATTTCAATATATATAATTTCTCAAGCTGGATATGAGTTTGTTGTTGTTGCTGATCAAGTTATTGTAAGAGATAGAAAAGACCTAGAGAGTATTATTGCTATTGGTAGAATTGACCATGAAGAAAGTCTCTTTAAATTTGTTGGATTTGTTGATGATGAATACACACTCTCCCATGCTTTTTTTTCTCAAAGTGATTATATGTCAAAATAGTGGTATGCTAGAATTGGACATACAAATTATAGAAAATCACAGGACATGGTTATAACGAATATGGTTAGAGGATTAACAAATATTTCAACATCTGAAGGTGTATGTGAAGGATGTGTCTTAGGTAAACACCATTGAGATCCTTTTGATTTAAGAAAAGCATGGAGAGCAAGCCATCCAATACAACTTATTCATAGTGATTTATGTGAAACATGATATCCTACCAGATGTCTCATGTGTTAGGTACCTTCTCACTTTTATTGATGATTATAGTAGACAAGTATGAGTTTATTTTCTTGAAAGGAAAAGTGAAGTATTTGAGGTATTTCAAAGGTTTAAGGCATTAGTTGAAAACCAAAGTGGAAAAATAATTAAATTCCTAAGGACAGACAATGGGGGTGAGTATTGCAATTATGCATTTGAATCATTTTGTGAAAATTATGGCATTACCTGTACAAGAACCGTTACATATACCCCTCAAAAAAATGGAGTAGTTGAATAGATGAATATAACTCTCTTAGAAATGACACATTATATGTTGCATTTTAAAAGTTTGCATAATAAATTTTGGGGACTGGTTGTCTCTTGTGCTACACATATTGTGAATATAATCCCTGCCAAATCCCTCACAAATGTCACTCCTGAAGAAGCATGGAATGGAAGAAAGCCTCACATCAGGTATTTTAAGGTATTTGGGTGTATTGCTTGGGATCACATCCTAGAAGAAAACAAGAAAAAAGATAGAACCAAAAATTTATAAGTGCTTATTTATGGGCTATAATGAAGATTCAAAGGCTTATATATTGTATGGTTTGGAAACAGAAAAGATCTTTATTAGAAGAGATGTAAAGTTTGATGAAAATTCACAGCTTACAACCACAAATGATTTCCACATTTTAGATATTTTACAAATAAATGTTAACTCTATTAACGAGGATGATAAGAGAACTACTGCTAAAGATGATATAACTAATAGTAGTGATGAAGAAGAAGAAATTTTAGATAGAAAAAATATAAAGAGTATTGAAGAGATATATAGACAAAGCTCAAAACTCCAATGAAGGAATGACAGTTCCCTCATGGCAAAAGTTTTACAAATAAATGAGCCAATCTCATATGAGCTAGCTAGAAGGAAGAAAGAATGGGAGCAAGCCCTGAAAGAGGAATATGATGCATTTCTAAAGAATAAAGCTTGGGAACTTGTGCCCCTTCCCAAAGGTAAGAATGTTATTAGTTGCAAATGGGTTTACAAAAAAAAAATCAAATATAATGGGTCCATTGAAAAATATAAGGCTAGATTGGTTGCTAAGGGATTCAATCAAAAGGAAGGTATTGATTATAAGTAAAAATTTTCTCCTATCATCAAAATGAACATAGTTAGAATTATTCTTTCTTTGGTAGCTAGTCTTGGATGGCATGTTCATCAAATGGATGTTAAAAATTCTTTCTTAAATGGAGATTTAGCTGAAGAAATATATGTGAATCAACCACCTAGTTTTGTAGATGAACAACATCCTCACCTTCTTTTAAAGTAAAGAAATCACTTTATGGTATAAAATAAGCACCAAGAGCATGGAATGAAAAGATAGAAAGATACTTTCAGCTTCATGGTTTTCAAAGGTGTAGATCTGATCCAAATCTTTATGTTAAGAAAGTCCAAGATGAGATTATTCTTTTTGTAGTGTATGTAAATGGTTTACTCATTTCTTGACCAAATATTGGGATAATCAATGATTTAAAATCAGAACTTAAAAGGGAATTTCATATATGTTATTTGTGAGAACTAAAATATTTTCTTGGCCTACAAGGTTGCAAACTACAAGGTGGACTATTCCTCTACCAATCAAAATATGCTTTGGACATTTTAGAAAAGTTTAACATGCTAGAATGCAAGCTAGCTTCTACTCCCTTTCAATTTGGAATCAAACTTACTAAAGAATGTACTTCCAAGAGGGTAGATGCTACTTTATATAGACAACTTGTGGGAAACTTGGTTTATCTAACTCATTCTAGACTAGACATTTGTTTTATAGTTAATCAAGTATCGAGATTTATGCAAGAACCTAAAGAAAGTCATTGTTTGGTTGCAAAAAGGATACTGTGGTATGTTCGTGGAACAATACAGTACGACCTCCACTATGGCCATAAGTCCTCAATTTCTTTGGTTGGATTTATAGAATCAGATTGGGGAGGTTATTTAGATGACAAAAAATCTACAGGAGGTTATGTTTTTAAGCTTGGATCAATCCCTATTACATGGAGCGGAAAAAAGAAAACAACTACATCACTATCTTCATGTGAAGCATAATATAGAGCAACAAAAGGAGTAGGTTAGATTAGAAATCTTCTATTTGAGCTTGGTTTTTCCCAGATTTCTGCTACTACTTTGTACTGTGACAATCAAATTACCATATAGGTTGCCAACAATACAATTTTTCATGCTAAAAAAAACATATTGAGCTTGATGTTCACTAGATACGAGATCTTGTTCAACAAAATATTGTCAATCTACAATATTGTCCAAGTGAAGAACAAACAACTAATGTATTTACTAAGAGTATGACTAAAGCCAAATTCTTGAAATTGTGAAAATTTCTTGGTATGTTAGAGGTGAACATTAAGGGGGAATGGTAGTACAATGGTCCCCTCTCCTTTGTATCTTCCTCTCTCTTGTATCTTCCCCTCTTCTTTCTATCTTATTTGTAGTATTCTATCCAATCTTAAAGGGGGTTGTTAAGGAATAAGATTGTCTAAAAAAGTTACAAGATGTTTCTAGAAGAACTAGAATCTTCTAGAAGGGCTGGAATCTTCTAGAAGGGATAGAATCATCTAGAAGCTAGAAGCAACTAGAAGCTATTCAAGTAAAAGAATATTCCAGTTTTAGAGTTCTCTAGAATATTAGAAGTTTCGAGATCTTAGAGGCACTAAGTATAAATATGATGTTTTCCATTGTGAACAACACTATTATTGAGGTAAGTTGTTGGATTGTATGCAAACAAGTTAAATCAATATAACTTCTTTCAGTCATTTCATAATTGTTGTATGCTCTATGTTTTCCCTGTTTGTTGTTGTTATTTTATTATTTGGGCCTATTCTTACAATATTTAGCTTCACTACATTCATCATATTTATCTCATTTAAAAATTATATTGGAGATTCCAATTATTATTAGCATCATTATGCTAGAGATCAACATAGAAATGTGACTCCTAGATAAGCCTTCTCTATATTATGGTAGGGACAACTTCTTGCTTAGAAAAAATCATGATCAAGAAATGTAACATGTGACCCTATTTTCTAAATAAAAACTCATACAACTATAGTTTATGATTAGAGGAAATATTTATTTTCTATGTCCAATTGAGTCTGCTCATTAAATCGATAAATTTCAAGTACTACAAGCTAGTTTGTAGTCATAATATTATAAAATTTCTCTAGTTTTCTATGTTGATAGTCGAGACATCAAATACTCTAGTAGATTCAAGATCACAGACAAATATTGGTAGGAATAAGATGTACATCAAATTAATGCTCGTCTAGAACAATTGAAACATATATTTCTCAATATGGAATTAAAATTCACATTAAATATTCTAAAACAATTAAAACTATGAGGTTAAGGACTATACATGTTTGTAAAATCACGATTAAATCAATTAACAACAATATTTTTAGATGTTTTTATATTTTTGGCCTTATAGTTTAAATGATTAAAGTATTCTTTCCACTTAACATATATTACCTATGTTGTATTTTCTTCCAAGAACTTTTTTTTTATTAGTCAGGAATCTAGCACAATCTATTCTAATTATGAATTTAAGTTAGTATATTGTTTCAAGGAAAAGTTCTCCAATTATTTCTTTACACTGTAGATTTCCAAGTATCAAAATAGATTAATTTTTTAACATTGTTACATAAAACTCCACTCATGCAATCTACAATGTATGTTCTTGTCCATTTTTGACAAAACATAAAAACCACCTAATGCTATAACACATGCATCAATATATAAAATACAATAAAAGGGACACACAAGAGAGGTAGGTTACTTATATTTGATTTTATCTTGTTGATTGTTGTGTGCTTTTCTTCCCATTTAAATCCTTATTTCTTCAAAAAAATGTTGCAAGGTTTCATGATCATTACTTGAATTAGGGTAGAAGTTGTTTACATAGTTCATAATTTCAAATAAATCTTCAAGCTTATTTTTATCTACAATACTAGAGAAAATCATGAAATTTTCAATAATATGCAACAAGACAAGTTTAAAATACCCTTATTGACTATCATACCTAGGAAATTATGTCTATTTTGACACCACTGAATTTTATTGATAGATAATTCAATTCTAGTATTATTGACCAAGTTATATATTTTTTAGATGAGTTTAATTCTTATTCAATATTTTATTAAAAGCAATAATTTTGTTAGTATAAAGAAACAAAAATTTAGATGAGCTTTCAAATTTTTGGTTCATATGCTCTTGGAAATATGTCAAACTGAAATGCATTATTGTCGTAAATAAGGATGCCAATAGTATAATGGTTAAATGGACATCGATAATTTGTCTTTGGTTGGTTTTTCCATCACGCATGTCTAATAAAAACTATTTTTATAGTCAAAATAAGAGAAGTATATATTGTTAGCCACTTTCTATACTAAGTATAATTTATCTAGAATAGGATAAGGGAATGGCTCTATTATGTTAATGGTCTGTAGATTAATACCATTCTTTTCTTGTTTCTTTCTTTATCTAAAATTTTATTTAACATAAAATCATAGCAACAATAGGGAGATTTTAAATGCTTTGTCAAATTTTCTTCTTTAATTTCTTTGTTAACCTTTTCTATATTAGAATATTCATGAAAAAAATTAAGGATTTTATCACCTTTATTCATATGTTTGGACACATAGATATATTGAGAGGGGGGGTCAATCAGTATATCCCTCAAATTAATCCAATTTAATTTTATCAATCAAAATTTATTACTTCCTTAACCAAATAAAGCATTCAAAGAACAAGCACACAACCATAACACCAAATTTATGTGGAAAACCCAACAAAGGAAAACCATGGTGAGAAAGCTACTTGGAGCTACTATCCTAATCTAGCCTCAAAAAAAAAAAAAACAAGATTTACAACACAGTTTGATGGCTTCAACCAAAGGAAGTTTATAACTCCTTGTCAATACAATGCTTACAGAAAGAGGCTACAACCTTAGCATACAATAATTGATGAATTCTAGTGATCCACTACCACCACAACACCTCTACTACCTCTGACTCACTACCTTTAGCATTCACACACTCTGCTTCTACTTTTAGCTCACTACCTCCAACATTCCACCCACAAACCTCTGTCTTTGACTTACCACCTCAAATACTTCATTCACACACCTATAACTTCAGTTCACTTCCTTCAACACTTCATTTACATATTTTTTTCTTTAGCTCACTACCTTCAACACACTTCAAATACTCCTTCACACATTCACACACATTAATTTTCCTTCAACTCATTGCTTTTGACATATATCACATTTAGCACATTGAACACACACTAACAATTCCTCGAACTCGATCACACACTTGATCCTTCATTTATACCCTTCGCAAGTTTCAAAAATTTTCTCCTTGTTGACCAAACTAAAATGTGTAAGCATGAAATGTACAACAACCATAATGATTTGGCTCAAAATCATCCACAAGAAAGGGAAATTGAATGTAGTTCAAGCTAGGAGATAAGCATGACCAATTTTACATTTTCACACAATATCCTATAGGCACACACAACAAAATTTAGCACAAACACCACAAAAAACCAAGTCGGCCCAACAAACACTCAACCCTCCAAATATTAACTCTAGACGACAAGCAATACCAGATAGACCAGATAGCATAATGTGGATTACATTAGAAGAATTAAATGATATTAACAAATATTTCCAAGCCCTTCTTCTATAAGTTCACACAACATTAAGTTGGCACAAGAAAAAAAACATAAACTAGTATCTCTTGCGTACCTAAACAACACAGTCTTGAGATAGAACATTGAAAACTCAACTTGCAATATGCCATAACATTTGAAACTTGAAGGGATAAGATAAATAAACATTTTAAGCACATCCTCCAAGCCACAAGACCATAATATTGACTATAGAGAAATGTGGAGCATTTCTCTGAACCTTTCTGACTTTCACAGTACAACCTTTACTCTACTATCTCTAGAAATCTATGTGACAAATTTTATGTTATGACATCAGGAACATATACAATTTACATTTGCATATAACAAACTTCAAAATTGCAAGGTAATATCTTAGAATGCAAAGGAATGAAGAGCATTCTCCAATTCATCTAAAACACAACTTCCTAAGAAACTATCTGTAGGAGAATATTTTATACATTTTACATCAATAGTCAATGTATACAACATCCACAATATCATTCACCTATTCGTGAGCAACAAGAAATATACCTGACAACTATTATAGAAAGATCATGACATCCATCATCATACATAGTACTTTTGATCAACATACTGGTTGCAACACATGCAACCTTCCACACACTACCACTTTGCTAACATTAATGAGAATACCCATAGCAATCTCCATTCTATTGACATCAATGACAATACTTATGAAAACCTTGCAACGATCTCCCCCTTTGGTATTAATGGCAACACGTAACTAGATATGTAATTTTATCCCCCTTTGACATCAAGGACAAAGGGAAATGGTCTTCCTCTATGTAGCAACATACAAGCTCCTCATGTCTGCACAAACCTTAACATTCTTCCACTTGATCCCACTAAGAGGTAGCCCTCATCAATCCAGGGATTAAAAATTGTCTTGAATTGCTCCCCTTTAATAGATGCATCATCTATGCATCTAGTTAGATGGAGGGGAAAAAACCCCTAGCTTTTTTTTGAGATATTAAAAGGTTTCCTTTTAAAATTCATTTCTAAAGATGTGTGAAACTTGTTCCTTTGTGAGAAGATACCCCAATCTTACTTCTTGGTCTGCAACTTTCTCCCTTAAGAAATCATACATGATAGATATGTGCTTGGTTCTAGAATGCGTCACTTGGTTCTTTGAAATATTGATGGAACTTTTATTATCACACAAAATAGGAATGGACTCATCATACATCACCTTAATATCCTTTAATATTTATTTCATCCACTAAAATTAGGTGCAACCAAATGCTACAACTATATATTCTACTTTTCTTGTGGATAAGGATATCGGGTCCTGCTTCTTACTAAACCAATAGACCAATTTGTCTCCCAAAAGGAAAGCTCCATTGTTGGTACTTATTCTATCATCAACACTACCAGCCCAATCAACATCATTATATGCACTCAGAGAAAATTCATCATCATTTTGATACCACAATCCATAGTATGAAGTTCTCTTCAAATAACTAAAAATTCCCTTAACAAACTTCACATGAGTTTCTCTTGGATTAGCTTGAAACCTTGCAACCAAATAGACAACTTGCACAATAGTAGGCCATTATGTGGTTATGTACAATAGGCCCCCAATCATAGACCTATACAGAGTTTGGTCAGCTTTGGGTAACTCATCATATTTACTCAAATGGAAACTTGTTACCATAGGAGTACTCATTGGTTTAGAGTCATCCATACCAAACTTCTCTAGCATCTCATTGACATAATTTCTTTGAGAGATAAAGATACCATTATCTGACTATGCAATTTGGAGTCCAAGAAAGAAACATAGCCCACCTATCATAGAAATTTCAAGTTATTTTTGCATCTCTTCAACAAACTTCTTACACATTTCATCATTTCCACCAAAGCTTATACCATCAACATAAACAACAACAATTATAATTATTTCATCCTCAATTTTGATATATAGATTACTATTTGTGGTACCTTTCTTGAAATCCTGTTAGAGTAGGTACTTGTCCAACCTTTCATACCAAGCGCTAGGGGCTTGTTTTAGACCATACAGAGCCTTCTTAAGTTTGCACACCATTTTTGGATCCTTTGATAGATGAAAACCATTAGGATTCTCTATGTACACATTTTCTTCTAGGCCACCATTCAAGAAAGAATATTTCACATCCATTTGATATACTTTGAAGTTCTTGTGAACAACAAAGGCACTAGAGTAAAATTTTCCTCAAAGTCAATTCCTTGCACCCATGAATAACCTTTGCACACCAGCCTTGATTTGTTTCTTACCAATTATCCATCGTCATTTAGTTTGTTTCTAAACACCCATTTTGTTCCCATCACATTCTTGTTAGTAGGTCTTGGCACCAATTCCCAAGTTTGATTTTTTCTATCTGATTTAGATATTCTTTAATTACATGAATCTATCCTTCATCCTTGATAGCATCTAAAAAATTCTTAGGTTCAATTCTTGATAACAGGGAGAAATTTACCTGTTCATTTTCTCTTGAAAATATTCTTTTGGTATGCACTCCTTCATTATTTTCTCCAATTATCTAATCTTGTGAATGATTCTTTTGAACATAGTTGGTAGGAGTCTTAGGGAATTTCTCCTATGTTTCTTCTTTTTTCTATAATTTCTTCTTCTTCCTCCTCTCAACAAGCAGGTTCATCATACCAACAATCTTCTTGCTCATGTGTGTTTTGATAAGACTCTTCATCAAATTTGACATTTTCACTCTCAACAATCTTCCTTAGCCTTTTATTGTAGCACATGTAAGCTTCTCTCCTTATCTCCAATTATCTGATCTTCTAAATGATTCTTTTGAACATAGTTGGTAGGAGTCTTAGGTACTTTCTCCTATGCTTCTTCTTTTTCTATAATTTCTTCTTCTTCCTCCTCTAAGCAAGCAGGTTCATCATACCAACAATCTTTTTTATCATGTGTGTTTTGATGAGACTCTTCATCAAATCTGACATTTTCACTCTCAACAATCTTCCTTAGCCTTTTATCATAGCACCTGTAAGCTTTTCTCCTATTTGAGTGCCCAATTGAAATTCCTTCATCAGATCTCGAGAAAAAATTTCCTAGACCATCTTCATCTCTTTTGATAAAACACTTGCTTGTAAATTTTTTGAAATACTTGATAGTTGTTGGTCTTCCATGTACCAAAGCTCATAGGGATTTTTGGTTCTATCTAGCCTTAGCTGGCCTTTGTTAAGAATGTAGATAGTAGTATTGACTGCTTCTTTGCAATATACATCATACACCTTAGATTCATTCAAAATTTGCATAGCCATCTCTCTATACTCTTTCCACTACTGTATTCTATTGAGGAATTCTAGCAAGATATGTGTAGGATCATGATGGGCCAAAAAGTGGCAATATGATGGGTATTTGTAGGGTATGCAGTTGACGACTTTTTTTAACCCAAAATTGATGAAACGAAAAGGGTTTTTAAAGGATATTATCAGCTTTCCACCAACATAAATTATGTTTTACTTTGAATTTAATAAATTATTATTATTCATTTTCTATTTAAATTACGAGTAAAGTCCTAATTGATAGGCTGATTGAAAAACATCTATAACTTTCAAACGGTATCATATTTTTTGAATCTGAAACATGTGCAACATTCTATGCTTCGCATAATATAGGATTAAAAATTTAAGAAAAAATGAATTTCATGAAGTTTTGACCAAGTTAAGGTGGTCAGACATATGAGTTTTTATAATTTTTAAAAGTTGTAATAAAAAATTCACAATTAATTATTTACTTGGAAAAAAATTACAAAAAATTATGCATCACATGGGGACATGAGTCCTCTACTTATATCTAAAATATTATAAAAAATATTATCATTTTATTGTGGTTAGCGTGGTTAGACAGACACCTACTTCTTATTTTTTCCTTGAAATTTAAGTACTACTACATTGAAATTTCAAAATTTCACCAAATAGATTTTTTTTTAAAAATAAACCTAGTAGTTTATAAACTACATTCAATTTTCTACAAATTCTATTCTTTCATATTTTTTTAATAATATAGATAACTTATTCCAATTTTTATGTCAAGTTGCCTAACTCTAACTTTTCTGAATTTTTTGCCACTTAAGGACCTATTTTTTCCATGATGATCCTACACATACCCAGCAGCGAAAAAGTGTCTCTTTATCCCATGTTCCTCATATAATTCCTCAAAATTATTTGATGTAAACTCACCACATCTATCTGACCCTAAACAATTGATTCTAGTATTCATTTCACTTTCAGCCATTGACTTGAAAATATTAAACCTATTGAAAGCTTCTAATTTTTCATTTAAGAATGTAACCCATGTCGTCCCAGTGAAATCAGTAATGAGTAACATGAAATACCTTTCACCTTGAAGACTTTTTATTCTGGTAGGTATACAATTTTTTTGTATGAAATAGTTTCAAAGGTCTAGTGGAAGAATGCTCCTTGGTCTTGAAACTTATCCTTGTCTTCTTCCCAATCTAACATTCTTTACACATGGCGTTTGAAATTTTAACAACCTTAGGCATACCTCTCACTGCTTGCATGGATCTGATCTTCACAAGGTTATCAAAGTTAATGTGCCCCATCTTATTATTCCATAACCAACACTCATTTTTTTTCCTAGAAGACATCTTCTTCCATTAACACCCTTTAGATTACACAATTTTTTTTTTGTATTAGCTCCTTCTACCACGAAATTTTTGGAATTTTATCTTCTGATTCCACACCCTTGATCATGAAATATAATATTATGTCCTTTAATCTCCACATATATATTACACTGAGAAGATTTTTCTTAAGACCTTCAATATAGAGAATATCCTTTTTCTTGGATTTCCCATCTATAATTATGGTGCCCTTTCCATAGATCTATGCTGATAAATTTTCTCCAAACTTTACGTGTTTTCCATTCCACCTAACCAACTTGATGAATTTTATTTTTTCATCAGTCATGTGACTTGAACAACAATTTTCTATTACCCAAATACTTGTTTTTCCTTGAGCATGAAATGTTTTTTGGACAACCATTGAGTTTTCAACCTCATTTCTTGTTTCATTAAAATTTTCAGTAACATCTTCCTTTTGAAGTTTTGAATTTGCTAAATCACTTCTACAAAATTTTGCTATATGTCCAAAATTTTTGGAGATTTTACATGTCACATTGACATCCAACAAAGAAGAAATATGGTTTCTACTTACAAGATTTCTTCTAAAAATTTCAGATTTTCACTTTATAGCTTTATAATCATACTTATTATAGATGAAACAATAATGAAAAAATGCATGATTGAACCTGTTTGTTGAGAGTCTTCTTGCATGAAGAGATATTTCTTTAGGTATGATATGAGCTTCCTATTTTTTGGACATTGCTTTCTCAAAATCCTTTCTGAGTAAAAGAATCTCCTTCTCAAGTTTTTTACGTTCACTTATCTTGGCTTCTATTAGGGCTTTTTGAATTTTGTTCTATTTCCTTGAACATTCAAAATATTCAAGGGAAGAGACAAGTTCACCTTCAAAATTAACTTCACCTTCTTCTTCACCCATAGTTTTTCTTGATCTTCTAGAGATCATAGAGGCCATGAATATAGATTCTTCTCCATTGTCATCTAGTGTGTAGTGATATTCTTTGGAATGAATATTCCTCTAAAAATTGTTTCTTTTGAACCCTTTATTACTATTTTCATTTTCTCCAAAAGGACATTTAGAAGAATAATTACCAATTATTCCATAATTAAAATGTTTGAAAGGAAATTTACATTTGTACTTGCCTAGTCCCTTTTCAACTTCCTCATAAAGTTTGCTTCTTCTTCCTCACTATGTGAACCAAATGTTTCTTCTTTATTCACAACTTTGAATACAACTTCTCTTTTGTGTGTACCATGAAACTTCATTCCCCATATCATAGGCTATGTGAGATCTAAAAAACTCTTTCATAGCAAGCTTTGATAGATCTTTGACTTCATTAATTGCAAAAACTTTTGAATCAAACTGATGGGGGCTTAGAAATTTCTTTAAAACTATTGAATCAGTTATATTTTCACCAAGTCCTCTGATTTTATTGACAAATTCATCTACCCAAACAAATATCTGGCTATGTTTTCCTCTTCTTTCATCTTCAAATTCTCAAACAATGTTATGTAAGATTCAAACTTTTATTACTTCACACTATCATTTCCTTCATATAGATTTTTGAGTTTATCCCATATCTCATTGGTTGTCTTCCATTATACTACTTTAAAAAATTCAAAATTTTCTAGCATACTTAGGACAACATTATTTGCTTTAGCATTGTTCTCATGAGCCTTCTTTACTTTATGATTTGTGATAGGATGAATAGGTTTAGTATAATCATCCTTGGTAACCCTCCAAACATCATAACTTAGTGAGGATATATAGACATCCATCCTCAAACTCCAGAACGAAAAGTTGTTTCGATCAAACAATGGTTCCTTAGAAGAGGAATCCTTCCGAGTCATGTGTTATAAACCAAGATCTACCTTCTGTTGTAGTCTAGTTTCCATTGATGTCAAAAGTGTGAGTTTTGTTGTCATTGATGATAGAAGAATATTGGATTTGGTTGTAGTTTGGTTGTCAGTATTATAGTCTGGATATTTGGTCGCTAGAGTCTCTATGACATGCTTTGCATATCTCCATTGTTGTTGTGGTGCTCTTTTATTTTGGAAGTTAGCTTCATATATTGTCAGAGCATATATGATCCAAGTTTCATGTTGTTTGGATTATCATAAATGTGTTTTAGAAGTGATAGTTTGAAGGCAGTGTTGTTTATGTGAGAATGCCCATATCAGTGTAAAGTTTGGCTCTACATTCCTCCACATTTATAGATATTCATGTACAGATCAGAAGTTAGGTTTATTGTGTTGTGGATGTTCTATATCCAAATTTTTGTATCAGTTTTCCTTCCATAGAGAATGTTTGGAATGACAAAGTGTAGGAATATATTGTCTAGTGGCTAGTTTTAATGTCTATTGGCTTGCACCAACTTGTTGTATGAAGTGGTGAATTCACTGGTGGAGAGTGTTCCTCAAGATATTGTGACATTTTATAGTTTCTCCAAAATAGGTTATGGTTCAAAATAAAGTTGTTGCTAGGTTATTCTTTCGCTTGGTCGATTGAGGTATGTTGAAGGTGTGTGCCATAAATTATTTGTTGTGCAGAGTTCAAGGAGTGTTTAGAGATGCTACATGGATCATGAAAACTCATCTGGGAGAAGCACAAGTAATTTTTAACATTTCATGAGTATCACCAATGTTGTAATGGCTGACATGCTACAAGTTTCATGTTTTCTTGCTTAAGGCTGACATAATTTGAATTTGTGAAGCATGTAGATATTTTCAATTAAAGATCAAAGTTGTGAAGAGTGCATAGGACTAGGCTAAGTGTGTTTTGGGATCTACATGACATTTCCCTCTTCCTGGTGTTGCGTGTAGTCCATTTTGGGTCTTGACCTTCTACATGTTTCATGTCATTGTTTGGTTTTTGGCCGACTTGTAATTGTAATATTATTTGTTGTAGGTGGACAAATGTATTGTAATCAATGTAATATTATGTGCATATATTATAAACCTAGTTGATCTAGGTTGAGTGGTTGTTGAGGATGTGAAATGAATTATGATGTTTATGTAAGCGACTGTAAGAAAAATATTAGAAGTGGAATACCATGTTCAAATTTAATCTGATCATATCTTAGTGATAGAGGGGAAGTGAAAGTGAGCCTAACTGATTGTTGGAGATAGTGAGCCAACGAAAAAAAATGTTGAAGGTTGAAAGCAGTGAGCTAGTAAGCTGAAGAGAAGAAATTTGAAGAATACATAGATGAGTTGTCAAAGAAAAATTATAATCATAAAATATTGATCTTTATTTTTAGATTTAGATAGTAGAAGGGCTGTCATGTTGTAATCTTTTTTGAGTTTTTTCAGTTCAGGGAGTATTTGCATCCTTGGGTTGAATTCCTAAAATAAATTATGGAAGGAGTTGTAGCTTCCTTGGGAGTGACCCTAAAACCTTTCTATAAGGAGTAGTAGCTTTCTTTGGTTGTAGCACTAAAATAAAGTTGTAATTGATATTCATTTGTGAGGTTGGATTAGGAAAATAGCTCCTAGCAACATTTATCATTGTGTTTTCCCCTTTGGGGATTTCGACATACATCTAGTGTTGTGTGGTGGTGTGCATTTTGTTCATCTTTTATGTTTCTATTTGTGATTTAAAGTTTAAAGTTTCAATTTTCTCTAGAGGGTTTGAGGTTTGATATAATTCTAATTCACCCCCTCTTAGTATGGCTATGTGCAGGATCATCATGGAAAAATAGGGCCTTAAGTGGCAAAAAATTCAGAAAAATTAGAGTTAGGCGACTTGACGTAAAAATTTGAATAAGTTATCTATATTATTTCAAAAATATGTAAGAATAGAATCTATAGCAACTTGAATGTAGTTTCTAAACTACTAGGTTTGTTTAAAAAAAAAATCTATTTGGTGAAAATTTGAAATTTCAATGCAGTGGTACTTAAATTTTAGGGAAAAAAAAAGAAGTAGGTGTTTGTCTGACCACCCTAACCACAATAAAATGATAATATTTTTTAATTAAATTTTAGATATAAGTAGAGGCCTCATGCCCTAGTGTGATGCATATTTTTTTGTAATTTTTTTCTATGTAAATAATGAATTATGAATTTTTTATTACAACTTTTTAAAAAATATAAAAACTCATATGTCTAACCACCTTAACTTGGTCAAAACTTCATGAAATTCAATTTTTATATTTTTAATCCTATAGTATGCGAAGCATAGAATGTGATGCATGTTTTGGATTCAAAAAATGTGATACTGTTTGAAAGCTATAGATGTTTTTCAATCAGCCTATCAATCAGAACTTTAGTCATAATTTGAATAGAAAATGAATAATAATTACTTATTAAATTCAAAGTAAAGCATAATTTATATCAGTGGAAAGCTGAGAATCTCCTTTAAAAACCCTTTTTGTTTCATCAATGTTGGATAAAAAATAGTCATCAGCCACATACCCATCATATTGCCACTTTTTGGCCCATCATGATCTTGCATGTATACCCGTATTTTGGTGTGTGTTCAATAATTAGTATCAGAGCTTGGTTCCTTAGAAGAAGTTTAATAGCTTGAGGAAGATCTAGGATGGCACAAGAAGGATATCACAAGGTTCCTAGATTTGATGGAACATATTTCACTTTCTGGAGATACCAGATGGAAACTCATCTATCCTCTTTGGGGTATGGTTTTTGGAAATTTATCAAGGATGGATATATTGTTCCTGCCATTCCTCCAACTAATGTAGTTGAGATTAGAGCCTATGAGAATAATGTAAAGGAAAATAATTCTATCTTGAGTGGGCTATCAAATTTTGACCTAGTAAAAGTAATGCACTATAAGTCAATAAAGGAATTCTAGGATAATATTGGTGGCATATATGAAAGAGATATCAAAGTAAAGAAAGAAAATTTATAGATCTTCAAAGGAAAATTTGAGAACCTACAGATGTCAGAGGATAAAGATATTGTTGGATATGTGATTTAGGTTGATGAAGTGGTCAATGTAATCAAAGGTCTTGGTGAAGATCTTGAATAATTTTTGGTGGTAAAAAAGGTACTAAGATCTCTTCCTTTAAATCATATAGTTTGAAAGTATCTTCTATTGAGGAAGCTAGATATCTAGATACACTTTCAATGGATCAATTGTATGGTGTCCTTATTGCATTTGAACTAAGATGATCTAGATAGTGACAATAATGAAGAGGAAGAAAATTTTGTAAGGAAGTTGAAAAGAGGTATCAATAAGTACAAAGGTAAGCTACCTTTCAAATGTTTCATGTGTGGATAGGTTGGTCATTTTTCTTCAAAATTTACCTTGAAATATTTTGATAAGAGAAAAAAAGAGCCTAAAATAAATAAGGTTAAGTAGAGTCTCTACTCTATGGAAGATTCATACTCCGTTAAGAATGATGAATCTCGTGGTTGTGGTAACGAAGATAAAGTATTATTTTTGGTTGCTAAGAAGACTGAAGAAAAGATAAAGATCCAAGTATGGTCTAGGAACTTATTTTCATGCAAAATATGAAGCTAATTAATGGGTGAATAATAGTGGTTGATCCAACCACATGACAAGAGATAAGAGCAAGGTTATCAAACTTGTGAAGTGGAATGGTGGCATAGTCAAGCTTGGTGACAAAAATTTAGTTGAGATCTATGGAAAAGGTTCTATAAGTATTGATGGAAAGAGAAAAATAATAGATGTCCTTAATGTCAAAGGTATCCAACATAATATTCTTAGTGTGATTCAAATGTGTAGAAATGGCTACAATCTCTTATTCAATAAAAGTGGATGTGAAATCAAAAAATAAAAGTTTGGATAATTGGTTGTTGAAGGATCTACAAGGAGTGGTGATATATACAGTCTAAGAGATGTAAATGGGAGAACTTGTCTTTTGCAACAAGCAAGTGAATGTTCATTATGGCATAGGAGAATTTTGGTCACATCAACTTTGACAATTTTATGAATATCAATTCATTACATGTGGTAAGAGTTATGCCTTAAATAGTCAAGCCTATAAGTATAGTGTGCAAGGAATATTAGTTTGGTAAGAAAAAAAGGATAAGTTTCAAGTCTAAAGAATATTCTTCATGTAGACCATTAGATTTGATACATACTAATTTTTGCAGATCTACGAGAATAAATTTTTTGAAAGAAAGTTATTTCATGCTTTATTGATGATTTCTCTAGGATGACATGGGTTACTTTCTTGAAAGATAAGTTTGACATTTTTAGTAGATTCAAGATTTTCAAATAAATTTTTGAGAATGAAATGAATGCAAAGATCAAATGTTTGAGGTTTGATAGAAGAGATGAGTACACTTCAAATGAGTTCAATATTTTTTGTAGAAAACATGGAATAACGAGGCATTTATTGTTGGCATATGGTGTTGTACACCATTGCATAAATTGATTTATCATAATATTGTAATTAAATAATTATTTAGTTTTGATGCACCTTGGTGGTGTGGTTATTCACACTAGGTAATTATTTGGGGTCCACTTGATGTTGTATTGTAACACTATATTATTATTTAATGTATGGGAGACATGTGATAATAATTTTTAATATTGGGGAAATATTAAATAAAGTGATTTCTTAGTACTCAATATTAGATAAGGGCTTAGTGGTTTTGTATTCACATGGTTTTGGGGTACATGGTTTCACCTTACCACTACTTGTATTTTGTGTGAGCTTGTGTCTATAAAAGCAAACACATAAGTAGTGGTTAGGTTGGCTGAGTGGTTTGGCTATCATTATTGAGTCTTCTTGAGGAGTGCATTTGTGAAGCATGGCATGGGATGTGTGGATTCATGCTTGCAAACATGAGAATGCATTAGAGGGTTTGATGCTTTTGAGGTATTTATTGTAACTCTTGTATTGCTTTATTTCTGAATAATATGATGGAGTTTGGATGCTTCTGGAGGTTTGGTTTTTCCCTCAAGATGGTTCTCCCATGGTATATCTTGTGTTATCTTGTGGCTTGTCTATTTGATCTATGCATTGTGGAAACTTGTATGCATGCTTATCTCTCATGGGTTATATAGGAAATAGATTAAGATTATGGGTTAGATGCAATATTTCCTAACAAGTGGTATTAGAGCTTTCATGGTTGAAGAATTTTTGTTATAACCCTAGTTTGATATTTTTTGCAAAGTTGAAGCCATGGACATGCATGTAGGGTTTGAGGCATTACAAGATATGGAACACATGTTGTAGGTGTTTGTATGCAGATTTGGGCTTTTGGGTTGTCAAGATTTGTTGGGTTTATTGCAAATATAAATTTTTCCAAATTTGGGTGAAAAGGGGTTTCTTGGTTTGAGTTTGAATACGAGGGTTTTGTAGGGGAAATTTCATAGATGACCCCTTGAGACAAAATGGACCTCATGGTTGGATTCAAGTTGGTCGAGAGACAAATTTTGACATAAAATTTAACCTATTTTGGAAAAGTTGAAAAAAATACAATTTTTTTTAGTTATAGCCTAATTTGGCCATGTGGAGAGAAATATTATTAAAAAATTAAAAACCCCAACATTAAAAAATACGTAGAAAAAATTCGGGTTTTAGGCTTTTGAAAAAATATTATAATACCTACAAAATTATTAAAAACAAAAGTTAGAAATTTTATTTAATTTTAATTTTTTTTAAAAAATTAAGTGGGGGTGAGGGGTCCGCAGACCCTGTCTTGTACCCACTGGCAATAGCCGCACTGTCAATACGGGATTGAAAGTGTTGGCCCCCCGTTGTTGGTGGGTTTTCCATCAGTGGAGCTTACCCCCCCGCCGTGGCTAGCCCTTGATCAAGTGGGGGACTAGTCCCCTAAAAAAAATCATCTAACCAATTTTTTTTATAAAATTTGAAAATTTTCTAAAATCCGCCGATGAAAATATATTTTTCGGAATTCAAAATGTTTAAAGCCAGATTTAAAATCCGGTCGAGTCCGGTGGGGGGGGAGGGGAAATTTTTTTATTTTGAAAAATTAAATTAAATTGGAATGTAATTTGTAATCCGCCACCCTAGCTCTACCCAAGTGCCACCCAGGTGCCACCGCTGCTAGTGGAGCCACTGGACCACAACCCAACAACCACTAGGAGGACAATTTATAGTAGTTTTCTAAAAAAGTTCATAACTTTTTCCCACGATGTCGAATTTTCAATTTCTTGTCGTTGGAAAGCTAGTTCCAAGCACTACATTGTGGTATAAGTTTGGTTCCATGATTTTTCAATTTGACATGTTTTTGGAGTCTAGAGGTCAATTGTTCTCATTTGCACAATTTTTTTCATAACTTTTTCATACAGAATTGGTTTTTCAATTTCGAAGAGGCGTTGGACAAAATTTGTAGTGTAATACACAGTGGTTTAGATTGCTTATTAGTTTGAGGAGCAGGTTGAGCTTTGTACTTGTTTGATCACTTGTAGGTTCCTAAGATTCAAGGTGTGAATGTGTGAGCATCCGAATGATTCAAGAGGTGAAACCTTGATGTAGTACGTGTTTTTATATGATATTTATGATACTACAACTGATTATCAGATTGGTGCTTCTTGGTACAAGTTTACAAGTGTTTTTTAGAGTTGAGACTTTGATGGTGACAAGTACATAGGTTGTCTTTAGTTTTGAGGAAATGGTTGGACATGGTTTCAGACTTGGATTCTTGTATGGGTGATAGTTGAGTGCAGGTACAATGATGGCTATGGTTATGGTGTCATAGATATGCAGGTACATTTGATGCATTGGCATGACATGATCATGTATGTGGTGTTTGGTGGTGATATGCTTTGAAGTTAGGAGATTGTACTTATCTTCTTGATGTTTATTTGGTTTCTTGAATATGATTACTCATTTGTGGACATGTTTGAAAAACTAGATTTGAGGTTGATTTCATGTTTGAGTCATTTGGTCTACATGGTTATCTTCTTTGCTATCTCAGTTTGTAGTTACTAATGTGATGAGTTTGAATGTTTCAGTGGTTGGATCTATGAGCTATGTAGGTGTGTGGGTTGGCCAATCATTCATTTGCAATTGGATGACTCGAATGCAGACTGTCTATATCCACCAAGTTTGAATCATTATTGTTGCAAATTTCATTAGTTGGCCTTGTTTGTGGTCATTTGTGCATTGGTATGTTGTTTCAGGATTGAGAGGATGGATGATTTTAGTACTTGATTAGTCAGTTCATGGGACTTGTAGCATGTGGTTTGATCACAATTTCATGATAGCTTGTTACATTCATTGGTTGTATACTTTCAATGGGAGTTTTTGACAGTGATGACTTGGCAGTGTAGGATTGGTTTGTGATGTTTTTTTGGTGGTTGTGTATATCTTCTTGGCTTGGAGATCATGGTTTACTTGTATGTTACTGACATTGTAGTTGAGTGTGTGTAGAATTAGATGATCTTCATGGAGAGGATGTTAGTCATGATTCCATGTGTAGCTCGTATCATGTTTCAGTGGGAGTTGTTGGCAGTGGCGTGGATGCATCATTGGTATGGTTATCGTCATGTGATTGGGGATATGTTTTCTTGGTTTAGATTGTTTGTTATGATCTCATGATATACTCTTGATTCTAGATTATAGTTTGGCATATTACATGTTCTCTTGAGACTGGGATGTATGTTATGGTGCATATGATCTCCTAGGAGGAGATGGTTAGATCATGTTGTTATGATAGGTTCTTGATTCTGTAGTTGGAGCTTTGACATTGATCATGGTGATTCTCTTTATATTGAGTACATTGATCATTTTATTGATTACTTCATGATGGTGCTATGTTGCATTTGTATTTTGACATGTATTGATTGGTTATAGGTTCTTGGGGATACTTGGAGATGTAGGTGATAGTTGGAGTTCTCTTGTGATTGGAGACATTTTCTTGAGATGGTTACTCTTTGGAGGTTTCAGCAGGAAGACCGAGGAGCCTTCACCTAGTTATGGACATGAGTTCATGATGGATCGATAAAGGAGATTGTTCTTGGAGTGATTCATGATGGCTTGGTTATCCTAGAGGAGCATTCTCATTCCCCACTCTTGGTCTACTTGGCAGTTGATTATTTGAGAGGTATTTTCCCATTATATCTTTCAAATGCGTTATGTTTCATCCTTTGATTCTCATGAGATTGAGTTATTTCATGATGGTTGATTATGGATACTCATTTGAGGATTTGTTTAGCATGAGTTTATATGCTTTATCTTTCATAGATATGGATCTTGAGGTATGGATAGTTAGTTCTAGAGGATTCATTTTCAGGGATGTTATGGCATAGTTATCTCCTTGTACATTTGAGTTTATGATATCATTCTTTCATGATGATTGTTATAAGATGGTTACTTTGAGTTTGATCTTCTTGATTAGAGAGGCTTACATCCATGTTGGAATTGTTACATTGATTCATATGTTGTACTTGATCTATGAGATTGAGTGTTATGGATGTTGTTGAGGCTTTTCATTTGGGGTTATTAGGAGATCATACTTGACACAATAGTACACTTTTGAGGTGTTGGTAGAAGGACATTATGGTTTACAGGTTTCTCTATTCATGGTTTCTCCTGGATGTTCATGTACATGTGCTTTTGGGAGGATGGTGGCAACATGTTGTAAGATATTATGTAGCTCATTGGGTTGTGTGTGGAGATCATTGTTATTGTTCTTGGTACTTCATTCTTTGATTTACTTATTACACCTTGATGTTTAGCGTTGATTGGTAGACTTGATATGATATGATATTACCTATGCAGTGGGAGTTCTTGGATATGTATGTTCTTCATTGATAGGTTTGATACAGGGAGATTTTGATTGCAGTTTACAAGTTGCATATGTTCTTGGCATGGGTTTATTGATGTATTGATACCTTAGAGGTATGGATGGTTGGATGTAGTAGCATTTTTTTTTATGCTATTTCAGATCATATGGCTTTTTAGTTGACAACAACTTGTTTGGATCCTTTGTTATCACGTGTATTTGATGCTTGTGTGCGTGGATTGGTGCATCTTCACCTTGGCATGTTCCTTTTCTTCTATAGGTGACACATTGGAGGATGAGAGGAGTTCTTGCTCGAGATGGTGGTCACTTTGTTCTTATTGTAGGTATCTTGATGGAGCACTAGAGCATGTTGGAGATTCACGTGGTTTCATTTATGGCTATGATGATGTATTTCATGTATTGATCCCTTATGCAATGTATGCAACAAGTGGGAGAATGCTGGGATATGGTGTTGTACACCATTACATAAATTAATTTATTATAATATTGTAATTAAATAATTTTTTAGTTGTGATGCACCTTGGTGGTATGGTTATTCACACTAGGTAATTATTTGGGATCCACTTGATGTTTTATTGTAACATTGAATTATTATTTAATGTGTGGGAGACATGCGATAATAATTTAATATTGGGGAAATATTAAATTTAAAGTGATGTCTTAGTACCCAATGTTAAATAAGGGGTTAGTGGTTTTGTATTCACATGGTTTTGTGGTACATGGTTTCACCTTACCACTAGTATTTTGTGTGAGTTTGTATCTATAAAAGCAAACACATATGTAGTGGTTTATGTTGGCTGATTGGTTTAACTATCATTATTGAGTCTTCTTCAGGAGTGCATTTGTGAATCATGGCATGGGATGTGTGGATTCATGCTTGGACATATGGGAATGCATTGGAGGGATTGATGCTTCAGAGGTATTCATTTTAACTCTTGTATTGCTTTATTACTAAATATTATGGAGTATGGATGCTTTTCGAGGTTGGGTTTTTCCCGCAAGACAATTTTCCTAGGGTGTATCTTGTGTTATCTTGTGGCATGTCTATTTGATCTATGCATTGTGGCAACTTGTATACATGTTTATCTCTCATGGGTTATGTAGGAAATGGATTAAGATCATGGGTTAAATGCAATATTTCCTAACATTTATCTATTGCTAAAACTCTTCAATAGAATGGGGTTGTGGAGAGAAATAATAGGGTTGTTCAAGAGATGGTAAGGACCATGCTAATGGAAGAAAATTTGCTTTATGTCTATTGGAGAGAAGTAGTTCATACTGTAGTATATGTTTAGAATAATTGTTGAGACTGAACAACAATAATTCTCCTTATGAGTTGTGGTATGGAAGACCTACAACTGTCAAGCATTTTAGAGTTTTTGGAAGAAAATGTTATATTAGAAGAGATGAATATGTGTTAGGGAAATTTGATTCAAGCATACTAACTATTATGAGTTGATGAAGGTATGTTTCTAGGATATTTATCTCATAGTAAAGCATACTAATGCTAAAACAAAAGACTAGGAAGAATAGTTGAAAGCACTAATGTCAAGGTTAATGAAGATCTACATCAAAATATGAATGCAATTGAAGAATAAAAATCTAATGCAGCTCCCTACTCAGATGATGAAGAAAAGAAGTTGAAGAGAAAGAAGAAACACAAGAAAAGCTCAGTAAGAACCCTACAAAGTATGTTCAAAGAAATCATTCAAAGGATTAGATCATTGGTGATAAGAATGAAGGAGTGCTAACTAGAATAAGGCTTGCAAATAAAAATGAACAAGTAAACATGTGTTTACTATCAAAGGTAGAGCTAAAAATATTTGTTGATGCTAGCAAGGATGAAGGATGGTTGCAAGAAATGGAAGAAGAGTTGAATGAAATTGAGAAGAATCAGACTTGGGAATTGGTTCCAAGGCCTACTGACAAGAATGTGATAGGAATTAATTAGGTATTTAGGAACAAGTTGAATGAAGATGGTGAAGTTATAAGAAACAAAGAAATATTGGTTTGTAAAGGCTATTCATAGGTAGAAGGTATTGATTTTGAGGATACTTTTTCTTTGGTAGCAATAATGGAAAAAATCATAATGTTTCTTTTTCTTTTCTCACAAAGACATAAATTTATATCATATGGATGTCAAATCAACTTTCCTAAATGGAGATTTGGAAGAGGAAGTCTACATAGAGAAATCTAATGGGCTTTGGTTATTAGAAGAACTAAAGATGGTGTGTAGACTCAAAAAGGATTTGTATGGTCTCAAACAAGCTCTTAGGGTTTGGTATGCAAGATTGGATAAGTACTTGCTTCAGAAAGGATTCCAAAAAGGTACCACAAATAGTAATATTTACTTCAAGATTGAGGATGAAATAATTTTGATAGTTGTTTTGTATGTTGATGATATTATCTTTGGTGGAAATGATGTGATGTGCAAGAAGTTTTCTAAAGAGATATATAAGGATTTTGAAATGTCTATTATTCGTGATTTTTCTTTCTTTCTTGATCTTAAAATTTCTTAGCTAGATGATGGTATTTTTATTTCTTGAAAGAAAAGTATGTCAAGGAGATGTTGAAGAAATTTGGAATGGAAGATTGCAAACTAGTTAGTACTCCCATGGTTACTAGTTGGCATTTGAGAAAAGATGAAGAGTCTCCCCTAGCTAATCAAAAGCTATATAGATTTATGATTGGAAGCCTATTGTATCTAACTACTTCAAGGCCTAATATCAAGCATACAATATGTTTAGTTGGGATATTTCAATCTATTCCTAAAGAAAATCATGTGAAGATAGTCAAGAGAAGCTTTTGATATTTGAAATCTACTCTAGATTATGGCTTATGGTATCCAAAAGGTAATGAATTTGATCTGAGTGCATACATTGATGTTGATTAGCCTAGTTTTGTTGATGATAGAATGAGTACTAGTAGGGGTGCTTTCTTTCTAGGAAATAGACTGGTTTTATAGCATAGTAAGAAGGAACATTCAATATCCTTGTCCACTATAGAAGCAAAGTATATTGTTGAAACATTTTGTTGTACACAAGTGTTGTGGATGAAGAAAAAATTAAAGCATATAAAAATAAAGTATGCTGAGCTTATTCATGTTTTGTGTGATAACACGTGTTATCAATATTTCCAAGAATCCAATGATGCATTCTAGAACCAAGCACATATCAATTGGATCACTTTCTGAGAGAGAAGGTTGTGGATAAATTTTTCTACTTACTGACAATCAATCAATCAAGTCTTCCTTTTACTTGATGATGAATGTTTTAAGATTAGTAACTATCGAGCCTCAAACATCATGGTTTCCTCCTACTTCTTACTTAAACTTACATTTGTATAAGGTAAGAGGAAACTCAGATCTTTAATCCTCAATCATACCTTAGAAATGGTTAACACCTTTGAACCTCATGCTTTATCTCTTGTTGAGTTCATTATAGATGTGGAAGCGGTAAGGGGTATGCCCAATCCCTGATATCTGAAAAAGCATTGAACATTTCATTGAGGCATGTGGACTTCCAAAATTTCCTTTCGCATGATAAACATTTGACTTCCTTAAATTTCGGCTTGAGTTTATACCTTAACATTCAAAGCACATTTTAGGTTTTGGACTTCACAAGTTCCTTTTGTTGCATACCCAACAAAATTTGTAAGGGGTAAGAGGAAACTTTGATCCTTGACCTGTGATCTTTCCTTTGGCTTAGCTAGATTGGTAATAACTTTCAGACTTTGGGTATCAACAATACCTACTACTTGCTGCTTATATAGGTGCAAAGGGTAAAGAGTAGCCTTGAACCTCGATCCCTGACTATGCATAACAAAACACAACCCAAATTTATGTTTTCATATGATTATTTCAGACTTTGGACCGTGTTGGGGTGTCATTTGTATGCTTCCTTATAGAGGTAGGAGGTATGATGGAACCCTGACCTCTGAAGTTCACCAATAGGAGAAACTAATTTCACTCAAATGGTAAAAATGATAAGTGTACCTCCATTGAATCTTTTTTCAAAAGGATCAATTTGGATGAATAGAACATAAATTAGACTTCAAGAATCAAGATTCTTCTTTAGTTGATGAGAGAACTTAATAATTAGTTGAAAGGTGAAGATCCACATCCTGATCCTCAAAATAATTTTATACTTCATGAGTCAATAATATTGTTTACATTATGCCAATAACACACAACAAAAGGGGAAATGGGATCTTTGATCCCCGATACCTGATCAATCCTAAAACATGAATTGTCATTGTAGGCAAAGGGTAAAGGATATTTTTCCCCTCTGATGCCTGATGGTGTAAAACTCAATAAAAAGAATTGATCTTTTGAGTAAGAGGTAAAGGGGAATTTCTATTCTCTGTGCTCAATTAAAATGTTTCATACCTTATGAACTTTAGCTTAAAGTAAAGAATACAAGGGAACTTCAATTCTTGACACCTGAATAACCACACCAACAAAGTTAAACATTAATATGCGTAGTGTCAAAAAATGTCGTTAGGGACATTTTGACACTTGTTTTGGGATCTCCTTATGAAATTGGACTTCATGTTGCCTTGGTTTAGTGTTGTAATGTGGTTGATACATTCACATTAGGTCTTGGGCCCTTTGTGAACTAATAGATTTAAATTATACCTTGCTAGAGTGTTGTGAAGTGTTGTAACACACTTTCACACTTTTCTAAGGTTCTAAACATAATAGACCCCTTTTTAATTAAAATAAAAATTAATCTTGCCTTATTTTAAAGTGTTGTAAAGTTTTGTAACACACTTTCACATGTTTCTAGGATTTTCATTAATAATTGGGCTTTCTTATGCTTTAATTGGCCCTATTTCTCATCCACAAGCCTCATTTAATGCATCTTTTTTAGGATAATCTCGACACCAATCACTATCTAATCATAATTCTAATGTTTCTAGCTTGTGTGGCCCAGATTTAGTGATCCGGGACTCATTCACCACTATGAATGGGTCCCACCTATATTTTTGGGTCCCTAACCTATTTTCACACCTTTCTAAGCACTTTTGATTTTTGGTCCCATACATTATGCCAAATGAGACTCATTCGCCACCTTGGTCGAATGAGTAATTAAAATAAATTCAAATTTCTAGCTAGATTTTATTCTCCTAGATCTAATGTCAGCTTGTAGTGTTGTAATTTCGGGAATTCTTGTATAATTGAGTATAAATACAAGGTTATTTCAATCATATTTTTACCTAACAATCTAATAAGCAATCAATTGTTCACAAGCATTCACAAGACCATTCAAGTGTCTTTGAGAGTAGATTTTCAAGCATTTTAGAGTAGCATTCAAGCATCAATCATTATGTCAAGAATTCCATGCACCATGTTGTTTTATAGCTAATAATTGTGGTGTAGGATTTTGTGACTCAAGCAAGTGTTTCATTCAAGATCAACATCATTCAAGCAAAGAGTCAAAGTATACATCCATTGTAGCCATTGCAAGAATATTTGTAGCACCTTATTGCTAGTGTTTGGTGAGTTGCAACATTTTAATTTTCTCATTCATCATTCTCCATTCTTATTTGATTTCATTTCAAGGATTGATTTCCAACAAGGGGTTTGACCAAGGAAAACCCCTATCCACTTGCCCCACAAAAAATTTCCCTCTCCTTTGTGTGTGATTTGTAGGAATAGGTTGCATATTTCCCAAGGAGCAAGATTGGAGAAAAGTTGCAAATCATTAAAAGTTTTTAAAGTTGTCATCAATCCTTGGAGAACTTTGGAGAAAACCTACAGGTTACAATTCAGGGATTTGGATCCGAAAATCACTTAGGAAGGGAAAGTAGACAGAGAAGAACATGATTAGCTTTTGAAGTTGTAGAAAATCCCAACTAGACTAATCGCCACTTTAGGCAAATGAGTTCTAGTTCCAATCAATTTTTAGGACTTTGCAGATTCAAATACCCTTTTGGCATAAACATATTCCTACATAGTTTTCTAGAAATAAGACTAATTCACCCAACTTGGAGAATGAGTCCCATTCAGCAGTAAAAGCACAATTTCTGTAAGGAAAGATAAGGTGCGGAAACAACTCTCCTAAGGTCCAAAACCATAGGGAAGAATAAAGAGGTGCTTTTAAATTTTCAATTACAGTCCAATTAAGATACACTTGAAGTAAATAATAGAAATAGAGAATTTAACATACACACATGAACACCAGATTTACGTGGGAAAACCCTTATGGGAGAAAAACCCACCATACCAAGAGAAGTCACTTTGTATTATAGTAATGAAGTTTACATACAAATATCAGACTTATCTTTCTAATGTTAGTTTACAACAACATAATCCTTGATCAACCTTGTACAAAATCTTACAATTCTTTCTGAATTAAATTCACACACACTGGTCACACACTAACCCGTTCAACACACTGTTCAACCAAAAAAAACATCATCTGCAATCTGAGAGTATATCCATGTCACCCATGGTCTGTTGATCTTCCTCTCAGTAATGGCCGCAACAGTCCAACTGCTAGCGGTTCCCATTCAACTTCTCTGATTGGTTGAGGACTCACCATGTAGGATGGTATTTCACTCAGTCAAACAAATTCAACCTTTGTCGCATGTCGGTGAGACACTAACCATGTCTCCCCAATGCCATAAAGCCTAGCCATCGATATCACCAAGAGTCCTCACTATCGGCAAGACATTATATCGAGTTCACAAGGTGCATCGACCTCAGCATTCTCATCGGTGAGACAATCACCATTCGATGAGACATCATACCGATGTTCAAAGGTCACATAAACAAGAGTATTCCCATCAGAAATACTATCGTCCTTCATTGAGAGATCATACTGAGCCTTCATGTTATTCTAAAATGTCCAACAGTCAGCAAGACTTATCGCTATCACCAAGAGGTTACAATGAAATTTAAGGTCATACCGAGCAACGAGAGAATGAACCGTTGGAAAGACTTTTTTCTGAGGTTTCCATGATACCCCGATGAGCATTGGTGAGACAAACATATGTCACCAAGAGTTCATAGAAAAACCTCCGTGTTACTCCAAAGACTCCAAGTCGCCATGAGTCTCCCTGACATCGCTTGTCACCCAGAGTCTCCCCGATATCCAATAAGAATGGCCTATTGGCCAGACCAACCCACTCGGGAGAGGGTTACACTGAACACCACAAGTTACTGCGATAGCTTCAGTCGGCAAGATAGAAGCATTGTCTCGGTGACCTGTACAAACCACAAGGTTACTAAACTTCCAGTCGACCAGACAGAAGGAATGTCACACCGACTTTTCTCTTTTAGAGGTTTAAGCCTGTGAGGTTGAGGTACATATTTCCAAATGTCTCCCACTTGACGAAGATCACACAGGCACCTCCAGGGCACAACAAAACTTACCAAAATTCATGGGAACTGAGGCCCATAGAACTGGCACAACACCTGAACTTGTCTGTGCTCACTGGCTTCGTCAATGCATTTGCAACATTCTCTAGAGTATCCACTTTTTCTAAAAGGACCTTTCTATCCTCCACCATATCTCGTACAAAATGATACTGTACATCTATATGTTTCATCCTGGCATGGAAAGCGGGGTTCTTTGCCAAACAGATAGCACTCTGACTGTCACAGTAAATTGTCTTAACCAGATTGCTTCTTTACAGGAATGTGTTGTTGCCATGTATTCTGCCTCTGTAATGGACAAAGCAACTACAGCTTGCCGGTTACTCATCCAACTCACTGCACCACCATTCAACATGAAAATATATCCACTAGTGGATCTTCTACTATCTATGTCCCCTACCCAATCAGAATCCACATAGCCAAGAACACTGAGAGTTCTCTGTGATTCAATCAACTTGCCATGGTAACATAGTGCATATTCTAAAGTACCCTTCAAATATCTAAATACTCTTTTCATAGCATCCCAATGTGTTCTTCCAGGATTAGCCATAAACTGACTAAGTACTCCCACTGCTTGGGCAATGTCTGGCCTTGTACAGACCATTGCATACATAAGACTTCCAACCACAATAGCATAGGGTACACTGGTCATGTCTTCCATCTCAGTAGTATATTTTGGACAATCTTCAACAGATAGCTTCGTTCCCTACAAAACTGGAACAACTAGCTACTTGCAATCATTCATGCAAAATATCTCTAGAACAGTCTTGATATACTTACTCTGATTGATCCAAAGTTTTCTACTATTTCTCTCCCTTGTTATTTCCATTCCCAGAATATACCTTTCTGCACCAAGATCTTTCATTTCAAACTTTGCAGACAACTAAGACTAAAGATCATAAATCATTAGCTTACTATTGCCTATGAACAACATATCATCAACATAGAGAGCAATAATAAGAACTCAATCACTTTCAGCTTTGAAATACACACAATGATCAGATTTTGATCTTACAAATCACAATGATAGAACACAAGTATCAAACTTCTAGTACCATATTCTAGGAGACTGCTTTAACCCATACAAAGACTTTTTTAACTTACAAACTGGTTTTTCTTTACCTTTCTCCACAAACTGCTCAGGTTGGGACATATAAATCTCTTCTTCAAGATCACCATGAAGAAATGCTATCTTCACATCCATCTGTTCGACCTCTAAGTCATACGCTGTTGCAAGTGACAAAAGAAATCTAATGGATGTCAGCTTAGCTACAAAATAAAAAATTTCCCGATAATCAATTCCCTCTACCTCGGAATAACCCTTCGCAACCAACCTCGCCTTATATTTTTCCACAGTACCATCCAGACCAATTTTCTTTTTAAATACCCATTTGCAGCCAATAGCTTTTCTGCCTTTAGGCAAGCGCACCAAACTCCAAGTATCATTCTTTTTCAATGATGCCATTTCTTCATTCATGGCTTCCAACCAAGAATTTGAATCAGACATTCTAAATGCCTCTTTCACAGTCCTAGGCTCATTAGTGCTAGAAATTAAAGCATAGGCACAAGTAGAATATATCAAAGAGAACCCATACCTATTAGGTTGCTTTCTTTCATGAGTTGACGTCCTCACTTGTTGAGGCTGAGGTTGTTCTTCATCTTCAGAAATCTCAGAACTGCTTGAGCTCTCCTTAGTTTCAGGTACATTTTGAATTTCCAATTACTCTTTCTTTGGTGTTGGAGGAATTTCAACTACATCCTTTTTGTTTTCTAATTTTGTCTCTAAATGCAGATCCAAGGTAGAGGGCTTCAGCTCACGAAAGATAACACTTCTGCTATATAGAAACTTCTTCGTATCAAGATTCCAAAGCTTGTATCCTTTTATACCAGCACTATAGCCAATAAAAATACATTTAATAGCCTTGTCCTCCAACTTAGATATTTTGTCATTCGACACATATGCATATGCTTTATAGCCAAAAACACGAATATGTCTTAAAGAGGGCTTCTTACCAGACCATGCTTCCAAAGATGTTTTCTCAACAAGAGTGGAATTAGGAGAACGGTTTATCAAGTAATATGTTGTACCAACTGCCTCAACCCATAACTTCTCCTCCAAGCTAGCACTGCTCAGCATACTTCGTGCTCTTTCCATCACTGTCATGTTGAACCTTTCTGCAACTCCATTTTTCTGCGTAGTATAAGGTGTAGTTTTATGTCTTTTAATCCCATGATCTTTACAGTACCTCTTAAATTCATCAGAACAAAATTCACTGCCATTATTAGTCCTTAAAAAATTTATTTTTCTTCCAGTTTGATTTTCTACAAGGTTCTTAAATTCCTTAAACTGACTGAACACTTCTGATCTACTTTTCAAAAAATAGACAAATGCCCTTCTTGAATAATCATCAATAAATGATACATAGTACCTTGACTAAGACAAAGAAGGAACATTCAATAGACCAAAAACATCATAATGTATATAATCAAGCAAACCAGAAGATTTGTGAGGATTGGAATAAAATGAAACAATGTGCTGTTTACCATATATACAATGTTCAAAGAATTCAAATTCGAGGTTACAATCATGAAGCCCTTCAACCAAGTTTTTATTCTTCAAGGTTTTTAAACCTTTCTCACCAATGTGTCCAAGCCTATGATGCGAGAGCATAGTCTTTTCTGTTGGAAGTTTAACTTCCATAGAGTTTACACCATCAGGAACATTTTCCTTCTTTTCTCCATGAGTAGCTTTCAGTGACTTTGTAGAGACACTATTACATCGAACAACATGTGCATCCAACTTATACAAGGTGCCAATTCGAGCACCCCTTACTAGCACCATTGAGCGTCTAGTCATCTTGCATCCATTTCCAAAGAACGTGACTTGTACTCCAATATCATTTAGCTTACTAAAAAAAAGTAGATTTCAACCCAGACCTGGTATATGCATTACATCATTGATTCCCTTCAATCTTCCATCAGGGAATTGAATTCTGACTCTTCCATAGCCAACGATTTCCAAAGTTGAATCACTTGGAAAATACACCTTTCCACCATTGTATTTTTCATACTTCCTGAACAAGTCTCTATGAGATGTCATGTGGAAAGATGCTCCAGAATCAATCAGCCAGACATCATCTGATGCCTGCATAGCCAAAGCTGCAATGAAGGCATCTGCATCACTCTGAGAAGAATCATTATCGAAAGAATACTTCTTCTTCTTCTTTTTCTCCTCTTTACAATCCTTTCAGTCATGACCAGGTTGCCCACAATTCCAATACTTCACCTTGGACTTCTTTCCAGGAGACTTTGATCTCCCTTCTGATTTACATTTGGACTTCTTGGTCCTTCTTCTTGCCTTTTTCTTTCGATCTGTCTCTAACAACTAGAGCCTCCTTCGCCATCTCAGAAGATTTCCTTGTCATCTCTTTTGATAACAAAGAAGCAACATCATATTCCATCTTAAAAAATGATGTCGTGCTCCCAATAGCCATCACCAGGTGATCCCATGAATCTGGCAAAGGACATAGTAACATACAACGATCTTCTTCTTCAATATTCACACCCATAGATGTTAATTGTGCAATCAGCATGTTGAATGCATTCAAATGATCAGCAACAGAATCTCCCTCTTGTATTATGAAAGAGTACAGTTTCTTCCTCAAGAACAATTTATTCACCAAGGACTTGCCCTGATAAATAGATGCCAATCTTTTCCACAGGGAAGATGCAGTCTTTTCTTCATGAAAATTTAGAAGAACAGAGTCTACCAAACAAAGCCTTATCAGCCCCTTATAATTTCTATCTGCAAGGTCCCAATTCTCTTGCTTCATGCCTGTAGGCTTCACTCTAGACACAACAATCCAAAGATCATGATCAACCAACAGATCTTCCATTCCGAGTTTCCACAACTCAAAATTGCTGCCATTGAATTTCTCAATTTCAAAATTTCCTGACTTGCTTGCCATCTCAACCTGTAATTCAAATTACAAAACTTCTACAAGACTCCCACTGAACAGAATTGACTCAAAAAACCCAACGTACCCACAAGGATAACACAACTGGCCATGCTCTGATACCACTTGTAACGAGAGCTAGGGTACGGAAACAACTCTCCTAACGTCAAAAACCATAGGGAAGAATGCAGAGGTGCTTTTAAATTTTCAATTATAGTCCAATTAAGATACACTTGAAGTAAATAATAGAAACAACGAATTTAACATACACACATGAACACTTGATTTACGTGGGAAAACCCTTACAGGAGAAAAACCCACCACACGAAGAGAAGTCACTTTGTATTAGAGTAATGAAGTTTACATACAAAGATCATACTTATCTTTTTGATGTCAGTTTACAATAGCATAATCCTTGATCAACCTTGTACATATTGATAAAATTCTTTCTGAATTAAATTCACATGCACTAGTCACACACCGACCCGTTCAACACACTATTCAACTGAACCAAACATCATCTACAATCTGAGAGTATATCCATGTCACCCATGGTTTGTCGATCTTCCTCGCAGTAACAGCTGCAATAGTCCAACTGCTAGTGGTTCCCATTTGGCTTCTTTGATTGGTTGAAGACTCACCACATAGGATGGTCTTTCACTCGGTCAAATGTGTTCAACCTGTGTCACATGTCGGTGAGACACTAACTGTGTCTCCCCGATGCCACAAAGCCCAGCCATTGATATCACCAAGAGTCCTCACTATCGGCAAGACGTTATACCGAGTTCACAAGGTGCATCGGCCTCAGCATTCTCATCAGCGAGAAAATCACCATTCGATGAGACATCATACCGATGTTCAAAGGTCACATAAACAAGAGGATTCCCATTGGCAAGACTATCGTCCTTCGTTGAGAGATCATACCAAGCCTTCATGTTATTCTGAAATGTCCAATAGTTGGAAAGACTTATCGCTATCGCCAAGAGGTTACAATGAAATCTCAAGTCATACCGAGGAGTGAGAGAAGGAACCGTCGACAAGACTTCTTGCCGAGGCTTCCATGATACCCTGATGAGCATCAGTGAGACAAACATATGTCGCCAAGAGTTCATAGCGAAACCTTTGTGTTACTCTCAAGACTCCAAGTCACCATGAGTCTCCCCAACACTGCTTGTCGCCCAGAGTCTTCCTGATATCTGATAAGAATGGCTTGTCAGCCAGACCAACCCACTCGGTAGAGGGTTACACCGAACACCACAATTTACAGTGATAGCTTCAGTCGGCAAGAAAAAAGCATTATCTTGGTGACCTGTACAAACCAAAAGGTTACTAAACTGCAAGTCGGCCAGATAGAAGGAATGTCACACTGACTTTTCTCTTTCAGAGGTTTCAGCCTTTGAGATTGAGGCACACATTTCAAACAATTTGTAGTGAGTCAGACCTCCATTCAGCCATCTCTAGTTTTGCAGGTGCACACCTTCCTGTCTTCAGTTTTCTATTTCATTTCATTCATCTTTCTAGGTCATTTAGTGTTAGTTCGCATTCAATTAGGGCTTGGTAATGCATCTTGCATTTCATTATCTTTTCCAAGTTTAAACTTGGTGGTGAACCCCTCATTAGATCATATTTAGCCCCTAGAGCAACCCTCTTGCAAAATCTCTTTCACTTTTGCATTAAGATCTCAAGGGTTTTTTCTTGAGTGAAAGTTAGTGAAAATTTCCCTTTTAGGTCCTAAACCCTAGAATGGAAGCAAAACAATTTTCCACCTTTCATTTTGGTGAACCTACATTTAGAACAATTCATTTACTGATTTGGAGTGCATTATCATCTTAGATTTAGCTTGCATTAACATTGCATTAGGATTTGCATTGGGTAACTTGCATTCTAGGGTTTCAAATTTTCGATTAGTGAAATCTCATTTAGCTTGTATTTTTGCATCTCATTTAACTAAAAATTATTCAAAATTTGCATTTGCATCTCAAAAAAAGATCAAGATACATAAAAATCATTAAATTCAAGTAAAAATTTATGAAATTTTTTGACAAAAATCATCACTGGGACTCATTCGCCACCTTGGGAAAATCAATCCCTTTGCATTTATGCATTGCATTTTCTCATATTTACAATTCAGTTTTTGAGTTTCTATTCAAAATTTGCATTTGCATCTCAGAAAAATATCAAGATACGTAAAAATCATTAAATTCAAGTAAAAATTTATGAAATTTTTTGACAAAAATCATCACTGGGACTCATTCGCCACCTTGGGAAAATCAATCCCTTTGCATTTATGCATTGCATTTTCTCATATTTACAATTCAGTTTTTGAGTTTCTATTCAAAATTTGCATTTGCATCTCAGAAAAATATCAAGATACGTAAAAATCATTAAATTCAAGTAAAAATTTATGAAATTTTTTGACAAAAATCATCACTGGGACTCATTCGCCACCTTGGGAAAATCAATCCCTTTGCATTTATGCATTGCATTTTCTCATATTTACAATTTAGTTTCTGAGTTTCTATTTGTTGTTACTTTCTTTATGTTTTAGTTTATAGATCTTCTCTTTCACTCAATTCATTGCATAAAGTCTAAATTCATTCATCTTGAGAATTTTTTAAATTCAAAATTGCATTTAGAGCATTTCATTTCACATTGTTGCATAGTTTAGAATACGAAATTTACAACATGGATATGTGCTTTAGTAATATTTGAATGTTGCTAAAGTCCTTAGTGGATGTGTCAAGTTGTGCTTTTGGAAATTACCCTAAAAAAATTGAACCAACTCATCCTCCTTCAACTCCTAATGCATGTCCTCCTTGTGATGTTGAAATCATTGGAGAAGATGATGACAACATGAATAGGTTCCTAAATTATTGTCTTAACAACCTTACAAAATTTGAACCTAATTTCCCTACAACAGGTGAACCTAGTTCCTCTAAATAATAAAATACTCAACCATTCTATGACAACAAAATAACAAACACCCCCATCAACCTAGAAGAGACATATGGAAAAGGATTCACGATCTTGAGTAAGCAAGGATGTGAAACAAGAAGCAAAATTAACATTCATCATTTCCTAGAGAAAATACCAACTAATGAAAACAAAAATGGGTTAGGATATCAAGATCCTCCTCACAACATATGACCTCCTAAAGAATACCTTAGGCTTCATAGTGATGGTATGGTAAATGTAGACTCTCCTCCTGATATGAATGTCCTTCTTCCTAAGGAACAACCAATGAGTCATAGCAATAACAATGATAAGGATAATATCATCTCGAGACCTCCTTCCCTAATCTCATCTAGAGAAATTGGTGAATCTAGCAAGCACATGAGGCCCTACAAGTTACAAAAACTAAAGTTCCCTTATCTGCCACCTGAAAGTGAAAGGAAACTACAATTTCTTTTGAACAAAGCACTCATAACATTAGCACCAATAAAAAATAGGCTCATACTATATCCTAAAGATGCAAAAGTTCCACATTGTTGATACCACATAACTCTTGCACATAGTACTAATGAGTGTTGTGCTTTCAAATTAGTATTGAACAATTTTCACTTCAATGGAAATGATTGCCATCGAGTGATTGTATAACAACATTTTACATCCCTTTGTCATGTAATAGTTGTAGAACATTCTATTCTCACTATTACATGACCTTTCCCATAACCTACCTCGGCTCATTCTTGTCTTGCACTTAGTGGGGGCAAGAAGTAGATAGCCTTGTCCTAGTAATGCATTTTTCATTGTCTACCTTCCGCTTCTAAAGACTGAGACTAGGAGGTGGATGACTTGCTCATAGGTTGAATCGCATGTGCCTTACTAGTCTTTTTAATTTTTTCATTTTCATTTCCTTAAATTATATGATTACATGTGCGTAATGTGATCCCCTGTCATGTTCTATTTGATGTTCTCTCTCTTTGTGACATTCCTCTATTTGTACCTTCATTCTTCTCTATGTCGTCAATCTTTTATCTTTTCAATCTTTTTCTCTTTCATTTGTCTTGTGGTTTCCTTTTGGGGATGACACAAGGCACTGAGACATTTATGTCTCTTCCATGTTGACCCAAAATCTTTTCTTTTCATTCTCTCTTTTCATTTGTCTTGTGTTTTCCTTTTGGGGATATCGCAAGGCATTGAGACATTTGTGTTTCTTCCATGTTGACTCGAAAGGTTTTTCTTTGTTTTTGCTCTCTTTGTGTCATTCTTCCAGTTCTATGTGTATTTGGGGAATGATGATAGTTTTGAGCTCTCTAAAACAAAAAAAATTGTAGCAAAGAACATACTGACCCCAAATCCATAGATCCCTTATGTGTTTGGATTTTTCTTTTTGGGGCAACCCCTCTCTTTTCTCTTTCCTTTACATGATGTAGCTTAATCTTGAAACATATGACTTGGCATTGGGCTTTCCAAGTTAGCTCGCATGTCTTCTTTATTGTTAGCATTTATCATTTTCTACTTTAAAGTAATTTCTCACAATGTGGTGTTTAGCAATTTCTTTAAAGTGGGGGCATACATTGGCATTATTCTTTTGCATTTTTTAGTTTCATGGTTCATGGTGCAATTTTCTAATTTCATACGATATGTTTTTCGCTTTGTGGATGACATTGGGTATGATGTCTTTCATGAGTGTGATCTCTCTTAGAATATTACATTCCTTTTAGTGGCTTGATGTGATGCACTACATCCCCTAAGTTGTGAATCTTTTATTCTCTGATTGGTCCTCTCTTTGATCTGTATAGGATCTAGACTATATGTAGAATTTGAATGCTTAACTTTTATAATGATTATTCCAAGTTAATAAAATCAAAATTAACTTAAGGAAATAACAAAATAAAGGAATTAAAAAACTGAGAGAAGGTGAGAGAAAATAAGAGAAGTGCAAACAGCGTTTGATTACGGAGTTCGTCACAAATGTGACTACGTCTCCGGGTCCGCTCCAATAGAGAGACCGATCCAATTAACTCCAAAAATCAATTACAAATGCACCACAACCATTATTCAAGCACTTTGGTAGCGTAACGACGCTTTGACGTGCAACAATGACTCAAAATAATCTCCTCAAGACCTCTATTCACTTGTCACCTCAGCTTTAATACTTCATCAATACTTCACCTAAAAGAAAAAGTGCCTTTTCACTCTCACCTCACACCCCTTTTTGTACAAAAAAATGAATCAAATTGGTTACTAACCAATTGATTTACAAAAATTCCTTATCTCTCCATAATATCTTCAAATCTTCTTTATACACATATAAATCTTTAAAATCCCACCCTAATATTTATTTTAGCCCTTTTATTTATTCATTTCGGGCTTTTGTTACAACTTAAGGGGTTAATTTTAAATAAAAGTTGTTTGTTTATTTTAAAAGTATAGGAGTTTGTTTTACTTTAAAAACATTCGGTTTCTAACAACTTGTCAAAAAAAACTGATGCCAAATAATTTCCTAAGCCATCAAATGGCTTGTTGGTGACAAAGGATTTTGGGAACCCGGCGGTTCCGGGTTCCACTCCCGGCTGTCGGTTCCCTTCCCACCGTTTACAACCAAACCCATAACAAAACAAAATCGGCACTATTAGTAGTAATGAACGCCGATATGGTGGAATGGCTACGGGCTAAATTCGGTGGAGAGAGGTTGGGGGTTCAAATGCCCTAGAAAATTTTTAACAAACAAAACATCCAAACCGCCGAAGGATTTAAGAGAGGCCACGTGTCGTATCGCCAGGGTGCCATGTGGCAAACACTGATTGGCCACATTTGCTGATTGTGCCATTGACGTGTCCTGCCAACTTGGATGTTGACTGTTCCTGCCATGTATTTGCTGACTGGATGTACGAATGACACGTGTCAATGCATGATTCACTGACCTTGCTGACGTCACCTGCCACATCATCGTGCCACATCAACATGTACAGACCGTACGGACTGCCATGTGTCAACTTATGATTGGTCCATTTTGAATTTTGTACCATGTGCTGATGTCATATATACGGATGATGACGTCATCACTGTGCCTTCAAGTCCACCAAGTCAACCTAAAACTTTGACTAGCTGTATCTTGAGCATACGATGTCGGATTTCGACGAAACGAACGCTGTTGGAATTGTCTCAACAAGCTCTTCACGATGATGCCAACTTTGACAACTTTTGACAATGCCACTTTTTTGCTTCCTGGATGCCCCTGATCCCAGTTTGACCCAAGGTTTGACTGGCCATAACTTGCACAAACGGTCTCCTTTTCGCTCCGTTCAAGTTGCGTTGGAATCAGGATGCCGAGATCTTTCTGATGGTGCAGATTCTGGAGAGAAATGAGACACTTCAATTTTCACTGAAAATATCCACCGGATCACTCTTGGATAAATAAGGCACAATGTTCCCTAAGTTAAGACCTCGCATAAACTAATAAAAAATCCTTTGAACATCCCTCATTGTTGCATTTGAATTTATATGGACACGTTGTATAATAAAACTTCATGCCTGTGGAGCCATCCTATTTTTTCATGAGCTCCAAGCATATAAAGTTTTTCTTGTCTCATGAAGCTCAAAAATCGTTTTTTGTGTGGCACCTTACTAAAGTTATCAGGAGGTATAACTTTGGTATATTTTTAGCGGGAAACCCGATCGAGGCATGAATTTCCCCATAGCCACTTGCATGTGTGTGTGAGTGCATACCAACCATGAGTGTATGTTTCTCACCTTTATGGACTTCTCACCTGACAGACAGCCTGAAGATCCATCACCTCATAGTGAGTATGTGTTTTTCAGACAAACAACCTAGATCTGATCCACATCACAATGGACAAATGAACAAAGCTTGATTTGACTCTCTTTTATCTTTTACTTTTATCTCTTTTTCATCTTTGACAATGTATTCTTGTGCTTTGTTGTTGCTCTTTATCATTCAAGCATGTGTGCATGTTTTTTGTGCCTATGCTGATTTGCCATGGGCTCTTGATCTTGGGGGCTTGATAACCCCTCTTGATCATTATCATCCCATCCTATTGGTATTGGTGAATTTGAACCCCTCTTGATGTGTTTTTGTCTAATTTAGTGTGAGTTTTAAGCAAGTTCACCCTCTCACTAAATTGAGGGCTAAATGTAGCATCAAAAATGTCATCGAGGACATTTTCACACTTGTTTTGGGCCCTCCTTGTGAAATTGGACTTCATGTTGCCTTGATTTAGTGTTGCAATGTGGTTAGCACATTCACATTAGGTCTTGGTCCCTTTCTGAACTAATGGATTTAAATTGTACCTTTCTAAAGTGTCGTGAAGTGTTGTAACACACTTTCACACTTTCCTAAGGTTCTAAACATAATAGAACCCTTTTTAATTAAAATAAACATTAATCTTTCCTTATTTTGAAGTGTTGTAAAGTGTTGTAACACACTTTCATACTTTTCTAGGATTGTCATTAATAATTGGGCTTTCTTATGCTTTAATTGACCCTATTTTTCATCGACAAGCCTCATTTAATGCATCTTTTCGAAGATAATCCTGACACTAATCACTATCCAATAATAATTTAGGTGTTTTTGGCTTGTGTGGCCTAGATTTAGCAATTTGGGGCTCATTCACCACCTTGGGAAAATGGGTCTCACCTAGATTTTTGGGTCCCAAACCTATTTTCACACCTTTCTAAGAACTTTTGATTTTTGGTCCCATAAATTATGCCAAATGGGACTCATTCGCCATTTTGGGCGAATGAGTCCCGTGTGGCCCAGATTTTATTCTCCTAGATCTGATGTTAGCTTGTAGTGTTTTGATTTTGGGATGATGACTGTTCCTGCCACGTATTTACTGATTGGATGTACGAATGACACGTGTCAACGCATGATTCGCTGACCTTGCTGACGTCACCTGCCACATCATCGTGCCACGTCGACATGTACAAACCGTACGGACTGCCACATGTCAACTTTTGATTGGTCCATTTTGAATTTCGTACCATGTGCTGACGTCATCTGTATAGATGATGACGTCATCACTGTGCCTTCAAGTCCACCAAGTCAACCTAAAACTTTGACCAGCTGTATCTTGAGCATACGATGTCAGATTTCGATGAAAAAAACACCGTGGGAATCATCTCAACGAGCTCTTCACGATGATGCCAGCTTTGACAACTCTTGAAAATGCCATTTTTTTGCTTCCTGGACGCCCCTAATCCCAGTTTGACCCAAGGTTTGACTGGCCATAACTTGCACAAACTGACTCCTTTTCGCTCCGTTCAAGTTGCGCTGGAATCACGATGCCGAGATCTTTTTGATGGTGCAGATTCTGGAGAGAAATGAGACACTTCAATTTTCACTGAAAAATATCCACCGGATCACTCTTGGATAAATAAGGCACAATGTTCCCTAAGTTAAGACCTCGCATAAACTAATAAAAAATCCTTTGAACATCCCTCATTATTGCATTTGCATTTATATGGACACCTTGTATAATAAAACTTGCATGCCTGTGGAGCCATCCTATTTTTTCATGAGCTCCAAGCATATAAAGTTTTTCTTGTCTCATGAAGCTCAAAAATCTTTTTTGTGTGGCACCTTACTAAAGTTATCAGGAGGTATAACTTTGGTATATTTTTAGCGGGAAACCCGATCGAGGCATGAATTTCCCCATAGCCACTTGCATGTGTGTGTGAGTGCATACCAACCATGAGTGTATGTTTCTCACCTTTATGGACTTCTCACCTGACAGACATCCTGAAGTTCCATCACCTCAAAGTGAGTATGTGTTTTTCAGACAAACAACCTAGATCTGATCCACATCACAATGGACAAATGAACAAAGCTTGATCTGACTCTCTTTTATCTTTTACTTTTATCTCTTTTTCATCTTTGATAGTCTATTCTTGTGCTTTGTTGTTGCTCTTTATCATTCAAGCATGTGTGCATGTTTTTTGTGCCTATGCTGATTTGCCCTAGGATCTTGATCTTGGGGGCTTGATAACCCCTCTTGATCATTATCATCCCATCCTATTGGTATTGGTGAATTTGAACCCCTCTTGATGTGTTTTTGTCTAATTTAGTGTGATTTTTAAGCAAGTTCACCCTCTCACTAAATTGAGGGCTAAATGTAGCATAAAAATGTCGTCGAGGACATTTTCACACTTGTTTTGGGCCCTCCTTGTGAAATTGGACTTCATGTTGCCTTGATTTAGTGTTGCAATGTGGTTAGCACATTCACGTTAGGTCTTGGTCCCTTTGTGAACTAATGGATTTAAATTGTACCTTTCTAAAGTGTCGTGAAGTGTTGTAACACACTTTCACACTTTCCTAAGGTTCTAAACATAATAGAACCCTTTATAATTAAAATAAACATTAATCTTTCCTTATTTTGAAGTGTTGTAAAGTGTTGTAACACACTTTCATACTTTTCTAGGATTGTCATTAATAATTGGGCTTTCTTATGCTTTAATTGGCCCTATTCTTCATCGACAAGCCTCATTTAATGCATCTTTTCGAAGATAATCCTGACACTAATCACTATCCAATAATAATTTAGGTGTTTTTGGCTTGTGTGGCCTAGATTTAGCAATTTGAGGCTCATTCACCACCTTGGGCGAATGGGTCTCACCTAGATTTTTGGGTCCCAAACCTATTTTCACACCTTTCTAAGAACTTTTGATTTTTGGTCCCATAAATTATGCCAAATGGGACTCATTCGCCATTTTGGGCGAATGAGTCCCGTGTGGCCCAAAATTAAAATAAATTCAAATTTCTGGCGAGATTTTATTCTCCTAGATTTGATGTTAGCTTGTAGTGTTTTGATTTTGGGATGCTGACTGTTCTTGCCACGTATTTGCTTACTGGATGTACGAATGACACATGTCAACGCATGATTCGCTGACCTTACTGACGTCACCTGCCACATCATCGTGCCACGTTGACATGTACAGACCGTACGGACTGCCACGTGTCAACTTCTGATTGGTCCATTTTGAATTTCTTACCATGTGCTGACATCATCTGTACGGATGATGACGTCATCACTGTGCCTTCAAGTCCACCAAGTCAACCTGAAACTTTGACCAGCTGTATCTTGAGCATACGATGTCGGATTTTGACGTAACGAACGTCGTTGGAATCGTCTCAACGAGCTCTTCACGATGATGCCAACTTTGACAACTTTTGACAATGCCATTTTTTTGCTTCCTGGACGCCCCTGATCCTAGTTTGACCCGAGGTTTGACTGGCCATAACTTGCACAAACTGACTCCTTTTCGCTCCGTTCAAGTTGCATTGGAATCAGGACGCTGAGATCTTTCTAATGGTGTAGATTCTAGAGAGAAATGAGACACTTCAATTTTCACTAAAAATATCCATCGGATCACTCTTGGATAAATAAGGCACAATGTTCCCTAAGTTAAGACCTCGCATAGACTAATAAAAAATCCTTTGAACATCCCTCATTGTTGCATTTCCATTTATATGGACACCTTGTATATTAAAACTTGCATTCCTGTGGAGCCATCCTATTTTTTCATGAGCTCCAAGCATATAAAGTTTTTCTTGTCTCATGAAGCTGAAAAATCTTTTTTTGTGTGGCACCTTACTAAAGTTATCAGGAGGTATAACTTTGGCATTTTTTTAGCGGGAAACCCGATCGAGGCATGAATTTCCCCATAGCCACTTGCATGTGTGTGTGAGTACATACCAACTATGAGTGTATGTTTCTCACCTTTATGGACTTCTCACTTGACAGACAGCCTGAAGTTCCATCACCTCATAGTGAGTATGTGTTTTTCAGACAAACAACCTAGATCTGATCCACATCACAATGGACAAATGAACAAAGCTTGATCTGACTCTCTTTTATCTTTTACTTTTATCTCTTTTTCATCTTTGACAGTGTATTCTTGTGCTTTGTTGTTGCTCTTTATCATTCAAGCATGTGTGCATGTTTTTTGTGCCTATGCTAATTTGCCATGGGATCTTGATCTTGGGGGCTTGATAACCCCTCTTGATCATTATCATCCCATCCTATTGGTATTGGTGAATTTGAACCCCTCTTGATGTGTTTTTGTCTAATTTAGTGTGATTTTTAAGCAAGTTCACCCTCTCACTAAATTGAGGGCTAAATTTATTATCAAAAATGTCGTCGAGAACATTTTCACACTTGTTTTGGGCCCTCCTTGTGAAATTGGACTTCATGTTGCCTTGATTTAGTGTTGCAATGTGGTTAGCACATTCACATTAGGTCTTGGTCCCTTTGTGAACTAATGGATTTAAATTGTACCTTTCTAAAGTGTCATGAAGTGTTGTAACACACTTTCACACTTTTCTAAGGTTCTAAACACAATAGACCCCTGTTTAATTAAAATAAACATTAATCTTTCCTTATTTTGAAGTGTTGTAAAGTGTTGTAACACACTTTCATACTTTTCTAGGATTGTCATTAATAATTGGGATTTCTTATGTTTTAATTGATCCTATTTTTCATCGACAAGCCTCATTTAATGCATCTTTTCGAAGATAATCCCGACACTAATCACTATCCAATAATAATTTAGGTGTTTTTGGCTTGTGTGGCCTAGATTTAGCAATTTGGGGCTCATTCACCACCTTGGGGGAATGGGTCTCACCTAGATTTTCTGGTCCCAAACCTATTTTCACACCTTTCTAAGAACTTTTGATTTTTGGTCCCATAAATTATGCCAAATGGGACTCATTCACCATTTTGGGCGAATGAGTCATGTGTGGCCCAAAATTAAAATAAATTCAAATTTTTGGTGAGATTTTATTCTCCTAGATCTGATGTTAGCTTGTAGTGTTTTGATTTTGAGAATTATTGCATAATTGAGTATAAATACAAGGTTCTTTCACTCATATTTTCACTTAGAAATCTAATAAGCAATGAAGTGTTCACAAGCATTAACAAGACCATTCAAGTGTCCTCAAGAGTATATTTTCAAGAATTTTAGAGTAGCATTTAAGAATCAATCATCATGTCAAGGATTTCATGAATCATGTTGTTTTAGAGCTAACCATTATGGTGTAGGATTGTGTGATTCAAACAAGTGTTTCATTCAAGATCAACATCATTCAAGCAAGAGTCAAAGTCTACATCCATTGCAGCCATTACAAGCATATTTTCAACACCTTATTATTAGGGTTTGGTGAGTTGCAACATTGTTATTTGTTCATTCATCATTCTACATTATTATTTGATTTAATTTCAAGGATTGATTTCCAGCAAGGGGTTTGAAGAAGGAAAAGCCCTATCCACTAACCCCACCAAATTTTCCCATCTCCTTTGTGTGTGATTTGTAGGTCTAGGTTGTAGATTTCCCAAGGAGCAAGATTGGAGAAAAGTTGCAAATCATTCAAAGTTGTCAAAGTTTTCATCAAGCCTTAGAGAACCTTGGAGAAGACCTATAGGTTGCAATTCAGGGACGCGGGTCCAAAAATCGCTCAAGAAGGGAAGAGTAGATAGAGAAGATCAAGATTAGATTTTAAAGTTGCAAAAAATCCCAACTAGACTGATTCTCCACTTCTAGAAAATGAGTCCCAGTTTCAGTCAATTTTTAGGACTTTGTAGATTCAAATACCCTTTTGGCATAAACTTGTTCCTACATAGTTTTTGAAAAAGAGGGCTGATTCATCCAGCTTGGTGAATGAGTCCCATTCAACAGTAAAAGCATAATTTCTAGTGATTTAGACCTCCATTCAGCCATCTCCAGTTTCCTAGGTGCACACCTTTCTATCTTCAATTTTTTGTTTCATTTCATTAATATTTCTAGGTCATTTAATGTTAGTTTGCATTTAATTAGGGTTTGGTATTGCATCTTGCATTTTATTATCTTTTCTAAGTTTAAACTTGGTGGTGAACCCCTCATTAGATCATATTTATCCCCTAGAACATCCCTCTTGCAAGATCTCTTTCACTTTTGCATTGAGATCTCAAGGGTTTGTTCTTGAGTGAAAGTTAGTGAAAATTTTCCTTTCAGGTCCTAAACCTTAGAAGGGAAGCAAAACAATTTTCCACCTTTCAATATGAACATCTCAATAGTATAAGGTAATAAGTGAGCCTAAAAGCTGATCCTTGAAACCTTATAGATATTTTTGTAATAGGATATTATTTTGAAATGTAAAGTTTATGATATCTAACTTGATTGGTTTTGCAGGTTTTATTCCCTTAAGAATGTAAATGGAAATATATGATACTTGTGTTTGCAGAAAGGATGTCAGCTAAGGATTTTGATGAAATCAAGTTTCAATTCAAAGCTTATCATCCACCCTCCAAGATGTTCTCCTCGTACACTAATATTTTAGACACTGACCTAGGAAATATCAACTTGGAGGAGAGTTCAAGTGAAGGGTCAATAGTGATGGTGTTAGGACTCCCATGGCTAGGGCTCTCTCTAAGTTAGGTTTAGTGGAAGCTACTTCTTTCCCAATTACTAATCAGTCTCCACAACTAGTGTTGACATGTGCCCAACACTATAACCACAACACCTGAAAGATCAAGGGGTCCAATGGATAAATTGTACTTGATTTAAGCCCTGAAATGATATAGAAGGTTTTTAGAATCCCCTCTCATCCTACATATGAAGAAGTAGATATGCAAAGGGAATTCAAGTGCTTTGAGGATTCCACAACTGATAATTTGGGTTACATAAATGACCACTTGTTAGAGAAACCTAGGAGGGTGGCTTCCAAATTAGCAAGGATATAACACAAAAGCGAGTATAAAGAAGATTTCAAGGACCTGATTATGCTGTTGAGATGGGTATTTGGGTGACCTAATGCAAAGGATCTATATCCTTGGATGTTGAGATTATTAATATCATCAATTCTGCTCACAACAAGAAGATGGATTGGGCTCACCTGATAAGTGACACCATTCATGAGAAAATGTGCAATGTTCTTTCATCCACCAGGTTTTTCATGACTTCATACCTTATATATCTATTGGTTTCATAGGCCTCATTCCTAGGAATCACCAATGTGGGATCTTATGAGCTAGGGTAAGTAACCATTTAAATCAACATTATCCCTTGTTGGGGTTGCAAACCCACTTCTGCCATTTTGGCATTGTGAATGATAAGTTCATCTATTTGATAATTCAAGGCTTGGAGGGAGAATTTTCTAAAAGGATATCCGTTGAAGCTATGAAAGTGATTGGAGAGATTGGATACTATTTCATCTAGTAAAAAACCTTTACCTATGTCAGAGTGGCAGGTTTCCACAAGATGCCATACAAGCTTCCCAGGTATCCATTAGACAAGTTGCTTCTACTATAGGTTTGTAGGAAGATTATTGAATTACAACAGATCATTAGCAACAAAATAAGCATGAATATGGTTTTCTAATATAGATAGAAGTATATGTAAGGAAAGCTAAGGTGCGGAAGCAACTCTCCTAATGTCAAAACCACAAGGATGAATGTAGAGGTGCTTTTAAATTTTCAATTACAGTCCAATTAAGATACACTTGAAGTAAATAACAGAAATAGAGAATTTAACATACACACATGAACACCAAATTTACGTGGGAAAACCCTTACGGGAGAAAAACCCACCACACCAAGAGAAGTCACTTTGTATTACAGTAATGAAGATTACATACAGAGATCAGAATTATCTTTCTAATGTCAGTTTACAATAGCATAATCCTTGATCAACCTTGTATAGAATGTTACAATTCTTTCTGAATTAAATTCACACGCACTGATCACACACTGACCCGTTCAACACACTGTTCAACCGAACTAAACATCATCTATGATATGAGAGTATATCCATGTCACCCCTGGTCTATCGATCTTCCTCTCAGTAACGGCCGCAAAATTTCAACTAGCAGTTCCCATTCGGCTTCTCTGATTGGATGAAGTCACAACACGTAGGATAGTCACCACTTGGTCAAAGGAGTTCAAAGTGTATTCACATGTCGGTGAGACACTAACCATGTCTCCCCGATTCCACAAAGCCCAACCATCAATATCACCAAGAGTCCTCACTATTAGAAAGAAGCTATACTGAGTTCACAAATCACATCGACCTCAGCATTCTCATCAGCGAGACAATCGCCATTCAATGAGACATCATACTGATGTTCAAAGGTCACATAGATAGTAGTATTCTCTTGGGTGAGACTATCACTATCGCCAAGAGATCACACCAAGCCTTCTAGTCATACCGAAATGTTCCACTATTAGCGAGGCTTCGTTCATCACTAAGACTTCATACTGAAGCCTCCATGTTACCCCGAGTCCACCTTGCACCAGGAGTCATGCTGAAGAAATCTAATAACAAACAAATGTTGCATAGTCGGCAAGACATACCTCCATCGCTAAGAGTTCTTACCGAACCCTTAGTGTTACCCTGATGCCTCCAAGATAAAGCTGTCGGCGAGACATCTCCATATCGGTAAGACTTCAGTCGCCATGAGTCTCCCCAACACTGCCTTTTACCTAGAGTCTCCATGATATCCGATAAGAATGGCCTATCGGCCAGAGATCTCCCTGAGTAGAGTGAGATAGATATTTTCATAACGATCATCATACCATAGTGATAGGTCCATTCGGTAAGACTGAAACAAGGTCTCAGCTACCAGAACTATTCACAAGGTTCCAAAGCTACTAGTCGGCTAGACAATAAGGATGTCACACCGACTTGGCTCATTCAGAGGTTTCAGCCTGTGAGATTGAGGCACATATTTCCAAAAATATCCCACTTGACGAAGATCACACAAGCACCTCCAGAGCACAACAAAACTACTATAATTCATGGGCACTGAGGCCCATCAAACTAGCACACCACCTAAACTTGTCTGTGCTAACTGGCTTCATCAATGCATCTGCAACATTCTCCAAAGTATCCACTTTTTCTAAAAGGACCTTTCCATCCTCTACCATGTCTTGTACAAAATGATACTATACATCTATATGTTTCATCCTGGCATGGAAAGTAGGATTCTTTTCCAAGTAGATAACACTCTGACTGTCACAATAAATGTTTATTTGACCTACATCAAAACCAATGTTAGAACAGAAATGTTTTAACTAGATTGTTTCTTTACAGGTGTTTGTTGCTGCCATATATTCTGCTTCTGTAGTGGACAGAGTGACTACAACTTTCCACTTACTCATCCAACTCACTGCACCACCATTCATCATGAAAATATATCCACTGGTGGATCTTCTATTATCTATGTCCCCTACCCAATCAGAATCCACATAGCCAAGAACGCTGAGAGTTCTCTGTGATTCAACCAAGTTCCCATGGTAACACAAAGCATATTCTAAAGTGCCTTTCAAATATTTGAATACTCTTTTCACAACATCCCAATGTGTTCTCCTAGGATTAGCCATAAAATGACTAAGTACTCCCACTGCTTGGGCAATGTCTAGCCTTGTACAGACCATTGCATACATTAGACTGCCTACCACACTAGGATAAGGTCCACTGGTCATGTCCTCCATCTCAGAAGGAGATTTTGGACAGTCTTCAACAAATAGCTTTGTTCCCTGCAAAACTGGAACAACTAGCTACTTGCAATCATTCATGCAAAATCTCTCTAGAAAATTCTTGATATACTTACTCTGACTGAGAAAAAGTTTTCTACTATTCCTGTCCCTGGTTATTTCCATTCCAAGAATATACCTTGCTGGACCAAGATCTTTCATTTCAAACTTTGCAGACAACTGATACTTAAGATCAGAAATCATTAACTTTCTATTGCCTATAAACAACATATCATCAACATAGAGAGCAATAATAAGAACTGATCACTTTCAGCTTTGTAATACACACTATGATCATATTTTGATCTTACAAATACCAATGACAAAACAAAAGTGTCAAACTTCCTATACCACATTCTAGGAAATTTCTTTAATCCATACAGAGAATTTTTTAACTTGCAAACCAGTTTTTCTTTACCTTTCTCCACAAACTGCTCAGGCTGGAACATATAGATTTCTTCTTCAAGATCACCATGAAGAAATTTTTTCTTCACATCCATATGTTCAATCTCTAAGTCATATGCTATTTCAAGTAACAAAAGAAATCTAATGGATTTTAGCCTAGCTACAGGAGAAAAAATTTCCCCATAATCAATTCCCTCTACTTGGGAATAATCCTTCACAACCAACCTCACCTTATATTTTTCCACACTGCCATCCAGACCAATTTTCTTTTTAAATACCCATTTGCAGCTAATAGCATTTTTTCCTTCAGGCAAGGGCACCAAGCTCCAAGCATCATTCTTTTCTAATGATGCCATTTCTTCATTCATGGCTTCCAACCAAGAGTTTGAATCAGACATTCTAAATGCCTCTTTTACAGTCCTAGGCTCATCAGTTCTAGAAATTAAAGCATATGCACAAGTAGAATCTATCAAAGAGAACCCATACCTATTAGGTTACTTTCTTTCACGAATTGACCTCCTCACTTGCTGAGGCTGAGGTTGTTCTTCATCTTCAGAACTCTCAGAACTACTTGAGCTCTCCTCAGTTTCAGGCACATTTTGAATTTCCAATTCCTCTTTCTCTGGTGTCAGAGGAATTTCAACTACATCCTTTTTGTTTTCTGATTTTGTCTCTAATTGCAGATCAAGGGTATAAGGCTTCAACTCACGAAAGAAAAAACTTCTACTATATAGAACCTTCTCTGTATCAGGATTCCAAAGCTTGTATCCTCTTATGCCAGCACCATAGCTAATAAAATTACATTTGACAACCTTGTTTTCCAATTTATATCTTTTCTCATTCGACACATATGCATATGCTTCACAGCTAAAACACGAATATGTCCTGAAGATGGCTTCTTACCAGACCACACTTCCAAAGATGTTTTCTCAACAAGAGCAGAATTAGGAGAACGGTTTATCAAGTAACATGTTGTTGCAATTTCCTTAGCCCAGAACTTCTCCTCCAAGCCAACACTACTCAGCATACTTCGTTCTCTCTCCATCATTGTCCTGTTGAACATTTCTGCAACTCCATTTTGCTACGGAGTGTAAGGTGTAATTTTATGTCTTTTAATCCCATGATCTTTACAGTACCTCTCAAAATCATCAGAACAAAATTCACCACCATTATCAGTCCTTCAACATTTTATTTTTCTTCCAATCTGATTTTCTACAAGGTTCTTAAATTCCTTAAATCGACTGAACACTTCTGATTTATTTTTCAAGAAATAAACAAATGCTCTTCTTGAATAATCATCAATGAACGATACATAGTACCTTGACTTAGAAAGAGAAGGAACATTCACTGGACTAGAAAGATCAAAATGTATATAATCAAGCAAACTAGAAGATTTGTGAGGACTGGAATAAAATGAAACACGGTGTTTTTTTCCATATATACAATGTTCACAAAATTCAAATTCAAGGTTACAAGCTTTAAGCCCTTCAACCAGGTTTTTATTCTTTAAGGTTTTTAAACCTTTCTCACCAATGTGGCCTAGCCTATGATGCTAGAGCATAGTCTTTTCTACTGGAAGTTTAACTTCCATAGAGTTTACACTATCAAGAACTTTTCCCTTCTTTTCTCCATGAGTAGCTTTATGTGACTTTGCAGAGACACTATTGCATTGCACAACATGTACATCCAGCTTATACAAGGTACCAATTCGAGCATCCCTTGCTAGCACCATTGAGGCTCTAGTCATCTTGCATCCATTTCAGAGAACGTGACTTGTACTCCAATATCATTCAGCTTACTAACAGAAAGTAGATTTCGAGCCAGACTGGTATATGCATTACATCATTGATTCCCTTCACTCTTCCATCAGGGAATTGAATTATGACTCTTCCGCGGCCAACTATTTCCAATGTTGAATCACTTGCCAAATACACCTTTCCACCATCATATTTTTCATACTTCATGAACCAGTCTCTATGAGATGTCATGTGGAAAGATGCTCCAGAATCAATCAGGCGACATCATCTGATGCCTGAGTAGCCAAGGCTTCAATGAAGGCATCTGCATCACTCTGAGAAGAATCATTATCAGAAAGTACTTCTTTTTCTTATTTTTCTCCTCATTACAATCCTTTCAGACATGACCAGGTTGCACAAAATTCTAGCACTTCACCTTGGACTTCTTTCCAGGAGACTTTGATCTCCCCTCTTATTTGGATTTGGACTTCTTGTCCTTCTTCTTGCCTTTTTCTTTCGATCTACCTCTAACAACAAGAGCCTCCTTCTCCATCTCAGAAGATTTCCTTCTCATCTCTTCTAATAACAAAGAAGCAACAACATCTTCCATCTTAAAAGATGATGTCATACTCCCAATATCCATCACCAGGTGATCCCAAGAATCTTGCAAAGAACATAGTAACAGGATATAGCGATCTTCTTTTTCAATCTTCACACCCACAGATGTTAACTGTGCAATCAACATGTTGAAAGCATTCAAATGATCAGCAATGGATCCTCCCTCCTACATTCTCAAAGAGTACAACTTCTTCCTCAGGAACAATTTATTCACCAAGGTATTGCCCTAATATATAGATGCTAGTCTTTTCCACAAGGAAGATGCAGTTTTTTCTTCATGAACATTCAGAAGAACAGAGTCTGCCAAACAGAGCCTTATCAGCCCCTTATATTTTCTTTTTGCAATGTCCCAATCCTCTTGCTTCATGCCTGTAGGCTTCACTCTAGACACAACAATCCAAAGATCATGATCAACCAATAGATCTTCCATTTTGAGTTTCCACAACTCAAAATTGCTGCCATTGAATTTCTCAATTTCAAAATTTCCTGATGTGATTGCCATCTTAATCTATAATTCAAATTACCAAAGTTCTACAAGACTCCCACTGAACAGAATTGACACACAAAAAACCCAACGTACCCACGAGGATAACACAACTGGCCAGGCTTTGATACCACTTGTAAGGAAAGCTAAGGTGCGGAAACAACTCTCCTAATGTCAAAAACCACAAGGAAGAATGTAGAGGTGCTTTTAAATTTTCAATTACATTCCAATTAAGATACACTTGAAGTAAATAACATAAATAGAGAATTTAACATACACACATGAACACCAGATTTATGTGGGAAAACCCTTACGAGAGAAAAACCCACCACACCAAGAGAAGTCACTTTTTATTACAGTAATGAAGATTACATATAGAGATCATAATTATTTTTCTAATGTCAGTTTGCAACAGCATAATCCTTGATCAACCTTGTACAAAATGTTACAATTCTTTCTGAATTAAATTCACACGCACTGATCACACACCGACCCGTTCAACAGACTATTGAACCGAACCAAACATCATCAGCGATTTGAGAGTATATCCATGTCACCCCTAGTTTGTTGATCTTTCTCTCAGTAACGGCTGCAAGAATTCAACTGCTAGCGGTTCCCATTCGGCTTCTCTGATTGGCCGTAGTCACACCACGCAGGATAGTCACCACTCAGTCAAAGGTGTTCAAAGTGTATCCGCATGTCGGTGAGACACTAACCATGTCTCCCTGATGCCACAAAGCCCAACCATCAATATCACCAAGAGTCCTCACTATCGGCTAGATGTTATACCAAGTTCACAAATCGCATCGACCTCAGCATTCTCATCGGCGATACAATCGTCATTCGATGAGACATCATACTGATGTTCAAAGGTCACATAGATATCAGTATTCTCTTCGGTGAGACTATCGCTATCACCAAGAGATCACACCAAGCCTTCTAGTCATACTAAATGTTCCACTGTCGGTGAGACTTCATTTGTCGCTAAGACTTCATACCAAAGCTTCCATGTTACCCCAAGTCCACCTTTCGCCAAGAGTCATGTTGAAGACATCTGATAACAAACACATGCTGCATAGTCGACAAGAATTACCTCCATCGCTAAGAGTTCTTACCGAACCGTTAGTGTTACCCCAATGCCTCCAAGATAAAGTTGTTGGTGAGACATCTCCATATCAGTAAGACCTCAGTTGCCATGAGTCTCCCCGAAACCGCTTGTCGCCAAGAGTCTCCATGATATCCGATAAGAATGGACTGTCAGCTAGAGATCTCTCCGAGCGGAGTGAGATAGAGATTGTCACAGTGATCATCATGTCATAGTGATAGGTCCATTCGACAAGACTGAAACAAGGTCTTAGTGACCAGAACTTTTCACAAGGTTCCAACGTTGCTAGTCGACCAGATAATAAGGATGTCACACCGACTTGGCTCCTTCAAAGGTTTCAACCTGTGAGATTGAGGCACATATTTCCAAGAGAATATTCTTTTGTGAATACACAAAATGCTAAAAATGTAGAGCTTGAGATGTCTAGGTATAGTTCTGATGTGTACAATGATGATCGGGTGATATTTGACCCCATTGGAAATATCAACAAAGTGATGGGTGCATACTTCATCCATGAACAAAAAGTTGAAAATCATTAGGTGAATCGTGAGATTGAAATATTATTGTTGATTGACAATATTTCTAATGAGACATGGTCTAAGTTAGGACTCCCAAAGAACAAGTAGAAGATGGAAGGGTTTTGGATCCATCCTATGTCGCTGAGAAGATCTCTGATATTCCCATATTAAATTATGTGGATTGTTCAATTTAGGAGAATAATAATATTAATGATAGAAATCCATAGGTGGTCTCACTCTCTCAATGTTGGTTGAGTACACCTTTTTTAATGTATGAGTTTGACATGAGATTGAAAGATTATTGTTGATTGACAATATTTCTAATGAGACATGGTCTAAGTTAGGACTCCCAAAGAACAAGTAGAAGATGGAAGGGTTTTGGATCCATCCTATGTCACTGAGAAGATCTCTGATATTCCCATATTAAATTATGTGGATTGTTCAATTTAGGAGAATAATAATATTAATGATAGAAATCCATAGGCGGTCTCACTCTCTCAATGTTGGTTGAGTACACCTTTTTTAATGTATGAGTTTGACATGAGATTGAAATATTATTGTTGATTGACAATATTTCTAATGAGACATGGTCTAAGTTAGGACTCCCAAAGAACAAGTAGAAGATGGAAGGGTTTTGGATCCATCCTATGTCGCTGAGAAGATCTCTGATATTCCCATATTAAATTATGTGGATTGTTCAATTTAGGAGAATAATAATATTAATGATAGAAATCCATAGGTGGTCTCATTCTCTCAATGTTGGTTGAGTACACCTTTTTTCATGGCCAAACCACTAGAGAATCCAAAAGAGGTTGAGAATAAGGAAGGAGTAACATCGACTAAAGTGACTATGAAGAAAGAGCATGATAAACCTTCCTCTAGTGCCCCTTCAACCAAGAAGAAAGACAAGGGTGAACATGCTAATGGAGAAGGGAATAAAAGGAAGGAAGTGGGGCCAAACAACATTTCTTCTAAGGAAGAGATGATCCAAAAGGTGAGAAGCTATATTGGAAAAGGAGAATGAGGATAGTGACCAGGGAAATAGTGGCTTAGGAAGGAATTGAGGAAGCATAATCTTCTACACATCCTCATGAGTCACCATTTCCAAGTCCCCCTCCATCACTCTCAAATAATGAGACACCTCTTCAACCATATTATCCTTCACCTCCAACTATTCCCTTCCTAATAGTTTAACTTCCTCTTGGAGAAGGTGCTCTTGTTGAAGATGTTGAAGAAGGGGAAGAGGATAAGGAGCCTCCCAAAGGAGAGGAAGTTCAAAAGGAAATAGGTGATGTGTTTCGAAATGTTACCCTTAATAGAAATGTTGAAGAAGTGTTACTCGAAGAAGTAAATAAAGAAGGACCTCGCACGGATGAGCATATTGCTCAAGACAAGGCATTGAAACAACAAGAGGTTAGACAAGATGCCAACCAAGAAGAGAAAGTTGTTGAGGAGCTACATCAAAAATAAGAAAAGGTTGCGAAGGAGAGGACTCAAAGTGAGGAAGTACACCAAGTAAAGGACCGGGAAGAAGAAAAGAAAATTCAAGATGAGACAAAGGTAAACATTTGTACATCTTAGGATACAAACAAAATCTCTACCCCTCCAAGAGACACATATGTTGCAATACCAGTGTGGTTAAAGCAAACCATCAAGAAATGACAGAGGACATACATAGAAAATCCAAAGCTAAGATTAATAGTGCTATCAGAGGCCTTCCACTCTCCTGGAAGAAGAAGGAAGAAGGCTCAAAGGATTTCTACCATCTCAATGGATGAACAAGGAAACAAAATAGTTGAGATTGCAGTCACTTTGGTAGATAAAATGGAATCTGAGATGACAGCTAATGATTACCAATTATTTTAGGTGGATTTGGGGGTACAAACAAGGGATGTAGAGTAGAAGTCATTACAAATGTCAATATCTACCATTTTGATAAGAATACAAAAGGATGAGAACACAAAAGATGAGCTTAAAGCTCAAGTTAAACAATTGACTACCTACATCAATAATCTCATAGGGCCTCTAGATGATAAGGATCTTGAGTTTTCACTTCAATCTTCGATAAAAGGTGAGATTAAGCTATTAGACCTTGACAGATGGATTCCAGCTATGCAGCAGTGGAAGGGAAATTTTATGGAGTTGGCGGAAACTATTTTGAAACAACTAGTGAAAACCTACCATGCAATTAGCGATTAAGATAGTCATGCCCAATAGATTTCTTTAAATGTTGATGAGGAATTGTTGTTGTGGGATGAGTATATCCCAATCCTCCAACAAATGAATGAAACTAAAGAAGAGAAGTTGCTTAAAGAAGAGGTAATTGAAGAATGGGAACACAAATTAATTCATGTTTGGATAAGGGTAGAAGAATTTAGAGCTAAGATTTTGAATAAATGCAAAGGTAAATTGAAGAATGATAGGAATCAAGTAGAGAAAGTGATGAATGGAATTCATAGATCAATAAAGAACTTGGGCTGCATGTTCTAGGACACTCCTATGTTAGTGAGAGAACAAGAAAATATGATTGAAGAATTGGATAATTTGATGCAAGGACAAGTAACCTAAGAGGGAATAGACAACATGGTCAGAATGAAGGTGAAACTCCAATCTCTTCAAGAAGAGTTGGAATCCATCACCAAGATACAACAAATGGAAAAAACCACCTTCGATCAAAAGGTTAGAATTCAATTTCACCAAGGACCATCAATGAAGAAGATGAACAAACTGGTATTAGCATGGACTAAAAAATTTGCAAAGTAATTGAAGACAAGGTGGAGGTTGTTTTTGTTGCTTGATCAAATATTTTGTTATTTTCAATAACAACATGATTCCCAAATTTGTGCCAAAGTTGAAGGATGTCAAAATTTTGCGTGATGGTGAATGAAGATTGATACATAAATCATGCACCAAAATATAGGACTTGGGAATTCTGGAGCTTCTCGTTGACTTTAAATCATGTTTCAATTTATTTAAATTACTTTTTATACTTTTCTTAAGTTTTAGCAAAAGAATCAACTACAATTGGTGCACCCAGTTTAGTTTAATTGGTAATTTATAGTTCTATTTTAGTAAAATAATCCTTGCAAAAGTTGGAGTATGTTCCTAGAAAAGATAAAATCATAGATATTTTCACAAAGGCTCTTGCAAAGGATACATCTGAGTATCTTTGGCAGAAGTTACGGGTAATTTCCCCTCCTTATTGCTAGATGCATAGTTAGTGAATCTGGTTAGGGGAGTAATTCAAGCTATATCTTTTTTTGCCGGACTAATGGTGGCTATCTCTTAGGTGGAGCAAATAGTGGTTGTTGTTGATAGGGGAGCTTGTAAGCTATTTTAAAAATTGAAGAAGAGGGTATAGATTGTACGCCTTAGGGGGAGAGCTTGTCTCTTAATGGGGAGAATTCAAACCAGAATATAAAGTTTCCCTTTTCCCTTGATGTCAAAAGGGGAGAAGTGTACATGTTAGATTAGTTTTTCCACCAATAAAAGGGGGAGATTAATATAGTCTGGGTGTCATTGATTTCAAAAGTGTGAGTTTGGCTATCATTGATGTCAAAAGAATGTTGGAGTTGGTTGCAATTTGGTTATCAGTATTGCATTTTGGTTATTTTGTTTCCAGACTCTCTATGAGATGCTCTACATCTCTACGCTTTTGTTGTGTTGCTCCTATGATTGGGAAGTCAACTTTATATGTTGTCATATCATGTGTGATACACGTTTCATTTTTTTTGGATTATTAGAAAGGTGTCTTGGAAGTGGCAATTTGGAGATGTGTTGTTTCTATGAGAATGATCATAGTGGTGCAAAATTTGGCTTTGCATTCCTCTGCATTTTTAAATTTGGATGTGGAAATCAAAATTTAGGTTTTTGTTTTGTGAAGGTCCTATATCCAAAGTTTCATACCATTTTTCTTTCTGTACAAAAAGTTTAGAATGACAAAGTGCGGGACTATATTGTCTGGTGGCTAGTTTTGATGTTTGTTGGTTTACGTGAACTTATTGTTGTATGAAGTGGTGAATTGGCTAGTGGAGAGTGTTCCTAAAGATCTTGTGATGTTTTATTTCTAGTTTCTTTGGAACAAGTTATGGTTCAAAATGAAGTCTCTACTAGGTTATGCTTTCACTTAACTGACTGAGGTATGTTGAAGGTGTGCACCATAAATAATTTGTTGTACAAAGTTCAAGGAGTGTTTGGATATTTTTCATGGGCTATGTTGACTCATCTAGGAGAAGTGCAAGTAATGTTTAACCTTTCATGAGTACCACCAATTTTGTAAAGGTTGACATGCTACAATTTTCATGTTTTCTTGCTTAAGGCCAACCTAATTTGAATTTATGAAGCATGCAGATGTTTTCAATTGAAGATCAGCATTGTTAAGAGTGTATAGGACCATGTTAAATGTGTGTTTGGATCCATAAGGTGTGTCCCTCTTCCTGGTGTTGTGTGTAGTCCATTTTGGGTCTTTCCCTTCTACACGTTTCATGGAGTTGTAGAAAGAATGAAAATGAAACTGATGGAGAAGGCTAGGAGTATGTTAAGTGGTGCTAGTATAGAACAAAGGTTTTAGGTTGAATTTTTTGCCACTACCTATTACTTGATGAATAGGTCTCCTACATTAGCTCTTGTTGATAAGAGGTCTAAATGCATGGTCAAGTCACAAGCCTTCATTAATACATCTTAGAGTTTTTGGTTGCGATGCATATTCACATGTTCCAAAGGAGAATTGAACAACGCTAGAGAACAAGGCTATAAAATATATCTTCATTGGATATAGTTGTGGTGTGAAAGGATACGTGATTTGAGATCTTGTTGCATGGAAGGTAATATATAGTAGAAGCTCTATTTTTAGAGAAACTAAGACTTCTTCTATGGAATTGCAACCAAAACAGAGTAAATAGGAAGATGTGGTTTAATTTCCTTCTACACTTGAGAAAGTTGAATTGAGGCCCATGGATAGACAAGAAGTTGAGGAGAGCGCATCTAGCTCTCAATCTCCAGAAGAGTAAAAAGAGCCTCCAACTTAGCCTGTTAATAGGTCTACAAGGCATAGAAAACCACTTAAAAGGGATTCACTTGATGATTGGAGATGTATTTTTGCTTTAAATACTTTAATATGGATGAACCCATATTGGTAGAAGAGGCATAAGGTATGAATGATGCAAAATCCTAGAAGATTTCTATGGATGAATAAATGACAGCTTTGAAAAAGAATGACACATGAGATCTTGTACCATTGTTTGAAGGAAGAAAATATGTTGTTTTCATATGGTTGTTCAAGATAAAGATTGGTTCAGATGGAGGTATTAAGAATTACAAAGCAAGGTTGGTTGCAAAATGTTACTCTCAAGTTGAGGGTGTTGATTATGGTGAGATATTTTCTCCCATTGCAATAATGACATCCATTAGATTTTTACTTTTTGTTGTTGCTACTTATGATTTAGAGGTTGATAAAATGGATGTGAAAAATGCTTTCCTTCATGGTGACTTGGAGGAGGATATTTATATAACACAACCATATCAATATGTGGTGAAAGGTAAAAGTAAATTAGTTTACAAATTGAAGAAATATTTATATGGCCTAAAATAGAGTCCTAGGATGTGGTACCGGAATTTGATACATATGTGTTAATTTTATGATTTGAGCATTCTAAATCAGATCATTGTGTTTACTATAATAACTAATGGTGATCGTTTCCTATTTATTGCATTATATGTTGATGATATATTATTTATTAGTAAATGAAAATTTATGATCTCAAAACTGAAATCTCAACTTGCTAGTAAATTTTAAATGAAAGGCCTTGGTGTGGGTAGATACATTCTTGGAATGAAAAATAAAAGAGATAGAGTGAACATAAAGCTATGGCTTGGAAAAATTATGTCAATTCAATTTTACAAAAAAATGATATATAGGATTGTAGACCATTGTGTGTTCCTCTTTCAGTTGGAACAAATTTATCTATTTTATATTGTCAAGCATCTCCATTAGAGGTGGAAGACATGAGAAAGTTCCTTACCAAAGTACAGTTGGAAGTTTGATGTATGTTATGGATTGTACCATACCAAACATTGCCCAAGAAGTGGGAGTTCTTTTTAGATATATGTCAAATCTTGGTATAGTTCATTGGGATGCAATTAAAACGGTCTTCAAATATTTATGCGATACCTTAGAGTATTCCTTGTGTTATCATAGTAATTTGAATGAAGATGATGTTTCCCTTGCTATTCATGGTCATTTGGATTCAGACTAGGTAGGTGATGTTGATAGCAGATGATCTATGAATGCTTATGTATTTACTTTATTTGGTGGTGTAATTAGTTGGATGAGCAAGTGACAGGTTGTGGTTTCTTTTTCCACTACTGAGGTTGAGTATATGGTGGCTACTCATGCTTGTAAAGACACCATTTGGCTTAATATACTATATTCATATATTGGAATAAAATAAGGTGTAGTGACAATTTATTACAACATTCAGAGTGTGATATGTCTAGCTAAGAACTCGACATTTCATGGCAAGACCAACCACATTGAAATAAAATATCATTTTGTTAGAGATATGATCGAAGATGGCAAGGTGAAGCTAGTTAGGTAGATAATTTGATGATTTTTTTTTATTCCTTAACTAAGCATGTGAGAATAGAGAATTTCATATGGTGTTTATAGTCTATGGTCCTTTCGACCCCTAGCAATTAAGATATGATGGTTATACACACTCTTGTTGCTCTTGCAAGGTCTTTGAAAAGTGGGAGATTTGTTGGGAAAATGTGTCTCAACCTTGCAATTACATAAGGTTTACTGTTGATAGGTACTCTCCTGTGAGGGGTCTGAGGGTATCATCCCCCTAGCAAGGTGCCCATGAAAGCCAAATTTTATGTATATTGTATTGTTGTAAATCTAGACCATTCATCATTAGGTCTAAGATGTGATGATAGATATTTTGTTGGTTTGAATTTCCCTAGAAGGAAACCCTATTTTATGATGGAATTGTATTACAACTGTTTATTGTGATGTATTATAAGAGTTTGATAGTCATCATATTTCCTCTAGATCTTTGGTTGGTGATACTCCTATGAGAAGCTTGCTTTGCAAGTACGTTGTAATATTTATGATTTTTAAATAATATATTGGGTGGATTTTGGAGTGTGGAATTTTTCTACTAAAGGGTTTTCCCCATGTAAATCATTGTGTTGTGGTATGCATCATATTTATGATTATTTTTGTTTAGGTTTATGTAACTGCTGAAAAGATTAGTAAATTTTTGCATTGTCCTCCTCTCAAGATTAGTTTAGGAAGTTTTTCTACTACCTTAGCTTCCTTGCAAGGAAGCCCCTAAATGGCATCATTTATTCTCTTTTGGAACATGGAGATATCTGGTTTGGAGAAGATTGAAGGAAGCTTGAAGATCCATTTTTCATTGTTGCATTCAAAGCCCTACATGTTGTCAAGCCATGAAAACTCATAGAATTATCCAACAGTGATCTAACAAATTTATAGGTAGAATCAAGAATCTTAGATATGAAATCAAAGGATTGCAAAAATATATCCAAAATACCCCTACAAGGACATAGTCACCCTTGGGTGACACTATCCTCCTATTCAAACCATCTTTGAATTTATAGGATAGGCTCATAGAGATTTTCCCTTCTCATATTTGCTTGTAAACTTCTGTTATCATTTTTTGATTGTCAAAATATTTCATTTTCATATTATGGCACATAGTTTAATTAGGTTAATCAAAGAAAATCAATTCCAATTCATATCCAACCCCCACAAAGATACAGGTCCAGGTATGATTTGTTGGTGAGAATGGGGTTATTTCCTAACTAGTTCTTAGTGAGGACGTATTCACATCATTAATAAGTTTACTTAGGATTTAGTTTCCTAAGTGGCATTCTAGAAACTAGTATTAATGGGGCGATGACTTATTAATTAGCTTATAGTTATCTAGGCATTTAATATTTCACTCATGCATTTAAAATTATGCATTAGGCATTTAATGTTTGCATCTAAGGTTGTTATCCAACCTCCTCTCACCTTACCTATACAAACAAGGTGCTTGAACATTCATTGTAAACCATCTCACATCTCATTATATCATCATGTTCTAGATATTCTAGATCAATTCATCATATATTGTCATTTGATCAAATTTTCTTCTTTCTCCTGATGCATCACTTTCTTTTTCATGTCGATGGTGTCTTTCTTGGTTGATCCTTTGAAGTGTGCACAACTTCATTTGGGTTAAATTGTTCATTCATATTTCCAACATGGTTGACTCACCTACATTTTTTAAAGTCAATCTAATCACCTTGTTCATTTGCATCCTAATGAAATCCTAGAAAAATGAAGCTTTGGTTTTAGGGTTCTATTGTATTTAGGACGCTCCCCACCTTTTTCTTCCTTTCAAAACCTTATCATAAAATTGACTCTAGTTCAAATTTTAAAATAAAATTATACGAATCTAATAGTTTTAGGAAAACATGCTCAACTAAAAATATTTGTGCCACAAAGGCACCAAGTAGTTTGAGTGAAATACTTTTTCTTGAAAATATTCTTTTGTCCCAAAGTGTAACATGGTTTTGAACTTTCACCCTAGATTATAATGATCCACATCCTATGGCATCTAGATACATCTATATTAGGAAAATCAATAAAGTAGTAACATATTATGCTTTTTTTACACACCATTTATCTCTTGTTGTGTACTCCAAATTCTATTTCTATTTTGTCTCCTCTATGCAAAAACACCATAATGGGGAACATAAAACCATGAGAATAGGTGAATGATCTATGCACAACAAATGTATCATTTTATTATTTTAATTTATATTTCATACAATCTTATTCAATGTACACATGAATGTAATGTGGATCATTTCTCTTCAAGAAATGGTGAATGTTCTATGTTCTATCTCATGCATATACTCAAAACAATTATATATTATATTCCATTCAAAAACCCCTTGCATTCTTACACAATTCTAAGATGTCTCACCCATAGACTTACGTAACTATGTAGTTCAAAAACAATAAAAATATAGTATATGCATCTCATAAATAAATTTTATGATCTTAAAACCACACACATGTTACCCACACCATCCTACAAATTCTTTATTCATAGATTCAATAGATTTAGCAACACCTCCCCAATCATCATGCCACACAAATATTTCACATCTTCATATTGTGCATCCCCAACACATGTATCTCTACATTATGCACTATCAACACATGGATTTTATATGTTCTTCCTTTCTGACTTTATATTTAACTATATTCATAGGACACATGAAACAAAATCATCCACATGTTATGTTTTCTAAAGAAAGTGAAACTCAGAAGGCCATATACCATGGAATTTGGATCCATACAAGCTTGAATTTAGTTACTATATAACAAAATACCACATAATATATTTTCCATAGCTTATGATTTTGATACTTTACAATATCCTACCACTAGACCTGGCTATCAAGAGTCAACATCAACTATAATTATTTTTACTATACACAACAAATATTAGAGATCCATTCTAGTATATCTTTGACTTGGTAGTTTTATAGTCTATCCTAGTGATCTATCACTATAGCCCAAAATGTCATTTTTTAAACCAACATGCACCCCATATCTAGTGTTTTCTTTCATGTAGTATAAGAAAATTAGAAAATATACTCAAACCCTTTTCTAAACACAATGATTTTTGTTCTCATACTTTTGCATGAACATATAATTGTATTTATCCATGTTCTTATATATGAATAGAAGTTGTGATTTTTCTACATATTTGTATCTTAATACATTACGATTTTCACATATTCTCTAGTATGTTCTACTACATATAATATAATTCATAGCACTATTTTATTTATTTACATCATTTAGATATGTTGTTAATCATCCTCCAATTTTCTTTATTTCACCTATAAAACCACTCCTAATCTATAATGATATTTTTCTGTGAATGGATAGTAATATTTTAGGACTATTACATAACCAAACCTCTTTCTTTTTCTTATATTTTCACCAAATTTATTGTTGTGAGTCTTGTATGTTATTCCTCTTGTTGACCCATATTGAAAAATAAATTATAACAAGTTTAATAGTGTCTAAATGTCTTCCTCCTAAGTAATACCAAGTAAATCCAAGGGTTTCATAGACTTTCCTATGATATGTACTACATGCCACTAGATGAAGGATGAATTCATATTATCAATTCCCATATCAATCATTACACTTTTTTTCTAAATGAATGGTTCATTTCCTTAGGTATTGCATCTTAGTTGGTTTGTCTTATTTATAGTAGGAACAACTAGAAAGGACTTAGTTTCAAAATCATCCTTATCAACATGACTTGGGTTAAAATTAAATTCTCTTTTATTCACTATAGTATTTGTAAATCCTTTGAATAGTTAATTCATTCCCCAAATGAGATGGTGATGGTGTTTTTTTAGAAATTAAGATATTAGGCTACTGATAATAACAAATGAAATATAAGATGATTGAAATGAGAATTGTAAGATGTACAGATTTAACATACTACACAATATGCACATATGGACAATCCTTCCAAATAAAAACCCCGCAAAGCACCATTATATTATAAAAAACTTAAAAAATTATCTATAAAATTCTAGATAGAATCTATGGATATTACTTCTCCCGACTTCCACATGGCCAATAATACCTCTTATGCATAGTGATAGAATTCATTGTAAATCTCTAAATTCATAAATTTTCTCAATGAAAAAGAACTTTATTAAATATAGAAGGGGTGGAAAAATACCTAAAAGGGTATTAGTCACACCTATTTAAAGCTATGATTTATAAATAATTAATAATCTAATAGTTTAGTATACTATCATAAATAAAAAGGTATATACTTTGTAAAGCACATAATATGCATCAAGTTTTATAACTTGGTTTTTGTATATATATAGGCTATGACCCCTAATTCTATTATGTTCTAATAGTTTTAGATATGGGCTTTCTTTTAATGACCATAAAATCATGATTTCTCATTAATCAACAAATCTAATTTCCCTTGGATAATACTAAAGGAACTAAATGTATCAAGTGTTTCTAAAGGTATTTTCACATGATTAGTGATATGGTATGCTCTATATAATTGGACCTCTTCGTTAGTTAGAAATTCAAGATCATCAATTTAGATGAATCTATTTGTTTTTTTTATTCAAGGAGTAAACACTTTTGAACTGGAGCTATGAACTAGAATTCATCCATTCAATAATACCACCCCAACGGGGTTTGAGCCTTGGTGGAAAGAACAACAATGCTACCTTTAAACCATCACACCATGCCAATATCGACTAGATGAGTCTATTTGTTGTATTTAAGAGTTTTTCCCTAATTTTATGCTTGATAAATTAGTCTTTCAATAACATTTTTAATGTTAAAAATTGTGGACACGGAAAAATTATCCCTTTTTCTTTAGTTGATTTGGTATTAATTGACGAAAAAATGGACTTGATATCACCTTGATCTAGTGTTGTGAGGTTTTTCACACATCCACATTAGGTCTTGGGCCCTGGAAAATTGAATAAAATGCATGTCTTGTAAAGCTGTTGTAAAGAATTGCAAATGACTTTCACACTTTTCTTTACTTTTATTAAGAATTTAAGTCTAATGGTCCTTCCCCCCCACACTTTTTAATTAAATATTATTTTAATTCAAAAGTTAGCTTTTCCCTCTTCTTCTATAATTAAATAATTATTTCAATTATTTAATTATTCGTTATCCTTTTCTCTCTATAATCAAATAAATGTTATATTTATTTAATTATTTATCCTTTCTTTATCTCCCAATTAAATAATTATTTTTAATTATTTAATTATCTATTTATTTGTTCTCACCTTTCTCTTTAAATAAATAAAATTAATATTTTATTTATTTCTCCTATGTTGGCAACCTAAATTAAATAATCTTTATTATTTAATTTTCTCCAACAACCTCTTTTTTTGTGCTAATCTTATCTTCCACCTCAAGTCTTTATCTATCCATGCCTTTCTTCTCTTAATTAACCTCCACCCTTGATTAAATTATTTTCTAATTTAATTGTGGCCCTTGATCATGATCCTTATTCTAGCCATTCACTTAACTCTTCTCTATAAAAGGAGACCTTTAAACCCTAATTTATAATTCAATCACCATTCATCATTAATTCATATTGTCAAGTCAAGCAAACAAGAATTAAGCATTCAAGATAGCATTCAAGCTCACTTCTAAGGTATTCAAGAGTAAGATTATTCATCCATTGTTGCAGCAATTCAAGATCAATCATCATGGAAAGTTTCTAATTGCATTATGTCTCATGTTTTATTATCTTATTTCATCATTTTGGTTTAATAACCTAAATGGGGTTTGACCAAGGAAAACCCCCAATCCCTAACAATCAACATTTTCTCTCTCTTCCTTTGCGTGATTGTAGATTTAGGTGCTTGGATGGCTTGGATTTGATTGAAGAATAGATTTAAAACTTGTTAAAATCATCTTCCTATTGGAAAGGTCAAAATCTACACAAAAAGTCACCTACAACCTCAGAAATCAAGGTTTCTGAACTAGACACCTGGAGGAACAAAAACAGAAGACCGAGAGCTACAAATTCCACTTTTGACTTTTCTAAAAATCCAAAGTGGACTAAGTTAGCCCAACAGTGGTGAATTAGTCCCACTATGCATGCTTGTCAATTTTTTTCTGTAGATTTGGATACCCATTTGGCTGAAATAGGTTTTGGAGTAGTCTTCCAGATATGGGACTAAGTTTCCCAACTTGGCGTAAGTGTCCTAGTTGGCCAAAAGATCAAATTTTCTAGAATTTCAAAGGCATTTACAATCTTCTGTGCTCTAGAAAAAAGGATCCTTTGCTTGAAATGAGATTAATTAGACTTAATGAGGCCTTAATCTAGTATTGTGAGGCATTTTATGCATCCACACTAGGTCTTGGACCCTTGCAAATTGAATAACATGCTTTTAACGATGTCTTGTAAAGGACTTTCATGCTTTTCTAGAGTTAATTAACCTATTTATCCCTAATTCAACATTATAAAATGCGTTTAATAACATTATTACATCAATCTAGAAGGTTCTTATATAAATTTAACTCTAAACTAGTGTTGTAGTGTGATTTACACATTCACATTGGTTTTTGTGCCCTTCTAGGCTATGTTGACCTAATTTTAGTGTTGTAAAGTGTATTTAATCACATTTTCACATTGATTTATGTTTCCCAAGCCCTATTTCACATTTACATCATCAGTAATAGGTCCCAAATGACCCATATTGTGCATCCTGAGGCTTTAATTGATCAAACACCTGACAAGATGGCATTTTAGACCTTATTTCCTAATTCCTTGGCTTCTTAGGTGTTGGAATAACCCCTGTGGGACCCTTTCGCCAAGCATGGTGAATCAGTCCCATCCAGGTGGGACCCATTCAACATGTGTGGTGAATGAGTCCTATTTAGCCCCCATTTTGACCTTTGAGCAGGACATAAAGTGAAATTTCAATTAATTTTACTTCATGTCAGCCTGTGATGAGGTATTAATAGGATACTAAGGCACAATTGTCTATAAATAAATGTTTTTACCCTAATTTTACATCTAAAAACTCATTATTACATCTCTCATCATTATTTCATCATCTATCTTCTCATCTAAGTCAAGCGATCTAGGGTTTCTTCATTAGAAGTCATCAAGTTAGCTTTCTAAAGCATTTAAGGGATGGATATTCATGTTATGTTGTAGAATTTCAAGATAAAATCATCATGACAAGGTAACATGTCTATTGTTTCATTCTTCATTGCATCTCTTCATCATTTTGTTTTAATTACCTAAACAAGGTTTGACTTAGGAAAATCCCCATGCCCTAACATTCAACAAATGTCTCTTTTGTCTTGTTTGTTTGTAGATTTAGGATTCTTGGAGGCTTAGGAATCATTGAAGATTCTATTTCAAAGTCATTCAAGTCAAAACATTCACAAAAAGTCACTTTTAGACCCAGATCCGACAATTTCATAAGTGGACACTTGTAGAGAGTAGATGTGTAGATCTAGCTCCACTCAATCAATTCCTAATTTTGTAGATTCCTATAGGTGGAATAATTTTCCACCCATGGTGAGTAAGTCCCATTTTTAGGCCTAAAAAGTGGCTTTTTTAGACTTCATCTCTCGGTAGTTAGAAATAGGTTTCCACAGCTTTTCATCAGAAGTAGGACTAATTCGCCATGCATGGCGAACTAGTCCCAATGGCCATTAATAGTGTTTTCTGAGACATTCTAGGACCTCCTAGTAACATCAATCTGTCTCCAGGTGCACTCTTTTCAATCTCATCTAATTCTATTTTCATTTGCTTAAGTTTCTAGTTCATATTTGCATTCAACACTGTGTTTTCCAACATCTTGCATTAGAGTAGTTTGCATTCATTAATTTTCATTTGTAAGCATTCAAATACCTTCACAAACACTTCAAATTCATTTCTCATCCATCCTTACACTAATCTTGAATGAAGCATTATGCATTTTGGCCTACCTGTCTCCTTTTAGGTGAAAACCCCTAGGAGAGCTAGATCATAGCATTTTGAAAACATAAAAATCAATCACAAAGTTTTGAAAATATTGAAAAAAATCCATACTGGGACTCATTTTCCACCCTGGGCGAATCAGTCCCTTCTAACACCTAAAACAACACTTTACTGAATTCATAACATTGCTTTTGGGCTTTTGTTTGGTAACTTAACCTATATATATATATATATATATATATATATATATATATATATATATATATATATATATATATATATCAGCTAGTTGCATTTATTTATCATCCATTTCATCCAATCTAGTTTCATTTAGCTCATTTCATGCATGGCTTAAATTTCAAGTTTGCATTCCCATAGCATAATCAGTCTATTATTATCTAAAAATTGCATTTTATTTTAGACTTTTATATTGCATTTTGAGTTAGCATAGATTGTTATTTCAAAATGTTAGTTAATAAGCATGATAGTCATTTCTTCACTACATGTCAATATTATGAGAGTCTCTTAGCGCAAGAGAATGAACGTGTTAATGCTTGTCTTAAACTTACATGCCCCTTATCTCTCCTATTTGTGAGGATGATGTGTTAGAAGGGAATACAAACATAGGTAATAATGATGATCATAATTGTCCTTCCCTTCATATCTCTCATTTTTGTGATGAAGGTATCTTGACGAAAGAAGGTACACTTGTTGAGTATCGTGATGAAGATGGAATAGCAACACCAAATGAATGCATTGTCACCACTTTACCTAGTCTCTATTCATCTCCTAACACCTCCCTTATTTTTAAGATTTTTTTTGTGAGCAATCATATTAGTTGTGAGGAGAATATGTTGACATTAAATGATCAAATATTTAATACCTATGACAACCCTCTTTATGATCCTTCCCCTACCTCTCCTATTGTGGATGATATTAGGGAACAAAGAAATGAAGTCATAAATGATCATGATAATCACTTCTATACTTATCCTAGTATCTCTCCTAGTTGTGATGAAGATACTTTGTTAGAAAACATAACCAATGAAAGTCACGAGAATCTTAGTTATCTCCTTTCACTTACAGAAAAATTTATTGAGAAAATCAACTCAATTCTTGATCCTCCTCATACTTGTGATAAAGATACTTTGCAAAATCCACCCTTAGCTAAGCATATTACAAGCTCTCCTAGTATGGTAGAAAATATGGAATGAGAGAATGTGATCTGAGAAACAACCAACAATCAAATACAATCTTCCTCTAATCTCCCCATTATCAATAACCAAACACACTCACCCATTGATACCTCCCTTAGTGGAAATGAAGTTATTTTGGATGAACCAAACTTTAATTGTCACAAACATATGGTTTGTTATTCTCCTAGGAACTCTCCTAGGGAGGATATTATGACCCAAGACAAAGATAATATCCCCTTCAAAGCCAATGAAGAATCTCACTTGTTACGGGATGTTAACAATATTCAACCTCATTACACCCTTTACCCACCTTCACAAACAAAATACTCAAAATAAACCTAAACTTATCCTTTACCCACCCTCACATCTGCTTCATCCCTCTAATCGACCATGCTACACTTTATACCCACCTAACATTAATGTATCATAATAATCTAGTGATGATACTATTGCTCATACGTAGAACACTTGAAATAATATGCACCCAATGCAACTAATCCCACCCTCTTTACCTCTACCCAATCCACCTAGTGCTCCTCATTACATCCCACAAACAAAGGAGTATGATATTATTGAACAATTAAAGAATACTCTTGCAAAAATTTCCCTTTGGGATTTACTTCATACCTCACCAAATTACAACAATATCCTTCAAACAACCTTAAGACAAATTGCACCTTCTAATGTTACAACTCTGAATGATGTGGTAGCTCTTGCTCAAAAAAAAAATCTTGATATTAATTTTCATCAACATGAGCTCCCTCCTTTGGAGTTATGAAAAACAACATGATGCCTTTATGATAATTGCTCAATTCCATTGCACGGGTATTGAACACACTCTCATAGATAATGGTTCTACCCTTAATATGTGCAGTGTGAGTCTCCTTGATCACTTACATGTTGATAGGTCACAAATAATACTTGATTCTATACCTATTTGAGGATTTGATAATTCCACCAAGCAACTGCTCGGTGTAATCACTTTTCCTATTACAGTTGGGGTGGTTACCTTGAAAAATCCTATTCATGTCATTCCTTATTCAATCTTTCGTACAACCTTCTTCTAGGTAGACCATGGATTCTTGAGATGAATGTAGTGCCTTCAACCCTTCATCGAATAATGAAATATGTCTATAACAATAAAATTTACCAAGTTGAAGTAGATCCTGAGCCTAAAAGTTGCTTGCACCTTGAAAAAGGGGCTACAAGTCCTCTAAACACATTGATTCCAACATCCAACATAGATCCTCTTGAGATTTAACATATAATGATGAGGAATTTCCATCTAAATTATTTGGTGATGATTGGGGATCCTTAGAATTCACACCATTAGTTATGGGTGAATACATATTCACACACAAGAAAGATGAGAAACAAGAACAACCAATTATCTTGACAATGTAAAATTCGGATAACCTTTCAAAAGCATCCACCTCAACCACTTTCAACAATGCCACAAACTATACAATAACCCTTGGAGAACACAATAATGACCAACCACCTAATTCCAAAGCACTAAAAAAACTTTATGGAAAAGGGTTTCACTTCATGAAACAAGTTGGGTATAATGGAAAAGGTTGTGGTGCTCGAGAGCAAGGTATCCAAAACCATATAGAGCTTAATACACAACAAAAAACTCATGGTCTTGGTTATTCTCCTTTACCCAAGATCACCAAACATTCACTCAACATCAATACTCTGACACAAGTCTCTACCAAAACTCTTTCTTATTCACATAAATAACCTTAATTGCTGCTCCTTGCCATGTAATAGTTGTAGGATACTCACATTCTCACTATTACATGTCTTGCATCCATTGCAAGGGGAAGCATACCGTCATCCACTTTAGGCTCACCTTTGTCTTGCACTAAGTGAGGGGGGAAGTGTTAGACAACCTTCTCCCTTGTATGTCACTTGGAGTTGTCTCTTTCGACTACTCGTTAACTTTTCATGAATGTATAAGAGAAAGCTTGGGATGTGGACGACATGTCTTAAGATTAAATTGCATTTGACATAATCCCTCTCTCTATTTTCCTTTTCCTTGACATGACGTAGCCTAACTTTGAAACATATGACTTGGCATAGGGCTTTCCAAGATTGGCTTTCGTGTCTTGTTTTATTTTTTCCTTTTCTTTCCTTCTCTACTTTAAAGTAATTTCTCACAGAACGATGTGTAACAATTCCTTTAAAGTGGGGGGCATACATTACCATAAATTCATTCTTGGTTCCTAGTGTAGCCTTGTCATTTACGTAATGTGTGTGTCACTTTGTGGATGACATTTGGTGTGATGTCCTTCATAATTCTGATCTATCTCAGCTAATTACATTCCTCTTGGTTGACTAATGCGATGCAATACATCCCCTAAGTTGTGAATATACTATTCTTTGATTGGTCCTCTATTGGAGACATTAGACACAATGTTCCCTAAGTGATTGACCTTGCATGAACTGAACAAGACTCCTTTGAACTCACTTTACATTTTTAAATTTTCCATTTTTACCTTTTTGCGACCTTGTATAACACAACTTGCATGATTGTAATACCTTCCTTTTTTTTCATGATCATTTTCCTTGTGGTGCCTTGATAAAGTTATCAGAAGGTATAAATTTGATATGGTTGAGTAGGAAGCCCACCTAGCAGCATGACTTTTCCCCATAGCCACTTTTTTGTTTATGAGTGCATACCAACTAGCATATGTATCTTACCTTTTTGGGCTTTCTCACCCCATAGACAACTAGTTTCATGGCCCCAGAGTGAGTATACCTTTGGCCTTTCTCACCCAGTGGACAACCAAGAAGTTCCATCGGCCCAGAGTGAGTACCTCTTTTCCACCTTGTCCTTCTATTTATCTTTCCACTGCATTATTTTGTATCTTGGGGGCTTGATATACATGTGGATCTCTCTTGAATGGCTACTTTAGTGTGAGTTTGAAATAGGTTCATCCTCTCACTAAAGAGGGGGCTAAATGTGTCATAGAAAAAATGACCCTTTGCTTGACATGAGATTAATTGGACTTAATGAGGCCTTAATCTAGTGTTGTGAAGCATTTATGCATCCACACTAGGTCTTGGACCCTTGCAAATCGAATAGCATGCTTTTAACGGTGTCTTGTAAAGGACTTTCACACTTTTCTAGACTTAATTAACCTATTTCTCCCTAATTCAACATTATAAAATGTGTTTAATAACATTATTACATCAATCTAGAAGGTTCTTAATGTAAATTTAATTCTAAACTAGTGTTGTAGTGTGATTTACACATTCACTTTGGCTTTTGTGCCCTTCTAGGCTATGTGGACCTAATTTTAGTGTTGTAAAGTGTATTTAATCACACTTTCACATTGATTTATGTGTCCCAAGCCCTATTTTGCATTTACATCATCAGTAATAGGTCCCTAATGACCCATATTGTGCATCTCGAGGCTTTAATTGAACAAACACCTAACAAGATGGCATTTTAGACCTTATTTCCTAATTCCTTGGCTTCTTAGGTGTCAGAATGGACCCTGTGGAACCCATTCGCCATGCATGGAAAATCAGTCCCATATAGGTTGTACCCATTCACCATGTGTGGCGAATGACTCCTATCTAGCCCCCCATTTTGACCTTTGAGCGGGAAATAAAGTGAAATTTGAATTAATTTTGCTTCATGTCAGCCTGTGATGAGGTATTAATGGGATACTAAGGAAAAATTGTCTATAAATAAGTTTTTTTATGCTAATTTTACATCTAACAACTCATTCTTACATCTCTCATCATTATTTCATCATCTATCTTCTCGTCTGAGTCAAGCAAGCTAGGGTTTCTTCATTAGAAGTCATCAAGTTAGCTTTCTAAAGAATTCAAGGGATGAATCTTCATACATTATGTTGCAGAATTTCAAGATAAAATCATCATGACAAGATAACATGTCTATTGTTTCATGCTTCATTACATCTCTTCATCATTTTGGTTTAATTAGCTAAACGGGGTTTTACTTAGGCAAACCCCCATGCCCTAAAATTCAACATATCTCTCTTTTGTCTTTTTTTTTGTAGATTTAGGATTCTTGGATGCTTAGGAATCATTGAATATTGAATTTCAAAGTCATTCAAGTAATCTCTTCATCATTCAAGTCAAAACATCCATGAAAAGTCACTTTTAGACCCGAATCTGACACTTTTAGAAGCGAACACCTGTAGAGAGCAAAAGTGCAGATCTAGCTCCACATAATCAATTCCTAATTTTGAAAATTACTATAGGTGGACTAATTCGCTACCCATGGTGAATGAGTCCCATATGTAGGCCTAAAAAGTGGTTTTTTCATATTTCATCTCCCGGTAGTCAGAAACAGGTTCCCATAACTTTTCATCAGAAGCAGGACTAATTCGCCATGCATCCATGCAAATTAGTCCTAGTGACTATTAACAATGTTTTTTGAGACATTCCAGGACCTTCCAGTAACATCAATCTATCTCCAGGTGCACTTTGTTCAATCTAATCTGATTATGTTTTCAATTGCTTAACTTTCTAGTTCATATTTGCATTCAGCATTGTGTTTCCTAGCATCTTGCATTAGAGTAGTTTTCATTCATTCATTTTCATTTGTAAGCATTCAAGTATCTACACACACACTTCACATTCATTTCCCATCCATCCTTACACTAATCTTGAATCAAACATTATGCATTTTGGCCTACCTCTCTCCTTTTAGGTGAAAAACCCTAGGAGAGCTAGAAAGCAAGTGGATGCCAAAAATCTATGTTTCATATTTATTATGTCCTTCATCAGTTTCCAGGTGCACAATTTTCTTTTAGCATCTTTATCTTGTTCTTTATTGCATTTAATCTATCATTCTGCATATCAGAATGTGTTTTCAAACAACTTGCATTTCTTAGATTTTGCATTAATAAGTCATTTCTTTTATCAATTTATTGTATTTAGACATTGCATCTAGGCATATTCCATCCATTGTTGCATTTATTTTGAGTGTACACATTTCCCATTTTGGCCCATATTTCTCCTTCTAGGTGAAAAACCCTAGAAGTTCAAGAAAGTCTTAGGGTGCCAAAATCTTTGTACACAAAAATATTAGATATGGAGTTATAACACAAGATCAAACTTAAGGATTATACTTAAAGATTGCACAAGATTCTTGAGCCCTTTTCTTTAGCTCTTGGCAAGCTCAATCATAATTGAGGTTTAAATTTTCTCCTTTTTGTGAGCTTAAGAGGATATTTCATACTATAATCAAGGCAAAAATTATTCATTTTCTTTAGTGTTTGGTCTACAACGCATTAACTATATGTAAAACAAATTATGGGAATCGATATTGTCCATCTAAAATATACCACTTACAATACACTTGAGACACTTTAACATCTTTTATAGACTTATTTATGGGCTAAGGTTCATTTGAATTAGATTCATAGCATTTTACTTCCCTTTCACCTTATTCCTTTTTCTTGGGGAATTTTTTATTGAATACAACTGAGTGACATTGTTAAATTTTAAATATATGGAAATTTCCAAAGTCTCCATCATTTTTCAACTTTATAAGTCCAAGGATATGCCTAATTTTTTAATGACAAGGGAGTTTCTATTTTCTTTTCTTTTAATTATAAAGTTCATATTTTTTTCTTTTCTTATTTTTAGATCTAAGCTTAAGCTAAGAAAGTGAAGGTAAATTTCTAATACTTTTAAGTTCTTCTCAATCCATAGGGAGTGCACCTTGCACTATGATATGAATCATATGTGATTATCAATCTAGGGTCTAATGCCACCTGTTCCTAGGAAAAGGATCTATTCACATAGCTGCAAACAATTTGTGTCTTCTCTTTCTAATGGTAAAAGATATATTCCATGGGGTGGGTGCATGAAGTTGGGTAAAAATTTCGTGGCCACTTTCTAAAAAAAGTTTGAAAATGATATAATGTGAGCGTGTTATAATGTGCTCACGTTATAGCATGTTAAAAGCAAAAAAAAAAGTGAAAGTCTTCATTTTCACTTCGACTATTTTCTTCTTCTTCCTGCGGCCAAAACCGCCAACTTTCACACTCGCGTTCTAGGACGATGTATTGGGCACAAATCTTCAAAATGAGTTGCTATTTCTTTGCAAGGATGGTGCCACAATGATGAAGAGGTGGGAGAGGTAAGTATTGTTTTTTGTTTGTTTTGAATTTCTTAGTTTTAGGTTGATTTTGTTAGTTTTAGGTTAAATTTGATATGTATAAAATTTTGAATTTGTAGGAGATGCAAATGAACCCACAAACCCACAAAATCCTCAACAAGAAGAGCAACCAAATCCTAAAGAAAAAAATCCTCAACAAGAAAATCAACCTCAACAACAACCTCCTCCACCAATCCCTCAACACCCTGCTGAAACTCAACAAAATTTAATGAGTGAGATTGAGAACAACAAAAAATAGATTGAGGATTTTATTAGGAGGTTGAGTGATCCAAATGGTTCAGCCACATAAATAATTACCCTCACAAATTCATTGAAAGATATGTTAAAAAATGTAAATTTAATTAGCAAACAAATAATTGGATGGCAAGATAAGAGGTAGGTAGCTTGGGCATATTATGTAGATAGACTATCATTTAAACAAGTAAAGGATTTAAAAATTACAAAAGGTGATTTGTGCTCACTATTCACTGACCCACACACAAATCAAAATCTTAGCCTCAATGTGAAGAGGTTTCCTATTCATTGGTGCCACCACCAAGAGATTAGGTACCATTTTTATGATAGGTGGTATATGATCTTTGATGACTGACAATGCAACAATTGTGAAGTCCCCCAATATTTTTTTAGGAAACTATACAGTGAGTTCATAGTGAACAAAATCCCAAATTATTTTGATATGAGGGACTTCCAAGGGAGAGGTGGGTGGTCGGCTCAGGATAGGCCCAGTGCATAGCTGGATCCTACGCTTCAAGGGAGATGAGCTCTCACTAGGCCACCTCATGAGAATGTTGTTATGCTTGTCGTCGTGAAGGAGAATGCCGATGTAGAGACATTATAGGTGATCAACACTTTGATCCATAGTTTCATCCATCATACTAGCCCTATTCTATAGCGCCATCTAGGGGAGTCTTTGAGTGGTGGCCTTCGAACCCATGTATGTCAATCTTGCAGGGTGACTTGTTCATATGACCCCACTACCACTCAAGAGGCTATTGCGGAGGATTCTTATGCAGCTATGAAGATGGAGAGGGTGGCTGACATTTTGCATGATGCATATGGAATTGATACTCAGGTAAAAGTTAGCATGTTCATTGAATTTAATTTATTAAATTTTTTATTTTGAAATGCAATATTAAATAATTTAGTTTTATGATTTTAATAAAATTGTAGGGTCACAGTGTTGAGACTGGATACACCGGCTCTCCACCTACTTATTTCTGCAGTACACTTATCGGCAGGGTATGTAACTAGTAAACGATTATAAATTTATTACATGTTAATTATAACATTGTTTTACAAATGGTATTTTAATATATGATTTTTGATGTCGAATAGGGTAATATTGGAGGTTTCGAGGGAACACCTCCCAGTGCCAATAGATTTACTCAAACGTTCACACGGGTAATAGAATAAAGAGTTTAACTAATGAATTGTACTTAATGGATTTGTGTAGTTTATATTCATATCATTGGTTACGTTGCATTACACATCATTCAAACTCAAAGCATTACTTCACATTCCATAACTAATAACTAGATGTTGATAGATGACAAAATTTCAACTACAATATAGTTGTTTAGAAAGTCAACATAAGTAGTGATTCAATGTCTTCACATGGAGGCATGTTCTTGCAAAGGTGCACTTGCACGAAAAACTATGGATTCTTGGAAAAAATCTATGAAACCATAATAGTAAGAAATAGCATAGACAAGGTAGTTAGTAGTTTCAAAAAATATCTTGAAGAAATGCGGTCTCATGGTGATGGAATTCCATTCCATCACCATGAGACCACATTTCTCCAAGGAATTTCTTCAAAATGCTCACCACCTTTTCTATGATACCACATTTTTCATACATGTGCACCAAAGCATTTTATCAAACTACTTGTGCTTCCTTTCTGCTACGGCTAAAAGCCTAAAATAGGTGCTTTCCAACAAACTATGGATGCTTGGAAAAATATCTATCAAAGCATAATAGTAAGCAATAACACCATAGAGAAGGCAATGAAATTTTTGAAAAAATGCCTCAAAGAAATGTGTTCTTATGGTGATGGAATGCCATGACGTGCATTTTTTTGTAATGGTATTCTATCACCACAAGACCCCATTTCTTTTGAGGCATTTTTTCAAACAATTCACTTCCTTCTCTATGCCACCACAATTATCGTACATGTCTACGAAAGCATTTAATCAAACAATTCAATTGCTTGCTGCTATGGGTAAAAGCCTAAAAACACGTCCTTTTGAACAAGATTTGGATAGGGAAAATAGTAAGCATGACAATCATAAATATATATTTAATAAGTACTCGAAATTTTGTTCATTAGATCTCATACACTATAAGTCATGACGTGTCCATCGCTATTGTAACTTTTTTGTGATTAAATAATTTATTTTTTTATTTTCAGATGTTGGTTGTGAAAACACCTCCAAATGTTACGAGGGCAATGGATATCGATGTTTCATCTGCTATACAATCCTTAATGGCTCTAATAGGGGAGGTATGAGGAAAATTATTAAATTTCAATTTACATAATTTGTTGTTATAGATGTTAGTTTGAGTGAAAAAGCAAACCAAATTATTGATTCATAGTCTAATTTCTATTTGGATGGCTTCTACAGGGCTTGAGCATGCCTCAGCATCGATGTGCGAATATTTCCCTCATGGAGAGTGATCGTGAGATGGTCGTAAGTGATTTTTTTTAAATATATCATTTTTTATAATTTAATTTCTATATATTAATGTCTTTACGTCCTATTTTAACAGTTAAAAATTCACCAAGAACTTAACAGTAGTAGGAGTAGCAGGAGCACTGCTCGAGTGCAGCATAAATGAGTGACAGACCTATTGCTATCTGATCGACCAGTAAAGGGAAAGAGTTTATTTTGAGAGCCTGGAGAGCAATGAATTTTGATTCCAGATCCCTTTATTGTATGCCTACATGGCAATTTTGTACATATTTTGTATTGGATATATTTGACATTGTATGCCTATATGGCTATTTTGTACCTATATTTTATACTTATATCGACATATATTGATGTATGCGTACATGGCTATTTGGTTAATACAAATCTTTTTATCGATGGTGTCCATATTTGCATGTTATAAATTCATGGTTCAATAGATATGATTTATGTGTATTCAAGTGTATACTTTACAATGTACGAGTATACTTTGTGACTTACGTGTGTTCCAATGCATACTTTGCGACTTACACATTTTCACGCGTATACCTTGTATTCATGCATATACTTTGTATTAAGTTGTGTATACTATGTATTTGTGTGTATACTTTAAGGAATATGTGTTTGTGACTACTTGTGCTTCCCTTATTCACATGTACATGCTTGACTTATTCACACGTATACTTATTAATTGGTTAGCCATAGCATTGATCATTGTTGTCCTTCATGGTTTGTCTTGAATAAATTAATTGATTGATGGTAAAAAAATTTATCTAAAAGCAAAAAACATGTTTTCAATTGGTATTCTATGAAATGATTGATAAAAAGATTTCAATATATTTAATCCTTTGATTGGAAGAACTCAATTAAGCAAAGGATACATAAGACTTTTCCTTTTAGATTAGCAATGAATGGAAGTTTCAAAAAGTATCCTTGATATTACAAAAAGATATGTGTTTATACACTTCAATTGTGCACTCGCCCTTTGGTTGTTTAAAAGAAAAATCTTCCTATGCCATTGTTACACTACACAGGTAAACCAGATTTTGTATTGTGGAGCTATATTAAGCTACCACTCTCAAGACCAATGTAACAATCATACAAAATAATGTTTGAGACTGCAAGAAGACATCAAAATAGCTAGTGTACTAAACAAACTCTTATGATTTATAAAGAACATTGATAACTCTACTCAGTTGGCTTTTTTTTTCAGAATCATACAAATTGAACCCTAGCATCAAGACTTTGTATATCAAGCTACCACAATTCAAGTTCCAACGATGAATATTTATCATGCATTTTTTAAATGATATTCAAGTTTATGGTGGTTTTGTTGTTTATATGATGTTATGTGATATTCTAATCCTAATGTATGCTTCTAGGCTGCATATATATTTATATTTTGTGTTTACATGATTTTTGTACCAACGAACCCAAAACAAACCGAACCCCCCTCCAAAAAAAACTGGCCTAACCGGCGAACCGAACCCTCGAACCCTAACCAAAACCTCAAAACTTATTCCAACACTCTTCATTTTTCCTGCACAAACTTAATTGACCACCAAATTATGTTGCCTCTTCACTTTAACTAGTTTATCTCCCTCAAACATCTCTTTTTCATTTAAAACACATGCTTTCCCAACTAGGGAATCATGCCATAACATTCTTTTGACCTCCCCTGTCCTTGCAGACCTTTTGAACACATCAAAATCCACAACTTCACCCTATTTCCAACCTATTCTAACTTATTTTCAAGTAATTTCTTCTTTTAACCTCTTTTAACCTTGCTTTTAAGGGGCCTCAATTTTGAATTTTGAAAAGGGGCAGTGTTAGTAATCTCTTCCAATGCATTTACCAATGCTATTTTCTTATTCCTACTCCCTATCCTACTTACATCAGGCCCATATCACTGAGACATTGCCTGAAAAATAGGTGGAATGGCCTATTTCAACATATTACACTCGAACCCTTAAGGGATTGATTCGGTTGAGCATAGCTCAAAGTGATTTTGTGTGTTTGGGTGTGAAAGAGGACCATTCCTAGCATAAACATACCTATTCAGATGCATTGGAATAGTCTGTTTGGTCACACGAGTTGCAGAACAAAAGTTGCACTAGTTTGCAACTTTCCACTGCTTGCATTTGACACTTTTTCCATCAACTGAAAACTAGAAACCATAGGAAAACCACTCTGAGATAAAAAAAAACTGAGAGAGGTTATTGTAAAGTGGTCCATCATGATCCTATAGGATCATATGAGAAGTTTCTAAGCATCATGGTATCCAAGTAATAGCATGCAAAATTTTGCATCCATTTTTTAGTTTGGAGCCTTAAGGGATCGATCTAGTTTACCATATCTTAGAGCTATTACGCGTGTTTGGGTGTGAAAGAGAACCATGCCTAGCATAAAAATACCTATTTGGAAGTGTTGGAATAGTTCATTTGGTCACATGAGTTGTAGAATGAAAGTTGTACCACTTTGCAACTTTCCACTACTTGCATTTGGCACATTTTCCATCAACTGAAAACTAGACAATGCCATAGGAAAACCACTTTGAGATAACAAAAACTGAGATAGGTTATTGTAGAGGGGCCCAACAAAATCCCATAGGATTAGATGAGAAGTTTCTAAGCATCACAGTATCCGAGTAATAGCATGCTGAAGTTTTTAGCCATTTTGCACTTTGGACCCTTAAGGGATCGATTCAGTTGAACGTACCTTGGAGCGATTTTGCATGTTTGGGTGCGAAATAGGACCATTCCTAGCGTAAACATACCTATTCAAATGTGTTGGGTTAGTTCGTTTGGTCACACGTTTTGTAGAACAAAATTTGTACCAGTTTGCAATTTTCCACTACTTCCATTTGACACTTTTTCCATCAACTGAAAACTGGACACCACAGGAAAACCACTCCAAGATAACAAAAAATGAGAGACATTATTATAGAGGGGCCCAACATGATCCCATTGGATCAAGCGATAAATTTCTAAGCATCATGGTATCCGAGTAACAACATGTTGAAGTTTGCAGTCATTTTGCACTTTGGATCCTTAAGGGATCAATCTGGTTGAACGTAGATCAGAGCGATTACATGTGTTTGGGTGTCAAAGAGGACCATTTCTAGCGTAAATATACCTATTCAGACATGTTGGAATAGTTTATTTGGTCACACGAGTTGCAGAAAAAAAGTTGCACCACTTTGCAACTTTCCTTTGCTTGCATTTGACACTTTTTCCATCAACTGAAAACTAGACACCATGGGAAAACCACTTTGAGCTAACAAAAATCGAGAGAGGTTATTTTAGAGAGGCCCAACATGATCCCATAAAATCAGACGGGCATATTTTGAGTGTAACGGTATCTGAGTAACAATATGCTGAAGTTTGCAACCATTTTGCACTTTGGACCCTTAACGAATCGATCTACTTGAACATATCTTGGAGCGATTCCATGTGTTTAGGTACAAAAGAGGACCATGTATAGAATAAACATAACTATTCAGATGTGTTGGAATAGTTTGTTTGGTCACATGAGTTATAGAACGAAAGTTGCACCACTTTTCAACTTTCCACTATTTGCATTTGACACTTTTTCCATCAACTAAAAACTGGACACCACGGGAAACCCAGTTTGAGATAACAAAAATAGAGAGAGGTTATTGTAGAGGGGACCAACATGATTCCATAGGATTAGACAAGAAGTTTCAAAGTATCACGGTATCCAAGTAACAGTATCCTGAAGTTTGCAACCATTTTGCAATTTGGACCCTTAAGGAATCGATCCGGTTGAACATAGCTCAAAGTGATTTTGCGTGTTGGTGTGTGAAAGAGGACCATGCCTAGCATAAAAATACTTATTCAGATGCGTTGGAATATTTCGTTTGGTCACACGAGTTGCAAAATGAAAGTTGTACCACTTTGTAACTTTCCACTACTTGCATTTGACACTTTTTCCATCAACTGAAAACTGGACACCACAGAAAACCACTCTAAGATAATGAAAAATGAGAGAAAATATTAGAGAGGGACCCAACACTATCTCATAGGGTCAGAAGAGAAGTTTCTAAGCATCACGGTATCTGAGTAACAACATGTTGAAGTTTGCAGCCATTTTGCACTTTGGACCCTTAAGGAATCGATCCAGTTAAACATAGCTCATAGCGATTCTATGTGTTTGGGTGCAAAAGAGGACCATTCCTAGCATAAACATACCTATTTGGATGTGTTGGAACAATTCGTTTGGTTACACAAGTTGCAGAGCAAAAGTTGCACCACTTTGCAACTTTCCACTGCTTCCATTTGACACTTTTTCCATCAATTGGAAATTGGACACCACAGGAAAACAACTCTGAGATAAGAAAAACTAAGAGATGTTATTGTAGAGGTGCCCAACATGATCCCATAGGATTAGATGAGAATTTTCTAGGCATCATGGTATTTGAGTAGCAGCATGCTCAAGTTTGCAGCCATTTTGCACTTTGGACCCTTAAGGGATCGATCCGGTTGAATGTAGCTCGAAGCGATTCCGCATGTTTGGGTTCAAAAGAGGGCCATGCTTAGCATATTAATACCTATTTAGACACATTGGAATAGTTCATTTTTCCACATGAGTTGCATAATGAAAGTTGCACTACTTTGCAACTTTCCACTACTTGCATTTGACACTTTTTCCATCAATTGAAAACTGGAAACCACGGGAAAACCACTCCGAGATAACAAAAATTGAAAGAGGTTATTTTGGATGGCCACAACATGATTGCACAGGTTAAGAAAGAGATTTCATAAGCACCATGGTATCCAATTAATACCCTGTAAAATATTGCTACCCTTTTGCACTTTGGGATTTGGTGTTTCATTGAACTGTACGGTTTCATATGGGGTGACTGTGCTCTCTTTTCAATGGAATTGGGTGGGCAGCAAACTTAACTTTGTTTTAGTTTTGGTTTGGTTGGATTTCAAGTGATTTTGTGTATTCTAGAAGCTAATTACTGAGGGTCAATTTGTATACCCTGTTTTAAGGGTTTTGAGTGCATTAAAATGTCATATTAAGCCTTTCACCCATTGTATGTTTCTATAACTCAATGGAAATGCTTAGTTATGGTTATAAAACATGTGTGCAAAGTTTTTTGTGCAAGGGAGGTGAATAGAGGGTTTTTAGGTGATGCCTTAGATGTCAAAGGGTGCATTTTTTAGTGGAAAATGATGGTTTGCTGCTAGGGTTTGAAGAAATCTTTGGGGGCAGCGATATCTCTTGAACTTTTAATTTTTGCAAACCTTTTTGAAGGTGTTTTAGGCTTTGGTTGGCTGTGGGAAGGTTTCGAGTATGGGTTTTCAATAAACCCTTGCCTAACTTATAGTCTCCAAATCTCATCAAATAGGCGTATCTTTTAAAGAAATTCATCCAATGGCCAACCAAACATCAATCAAGCTTTAACATAGACCTTAAGACAAATTTCCAAGAGATCATACCATGTTTCTTTGTACCATGATTAAGATCCAATAGACCACCTTGCATAAAGGATACTAAATTGGCCCTATTTACAAAGAGACGACCTTTTAAACACTAGATCTTCACTCAAACTCCTCAAACAACAATATGTTATGTGTCAAAACCTCCAATTCCATTATTTTTTCTAGGTCCAAGACCTCTAGACCCCTAATACACCAAACCTTTTATTTCAAGCAAAATACTTGAGGTTTTAATGAAACTCCTATCCCCCACACCTGTCATACCTGAAAAAAGCACCAAACACACTTACCAGACCCTACACATGGTGAATAATACATTACATGGATATTCCTTCCCACATTTTGTCAAAACACCACTTCAAACCCTCATTTTCATCATGAAAATACCCTACTAGATCCCTAGAACATCATCCCAAACACGCAACGTTGACTCCACAACATTCTAAACAAGTTAGGCATGCATTTTACAAGCTAGAGGACCCATTCCACAAGTTACAATAGGCACAAAAAGTGGAATGGGTCGAATTACATCATGAAACCCTTCAATCCAAGAACATTGTGAAAGTAGGTAGCAACAGTAAAAATAAGATAACTTTCACTATACAAAGAGTTAGAAACTCTAAATAGGTGAAAATGATAGATGATTCATCAATATACAACATCCAATAGGTTTTAGATCATCTTGGTGTTAATATAGGTCATACAACAACAAGAAAAGTGAGAAAAACAAGTAAATTTCTAGAAAATAACATTCTTCTTGATCAAATATGGGTTACAAATCAACCAACAACCTTTCTTTCGAGGAATTGAAGGTTATTATACATGTTTACCATAGGAATAATAAAAGCATAGGCTTTGAATGGAACTCCATGAAAACCAAGCTCTCTAAATGGTATATCAAACTCTAGTTCAAAATCTTTTAGATGAGGTTGCTCCCATAGCTCTCTTACTCACTTGATAAATCCTTGAAACTCTGTATTGATTTTATTTTCCTTGTCCCTCTCTTGTTGTTCTTCCTCAATTTTGTCAGGATCATACATTGACCTTCTTTCCCCTCCTAAAGTTTGGAACACATCCATTACCTCCACATAAAACTGAACATCCTTGGTCTTCTTGGTTCCCACGCCTTGAAATGGTTATGCAAATGAAAATGAAGCAAAGTAATCATCTCCTTCTTTGTTGGCTGGAAGAATGCATGCTTAATGTTTTGATACATGATATCAACTCTCTCTTCTACTCTCATGGTTGAATATCGAAATCTAGTATGGTGGGCCTCCAGAGTTCCGATCATCTTTCTTCCTCTTCCACCAAATGTTGGCCTAGTCCACATGTTTGCCAGCCTAATTGGCTTTGTTTTTGAAAGCTAAAGTTTCTCTCGAGTCACCAATGTAGCTTTCTTTTCCTTTTTAGACTTTTTCATTGCTACAAATCATCTCTAGGATTTAATCATATGTACCACATGGTTGATGTGCTTTGAATCCTTACATCTAAAGGAAATTTCCTTTACATAAATACTGCTAGGGAATTTCAATGTTACCATTGTAGTTGGTATTAAAGCCGATACCTGCAACATGAAGAGTGATTATAATTCCTCTTCTACATTAGAGGGTTCATATCCTTGATCCGACTCTTCCAAATTATAAGAATTAGAATCACTAGCTTCCATATTCAAAAATTCCTAACCAACATCTTCAATAAATTTATTTGGATCATCAGTAATAGTCTTCAAAATTGGCCACCATTATGCTTTCATAATACTTTATAACCATGGAGTTCAGCCATTCCTTGATGCCATTAAGTGAAGATTGAGGAATGGCATCAATGCATAGTACATCTTGCTTGAAGTCTTTCAATGCAATAGCCATATCAAATTCCTTTTGCCAAAATCCTACTCTCTCAAGGTTAACAATCTCAATCTCACTAATAGTGATTACTAAGAAAGGTAATTCCACCAACTCTACCAAACAGTTTATAATAGGAACAATAAAAGCAGAGCCTTTGAAAGGAACTCCATGAAAACCAAGCTCTAAATGGTATATCAAACTCTAGTTCAAAATATTTAAGATGAGGCTGATCCCATAGCTCTCCTACTCACTTGACAAATCCTCGAAACTCTGTATTGATTTTATTTTTCTTGTCCCTCTCTTGTTGTTCTTCCTCAATTTCATCAAGATAATACATTGACCTTCTTGCCCCTCCTAAATTTTGGACCACATCCATTACCTGGACATAAAACTAGACATCCTTGGTCTTCTTGGTTCCCATGCCTTGATATGGTTATGCAAATGAAAATGAAGCAAAGTAATCATGTCCTTCTCCGCTGGTTGGAAGAATGCATACTTAATATTTTGATACATGATATGATCTCTCTCTTCTACTCTCATGGTTGAATACCGAAATCTAGTATGGTGGGCCTCTAGAGTTCCGATCTCTTTTCTTCCTTTTCCACCAAATGTTGACCTGATCCACACGTCTTCCAGCCTAATTGACCTTTTTTTTTAAAGATGAACTTTCTCCTAAGTCAGTAGTGTAGCTCTCTCTACCTTTTCAGACTCTTTCATTGCTATAGATCATCTCTAGGATTTAATCATTTGTACCACATGGTTGATGTGCTTTGAATCCTTGCATCTAAAGGAGATTTCATCAACATAAATACTACTGGGGAGTTTCAATGTTTCCAAAATAGTTGGTATTAAAGCCAGTACCTGCAACATTGAAAATTATCCTTATATAATAATTCCCTCCATCTTGTTGGCTTGTAACACTCTTGATGGTGGCTACATGAAATCTAATTTTGATTCCTCTTCTACATCAGAGGGTTCATGTCCTTGATCTAACTCTTCTGAATTATCAGAATCAAAATCACTAGCTTCCATATTCAAAAAATCCCAACGAACATCTTCAATAAATTTATTTGGATCATCAGTAATAGTCTTCAAAATTGGTCACTTGTACAATTTCATTTTTCTTTTGTAATACTGTATAACCATGAAGTTCAACCATTCCTTGATGCCATCAAGTGAAGATTGAGGAATGGCATCAATGCGGAGTACATCCCACTTGAAGTCTTTGAAAACAATAGCCATATCAAATTCCTTTTTCCCAAGTCCTACTCCTTGAAGGTTAACAATCTTAATCTCACTAATAGTACACATTTACAACCATATTCAAAGATTTTCCTTCAAAAGGCTACACATTCAAATATTGACTTAAAAATAGCCTTCAAGAGGCTTTATATATCGTTTACAAATGATTCTACATCTTTCCAATCATGTGCCTAACTATTATTTTTGTAACTAACATGACTTATTACATTATAAATCAATTGTGGATGCGTTATAACCTTATTCAATTGACAAAACTCAAAACACAAAACTAACTTAAAAAAGACTTCCGTAAACCAAATTTGCTCAAAAAACTTGGTGCCCCTACACCAAATTTCAATATTTTAGTAAATGTCATTACAAGTAAATCTCATTACAATGCCTCAGGTACTTTTTTCTCACAAATATTTTGCAATGTCACTCATACATTCGAGATTCTCTTATAATGTCTACATCATAGGTTCTCATTTATAGGCTAACTTCAAATGAGTAACTTGATATTCCCTCAGAAAGCTTAACACGCTCTTTTATAATTGCTTCAAATAAGAATTGAGATTTGTCAATATCATCAAAATAAGGATGTTGCATTGATTTTTTGGTTGATATTCTCTTCTATGGCTCAAAAATCAGCATTTTCTGCAAGGAGAGACCGATTAATTTTTACTAGTTTAGTTATAGATACGCAAAGTAAAAGAATAAAAAGAAATAACTCATCCAAAATGGAAATGAAATGAAAATAGATGGAAGGAACTTATAGATAGGCATGGTAGTCTCTCAACTTAGTCACTCCTAGCCATACATCTTCACTGGGAGTTCCAAGATACCTATTGCACATAACACCTCTCATGAGTAGAATATCTTGAAAATTGAGATGCTCTTCTAATGTCTACATCATAGGTGCTTATGATAAGGTTAACTTCAAATGAATAACATGAAATTCCCTCACCAAGCTTCGCACACACTTTTGTAATGGCTTATTTAATCATAATTGATATTTTTCAAGATCATCAAAATAGGGATGTTGGGTTGCTTTTTTTCCTAAGATTCTCTTGGATGGCTCATAAATCTGCATTCTCTGTAAGGGGACACCAATCAATGTTTACCGGGTTACAAATATGCAAAGTAAAATAAGATGATAGCATTGGAATCAAACAAATTAATGTGGATACAAATATAAATTAATAAGAACGATTGTGCATATACTTACAAATTAATCCAATGAACCATCCGAGTCTGCCCTACTCTTTATTGTGTCAAGTATTGCCTCATGGTTAGACTCATGGACCTTCCACAAGGTCTTGTTCAAAGGTCTACCCCCATATTTGGTCAAACGAACATTGGATGCCACAACAAGGTTTGAGTAATGAAGAATCTTATGATGTGTGTCAAATTCCTTAAATAACCAATGTTTAACACTCTTATGTGGGTACCTTATAAGCCACATTCCAGTAACAACTGAGCCTATAAGGTATTCGATGTTTTCTCCATCTATAACTAGTCCTTCCAATTTCTTTTTGTCCTCAACACAATGACACAAGTAATAGTTTGTCCCCTCTTTGTTCTCTTCATCTGCAATAACTGCATAAACATGCCCTACATTGATATGTGTGGCATATCTCTTCAAATTAGTCAACATTACGAATATAGTACAAAGTAAGATAACAATATGGAATTTCAAAAACTAAGCAAGTAGATAGATTACCTGGTTGAACTAGATCTGATAAGTGATCAAATTTGACTGATGATTCCATTTGTGTTAGTTCCAATTTCATTAGAGGGCGATATGTGTGAAGTGGGCTAAGATAACTTGCCAACCATTTGTAAACCCACTCCCTTGACTCACAATCATTCCAGGCTTGCATTGTACATGAAGAACAAATGCATGCCATCTTACGGGTATCGATACTACATGAACTTGCATTTGAGCTAAGGAAAGAGTATAGCTCACTCAATCTTATTAGTGTACAAAAATCCTCATATGGTGCAATGTCAGTATCATCCATCAACCAAAAAAATCTACGAATTGAAGACTTACCTTCATTACCTGGACCCATCGAAGCATTACACCACTCGACGATTGATCTTGCATCTTTCAACTTTGCACTGTCTTTATACTTTAAATCTTCTCATGTTTGTTTGTTGCAGGCCTCCCCCTACTACATTAGGAGTATATTCCAATTTTTGAGACATGTATGGAAAATTTGGTAGCATAGACAAGGCAATCAACTAGTTTGTATAATTGTTTGACAAAATACTTAAATGAAAGATTTGGAAGCATACACAAAGTAAGTCAATTGTTAAATAACAAAATGCCTCAAAGAGATGTGGTTTAAAAATGTAATTAGAAAGTGTATAGAATTGTGTAATTTAAAATGTCCACTAACAACCTAAGGTTGTAACGTGACAAACAAACAATGATCAACATGGAATATGCAAAACAACAAAAATGAAGGAAAGCCATAATAGAATGAAAAAAAATGTACAAAGACTTCACATACCTAAAAAACTAGAGTTTCAAATGGAGGAGTTCTACCCAATTATGTAGCCTTTGGTTCTT
>VDFB02179234.1:15180610-15203637 GCA_007258455.2 Sequoia sempervirens
AGTAGTTTAGAAAGTAGACTCGAAGCACTTCGATCCTTGTTTTTGTTTCATCTCAAAATTTTGAATGTGACTATCCTCAATTTCACGTCCAATGTCAGTATTTCTTGATTTTAGAAAAAAAAACTGGCCACTTAAGCCCCTTTTTTGGGAACCATCTTGGTGCACTTACCCCATGGTTTCATGTTAACAATATTAATCATTTTGAGGTGGTCCTTTTTGACCTAGGTGAGTATTAATAATAGTACTATCATGCCTTTGTCACTTGGGTGGGTTGTGTTTATGCCTTTTATGGTTTATGACACTTAAGATTGATGGGTGACTTAAATCCTCCCTTAGATGAGCACTTTAATTGGGCTAATTGCCATCAATAGGATTATCCAACACCTCCTTTTGCTGTGATGTTTTTTTCCTATTTGGGATATACATACCCACTTTGTATTAACAAACTTTCAATATACTTCAACATCTTTTTTTTATTTAATATATTTCATAGTGAACCATTTAAAAAATATATTAAGTTGATAGATTATGGATGTACCAACAATTGTGTATCCACTTATCACATGGCTATTGACAACCGTGATAAAATGTCCTCTTTTCTAAGAGTTTGCATGATAGTAAATATGAAGGATATGATTTGCTAATCATAATTGTTAAATAAATAAATATATATTTATTTCTAGAAAGAGACTATTTAATTCTATTGATGATTATATAAATATTAAATTGGAATCAATTTCTATGATAAAAATGATAAAGAGGCGGATTATTTCTATGGTTTATATGTGAGGAGGAGAACTTTTAAATATAACTGTGTGAGAGATTTTGTGTATCAATGTTTTCTATCACACTCCATGATCTATCATTAGAATGAAGATAGAATATGGTAAGTTGCAGACATTGCTCACTAAATAGATGCAAGGGCATGAGAGGAAGTGGAAAACGAGAGAAAAAAATTTGAAAAAAACATAAGAAACTTCAAGATAGATAAATCACATATTTGGTCATGCACATAGCAATCAAATATAATTTAAGAAGAGTGATAAAAGTTATGTCAATAAAAAAAAATGAAAAGTACAAAGATATCCAAAATACATCTATCTAAAAGATTGCAAGAGATATCAAACTTAAGAGGCCCATGTTAAATTTATATTAAGAAGTTTTTGTTATCCACTCACTTTATTGCAATCATTTTCGCTACTATAATAATTATTTTATTTACTTAAGAATTATTTTATTTTGCTTCAAGTTAATTCCCCAAAATCAATTTTTATTTGTATAATTAAATTTCTCAGATCATTATAGATAACCATTTAGCAGATTGACAGATTTGAAAAAAAACACAAAAACAAAATCAAAAACAAAAGCCGAGAAGCCAGTTCCATATCAAGAACATCCCTGGAAGTTCGCCCAAATCTTGAAAATGGGTCTATTAAATGTTCATTACACATTTAATTACTGCATTTGTCTAGAAGAAACAGCTCATACAACTGGTGCTATATACGAACAGTACCTTTGTTCTCTCTCACCATATAAGTTGCCACTATACTTCATGACTGTGAACATATGCAGTTCATAAGCTGTATACAGAAAAAATACAATACAAATCTGGGATTTGATGGAATGTAATATTGTCACAAATAGATGTGATAATACCACAATGATAATGTATTGCATTGAACAATAGCAAGGCAACTCTCCTTTGGCAGGTAAGAATGAAAGAGTGAGGCATACCTGCTAAGGGAGAGCCCCACTGTAATTATCCCCTGCAACTACTACTGCCGAGAAACACAGATCAGCTTGACAATCTGAGTGCTCGAGAAGGAATCTAGGAGATGGAAGGATATCCAATGAGTATATGCTTAGTGTAAAGTGAATGTGGTACGATCCACTGCAACCACTGTTGTAAATCTGATTCTCCTCATCATAACCCACCCTTTGTTGACCCAATAATTGAGACAGCTGATAAGGAATAAATAGTAGTGAATAAACATATAAACGTACTTTAAATCATCTTAAAGAAGTTTGTCTAATTATAAAAATAGAGCTTTACTAGTAGTGTTTTATTCTTTATTATTATGCAGTTTTTAATTTTTGTTTTAATATTTAAAATTAGAAATATTGTGTTTAACAGTGTATTTTAATATTTTTATGTAGTTACAACAAATATGAGATTGTGTAAGAAAGTAGTAAGTATTAAATAAAGAGTATAGGAGAGAATATGTTTAATTTGAATTATGAAGAAGTTATAATTAGGAGGAAAAAAATGAAGAGATTCTTAATTATTAGGCTTGTATTCTAGATTTTGCATTCTATGCAATTTTTTTAGACATTATAGTGCATATCTAAGTTGTGTCCCATCTATTGCAAACTCCTTAGTATGGTCACAATCCTATGCAAGTCACATGCTAGTGTCTAGTATGGTCAAGGTTATTTCAAGGACATGCACTTACCTCATGTTTCATGTTACTACATCTTCTCTATCTCTTAGCCAAATCCACAACTTGTTGTCTACAAGGGAAATGGGCGCCTATGGAACTTAGGGGATCTACCTCTATCAAGTCCCCATCTATTGCAAACTCTTTAGTATGGTCACAATCCTATGCAAGTCACATGCTAGTGTCTAGTACGGTCAAGGTTATTTCAAGGACATGCACTTACCTCATGTTTCATGTTACTACATCTTCTCTATCTCTGAGCCAAATCCACAACTTGTTGTCTACAAGGGAAATGGGCGCCTATGGAACTTAGGGGATCTACCTCTATAAAGTCCCTTGGTTGATTTAATAATAATCTTGGACAAGTAGGGAGTGTGTGAAACCTTGGGTGTTGATAAGAAGAGCGTGTATTGAAACTACTATTTAAAAGATCTAATTATAAAAGTCTAACAACTACTCCCAAATTCTCTTTATGTTTTTGGGTTGTGTGCAAATAATCATTTTTTCTTCCTTACACTTGGTGATGTTCATTTTCCATTAATCATCATTTCTAAACAGATCCTACCCATTTCTTATTGTTGGATATAAATTACAACTTGTAAGGTGAAAACATAGTTTGGATTGGAAACTCATAAGGATCTTATTCATATGACATAAACATGGCATGTTAATGATTAGGATGAAAAATGGTCAAGAATGAGTATGAGAAGTAACTAGATGTGATAGGGAGTTTGTTTATGTGTGGTTCATGGACTTAAGTATAAGTTAATGCTCTAATAGGTTAAAAATGATCACAAGTCATTCTTATGAATAGGAGCACAAAACCCAATATGAAATGACTGGGAAAATTTTAAATATTCTCTTTTATCTCTACAATTAGTCAAATAAATTATCAATTCTTTTTACTCTAAATTTATAATTGAGGGGCAACAATCTCTAGGGCTTCATAAAATACATAACCATACTTATTTGATTAGAATTTAATCACTAAGGGGCATGCACACCACAAATAATCACACTTAGGGCCTTTATGCCATGAATAACCATACATCTATGGTTAATATTCAAGGAATTAATGACATCCATGAATAATCATATTGTTCTGATTAAGTCCTATATTAAGGAGCTTTCATGCCACAAGTAATCTTCCTTGTTTGATTAAAATTCTAGGATTGGGCGGCCTCCATAAATAATCATACATGAAGTCTTCATGTCCCAAATTATCTTTTTTGATCAAAAGTCAAGGAATAAGAGGTTTCAATTAAGCTCTTAACACCACAATTTTATTAATAATCAATTAACAAGGAACCTCCATACTATGGATTTGTTAGGTCATCTCATTAAAATAAAGGTAACAAAAACATGTCAGTTTGAGAGGGTGGCCTTTGAAAATTAGAATATGAGAGTACAAATATAATCTTACAAATTATTTTGGTTTAGAAGATATTTCATCTTCTTCATTTTCATTCATATCTATGGGACACACACCTTCATCATAATTAAGTTATCCTAAGGAAATAACTAACACTAATAAATAAAAATATTAAGTTAAGCATGCTACAAGTGCTAAACCTTATTACACTTAGATATAGAATATTAGAGGCATAACATGACCATCCACTTTAGAGAACTTTATCACTCATTAGGTACCAACTCTAGTTGTTTTTGTATGAATCTTTCCTTTCAACATTTTACTATAGATGAGGATGCCATGAAATAATACAAACAATTTTTTTTTAAAGAAATGAGTGGAAAAATGAACTCGTGAATCTTTAACAAATTTATGGGTCATTTTTGAGACCAAGTGGCATAAATAGGAATTCATAATGATCCTCATGTATTCTAGAGGTAGTCTTATGTATATTATCCTCCTTCATTCAAATTTTATAATAACCAAAATATAAATCTAACTTGTAAAGAAAAAATCCCCATTCAATTTATTTGATAATTAATCAATAATGGGAATAGGAAACCTATATTTAAGAGTGAACTTTTTGATCTCCCTATAATATAAGCACATTCTTCATGACTCATCCTTATTTTGAAAATAACCTTTGGAGATGAATATGATTTTTATTATGATGAATAATCCTAAATCCAACATTTCCTTTACCAACTTTTTGTTTTTTGACTTCTATTCATATGGATAGTGATAAGTTCTAATATGAAAAGGAATAATCCCTTGTATTGGTTGAATTGCATGATTACGGTCTTTGAATAAAGGTAGACACTTGATTTTATTTTTATTTTTGATATAATGAATAATCTCTTGAATATTTAGTGGATCTTGAGTTTTCATATCTTGTGTTTCTATAAAATGTAGTGCTAGTGTACCATAAGAACCTTTCTTAACTAATTTCTCTAGACTATCAAAGATTATAATTTGAATTGGTGGTGATTGTATCTGTATACTTCTATAGTTTGTATTAAAATCCATGAATAAGCCCTAAAATTTGAATTACATTTCTCAACAATGTTCATAAAGGTGTGTCAACCTTGAGCTAATTCAAATTTCTTGTTAGAAGTTTGAGTGGTTCTTGAAAATTTATTGGCTTCTAAAAATGGTTTTGAAACCAAGCTAAAAATCCAATGGAGAGGATGTTCCTTTATCACATCTCTTTATAATCCTCAAAATTAACTCTTGTACCTTTTGTTAACTACTCATGAAATGTTCTCCTTAACCTATTCAATGATTTTAAATGGTTTTTCATGTTTTGATAGGGCTATGACAACCTCGTTGGGAATCACAAAGATTTTGAAACCATCACCAAGTGCTAACTCTTTTGAAAAAAAATCCTCTATTTTATAACAAGAGAATGATTCAAATATATCCTTTGAAAAATTCAAGGACTATTTGTAGTGCCCCTGTTTGAATCTTGTTAATGTGAGATTGGTATTTCATCTACATTGTTTCCTTGTGAATCTGGTGTTGATTATTTTATGACTCTGAATCATGTGTATGAACCACCACATTTTTTATTAGCATAATCTATTACATTGTTAGTGTGTTAGGTTATCTGTTTCTTTTCATAGTTAAACCACTCTCTTAACTATTTATGTTCACAATCATTCACTCTCCTTTGTATAAATATATTTCAGTGGTGAAGTGTAGAAAAATGTATCACTTTGCATTATCACACTTGTTTGGGCCCTCCTAATTAAAATAGACTTAATAGTGCCCTAATTTAGTGTTGAAAAATGTATCCCTTTACAATTTCACACTTCTTTGGGCCCTCTTAATTAAATTGAGCTTAATTGTGCCTTAATAATGATGCAGACAAGGGTGACCTCAAACCACTTGAACCATGAAATCACAATCGGATCTTGAAAAGACTCTCAACCACCTGTTTGACTCTTTAGTGAACTAGGCAACCAAAGGCTCCAACACACTACTATTGTTTCAAATATTTTCCAAGACTCCAAGAGGCATCTAACAAGATTAATTTACTCAATCAAACTAGACTAACTCACTTTCAAGACTTCAAGAACTTATGTTTGTACATTCAACTTTGCATGCTTTCGTACACCTAGTAGGCATCCAAACCCTATTTTAGGAACTTAACTCACAACCACTGTAGCAAATTCTCCAACCACTCACATTTATAGGGACCCAATAACCTATCACAAAACATATCTCAATTTCACATTAGGCCTCTTTGGACCATGTGCACTTAAACTGGACTTTTAGGCTGAAACAGGCTCCAATTAGCCCTATTTTACAAAGGAACCCACCTTTAAACTCACCACAGACTCTAAATACCTCAAAATAGTCCTCAAACTACCTGTAAAACTCAAGATTTTCCAACTTGTGGGTCCTCACTTGCTCTCTATGACCCAGTTTCACAATACCCTCACTTTTCCCAGTTCTAACAAGGGCTTATTAACAATTTTATGCCCAGGCCTTATATAAACTCAAAAACTCTTCAAACTCTCATTTTTTTGTACATGATTTTAAAAACTTCACATCATGCTGCCATCTTGATTCATACACACTTCCTTTGTAAATCCACGCATTCTCACTCTTTCCACCCTTTCCCAACTAGGGTTTTGACCTTCCTTATACAACTAACAACTTCTATCCTCTCATACCTTCAAGACATGAAAAATAACATCTTCTAACACAAATTTCCTCACATCATATCAAGTTCTTAACCCTTTTCCTTCAAACACCAACATTAGCCTTGTTCTAATGGCTTAATTTCTATGTTTTCCATAGGGTAGCATGGAGTTCTCCCTCCAATAGCTCTCGCAATCTCAATCCAAAATTACTAGCACTATTCCTAAACTAACAAGGCCCATTCCACCTAGGTATAGTATTTACAGAAGGGTGGAATGGCCTTTTTGACTCATATTTTCCCTCAAACCTCTATGCCCCTTTTACAGACTAGTCTTCAAGTATCAGCGTTCTATTCACCTAAATCTCAATGTAACCCTTCAATAAAGGATTTAAAATAAGGATAACACAATGCTAAAATAAATTCAAAACATTAAGAAACATAACCCTATTGTACAAACATGTACACAGGCTGAAAAAGAGAGAAAACACAAAAAAATTAACTAAAAACAAAACTTTTTGGTTAATTTCCTCCAAAATGAAACAAACAAACTTTCTCGAGCCTTCAAGAGGCTAATTAAACATATTCCCAAATCAAAACTACTCAATAAATTCCTATAACTGACCATACAACTACCTAGACCCTTTGCATCCCTTAATTTTGCACTATTTGACAATTTGTTAACAATAAGTACATCATTGTGCAATTTTTCATCTTTGATCCAACCTAGCTCTAAGACCCTCCTAATTACATAAAAAGTGGTCTTATTGAAACTTATTTAACACAAAATGATTCATTCTACCACTAACTCCTAGACCAACCTTCAAATAGTGCATTTTTGCAATTTCATGGTTTTGGGTGCTCCTGCACCATTCAGTGTGCCTTAAGAATTCTTCCAAGTCCCTTGGAAGCCTTTATGCTTTGAACCTGCAACAAAAATTTTTTCTTCAACCTTTGATGCTCCTAGTTGTCCTTTTAAATGCTTCATTTTGAGCTTGGGCTTAGTTTTATCCATGCTCATCAATCCTTTGCTTGCATTGTCTCCTTGAACCTATATCTTCATGCTCAGACCTGTACTCACACATCTCAACAGGTTGCTACTCTCAACATTCTGATTATGCTTATCCAATACCAAATAGTCCACACTTTGTTCTTCACCTTTCATCTTAACCTTGGGTTTGTCTTTCATCAGAAAAATCATCAACACAAGGAAGCAACATAGGACCCCCTTCACTCTTTCCCTTCTAACTCTTCTCTTTACAAATTTTCTCAAGTTCCCATGCTTAGAACCATCTTCACAGTAGCATACATTTTCCACACAACCAAATCTGACAACCAAGGACAATCCACTATCCAATCCATATCATTTTCTTTCTTCTCCATCACAATTGGAAACTTCCTGAACTCTTTTTCTTTATCCTTCCCTTGACCAACCACTATTAACCTTTCCACTCTAGTTTCTTTCAGTATTGAGATGTCACTCATCCATTTTTGTTCAACTTCTTCACCATTCAAGGTCACTACAACTTCTTCACATTCTACACACTCTTTCACAAACTCATCTTTTGTCACTAGCCATTCTCTTTGGCTCCCTAAATTCTCTTCTATCTTGACTTGTTCTTCACTCTTGACCTTTTCCAACTCTACACTTTTAGGTTTCTCACTCTTCTTCACTTGCATCAAACTTGCTGTCTCAATTGCCTCTGTACCTTTTGCCTCATAACTCACTGTATTTTCAAGCTTTTCCTTCCTATCACTTGCATCCACCCTTAAGGGACACATCACTGCCCCAATGATGATCTTCTCACCATCTTCAATCCCCCCATGGCTTTCCACAATCCTTTCACCTTCCTTGAATATACTGACTCTCTTTTCCTTCATATTCTTAGTCTTCAAGATGTCTTTGTCATCATATCTTCTATCCTCTTTGGCAACACACAACTGCTGCAACTCATCTCCTCTGTCACCAGTCTCTTGTTGCTTTTTGTCTCTCTATCCCTTCAGTGGATAGTATACCTCCTCAATGACCCTACTAGGCCATTCTCACCTCTCCATTGATAACTGTCCTACACTCTTACCTTTTTCTCTTTGAGGGATCTCTATCCCAAGTGTTCCTTTTTCAAAAATATTTGTACCTGGTCTACTTTTTACTGTCTTGACCTCCTTTTCTTGCCATTGCAGAAGTTCTAACCTTCCTTTGTTTTCATCACATTCTCCATCCTCGTCTCATTCCTTCAAGATCTTTTCACCTCTGACCTTCACTTTCTTTATTTCCCTTGTGTTTTCAAGTTGCTTTGTTTTCCTCAATGCTTCTTCATGGTACTCTACTCTCTCCATGGAATCTATGCTATGCCCCTCTGTTTCTTCCTTGTCCCATTGTTCGAAATTTTTCTCTAAAAAATTTCTTTTTCCACACATGCCTATCCTCGTTTGTGTCCCTTTATCCTACAAAAAAAACAAGTTATACCTTTTCCCATCCTTTTCAATTTTATACAAAATAAGTCTTCCATCATATATAGCAAGTTCCTATCATATTTCCAAGCTCTACCTAGTATCATGTGACAATCTCTTATAGGAATAATATGACATAGTATAACATATTTATAAGGACCAATATGGAAATCTACAAATACTTTCTCACTAACCACAATATGTAGACTATCATTTACCCAATACGCCTTGTAAGGTGATTCATGGATTATCCTTGTCAAATGTAACTTTTCAACCATTTCCTCTGAAACAACATTATCCAAGGAACCTAAACCAATAATTTCCTTACATACCTTACCTCTACATTTGTATTTGGTCTAGAATATGGATTGTCTTTGCTTCATTTCTGCATGCCTTGCTTGGATTTCTTCAACCTCCTTCATTGATTGCATAATGGCTTCTTTGACTCTTCAAATTTCAACATGTAATTGATCTACTTGCTAGCTCTGATACCAATTTTATGTAGAAAAGGGTGACCTCAAACCACTTGAACCATGAAATCACAATTGGATTTTCAAAAGACTCTCAACCACTCGTTTGACTCTTCAGTGAACTAGGAAACCAGATGCTCTGACACACTATTATTGTTTCAAATATTTTCCAAGACTCCAAGAGACATCCAACAAGATTAATTTCCTCAATCAAACCTTACTAACTTACTTTCAAGACTTCAAGAACTTCTATTTGTACATTCACCTTTCCATGCTTCCATACACCTAGTAGGCATCCAAACCCTATTTTAGGAAATTAACTCACAACCACTATAGAAAATTCTCCAACCACTAACATTTATAGGGACCCATTAACTTGGCACAAAACATATTTCAATTCACATTAGGCCTCTTTGGACCATCTTCACTCAAACTGGCCTTTTAGGCTGAAACAGACTCCGATTAGCCCTATTTTGCAAAGGAACCTACCTTTAAAATCACCATAGACTCTAAATACCTTAAAAAATTCCTCAAAGTTCCTGTAAAACTCAATATTTTCCAACTTTTGCATCTTCACTCTCTCTCTATGACCCAGTTTCATAATACCCTCACTTTTCCCAATTCTAACTAGGGCTTACTGACAATCTTATGCCCAGACCTTATACAAACTCAAAACCTCTTCAAACTCTCATTATTTCTTTTGTACATTCTTTTAGAAACTTCACATCATGCTTGCCTCTTGATTCATACACACTTCCTTTGCAAATCCACTCATTCTCACTCTTTCCACCCTTTCCCAACTAGGGTTTTAACCTTCCTCACATAACTGACCACTTCTATCCTCTCAGGCCTTCAATACATGCCAAAATACATCTACTAACATATATTTCCTCACATCCTATCAAGTTATTAACCATTTTCCTTCAATAATCAACATTAGCCTTGTTTTAATGGCTTAATTTCTATGTTTTCCATAGGGCAGCGTGGAGTTCTCCCTCCAAAAGCTCTCCCAACCTCAAGCCAATCTTCCTATCACTATTCCTAAACTAAAAAGGCCCATTCCATCTAGGTACAATATTTATAGAAGAGTGGAATGGCCTATTTGACTCATATTTTCCCTCAAACCTCTATGACCCTATTACAGAGTAGTCTTCAAGTATCAACCTTCTATTCACCTAAATCCTAGTGTAACCCTTCAAGAAAGGATTTAAAACAAGGAGAACACCATGATAAAATAAATTCAAAACATTAAGAAACATAACCCTGCTGTACAGACCCGTACATAGGTTGAAAAGAGAGAAAACAAAAAAAAAACTAAAAACAAAACTTTTTGGTTAATTTCCTCCTTCAAAATGCAACAACCAAACTTTCTAGAGCCTTCAAGAGGCCAATTAAACATATTACCAAATCAAAAGTACTCAAGAAACTCCTATAACTAACCATATAACTACTTAGACCCTTCACATCCCTTAATTTTGCACTATTTGACAATTTGTTAACAATAAGTACATCATTGTGCAATTTTTCATCTTTGAACCAAGATAACTCTAAGACCCTCCTAATTACATGAAAATTGGTCTTATTGGAGCTTAGTTAACACAAAATGATTCAATCTACCACTAACTTCTAGTCCAACCTTCAAATACTGCATTTTTGCAATTTCATGGTTTTGGGTGCTCCTGCACCAAATAAGACCTATTATTCATTTACAGGGATAATAAATGAAATTTTCTTAAGGGGAAAGAAAACAATAATTAATGCCAATACATAACACATTACCTTGACCAATGTGTGTTCCAAGAAAAGGGACCTATGACCCATTCACCCATGGGCGAATGGGTACTCCGTAGACCTTTGCACCTAAATTTAAAATATGTTTTTGGTGGTATTTTAAGATCCCCAAATCCATATTTCAATGTCCACTTGTGATATTTGAATTTGAGGAAATTAAGGATACATACCTATAAAGACAAGGTTATTTCATCATTTCAACATCTAAGAACCTAGCATTTTCATGAGTATTTTAAGATAACTTCAAGAGAAATTTCACAAGAGAAAAATTGATTAATGGAATTCAAGAGCATATATATCATAGATTTATTGCAGCATTCAAGATCTAATCATCATGTCAGAGTCTTCTTGCATCATGCATGTTTTGGAGCTAACATTGTGATGTAATTTTCATGGTCAAGTTCAAGTATTCAAATGATTATTTTAAGTATCAAGATCCACATCTATTGAATCAATTTCATGCAAGTTGTAGACCTTATAAGATCTCCATTACCAAGGTTTCTACAAATTTTTGTTGAGTGGTAACATAAAATTGTTCATTCATCATTCCCTCTTTCATTTTTTATTTCAATTCAAGGTTTGATTACCAAAATGGGGTTTAACCAAGGAAAAACCCCATTCACCAAAAACAAAAAAAATTGTCATCGTGTGTGTGTTGCAGATTTAGGTTGAAGAAGAATTGAAGACCTCTCGAAGTGAAATATTGGAAAATTTTTCAAGTCGCAAAAGTTGTCAAAGTTGTCAAATCATCGAATCTCACCTACAAATCTAATTTCTGACTTTCTAACACTGAAACCTAGAAAAGTCAAAACCTACAAATCAGCATTAGAAGCTCCCGAAAGATTTATGAAAACCTTGATAAAAGACCCATTCACCCATGGGCTAATGAGTCCCAGATAGCCTTTAGAAATTTACGTTTGGTGACTGGTAAACACCTTTTTTCCCTTCTCAAAATCTGCAATCAATTTATTGGTTATGTTAATATTGAGTTTCATATTGATGTTTCAAGTTTAAATTGGCATAATTTGGTTTATTTTCTATCTTTAGTTTTTCTCCCAAAATTTTTATTTGACCTTGACCCCTGTCCTCAAAGCATAAGGAAATCTAAGGATTCTCACATTGAGTTGATTTGTGTAAGGTTTTTTATTCAATTCTTGTGGGGATCTCATTTCATAATGAAATGAAGGAAAATAGGTCACACCCCACATATTTTAATCAAAATTCATTCCAACACCTATTTTTTATTGTTTCATTTTGGTGAACCTGACGTTTGAGCATCATAACTTGCTGATTTTGGAGTCCATTTTCAACCCTAGATATAGGATTTTTTTCACTTTGCATTGATTTGCATCTCATTTAGGGTTGCATACTTCCATTAGTTTGCATCTCATTTAAGGTTTTCAATTTTCATTTTACATTCTTTAAAATATAAAAAATTAAAAAATATCAATAATTTTGCATAAAAGAAGCTTGTTGGTTGGAAGGGTAAACTCCTTAGTAGTGTTGGAAAACTACAATTACTATTAGCCTCTCTCCAAGGGATCCCAGTCTACTTCCTTTCCCTCTTCAATATTTTGGTTTCCATGGAGGAAAAACTAGAAAGAATCCAAAGATCCTTCCTTTGGATTGGCATTGAAGAGAAAAAAATGTTAGCTCTTGTGAATTGGGACATTGTTTGTCATCATAAAAGCCAAGGGGTATTGGGATTAGAAAGATTACTAATTTGAAAAAATCCTTCCTCACCAAGATTGGTTGGAATATTGTGTTGGGAAAAGTTGAATTGTGCAAAATAATGAAGGCTAAGTATCTGAACCAGGGACATTTTTCAAAGGCCCTAGATTTCAATGGGCTCCTCCTAGGTCAAAAATTTGGAAAAATATTCTAAAATGTAGATCTCTTTTGAAGGAGGGTATTAGATGGAAAATTGGAAACGAGAGATCAATAAGATTCTGGGAGGACAGTTGGATTGGGGGCAGACCCCTAGTTGACAACAATTTCAATATTTTGTGGGAATGTGCTAAGGAAAACTTTGGTACTTATATTGCGGATTATACTACACCCAAAGCCAAATGGAAAACATTGGAGTAAGGTTTTTTAGATAGACCTGACCATATCCCTAAGGTTGCTGAGCTCCAAGATCTTTTAAATAAGGTGAGACTTCCTCTCTTTCCTAGTTGACTTTCTTAGTTAAGTTTGCTTACCATCTGCTGCTAAAGTTTGATGAAGATGAGAATTATTGGAAGAAGGTTTGGAATTCCAGGCTCATTCCCAAAATCAATTTCTTTTGGTGGGCTTCCATTCATGGAAATTTTTTAATGATTGATAACCTTGTTAAAATGGGTTTTCAATTTCCCAACAGGTGCACCTTTTGTAAATTTGGTGAGGAGACAATCTCTCATCTTTTCATCCATTGTCAATTTGCTTCCCAAGTCTAGGAAAACATCTCGTAGAAGCTCAAAATCCAATGGGTTTTTGACAGGAATATTCAAAAATTCATTCTCAATTGGAGGCGCCCCTCTAAACACCCTCTAATCAGGCAACTTTGGCAACTTAGTCCACCTCATATTTGTTGGTGCCTTTGGAAAGAAAGGACAATAGAATTTTCAAAGAGAAAGAGAACAGTGTGGACAATGTGCTGATAATCCTTAATAAACTCCTTTTGGGTAACATTTCTATCTGCAAGTGGAAGATCCCTAGTTTCCCCCCAATGGGATAGGATCAAACTATTGCTAGAATTTGGAATCTACCTAGTGACTTTCACAAGTTTGACAAATCCAAGAAGATTTCTAGAAACAACATGAAATGGAAAAGTCCCAAACCACCTTCGTACAAGTTGAATTTTGATGGGGCGGCTAGAGCTAGGAAAGTTGTTGGGGGTGGTATCATCAGAGACCATAATGGTTGTTTGGTTGCTGCTTACTCAGGGAACCTGGAGGATCTCACAAGTAATTAGGCGAAAAGTATGGTGCTCCTTTGGGGCCTCAAAGTTGTGTTGTCACTCAGCATCAAGTCCTTGGAAATTGAGGGTGACTCGCAACTGATTGTGGAAGCCACAAAAGGAACAATGGTGGCTATATGGTCAATCCAAGGGATTATTGAAGAAATTCACTCTCTTCTTAGTGGTCTTGAGGAGTTCACCATTCAACATGTCTATAGGGAAGAAAATGTAGTTGCTAACAATTTGGTAGTGACAAGTCTAGTTTAGGAGGGTCTATGGTGTTGGAGGAAAGAAGACTCTTTGCCCCCATTTGTTGTGGCACTTCTAAGAAATGATCTTAAAGAAATTCATCATGGTTCCTAAAAAAATTTGTTTAGCCCTAGTGTGGTATTTACTAGCTTTTGTTAGTAAAGTTGGTGGGAGTCTTTATTTAAAAAAGTAGTCATTGTGTGGGAAGACTGATTGGAAGGGTTTTCCACATGCCACGTACTTCCTTTGTTGGATCGCCGTCGGGACTTTTCATGATGATCCTAATGACTGATGGGATCATTATTTTTTCAACCCCCTCAATTTTTGTGATAATCTTTCCAACCCTGCAGATTTTGTTCGATTTTTGAGTTATCCATATTTAGTACCACTCTCATTTTTTATCATGCTTTGGACTCCTCGCATGAGGGAACTGCTAAGATTGCACTAGATACGAGAAGTGGCATTAATTTCCTTCTTTTAGTGATTTACAATTTACCTTTTTGAGACCACTTTTCTTTGGCCACTCCCAATTTTAGTTTTTATTGCATCTGCTCTGCTAATTTTCTTCCTTTCATTATTCTAGTTTTTCACAGAAATCATGCTAGAGCTAAATAAATGTGATGAATGAAAGATAGAAAACACTGTCTAGCATATATGCAAGGAGGGTGGAATTTCGTAGTTTATGGAATGCATGTCTGGATTTGATGAGGGCCTCTCCAAACAATTCATCACCTCTTGGGATGCCATAAGGGTTATCATGGGGAGAATTTCCTTTGAATTTAATGAGGAGGTCATCACCAAGGCCACATGTCTTGCTATGAAGGGGCATAAATGGAAGAAAACCACCAAATTTTCCGATCAGACTAGCCTCAACCTATTCTTCTGGGGTGATGAGAAACCAATCAAGCTGCGTGGGGGCTATGACCGTGAGGCGCTTCTTGAGCCATGGGACAAAATTTGCATGGTGGTGATGAAGTACTTCATTCTCGAGGGGAGATACAGTGTGTATTACTACTACCATTTTAATTTCCTCAATCACCTAAGAAACCACCACAATATCTCCATTCCATTTTTTCTCTTACATTCTCTAGAAAGTACTATGCTTGATGTGGTTGAAACCATGAACTCAAATAAAAATTTCACCATTCTCCATCAAGGGCTTATGTCTAGACTCTACCATTTCCACCTTTCCCTTTTCCCTCCTTGATCCATCACTGTTGAAGAGGCTCTGATCTCTTCTGTTGCTTTGTCTACTAGCATTATGGACACCCCTAGCCCTAGTAAGAAAAAATGCATAAAAAACCCTGCCACGAAAGCCTCTCCACAGGACACATCCCCCTCTCAGGGGCCTATGGTGAAGAAAAAAGATAAAAAATTCATAGCTCCCACCCTAAAAACTAAATCCAAAGCCTCTAAGAAAAAAAAATTTAGGCTTTAGCAAATTGACTCTGACATTGAGATCACTGAGGAGACTAGTACCCCTCATAGGTCAAATAGATTGGTCACCAAGCAAGAAAAAGAGAAGATTTTTAAGGAGGCCTCAGAATTAGACAATAGGGATGGGAATGAGAGTAAGAGTAAGGAGGAAAAGGATGTGGTAGAGGAGGCTCTTTTAGTTTCTACTAGTAGCTCCTCCCATGTTTTTTAAAGTCTTAAAAGGGGCCCCTTGGGTCCTGGTAGTATTAGAATTAAGGAGTTTAAGTCCAAGGCCTCAAACATTGCTGAGGGAAAGGCCCCCATGGAGGAAGCTTGCAGTAAACAGGATGTTATTTGGGAGGAGGTTGAAAACGTTAAAAGAAAAATGGAGAGCTTTTAGAAAAAATTACAGGATGTTACATGATCGCGCTAAAGATAATGCACAGGTCTGCCACCACTTTATGTTTGCTACAGAAGGACAAGTGCATGGACAATGTGGATGAAGAAGCTATGAGCAAGGAACTTCTTCCTCATTGAAGATTGGGATACCATAACTTTAATCAAGCCATGCAATGGGAAGAAGGATTAGGATTGTGGGGGATTTGGTTTTTTGGCTAGTGCTTGCCGAAATGGCCTTCATTTTTGTTTAATTTTACTAAAGAAATTGTTAATTTTTTTATGTTTCCTTATGATTGGTATGACCCTCGGTGGTCTGTGGTTAAGACTGCGTTAAATCATGATTTCATGATGGACATAACTATTAGTTTTAGTACTTGTGGTAGTTTTTGGATGTGTTTTTGATATGATGTACTTAGGGTGATGGTTTGGTTTCTAGACCTTGTTGTTACTATGTTGTTAGTGTTACTCTACTATTGACTACCTATGGTTCCTTCTATTAAAGGGACAACACCCTAGTTTTTCTACTTTTTATATCATAAATTTTGCATGTTTAGTCATTTACATCATAAACTTGAATCAAAATTGCATCTAAAATTAGGTCTCTTTGCTTGTCATTTAGCATCATTTTGCACTTTCATTTAGACATCATTTTCTAGAAATCTAAAACTGTAACCACCTATCTAAAATGAAAATCTAAAAACCATAATAATCAACTCAGAAACCTATAAATTAATTTTTAAAAACCCTGAAGTGAGACCCATTTGCCCATGGGTGAATGAGTCCCTGATCAAGGCTTTTTCTAAATTTTTGAGCATCAAAAACACTATTTCTACCTTTTGTGTTCTTGCATTCAGTCTATTGTTTTAGTTTCCAATTTTTTTGTTTTTTTGCAATTGTTCATATTAAGGTCAATTTTTCAAATTTAGTGCATTATTTGAGTTTAAATTTTAATTTAAAAAAGACATCATTTTTAGGTTTTTGGATAGCTATAGTGTAGAAAAATGCATACCTTTGCATTTTCACACTTAATTTGGACCTCTTCTGGCAACCTTTTCATTAAATTCCCTTTAGGTCACTTGTTATGGGCCCCTAAGACCCCTTTTTATGCATCGCAAGGCATATTTCAACCGTAAACCTGACCAAAATTAATAATCAACTATTAATCTTGGTAACCCACTATTCAAAGTTACAAATTAAGCCTTGTGGGACCAAGGTGTGCTTGGTGGTGTCATAGTCCCACCTCGTGGGACCAAGATGCCACCTAGGGTGTCTTAGTCCCAAGTGCTTTGTTTTCGGGAATTAAGAGTTTGAAATGAAAATATTTGAATTTATTTGGCATTTTGTCAGCCTTTGGGATCTAATAATTGGGTTATTAGGTGGGAATGCCTATAAAAGTAAGATTCACACCACATTTCTCACATACGAGACATAAGCTTTGAAGTTGAAGAAAGTGGAGACAAATGAAGCAAGTTTGAAGGAGAGTTTCAAGTGGGTATGTGCAGGATCATGATGGGCCAAAAAGTGGCAATATGATGGGTATGTGGCTGATGACTATTTTTTTACCCAAAATTGATGAAACAAAAAGGGTTTTTAAAGGAGATTCTCAAGTTTCCATTCATATAAATTATGCTTTACTTTTAATTTAATAAGTAATTATTATTTATTTTCTATTGAAATTATGACTAAAGTCCTAATTGATAGGATCATTGAAAAAAATCTATAGCTTTCAAACCATATCACATTTTTTGAATCCAAAACATGTGTCACATTCTATGCTTTGCATACTATAGGATTAAAAAAAGAAAAATTGAATTTCATGAATTTTTGACCAAGTTAAGGTGGTCGACATATGAGTTTTTATATTTTTTAAAAAGTTGTAATAAAAAATTCATAATCAATTATTTACTTGGAAAAAAATTACAAAAAAATATGCATCACATCCGGCATGAATCCTCTACTTATATCTAAAATATTCTAAAAAAATATTATCATTTTATTGTGGTTAGGGTGGTCAGACATACACCTACTTCTTATTTTTTCCCTGAAATTTAAGTACCATTGCATTAAAATTTCAAATTTTCACTTAAATAGATCTTCAAAACCTAGTAGTTTAGAAAACTACATCCAATTTTTTATTCTGGCTCTACATATTTTGAAATAATATAGATAACTTATTCAAATTTTAATAGCCAATTTGCCTAACTCATTTTTGAAGTTTTACCACTTAAGGGCCTATTTTTCCATGATGATCTCGTATATACCTAAGTATTGGAGCAGCCTTCTAGTGTTTTTGCAAGTTTTTCAAGTCTATTTTAAATACAAGATCTAGCATTTTCAGAGACTAATAATGGATGCCTATGGAGGATCATGATAGATTCTATGTTGGAGATTCAACTAGCCATTCTTCCAAGCCTAATGACTTGTTTCTTGATTGATTCCATCTTCCACTGTTGTTCTATTTTTTTCCTAAGGAAGATACATTTCATGTTCATAACCTATTAGGGAAATTAGAGATCTCCTTTATAGGTCATTTCCATTTGCATTTTAGGAATTCTATTCTAACACATTTGAATAAGGTTTCTCCATATTTTATCTTGCATGATATTAGACACACTTAAGATTAGGGTACACACACATTTTCAATTTCAGATATATTCATTTTCATCAAGGTTTAATTACCAAACAAGGGGTTTATCCAAGGAAAACCCCCATAAACAATCAATCCAATTTCCTTTATTTTATAGGTCATTTTGCAGGTTTAAATCTGAAGACTTGGTGGAGAAGGAAGTACAAACCTTAAATCTCAGGATCATACTTGTAAATTTTAGAAATTCAAATTAAGACTAAGACGATAGTAAGGGAATCTTAGTCCTCTAGTTCAAATTTTGCAGAGATTCTTTCAAATCCTGTTGTGACATCTAAAGATTCCACATCTTCCTTGAAAAATAGCATCAGGACTAAGACAACAATAAGGGCATCTTTTTCCTCCATAGCATATTTAGACAACTTTACATTTCTAGAATTATTTTCACATGTCTAGACTTCCCAAGTACACATATCATAACTCCCTATTACATTATTTCATCATTTGCATTCTTCATTTATCTTGCATTACTAGGTTTTATAGGTTGGATGCTTATTTATCTTTTCCAAGCATTTGCTTGGTGGTGAACCCCTTAACACTGAAAGAACCCCCTCCTAGGTCCTCCTTGTTGAGAATTGACTCACCTTGTGAGGTTGATACTCAATCCAATTAGGGCTCCTAGGACATTATTGAATGATTATTGGAGAAAGGTGATATACATGATCATATTTTCCACATCAATTATTTTGGTGAACCTGACCCTTTTAAGCATTCATTTTCTAATTTGGATTTCATCAAATTTTTAGATCTAGATTGCATTGTTTCTTGCATTGCATCTTGCATTAGTGAAATTACATCTAGGGTTTCTCATATTTGTATAAGTGAAAGAGCATATAGGTTACAAATTTTCTTTCTTGCATCATTCCATTTCATTCAAAAACTGATAAGTGCATTGTTCATTGTCTTAATTGCATTTAGAAAAATTCTTATTGCATTCAAAATTTAAAAAAAAATGCATTAACTTTGCATTCAATTGCTTGTTACTAGTTACTTTTCCTTGCATTCATTTACATAGTTTTTTGTTTCTCAACATTAGGTCCCTAGGTAGGCAACCTGTGAACACTGTTATCAACTTAGATCTTGTTTTTTTTTCCTGAAAAAAACCTTTAATGGGACTAAAACACCCTTATTGGCATCTTAGTCCCTATGTAGTTTGAGGTTATAGTTTCCATGGTTACACAATGCAATTTTGTACTTTTGTTTGTTGTTTCAGTTTTTCAATTTACTATTTCATGCATTTTCATAGTTTATGTTTACAATTGCTCGATATTTAGATAGATCATTGCATTTTCATATATTGTTAGTTATAGAATTTATTTTACATTCATTAAAAAATCAAAACACAAAACAAAAAAAAATAAACTTAAATAAAAATAGATGTATGGTTACTTAAGCATGTTAAAACCCTTTTTCAAAGTTAGTTTAACCCTCAAGCCTTTTAGTAGTGATGACCTTGATATGTTAGATGAAGCCCTTGATGACTTCACGTTGCAAGTTTTTCCCACTAATGCTTGTTCAAACAAACCTAAACAAAGAGAAGTAAATTTCATCCAACCTCAACCTATTAGCGAACCCAAGCCTTTTAGTAGTCATAACTTTAATATGTTAGACGAAGCCCTGGAGGACTTCCTCTTGCAAGGTTCATCGAAAAAAGGCTTGTTCAAACATACCTAAACAAAAAGAAGTAAATGTCATTCAACCTCAACTTATCCTTTGTCCACCTTCAAACAAACCTCAACCTATAAACAAATGTGTCCTTATGCTTGAAGCACCTTAAGAAAATTTATCGCAACAATCGAATTATAATACTATTGCTCATACATATAACACAAGGAATAATAGACAACCTCAACGTAATCTCATTTAATTACCATTTCCGAATCCTATGTTTCTTAGTGCTCCTCATTTACCATCAAATAGTGGAAAGGAGTATGATCTTGTTGAACAACTTAAGAGTACTCCAACTAAGATTTCCTTATGGGATCTTATTCAAGCTTAACCTAGTTACCACACCATGCTTCAAATAGCTTTGTAGCAAGTTTTGGTTCTTCCTAATACAAATGCAAACAATGTGGAAACTCTAATACAAGGAATTATTATAGTTAATGTAGAAATTACCTTTCACCAACACGAGCTCCCTCCCTTGTAAATGTGAAAAAATATGATGCATTCATGATAATCGCTAGATACAACACCACAGGAATAAAAAGGACCCTTGTTGATAATGGCTCAGCTCTGAATGTGTGTAGTGTAAATATTTTAGATAAATTGGGAGTGGATAAATCAAAAATAAAACCTGACTCCCTATCAATTTGAGGATTTGAAAATATAGGAAAGCAACTGCTCGGTGTGATTACTTTACCTATTTCAGTCAGAAAGGCTACCTTACAAACTTCTATCCATGTTATGCCTCATGAACTAATCTTATTTTAGAAATACCATGGATTCATGAGATGCATGCAGTGCCTTTGACTCTTCATTGTATCATGAAGTATGTTTATAAGAACATGATATACCAAATTGAAATGACCTCGAGCCCAAAATTTGTTTGCAAATTGAAAAAGGAACTATCGGCCCTCTAAAAACATTAATTCCAACATAAAAAATGGACTTGATAATAGAGGAAACATAAGAGATGGAAACGGTGTCAAAATTAATAGATGATGATTGGGGTTCCTTGGAGTTCACACCATCATTCATGAGAGAATATATTATCACAAGAAAAGAGGATGAAAAACAAAAGCAACCAATGGTTATGTCAACAAAAAACTCGGGATAAAACTCACAAGTTACATCTACCTCATCTACTCTTGAAGAAGCCACAAGCTACACAAAAAAACTTGATGAGATAGACTATCAACAACCACCAAACTTAAAATAAATGGAAAAAATTTATGGGAGTGGTTATGAATTGTTGAAACAATTAGGTTATAGTGGAAAAGGATGCGGAAAGAAAGAACAAGGGATTCATGTTCCTGTAGAACCTAACACGTAAGAAACAAAAAATGGTTTGGGATACTATCCTTCTAAGATAACACAAGAAAACAAGAGACCTTCATTAAACATCAACAACATTACATGTAAACCAAAAATCAATCTCACTTTGAATCATCTATAATTGCTTGATATGAATTCTAAACCATAATGGGAATACTTTGAAGATGATGAAGCCTTGAAATAAATGCTAGGATTTTATGATAAACCATATACTCCTCCTCACAAGAAAAATGTTACATGTGCTATGGTAAGCACCAAACAAAAATATGGAGAAAAAGAGAACAGTGATATAGACATGAATAATGAAGAATACAATCCTAAATTTCTAAGATCAAATGAATTTCCTTTAGGAGATACCACAAATATAGCAATGGAAATCAATGATAAAGAGAAAGTCGTCAAAATAGGAAAATTCCTTGGTGATGGAGAACAAGAGGATATTGTAACCTTGCATCATGAGTTTTCTAAAAAAAATTCTTGGACTTATTCGGATATGTTAGGAATTGACCCTAATATTGTAACACACAACATAGTCCTTCCTCAAAATGCTAAGCCCATTAGACAAAAGATTCAAAAAATGAACCCTAAAATAGCCTTGTTAGTTAAGGATGAAATTGAAAAACTCCTTGAGGATGGTTTCATAAGACCTATAGATTATTCTCCTTGGATCCCAAACATTGTCACAGTCGCAAAACCTAACAATCGTATTAGGATGTGTACATATTTTTCATGATTTGAATAAAGAATATTTAAAAGATGAATTTCCCCTTCCTAATATTGACATGATAGTAGACTCGACTGTGGTACATACTTTGTTGTCATTCATGGATGGGTTTTCTTGATACAATGAAATTTTCATCTGTGGACACTAAAAAAGTACACCTTTTTCCTTGCTTGATTTGGGAATAATTAATGATAAATTGGACTTAATATCGCATTGGTCTAGTGTTGTTAGGTTTTTTACACATCCACATTAGGTATTGGACCCTTGTAAATTGAATAAAATGCACATCTTGTAAATGTGTTGTAAATGACTTTCACACTTTTCTAGACTTTTATTAGGCATTTAAGTCTAATGGACCTATTTTCCCCTTAATTCAATATTGTAAAATATATTTAATTGCATTCTCACATTAATCTAGAAGGCTTGTAAATTAAACTTGGCTTTAATCTAGTGTT
>VDFB02179234.1:15203737-15237278 GCA_007258455.2 Sequoia sempervirens
TAAAAGAACATAAAAGATAAAAGGACGAATGAGAATTAGCTGTTGACTGAAAAGCTAGATTTAAAATAAATAATTTCTTTTATTTTGGATTTTTTGGAGCTTTTGGAAAAAAGGGCAATATCTTTTATTTAATTGAAAATTTGTGAGTTTTTCACACATAGAGGAAATTGATTTGAAGTTGCACAAGAATTAAGTTTTCTGAATTCATTAGTTCTTCTGGGTTTCTAGAAAGGGATTTGCAATCTTTTGCTTGCATTATGTTGGAGAGAGTTTTATGAATAAAAGATTGGATTTGAATTCGAGCACGGTATTCTGGAGAGGAGATTTTGAAGTAGGAACGAGAAGCTCTTCGTAGAGGCCATCGGGATCAAGCAAGCATCATCAGATTCTCAAATAAGCGTAGGACTCTAGGTTCCACTTATTTTCTCCTTCAACCTTTTGTTTTAGGGAAAAATAAAAAAAATAGTTAAATATGACTTGTGTAAGGAAAAAAAACTTTTGATTGAATAGAAAATTACTGGGAGAGATTAAACTAGCTTTCTAGGAGTTATTGGTTGTTTTCAATTTGTCAAAACAAAAACTACATCTTCTGGAATGTCCAATTTGTCTATGTTGATATGAAAGAGAATACGTTATTTATCTGGAACAAACGAATCTTGATTTTATAAACAATCATATATATATATATAATTGTTTCTTTCATATAATCAATCTTTTATGGAAAGTGTTTATTTACAAATACTTATATATATACATGTGAGAATATATTTAATTCTGCCTTTCTGTTCTTCTGTACCTTGGACTGGAATATTGTTTCATTTGAACATATATTATTATATATATGTATATATACACAAATTTCGTATATATATATATTTATTTATGTTCTTTATATTAAAATTCTTTTGAAAATTTAAGGTCAAAATCGAAATCATGCCGAACTGCCGTCGGCGTCCGTACCTGTTAAGGACAAATTTTTATGTTTATTAAAAAATGATTTAAAATATATATATATATAAATTAAGGGGTTTTGGGGAGGGACGGACTAGCCGTACCCCCCCGTACCCTGGTGCGGCTGAGAGAATTCCGTGCACAATAGTCCTGGGGACTACTGTGTGCAGTCCCTGCAGGGACTGTCATGAGCAGTCCTTGCAAGGACTGCGACGACAAGCCTCGGTCCTGCCGTGAGTTTTGTTTAATCATTTTTTTCTTAGTTTAATTTTAACTTAATATATATATATATATGTGTGTGTGTGTGTATCAGTTGCATAATTATAATTAAATGTTTTTTTTTAACATAATACTATATGTATAAATATTAAATATATTTATAAATATAGATACATATTTCTATATATATGTATACCATTGTAAATGTTATACTAAATTCTTGTGCTTTTAAATGTGAGGTGATGAATTTTAAATAATATGGGTTAATAGGGAAGGGAAAAATGTTTTATATTTGATAGAGTAATTTGTGATTTGTAATTCAAAATTATAATTGTAATTAAATGAACTATGTTATCCTGGTGTGGAGGTTATTACGTTACTCTATTCTTTAAGTCTGTTTGACTTCCTTGTTTCCTTGAGTTATCGTTTTGATTTTTAATGTGGGAACCCTGTTGTCTTACAAACCCTTGTTCCAGAGGCATATTTTATATCCTTGGATGTTTATTCTTGTACTATTGCGATCAGAATGTTACATGATTTTGAGCTTTATTATTTGAAAGGGTTGTAAGAGATTGTTGTGACTTGGATTATGAGTTATCGCGAGATGGGTAATGCCTCGTATGTCTTTGTTTTGAGATATATGATTTATTCGTTATAGTACAACCCTTTCCTGGATTTGATTTAATGTTAAGAGGTCTTAGGGAGAGTGGCTCTTCGTGGGGGCCAACGCCTCGAAAGGAGGAAGAACACAGGATAACCCAGATAAGAGTAGTATAACAAGTGATTTAACCTAAAAATAGATCTTAGGGGGATGGGTAGTAAAACACACAAGATAATAAATATTGGATACCTCGTCTATGCATTAGGGCTATCATAGACTAATGATAGACTGAGAAGGCCGTGGTCGGAAAAGTCGTAACCTTGTCCCCATGAGAGGTTATCGGCTCCGCATGAGCTACCCTATGGTACCAATGCCTCATGTAGGAGGAAGGGCCAGGATATCCATAGATGGGCACTGACACTAGGAGGAAGGGCCAGGATAACCCATGAAAGCTATGCGATGACACTCTCCACTAGACACATGTTTGCCTTGTTTCCTTATTGCCTCTGGAAATGTATTTTGGATGTTGTATCAGTTCTTCTAGAATTGTATTATGTTCATTGTTTCAGTTTCATTTGTAAATGTTTTATGAATGTTCTTTCGTTACTTGGTCACTGGTTATTGCCTTGCTCGGATGTGATGAGATTCATGACTTTAAGTTATTATATTGACTCGTGAATGTTGTTGGTTATGTCATTGTAATCCTTGATGTTGTACTTGAGTTTTGTACTATATTGTTCTGTTGGAGTCGTTTGGCATTCATGGTCGTGATCTCTTCCTTGTCATCTCTGAGCATGGGGGGTGAGTTATTTATAACTCACATGGTTGGATGGAATGTGCTCCGCACCTGTTGGGTTCCCCATCAACATTCTATCTTCGCCGCATACCTTCAGTCGGAGACTGTTCTAGTGGTTCACTTTGTAATTCTGATATTATTGTACTTTGTATTATCCCACATGTTTGGGAAATTTATTGTAACTCATTATTGAGAACATGTAATCTAATGTTTAAATGATGATGTAATATGTAGGATCCTTTGTAACATTATTGTAAGAGATTCTTTATGATTGTAATATGTGATGTATTGATAATCTCACTCTTGGTTCATAGATGTACTTTTATTAATGGTTTTGTAATGTTATTGGATAAGTTGTTTAAATATTATCTTTTACTTTTGTTATTAGTTGTGTTGCGATGTGACCTCGCGTGCCCCAGAGAATGTAATGTTAAGTTGTTAATGTGCAATGTAAATGTAATTAATGTTTAATTGCATGTTTACTTTATGTTATTTAAAAAAAAAAAATTGGTTGCAATGTTTCTTCTCTGGGTTTGCACGACGGGCTACAATATGTCACATGCAAGTCAATATTAAGACATGTCATCACATCTCAAGCTTGCTCTTATATGTTCATGAAAGGTTAATGTTAGTCAAAGAGACAACAAGTGACATACAAGGGATAAAATTTCTAACTCCTTCCCCCACTTAGTGAAGGACAATGGTGAGCCTTAAGTGGATGATAACATGTTGCCCCTTGCAATGGATGCAAGACATGTAATAGTGAGAATGTGAGTATCCTACAACTATTACATGACAAGGAGCAACAATTAAGGTTATTTATGTGAATAAGAAAGAGTTTTGGTAGAGTCTTGTGTGAGAGTATTGATGTTGAGTGAATGTTTGGTGATCTTGGGTAAAGGAGAATAACCAAGACCATGAGTTGTTTGTTGTGTGTTAAGCTCTATATGGTTGTGGATACCTTGCTCTCGAGCACCACAACCTTTTCCATTATACCCAACTTGTTTCATGAAGTCAAACCCTTTTCCATAAAGTTGTTCTAGTGCTTTGGAATTAGGTGGTTGGTCATTATTGTGTTCGCCAAGGGTTATTGTAGAGTTTGTGGCATTGTTGAAAGTGGTTGAGGTGGATGCTTTCGAAAGGTTATCCAAATTTTACATTGTCAAGATAGTTGGTTGTTCTTGTTTCTCATCTTTCTTGTGTGTGAATATGTATTCGCCCATAACTAATGGTGTGAATTCTAAAGATCCCCAATCATCACCAAATAATTTAGATGGAAATTCCTCATCATTATATGTTCAATCTCAAGAGGATCTATGTTGGATGTTGGAATCAATGTGTTTAGAGGACTTGTAGCCCCTTTTTCAAGCTGCAAGCAACTTTTAGGCTCGAGATCTACTTCAACTTGGTAAATTTTATTGTTATAGACATATTTCATTATTCGATGAAGGGTTGAAGGCACTGCATTCATCTCAAGAATCCATGGTCTACCTAGAAGAAGGTTGTACGAAAGATTGAACAAGGAATGACATGAATAGGAGTTTTCAAGGTAACCACCCCAACTGTAATAGGAAAAGTGATTACACCGAGCAGTTGCTTGGTGGAATTATCAAATCCTCAAATAGGTATAGAATCAGGTATTATTTGTGACCTATCAACATGTAAGTGATTAAGGAGACTCACACCACACATATTAAGGGCAGAACCATTATCTATGAGAGTGTGTTCAATACCCGTGCGATGGAATTGAGCAATTATCATAAAGGCATCATGTTGTTTTCATAACTCCAAAGGAGGGAGCTCATGTTGATGAAAAGTAATATCAAGATTTTTGTTTTGAACAAGAGCTACCACATCATTCAGAGTTGTAACATTAGAAGTTTCACTTTGTTTTAAGGTTGTTTGAAGGATATTGTTGTAATTTGGTGAGGTATGAAGTAAATCCCAAAGGGAAATTTTTGCAGGAGTATTCTTTAATTGTTCAATAATATCATACTCCTTTGTTTGTGGGATGTAATGAGGAGCACTAGGTGGATTGGGTAAAGGTAAAGAGGGTGGGATTAGTTGCATTGGGTGCATATTATTTCAAGTGTTATACGTATGAGCAATAGTATCATCACTAGATTGTTATGATACATTAATGTTAGGTGGGTATAAAGTGTAGCATGGTCGATTAGAGGGATGAAACAGATGTGAGGGTGGGTAAAGGATAAGTTTAGGTTTATTTTGAGTTTTTTGTTTGTGAAGGTGGGTAAAGGGTGTAATGAGGTTGAATATTGTTAACATCTTGTAACAAGTGAGATTCTTCATTGGCTTTGAAGGGGATATTATCTTTGTCTTGGGTCATAATATCCTCCCTAGGAGAGTTCCTAGAAGAACAACAAACCATATGTTTGTGACAATTAAAGTTTGGTTCATCCAAAATAACTTCATTTCCACTAAGGGAGGTATCAATGGGTGAGTGTGCTTGGTTATTGATAATGGGGAGATTAGAGGAAGATTGTATTTGACTGTTAGTTGTTTCTAAGATCACATTCTCTCATTCCATATTTTCTACCTACTAGGAGAGCTTGTAATATGTTTAGCTAAGGGTGGATTTTGCAAAGTAGCTTTATCACAAGTATGAGGAGGATCAAGAATTGAATTGAATTGATTTGCTCAAGAAATTTTTCTGTAAGTGAAAGGAGATAACTAAGATTCTTTTGACTTTCATTGGTTATGTTTTCTAACAAATTATCTTCATCACAACTAGGAGAGATACTAGGATAAGTATAGATGTGATTATCATGATCATTTATGACTTCATTTCTTTGTTCCCTAATATCGTCCACAATAGGAGAGGTAGGGGAAGGATCATAAAGAGGGTTGTCATAGGTATTAAAGATTTGATCATTTAATGTCAACATATTCTCCTCACAACTAATATGATTGCTCACAAAAAAAATATCACAAATAAGGGAGGTGTTAGGATATGAGTAGAGACTAGGTAAAGTGGTGACAATGCATTCATTTGGTGTTGCTATTCCATCTTCATCATGATACTCAACAAGTGTACCTTCTTTCGTCAAGATACCTTCATCACGAAAATGAGAGATATCAAGGGAAGGAAAATTATGATCAACATTATTACCTATGTTTGTATTCCCTTCTAACACATCATCCTCACAAATAGGAGAGATAGGGGGCGTGTAAGTTTAAGACAAGCATTAACATGTTCATTCTCTTGCGCTAAGAGACTCTCATAATATTGACATGCAGTGAAGAAATGACTATCATGCTTATTAAATAACATTTTGAAATAACAATCTATGATAACTCAAAATGCAATATAAAAGTCTAAAATAAAATGCAATTTTTAGATAATAATAGACTGATTATGCTATGGGAATGCAAACTTGAAATTTAAACCATGCATGAAATGAGCTAAATGAAACTAGATTGGATGAAATAGATGATAAATAAATGCAACTAATTGATATATATATATATCTATAGGTTAAGTTACCAAACAAAAGCCCAAAAGCAATGTTATGAATTTTGTAAAGTGTTGTTTTAGGTGTCAGAAGGGACTGATTTGCCCTGGGTGGCAAATGAGTCCCAGTATGGATTTTTTTCAACATTTTCAGAACTTTGGGATTGATATTTATGTTTTCAAAATGCTATGATGTAGGTGTAAATGAAAAATTCAGAATTTCAAAAAAAAAAAGTGAATTTAGATGTCGAAAATGCAACCTAAATGCACTTTTTATGAATGCAAAATTTAACACCTAGCATGCAAATGAATCATGTAAATTCTAATGCAAGATAGATCAATGATGATGAAGGACTCCAAATCATAAAATAAAATTATTCAAATTTCAGGTTCACCAAAATGAAACGAAGAATTTTTGGAACCCACTTGCTTTGTAGCTCTCCTAGGGGTTTTCACCTAAAAGGAGACAGGTAGGCCAAAATGCATAATGTTTCATTCAAGATTAGTGTAAGGATGGATGAGAAATGAATTTGAAGTGTGTGTGAAGGTATTTGAATGCTTACAAATGAAAATGAATGAATGCAAACTACTCTAATGCAAGATGCTGGAAAACACAGTGTTGAATGGAAATATGAACTAGAAACTTAAGCAAATGAAAATAGAATTAGATGAGATTGAAAAGAGTGAACCTGGAGACAGATTGATGTTACTAGAAGGTCCTAGAATGTCTCAGAAAACACTATTAATGTCCACTGGGACTAGTTCACCATGCATGGCAAATTAGTCCTACTTCTGATGAAAAGTTGTGGAAACCTATTTCTGACTACCTAGAGATGAAGTCTAAAAAACCCACTTTTTAGGCCTAAAAATGGGACTCATTCACCATGGGTGGAAAATTAGTCCACCTATAGGAATCTTCAAAATTAGGAATTGATTATGTGGAGCTATATCTACACATCTACTCTCTACAAGTGTCCACTTCTAAAATTGTCGGATCTGGGTCTAAAAGTGACTTTTTGTGAATTTTTTGACTTGAATGATGAAGATATGAATTGAATGACTTTTAAATACAATCTTCAATGATTCCTAAGCCTCCAAGAATCCTAAATCTACAAACAAACAAGACAAAAGAGATATTTTTTGAATGTTAGGGCATGGGGATTTGCCTAAGTCAAACCTTGTTTAGGTAATTAAAACAAAATGATGAAGAGATGCAATGAAGAATGAAACAATAAACATGTTACCTTTTCATGATTATTTTATCTTGAAAGTATACAACATAACATGAATATTCATCTCTTAAATGCTTTAGAAAGCTAACTTGATGACTTCTAATGAAGAAACCCTAGATCGCTTGACTTGGATGAGAAGATAGATGATGGAATAATGATGAGAGATGTAATAATGAGTTTTTAGATGTAAAATTAGGGTAAAAACATTTATTTATAGACAATTGTGCCTTAGTATCCTATTAATACCTCATCACAAGCTGACATGAAGTAAAATTAATTCAAAGTTCACTTTATTTCCTACTCAAAGGTCAAAATGGGGGCCAGATAGGACTCATTCACCACACATGGTGAATGGGTCCCACCTGGATGGGACTTATTCACCATGCTTGGTGAAATGGTCCCACATGGTTATTCCAACACCTAAGAAGCCAAGCAATTAGCAAATAAGGTCTAAAATGCCATCTTGTCGGGTGTTTGATCAATTAAAGCTTCAAGATGCACAATATGGGTCATTTGGGACCTATTAGTGATGATGTAAATGTGAAATAGGGCTTGGGACACATAAATCAATGTGAAAGTGTGATTAAATACACTTTACAACACTAAAATTAGGTCAACATAGCCTAGAAGGGCACAAAAACTAATTGTGAATGTGTAAATCACAGTACAACACTAGTTTAGAGTTAAATTTATATTAAGAACCTTCTAGATTGATGTAATAATGTTATTAAATGCATTTTATAATGTTGAATTAGGGATAAATAGGTTAATTAACTCTAGAAAAGCATGAAAGTCCTTTACAAGACTTTACAACACCTTTACAAGACATCGTTAAAAGCATGTTATTCAGTTTGCAAGGGTCCAAGACCTAGTGTGGATGCATAAAATGCCTCACAATACTAGATTAAGGCCTCATTAAGTCTAATTAATCTCATTTCAAGCAAAGGGTCCTTTTTTCTACAACATAGAAGATTGTAAATGCCTTTGAAATTCTAGAAAATTTGATCTTTTGGCAAACTAGGACACTTACGCCAAGTTGGGAAACTTAGTCCCAGATCTGGGAGACTGCTCCAAAACCTGTTTCAGCCAAATGGGTATCCAAATCTACATAAAAAATTTACAAGCATGCATAGTGGGACTAATTCACCACTGTTGGGCTAACTTAGTCCACTTTGGCTTTTTAGAAAAGTCAAAAGTGGAACTTGTAGCTCTCGGTCTTTTGTTTTTGTTCCTCCAGGTGTCTAGTTCAGAAACCTTGATTTATGAGGTTGTAGGTGACTTTTTGTGTAGATTTTGACCTTTCCAATAGGAAGATGATTTTAACAAGTTTTAAATCTATTCTTCAATCAAATCCAAGCCATCCAAGCACCTAAATCTACAATCACGCAAAGGAAGAGAGAGAAAATGTTGATTGTTAGGGATTGGGGGTTTTCCTTGGTCAAACCCCATTTAGGTTATTAAACCAAAATGATGAAATAAGATAATAAAACATGAGACATAATGCAATTAGAAACTTTCCATGATGATTGATCTTGAATTGCTGCAACAATGGATGAATAATCTTACTCTTGAATACCTTAGAAGTGAGCTTGAATGCTATCTTGAATGCTTAATTCTTGTTTGCTTGACTTGACAATATGAATTAATGATGAATGGTGATTGAATTATAAATTAGGGTTTAAAGGTCTCCTTTTATAGAGAAGAGTTAAGTGAATGGCTAGAATAAGGATCATGATCAAGGGCCACAATTAAATTAGAAAATAATTTAATCAAGGGTGGAGGTTAATTAAGAGAAGAAAGGCATGGATAGATAAAGACTTGAGGTGGAAGATAAGATTAGCACAAAAAAAGAGGTTGTTGGAGAAAATTAAATAATAAAGATTATTTAATTTAGGTTGCCAACATAGGAGAAATAAATAAAATATTAATTTTATTTATTTAAAGAGAAAGGTGAGAACAAATAAATAGATAATTAAATAATTAAAAATAATTATTTAATTGGGAGATAAAGAAAGGATAAATAATTAAATAAATATAACATTTATTTGATTATAGAGAGAAAAGGATAACGAATAATTAAATAATTGAAATAATTATTTAATTATAGAAGAAGAGGGAAAAGCTAACTTTTGAATTAAAATAATATTTAATTAAAAAGTGTGGGGGGGAAGGACCATTAGACTTAAATTCTTAATAAAAGTAAAGAAAAGTGTGAAAGTCATTTGCAATTCTTTACAACAGCTTTACAAGACATGCATTTTATTCAATTTTCCAGGGCCCAAGACCTAATGTGGATGTGTGAAAAACCTCACAACACTAGATCAAGGTGATATCAAGTCCATTTTTTCGTCAATTAATACCAAATCAACTAAAGAAAAAGGGATAATTTTTCCGTGTCCACAATTTTTAACATTAAAAATGTTATTGAAAGACTAATTTATCAAGCATAAAATTAGGGAAAAACTCTTAAATACAACAAATAGACTCATCTAGTCGATATTGGCATGGTGTGATGGTTTAAAGGTAGCATTGTTGTTCTTTCCACCAAGGCTCAAACCCCGTTGGGGTGGTATTATTGAATGGTTGTATTCTAGTTAATAAAGTTCTTTTTCATTGAGAAAATTTATGAATTTAGAGATTTACAATGAATTCTATCACTATGCATAAGAGGTATTATTGGCCATGTGGAAGTCGGGAGAAGTAATATCCATAGATTCTATATAGAATTTTATAGATAATTTTTTAATTTTTTTATAATATAATGGTGCTTTGAGGGGTTTTTATTTGGAAGGGTTGTCCCTATGTGCATATTGTGTAGTATGTTAAATTTGTACATCTTGCAATTCTCATTTCAATCATCTTATATTTCATTTGTGATTATTAGTAGCCTAATATCTTAATTTCTAAAAAAACACCATCACCATCTCATTTGGGGAATGAATTAACTATTCAAAGGATTTACAAATACTATAGTGAATAAAAGAGAATTTAATTTTAACCCAAGTCATGTTGATAAGGATGATTTGGAAACTAAGTCCTTTCTAGTTGTTCCTACTATAAATAATACAAACCAACTAAGATGCAATGCCTAAGGAAATGAACCATTCATTTAGAAAAAAAGTGTAATGATTGATATGGGCATTGATAATATGAATTCGTCCTTCATCTAGTGGCATGTAGTACATATCATAGGAAAGTCTATGAAACCCTTGGATTTACTTGGTATTACTTAGGAGGAAGACATTTAGACACTATTAAGCTTGTTATAATTTATTTTTCGATATGGGTCAACAAGAGGAATAATATACAAGACTCACAACAATAAATTTGGTGAAAATATAAGAAAAAGAAAGAGGTTTGGTTATGTAATAGTCCTAAAATATTACTATCCATTCACAGAAAAATATCATTATAGATTAGGAGTGGTTTTAGAGGTGAAATAAAGAAAATTGGAGGATGATTAACAACATATCTAAATGATGTAAATAAATTAAATAGTGCTATGAATTATATTATATGTAGTAGAACATACTAGAGAATATGTGAAAATCGTAATGTATTAAGATACAAATATGTAGCAAAATCTCAACTTCTATTCATAAATAAGAACATGGATAAATACAATTATATGTTCATGCAAAAATATGAGAACGAAAATCATTGTGTTTAGAAAAGGGTTTGAGTATATTTTCTAATTTTCTTATACTACATGAAAGAAAACACTAGATATGGGGTGCATGTTGGTTTACAAAATGACATTTTGGGCTATAGTGATAGATCACTAGGATAGACTATATAACTACCAAGGCAAAGATATACTAGAATGGATCTCTAATATTTGTTGTGTCTAGTAAAAATAATTATAGTTGATGTTGACTCTTGATAGCCAGGTCTAGTGGTAGGATATTGTCAAGTATCAAAATCATAAGCTATGGAAAATATATTATGTGGCATTTTGTTATATAGTAGCTAAATTCAAGCTTGTATGGATCCAAATTCCATGGTATATGGCCTTCTGAGTTTCACTTTCTTTAGAAAACATAACATGTGGATGATTTTGTTTCTTTTGTCCTATGAATATAGTTAAATATAAAGTCAGAAAGGAAGAACATATAAAATCCATGTGTTGATAGTGCATAATGTAGAGATACATGTGTTCGGGATGCACAATATGAATATGTGAAATATTTGTGTGGCATGATGATTGGGGAGGTGTTGCTAAATCTATTGAATTTATGAATAAATAATTTGTAGGATGGTGTGGGTAACATGTGTGTGGTTTTAAGATCATAAAATTTATTTATGAGGTGCACATACTATATTTTTATTGTTTTTGAATTACATAGTTACGTAAGTCTATGGGTGAGACATCTTAGAATTGTATAAGAATGCAAGGGGTTTTTGAATGGAATATAATATATAATTGTTTTGAGTATATGCATGAGATAGAACATAGAACATTCACCATTTCTTGAAGAGAAATATTCCACATTACATTCATGTGTACATTGAATAAGATTGTATGAAATATAAATTAAAATAATAAAATGATACATTTGTTGTGCATAGATCATTCACCTATTCTCATGGTTTTATGTTCCCCATTATGGTGTTTTTGCATGGAGGAGACAAAATAGAAATAGAATTTGGAGTACACAACAAGAGATAAATGGTGTGTAAAAAAAGCATAATATGTTACTACTTTATTGATTTTCCTAATATAGATGTATCTAGATGCCATAGGATGTGGATCTTTATAATCTAGGGTGAAAGTTCAAAACCATGTTACACTTTGGGCCAAAAGAATATTTTCAAGAAAAAGTATTTCACTCAAACTACTTGGTGCCTTTGTGGCACAAATATTTTTAGTTGAGCATGTTTTCCTAAAACTATTATATTCGTATAATTTTATTTTAAAATTTGAACTAGAGTCAATTTTATGATAAGGGTCCTAAATACAATAGAACCCTAAAACCAAGGCTTCATTTTTCTAGGATTTCATTAGGATGCAAATGAACAAGGTGATTAGATTGACTTAAAAAAATGTAGGTGAGTCAACCATGTTGGAAATATGAATGAACAATTTAACCCAAACGAAGTTGTGCACACTTCAAAGGATCAACCAAGAAAGACACCATCGACATGAAAAAGAAAGTGATGCATCATGAGAAAGAAGAAAATTTTATCAAATGACAATATATGATGAATTGATCTAGAATATCTAAAACATGATGAGATAATGAGATGTGAGATGGTTTACAATGAATGTTCAAGCACCTTGTTTGTATAGGTAAGGTGAGAGGAGGTTGGATAATGACCTTACATGCAAAAATTAAATGCCTAATGCATAATTTTAAATGCATGAGTGAAATATTAAATGCCTGGATAACTATAAGCTAATTAATGAGTCATGGCCCCATTAATACTAGTTTCTAGAATGCCACTTAGGAAACTAAATCCTAAGTAAACTTATTAATGATGTGAATAAGTCCTCACTAAGAACTAGTTAGGAAATAACCCCATTCTCACCAAGAAATCATACCTAGACCTGTATCTTTGTGGGGGTTGGATATGAATTGGAATTGATTTTCTTTGATTAACCTAATTAAACTATGTGCCATAATATGAAAATGCAATATTTTGACAATCAAAAAATGATAACAGAAGTTTACAAGCAAATATGAGAAGGGAAAATCTCTATGAGCCTATCCTGTAAATTAAAAGATGGTTTGAATAGGAGGAAAATGTTAGCCAAGGGTGACTATGTCCTTGTAGGGGTATTTTGGATATATTTTTGCAATCCTTTGATTTTATATCTAAGATTCTTGATTCTACCTATAAATTTGTTAGATCACTGTTGGATAATTCTATGAGTTTTCATGGCTTGACAACATGTAGGGCTTTGAATGCAACAATGAAAAATGGATCTTCAAGCTTCCTTCAATCTTCTCCAAACCAGATATCTCCATGTTCAAAAAGAGAATAAATGGTGCCATTTAGGGGCTTGCTTGCAAGAAAGCTAAGGTAGAAGAACAACTTCCTAAACTAATCTTGAGAGGAGGACAATGCAAAAATTTACTATCTTTTCAGCAGTTACATAAACCTAAACAAAAATAATCATAAATATGAGCAGTTACATAAACCTAAAAAAAAAAAATCATAAATATTTCAACATACATGCAAAGCAAGCTTCTCATAGGAGTATCACCAACCATAGATCTAGAGGAAATATGATGACTATCAAACTCTCATAATACATCACAATAAATAGTTGTAATATAATGCCGTCATAAAATAGGGTTTCCTTCTAGGGAAAGTCAAACCAACAAAATATCTATCATCACATCTTAGACCTAATGATGAATGGTCTAGATTTACAATAATACAATATACATAAAATTTGGCTTTCAGGGGCACCTTGCTAAGGGGATGATACCCTCAGACCCCTCACAGGAGAGTACCCCCTTCCCCCTATGCTTACCTATCAACATTAAACCTTATGTAATTGCAAGGTTGAGACACATTTTCCCAACAAATCTCCCACTTGTCAAAGACCTTGGAAGATCAACAAGAGGGTGTATAACCATCATATCTTAATTGCTAGGGGTCAAAAGGCCCATAGACTATAAACACCATATGAAATTCTCTATTCTCACATGCTTAGTTAAGGAATCAAAAAAATTCATCAAATTATCTACCTAACTAGCTTCACCCCGCCATCTTCGATCATATCTCTAACAAAATGATATTTTATTTCAATGTGGTTGGTCTTGCCATGAAATGTCGAGTTCTTAGCTAGACATATCACACTCTGAATGTTGTAATAAATTGTCACTACACCTTATTTTATTCCAATATATGAATATAGTATATTAAGCCAAATGGTGTCTTTACAAGCATGAGTAGCCACCATATACTCAACCTCAGTAGTGGAAAAAGCAACCACAACCCGTCACTTGCTCATCCAACTAATTACACCACCAAATAAAGTAAATACATAAGCATTCATAGATCATCTACTATCAACATCACCTACCTAGTCTGAATTCAAATAACCATGAATAGCAAGGGAAACATCATCTTCATTCAAATTACTATGATAACACAAGGAATACTCTAAGGTATCGCATAAATATTTGAAGACCGTTTTAATTGCATCCCAATGAACTATACCAAGATTTGACATATATCTAAAAAGAACTCCCACTTCTTGGGCAATGTTTGGTATGGTACAATCCATAACATACATCAAACTTCCAACTGTACTTTGGTAAGGAACTTTCTCATGTCTTCCACCTCTAATGGAGATGCTTGACAATATAAAATAGATAAATTTGTTCCAACTGAAAGAGGAACACACAATGGTCTACAATCCTATATATCATTTTTTTGTAAAATTGAATTGACATAATTTTTCCAAGCCATAGCTTTATGTTCACTCTATCTCTTTTATTTTTCATTCCAAGAATGTATCTACCCACACCAAGGCCTTTCATTTAAAATTTACTAGCAAGTTGAGATTTCAGTTTTGAGATCATAAATTTTCATTTACTAATAAATAATATATCATCAACATATAATGCAATAAATAGGAAACGATCACCATTAGTTATTATAGTAAACACAATGATCTGATTTAGAATGCTCAAATCATAAAATTAACACATATGTATCAAATTCCGGTACCACATCCTAGGACTCTATTTTAGGCCATATAAATATTTCTTCAATTTGTAAACTAATTTACTTTTACCTTTCACCACATATTGATATGGTTGTGTTATATAAATATCCTCCTCCAAGTCACCATGAAGGAAAGCATTTTTCACATCCATTTTATCAACCTCTAAATCATAAGTAGCAACAACAAAAAGTAAAAATCTAATGGATGTCATTATTGCAATGGGAGAAAATATCTCACCATAATCAACACCCTCAACTTGAGAGTAACATTTTGCAACCAACCTTGCTTTGTAATTCTTAATACCTCCATCTGAACCAATCTTTATCTTGAACAACCATATGAAAACAACATATTTTCTTCCTTCAAACAATGGTACAAGATCTCATGTGTCATTCTTTTTCAAAGCTGTCATTTATTCATCCATAGAAATCTTCTAGGATTTTGCATCATTCATACCTTATGCCTCTTCTACCAATATGGGTTCATCCATATTAAAGTATTTAAAGCAAAAATACATCTCCAATCATCAAGTGAATCCCTTTTAAGTGGTTTTCTATGCCTTGTAGACCTATTAACAGGCTAAGTTGGAGGCTCTTTTTACTCTTCTGGAGATTGAGAGCTAGATGCGCTCTCCTCAACTTCTTGTCTATCCATGGGCCTCAATTCAACTTTCTCAAGTGTAGAAGGAAATTAAACCACATCTTCCTATTTACTCTGTTTTGGTTGCAATTCCATAGAAGAAGTCTTAGTTTCTCTAAAAATAGAGCTTCTACTATATATTACCTTCCATGCAACAAGATCTCAAATCACGTATCCTTTCACACCACAACTATATCCAATGAAGATATATTTTATAGCCTTGTTCTCTAGCGTTGTTCAATTCTCCTTTGGAACATGTGAATATGCATCGCAACCAAAAACTCTAAGATGTATTAATGAAGGCTTGTGACTTGACCATGCATTTAGACCTCTTATCAACAAGAGCTAATGTAGGAGACCTATTCATCAAGTAATAGGTAGTGGCAAAAAATTCAACCTAAAACCTTTGTTCTATACTAGCACCACTTAACATACTCCTAGCCTTCTCCATCAGTTTCATTTTCATTCTTTCTACAACTCCATGAAACGTGTAGAAGGGAAAGACCCAAAATGGACTACACACAACACCAGGAAGAGGGACACACCTTATGGATCCAAACACACATTTAACATGGTCCTATACACTCTTAACAATGCTGATCTTCAATTGAAAACATCTGCATGCTTCATAAATTCAAATTAGGTTGGCCTTAAGCAAGAAAACATGAAAATTGTAGCATGTCAACCTTTACAAAATTGGTGGTACTCATGAAAGGTTAAACATTACTTGCACTTCTCCTAGATGAGTCAACATAGCCCATGCAAAATATCCAAACACTCCTTGAACTTTGTACAACAAATTATTTATGGTGCACACCTTCAACATACCTCAGTCGGTCAAGTGAAAGCATAACCTAGTAGAGACTTCATTTTGAACCACAACTTGTTCCAAAGAAACTAGAAAAAATCTTGCAAAGAAACATAAAACATCACAAGATCTTTAGGAACACACTCCACCAGCCAATTCACCACTTCATACAACAATAAGTTCACGTAAACCAACAAACATCAAAACTAGCCACCAGACAATATAGTCCTGCACTTTGTCATTCTAAACTTTCTCTATAGAAAGAAAAATGGTATGAAACTTTGGATATAGGACCTTCACAAAACAAAAACCTAAATTTTGATTTGCACATCCAAATTTAAAAATGTAGAAGAATGCAAAGCCAACTTTGCACCACTATGATCATTCTCATAGAAACAACACATCTCCAAATTGCCACTTCCAAGACACCTTTCTAATAATCCAAAAAAAATGAAACGTGGATCACACATGATATGACAACATATAAAGTTGACTTCCCAATCATAGGAGCAACACAACAAAAGCGTAGAGATGTAGAGCATCTCATAGAGACTCTGGAAACAAAATAACCAAATGCAATACTGATAACCAAATTGCAACCAACTCCAACATTCTTTTGACATCAATGATAGCCAAACTCACACTTTTGAAATCAATGACACCCAGACTACAACAATATCCCCCTTTGATATTGGTGGAAAAACTAATCTAACATGTACACTTCACCCCCTTTGACATCAAGGGAAAAGGGAAACTTTATATCCTCCTTTGAATTCTCCCCATTAAGAGACAAGCTCTCCCCCTAAGGCGTACAATCCATACCCTCTTCTTCAATTTTTAAAATAGCTTACAAGCTCCCCTATTAGCAACAACCACTATTTGCTCCACCTAAGAGGTAGCCACCATTAGTCTGGGAAAAAAAGATATAGCTTGAATTACTCCCCTAACCAGATTCACTAACTATGCATCTAGCAATGAGGGGAAATTACCCTTAACTTCTGCCAAAGATACTCAGATGTATCCTTTGCAAGAGCCTTTGTGAAAATATCTATGATTTTATCTTTTGTAGGAACATACTCCAACTTTTGCAAGGATTATTTTACTAAAATAGAACTATAAATTACCAATTAAAATAAACTGGGTGCACCAATTGTAGTTGATTCTTCTGCTAAAACTTAAGAAAAGTATAAAAAGTAATTTAAATAAATTGAAACATGATTTAAAGTCAGTGGGAAGCTCTAGAATTCCCAAGTCCTATATTTTGGTGCATGATTTATGTATCAATCTTCATTCACCATCACACAAAATTTTGACATCCTTCAACATTGGCACAAATTTGGGAATCATGTTGTTATTGAAAAAAACAAAATATTTGATCAAGCAACAAAAACAACCTCCACCTTGTCTTCAATTACTTTGCAAATTTTTTAGTCCATGCTAGTACCAGTTCGTTCATCTTCTTCATTGATGGTCCTTGGTGAAATTGAATTCTGACCTTTTAATCGAAGGTGGTTTTTTCCATTTGTTGTATCTTGGTGATGGATTCCAGCTCTTCTTGAAGAGATTGGAGTTTCACCTTCATTCTGACCATGTTGTCTATTCCCTCTTAGGTTACTTGTCCTTGCATCAAATTATCCAATTCTTCAATCATATTTTCTTGTTCTCTCACTAACATAGGAGTGTCCTAGAACGTGCAGCCCAAGTTCTTTATTGATCTATGAATTCCATTCATCACTTTCTCTACTTTATTCCTATCATTCTTCAATTTACCTTTGCATTTATTCAAGATCTTAGCTCTAAATTCTTCTACCCTTATCCAAACATGAATTAATTTGTGTTCCCATTCTTCAATTACCTCTTCTTTAAGCAACTTCTCTTCTTTAGTTTCATTCATTTGTTGGAGGATTGGGATATACTCATCCCACAACAACAATTCCTCATCAACATTTAAAGAAATCTATTGGCCATGACTATCTTAATAGCTAATTGCATGGTAGGTTTTCACTAGTTGTTTCAAAATAGTTTCCGCCAAATCCATAAAATTTCCCTTCCACTATTGCATAGCTGGAATCCATCTGTCAAGGTCTAATAGCTTAATCTCACCTTTTATCGAAGATTGAAGTGAAAACTCAAGATCCTTATCATCTAGAGGCCCTATGAGATTATTGATGTAGGCAGTCAATTGTTTAACTTGAGCTTTAAGCTCATCTTTTGTGTTCTCATCATTTTGTATTCTTCTCAAAATGGTAGATATTGACATCTGTAATGACTTCTACTCTACATCCCTTGTTTGTACCCCCAAATCCACCTAAAATAATTGGTAATCATTAGCTGTCATCTCAGATTCCATTTTATCTACCAAAGTGATTGCAATCTCAACTATTTTGTTTCCTTGTTCATCCATTGAGATGGTAGAAATCCTTTGAGCCTTCTTCCTTCTTCTTCCAAGAGACTGGAAGGCCTCTGATAGCACTATTAATCTTGGCTTTGGATTTTCTATGTATGTCCTCTATTGTTTCTTGATGGTTTGCTTTAACCACACTGGTATTGCAACATATGTGTCTCTTGGAGGGGTAGAGATTTTCTTTGTATCCTAAGATGTACAAATGTTTACCTTTGTCTCATCTTAAATTTTCTTTTCTTCTTCCCAATCCTTTACTTGGTGTACTTCCTCACTTTGAGTCCTCTCCTTCGCAACCTTTTCTTATTTTTGATGTAGCTCCTCAACAACTTTCTCTTCTTGGTTGGCATCTTGTCTAACCTCTTGTTGTTTCAATGCCTTGTCTTGAGCAATATGCTCATCCGTGTGAGGTCCTTCTTTATTTACTTCTTCGAGTAACACTTCTTCAACATTTCTATTAAGGGTAACATTTCAAGACACATCACCTATTTCCTTTTGAACTTCCTCTCCTTTGGGAGGCTCCTTCTCCTCTTCCCCTTCTTCAACATCTTCAACAAGAACACCTTCTCCGAGAGGAAGTTAAACTATTAGGAAGGGAATAGTTGGAGGTGAAGGATAATATGGTTGAAGAGGTGTCTCATTCTTTGAGAGTGATGGAGGGGGACTTGGAAATGGTGACTCATGAGGATGTGTAGAAGATTATGCTTCCTCAATTCCTTCCTAAGCCACTATTTCCCTGGTCAATATCCTGATTCTCCTCTTCCAATATAGCTTCTCGGCTTTTGGATCATCTCTTCCTTAGAAGAAATGTTGTTTGGCCCCATTTCCTTCCTTTTATTCCCTTCTCCATTAGCATGGTCACCCTTGTCTTTCTTCTTGGTTGAAGGGGCACTAGAGGAAGGTTTATCATGCTCTTTCTTCATAGTCACTTTAGTCGATGTTACTCCTTCCTTATTCTCAACCTCTTTTGGATTCTCTAGTGGTTTGGCCATGAAAAAAGGTGTACTCAACCAACATTCAGAGAGTGAGACCACCTATGGATTTCTATCATTAATATTATTATTCTCCTAAATTGAACAATCCACATAATTTAATATGGGAATATCAGAGATCTTCTCAACGACATAGGATGGATCCAAAACCCATCCATCTTCTACTTGTTCTTTGGGAGTCCTAACTTAGACCATGTCTCATTAGAAATATTGTCAATCAACAATAATATTTCAATCTCACCTCAAACTCATCTTCACGGTTCACCTAATGATTTTCAACTTTGTGTTCATGGATGAAGTATGCACCCATGACTTTGTTGATATTTCCAATGGGGTCAAATATAACCCGATCATCATTGTACACATCAAAACTATACCTAGACATCTCAAGCTCTACATTTTTAGCATTTTGTGTATTCACAAAAGAATATACTTCTATCTATATTAGAAAACCATATTCATGCTTATTTTTGTTGCTAATGATCTGTTGTAATTCAATAATCTTCCTACAAACCTCTAGTAGAAGCAACTTGTTTAATGGATATCTGGGAAGCTTGTATGGCATCTTGTGGAAACCTGCCACTTTGACATAGGTAAAGGTTGTTTACTAGATGAAATAGTATCCAATCTCTCCAATCACTTTCATAGCTTCAACGGATATCCTTTTAGAAAATTCTCCCTCCAAGCCTTGAATTATCATATAGATGAACTTATCATTCACAATGCCAAAATGGTGGAAGTGGGTTTGCAACCCCAACAGGGGTTAATGTTGATTTAAATGGCTACTTACCCTAGCTCATAAGATCCCATGTTGGTGAGTCCTAGGAATGAGGTTTATGAAACCAATAGATATATAAGGTATGAAGTCATGAAAAACCTGGTGGATGAAAGAACATTGCACATTTGCTCATGAATGGTGTCACTTATCAGGTGAGCCCAATCCATCTTCTTGTTGTGAGCAGAATTGATGATATTAATAATCTCAACATCCAAGGATACAAATCCTTTGCATTAGGTCACCCAAATACCCATCTCAACAACATAATCAGGTCCTTGAAATCTTCTTTATACTCACTTTTGTGTTGTATCCTTGCCAATTTGGAAGCCACCCTCCTAGGTTTCTCTAACAAGTGGTCATTTATGTAACCCAAATTATCAGTTGTGGAATCCTCAAAGTACTTGAATTCCCTTTACATATCTACTTCTTCATATTTAGGATGAGAGGGGATTCTAAAAACCTTCTATATCATTTCAGGGCTTAAATCAAGTACAATTTATCCATTGGACCCCTTGATCTTTCAAGTGTTGGGCACATGTCAACACTAGTTATGGAGATTGATTAGTAATTTGGAAAGAAGTAGCCTCCACTAAACCTAACTTAGAGAGAGCCCTAGCCATGGGAGTCCTAACACCATATCTATTGACCCTTCACTTGAACTCTCCTCCAAGTTGATATTTCCTAGGTTAGTGTCTAAAATATTAGTGTACGTACGAGGAGAACATATTGGAGGGTGGATGATAACCTTTGAATTGAAACTTGATTTCATCAAAATCCTTAGCTAACATCCTTTCTGCAAACACAAGTATCATATATTTCCATTTACATTCTTAAGGGAATAAAACTTGTAAAACCAAGCAAGTTAGATATCATAAACATTACATTTCAAAATAATATCCTATTACAAAAATATCTATAAGGTTTCAAGGATCGGCTTTTAGGCTCACTTATTACCTTATACTATTGATATGTTCATATTGAAAGGTGGAAAATTGTTTTGCTTCCCTTCTAAGGTTTAGGACCTAAAAGGAAAATTTTCACTAACTTTCACTCAAGAACAAACCCTTGAGATCTTAATGCAAAAGTGAAAGAGATCTTGCAAGAGGGATGTTCTAGGGGCTAAATATGATCTAATGAGGGGTTCACCACCAAGTTTAAACTTAGAAAAGATAATAAAATGCAAGATGCAATACCAAACCCTAATTGAATGCAGACTAACATTAAATGACCTAGAAAGATTAATGAAATGAAACAAAAAATTGAAGACGGAAAGGTGTGCACCTGGGAAACTGGAGATGGCTGAATGGACGTCTAAATCACTAGAAATTATGCTTTTACTATTGAATGGGACTCATTCACCAAGCTAGATGAAACAGTCCTCTTTTTGAAAAACTATGTAGGAACAAGTTTATGCCAAAAGGGTATTTGAATCTACAAAGTCCTAAAAATTAACTGAAATTGGGACTCATTTTCTAGAAGTGGCGAATCAGTCTAGTTGGGATTTTTTGCAACTTTAAAATCTAATCTTGTTCTTCTCTGTCTACTCTTCCCTTCTTGAGCGATTTTCGGACCCAAGTCCCTGAATTGCAACCTATAGGTCTTCTCCAAGGTTCTATAAGGCTTGATGAAAACTTTGACAACTTTGAATGATTTGCAACTTTTCTCCAATCTTGCTCCTTGGGAAATCTGCAACCTAGACCTACAAATCACACACAAAGGAGATGGGAAACTTTTGTGGGGTTAGTGGATAGTGCTTTTCCTTCTTCAAAACCCTTGTTGGAAATCAATCCTTGAAATTAAATCAAATAATAATGGAGAATGATGAATGAACAAATAACAATGTTGCAACTCACCAAACCCTAACAATAAGGTGTTGCAAATATGCTTGTAATGGCTGCAATGGATGTAGACTTTGACTCTTGCTTGAATGATGTTGATCTTGAATGAAACACTTGTTTGAATCACACAATCCTACACCATAATTGTTAGCTCTAAAACAACATGATTCATGAAATTCTTGACATGATGATTGATTCTTGAATACTACTCTAAAATGCTTCAAAATCTACTCTTGAGGACACTTGAATGGTCTTGTGAATGCTTGTGAACACTTGATTGCTTATTAGATTTCTAGGTGAAAATATGAGTGAAAGAACCTTGTATTTATACTCAATTATGCAAGAATTCCCGAAATTAAAACACTACAAGCTAACATCAGATCTAGGAGAATAAAATCTCGCCAGAAATTTGAATTTATTTTAATTTTGGGCCACATGGGACTCATTCGCCCAAAATGGCGAATGAGTCCCATCTGGCATAATTTATGGGACCAAAAATCAAATGTGCTTAGAAAGGTGTGAAAATAGGTTTGGGACCCAAAAATCTAGGTGAGACCCATTTTCCCAAGGTCGTGAATGAGCCCCAAATCGCTAAATCTAGGCCACACAAGCCAAAAACACCTAAATTATGATTGGATAGTGATTGGTGTCAGGATTATCTTTGAAAAGATGCATTAAATGAGGCTTGTAGATGAAAAATAGGGCCAATTAAAGCATAAGAAAGCCCAATTATTAATGACAAGCCTAGAAAAGTATGAAAGTGTGTTACAACACTTTACAACACTTCAAAATAAGGAAAGATTAATGTTTATTTTAATTAAAAAGGGGTCTATTATGTTTAGAACCTTAGAAAAGTGCACGAAAGTGTGTTACAACACTTCACGACACTTTAGAAAGGTACAATTTAAATCCATTCGTTCACAAAGGGACCATGACCTAATGTGAATGTGCTAACCACATTGCAACACTAAATCAAGGCAACATGAAGTCCAATTTCACAAGGAGGGCCTAAAACAAGTGTGAAAATGTCCTCGACAACATTTTTGATGCTACATTTAGCCCTCAATTTAGTGAGAGGGTGAACTTGCTTAAAACTCACACTAAATTAGACAAAAACACATCAAGAGGGGTTCAAATGCACCAATACCAATAGGATGGGATGATAAAGATCAAGAGGGGTTATCAAGCCCCTAGGATCAAGATCCCATGGCAAATCAGCATAGGCACAAAAAACATGCACACATGCTTGAATGATAAAGAGCAACAACAAAGCACAAGAATACATTGTCAAAGATGAAAAAGAGATAAAGGTAAAAGATAAAAGAGAGTCAAATCAAGCATTGTTCATTTGTCCATTGTGATGTGGATCAGATCTAGGTTGTTTGTCTAAAAAACACATACTCACTCTGAGGTGATGGAACTTTAGGTTGTCCGTCAGGTGAGAAGTCCATAAAGGTGAGAAACATACACTCATGGTTGGTATGCACTCACACACACATGCAAGTGGCTATGGGGAAATTCATGCCTCGATCGGGTTTCCCGCTAAAAATATATCAAAGTTATACCTACTGATAACTTTAGTAAGGTGCCACAAAAAAAAAGATTTTCAAGCTTCATGAGACAAGAAAAGCTTTATATGCTTGGAGCTCATGAAAAAATAGGATGTCTCCACAAGCATGCAAGTTGTATTATACAAGGTGTCCATATAAATGCAAATGCAACAATGAGGGATGTTCAAAGGATTTTTTATTAGTTCATGCGAGGTCTTAAATTAGGGAACATTGTGCCTTATTTATCTAAGAGATGACCAATCAAAGAATAAAAGATTCACAACTTAGGGGATGCAGTGCATCACATCAAGCCACTAAGAGGAATGTAATATTCTAAGAGAGATCACACTCATGAAAGACATCATACCCAATGTCATCCACAAAGTGAAAAACACATCGTATGAAATTAGAAAATTGCACCATGAACCATGAAACTAAAAAATGCAAAAGAATAATGCCAATGTATGCCCCCACTTTAAAGAAATTGCTAAACACCACATTGTGAGAAATTACTTTAAAGTAGAAAATGATAAATGCTAACAATAAAGAAGACATGCGAGCTAACTTGGAAAGCCCAATGCCAAGTCATATGTTTCAAGATTAAGCTACATCATGTAAAGGAAAGAGAAAAGAGAGGGGTTGCCCCAAAAAGAAAAATCCAAACACATAAGGGATCTATGGATTTGGGGTCAGTATGTTCTTTGCTACAATTTTTTTTGTTTTAGAGAGCTCAAAACTATCATCATTCCCCAAATACACATAGAACTGGAAGAATGACACAAAGAGAGCAAAAACAAAGAAAAACCTTTCGAGTCAACATGGAAGAAACACAAATGTCTCAATGCCTTGCGATATCCCCAAAAGGAAAACACAAGACAAATGAAAAGAGAGAATGAAAAGAAAAGATTTTGGGTCAACATGGAAGAGACATAAATGTCTCAGTGCCTTGTGTCATCCCCAAAAGGAAACCACAAGACAAATGAAAGAGAAAAAGATTGAAAAGATAAAAGATTGACGACATAGAGAAGAATGAAGGTACAAATAGAGGAATGTCACAAAGAGAGAGAACATCAAATAGAACATGACAGGGGATCACATTACGCACATGTAATCATATAATTTAAGGAAATGAAAATGAAAAAATTAAAAAGACTAGTAAGGCACATGCGATTCAACCTATGAGCAAGTCATCCACCTCCTAGTCTCAGTCTTTAGAAGCGGAAGGTAGACAATGAAAAATGCATTACTAGGACAAGGCTATCTACTTCTTGCCCCCACTAAGTGCAAGACAAGAATGAGCCGAGGTAGGTTATGGGAAAGGTCATGTAATAGTGAGAATAGAATGTTCTACAACTATTACATGACAAAGGGATGTAAAATGTTGTTATACAATCACTCGATGGCAATCATTTCCATTGAAGTGAAAATTGTTCAATACTAATTTGAAAGCACAACACTCATTAGTACTATGTGCAAGAGTTATGTGGTATCAACAATGTGGAACTTTTGCATCTTTAGGATATAGTATGAGCCTATTTTTTATTGGTGCTAATGTTATGAGTGCTTTGTTCAAAAGAAATTGTAGTTTCCTTTCACTTTCAGGTGGCAGATAAGGGAACTTTAGTTTTTGTAACTTGTAGGGCCTCATGTGCTTGCTAGATTCACCAATTTCTCTAGATGAGATTAGGGAAGGAGGTCTCGAGATGATATTATCCTTATCATTGTTATTGCTATGACTCATTGGTTGTTCCTTAGGAAGAAGGACATTCATATCAGGAGGAGAGTCTACATTTACCATACCATCACTATGAAGCCTAAGGTATTCTTTAGGAGGTCATATGTTGTGAGGAGGATCTTGATATCCTAACCCATTTTTGTTTTCATTAGTTGGTATTTTCTCTAGGAAATGATGAATGTTAATTTTGCTTCTTGTTTCACATCCTTGCTTACTCAAGATCGTGAATCCTTTTCCATATGTCTCTTCTAGGTTGATGGGGGTGTTTGTTATTTTGTTGTCATAGAATGGTTGAGTATTTTATTATTTAGAGGAACTAGGTTCACCTGTTGTAGGGAAATTAGGTTCAAATTTTGTAAGGTTGTTAAGACAATAATTTAGGAACCTATTCATGTTGTCATCATCTTCTCCAATGATTTCAACATCACAAGGAGGACATGCATTAGGAGTTGAAGGAGGATGAGTTGGTTCAATTTTTTTAGGGTAATTTCCAAAAGCACAACTTGACACATCCACTAAGGACTTTAGCAACATTCAAATATTACTAAAGCACATATCCATGTTGTAAATTTCGTATTCTAAACTATGCAACAATGTGAAATGAAATGCTCTAAATGCAATTTTGAATTTAAAAAATTCTCAAGATGAATGAATTTAGACTTTATGCAATGAATTGAGTGAAAGAGAAGATCTATAAACTAAAACATAAAGAAAGTAACAACAAATAGAAACTCAGAAACTAAATTGTAAATATGAGAAAATGCAATGCATAAATGCAAAGGGATTGATTTTCCCAAGGTGGCGAATGAGTCCCAGTGATGATTTTTGTCAAAAAATTTCATAAATTTTTAATTGAATTTAATGATTTTTATGTATCTTGATCTTTGTCGAGATGCAAATGCAAAATTTGAATGATTTTCAATAAAATGAGATGCAAAAATACAAGCTAAATGAGATTTCACTAATCCAAAATTTGAAACCCTAGAATGCAAATCCTAATGCAATGTTAATGCAAGCTAAATCTAGGATGATAATGCACTCCAAATCAGTAAATGAAATGTTCTAAATGTAGGTTCACAAAAATGAAAGGTGGAAAATTGTTTTGCTTCCATTCTAGGGTTTAGGACCTAAAAGGGAAATTTTCACTTTCACTCAAGAAAAAACCCTTGAGATCTTAATGCAAAAGTGAAAGAGATCTTTCAAGAGGGTTGTTCTAGGGGCTGAATATGATCTAATGAGGGGTTCACCACCAATTTTAAACTTGGAAAAGATAATGAAATGCAAGATGCATTACCAAACTTTAATTGAATGTGAACTAACACTAAATGACCTAGAAAGATGAATGAAATGAAACAAAAAACTAAAGACAGGAAGGTGTGCACCTGCAAAACTAGAGATGGTTGAATGGAGGTTTGACTCCACAGAAATTGTGCTTTAACTAAATGGGACTCATTTTCCAAGTTGGGTGAATTAGTCTTATTTCTAGAAAACTATGTAGGAATAGGTTTCTACCAAAAGGTTATCTGAATCTGCAAAGTCCTAAAAATTGATTGGAACTAGAACTCATTTTTCCAAGTGGCGATTACTCTAGTTGGGATTTTCTACAACTTCAAAAGCTAATCATATTCTCTTCTCTGTCTACTTTTCCCTTCCTAAGTGATTTTCGGATCCGAATCCTTGAATTGTAACCTATAGGTTTTCTCCAAGGTTCTCCAAGGATTGATGACAACTTTAAAAACTTTTAATGATTTGCAACTTTTCTCCAATCTTGCTCCTTGGGAAATATGCAACCTATTCCTACAAATCACACACAAAGGAGAGGGAAATTTTTTGTGGGGCAAGTGGATAGGGGTTTTCCTTGGTCAAACCCCTTGTTGGAAATCAATCCTTGAAATGAAATCAAATAAGAATGGAGAATGATGAATGAGAAAATTAAAATGTTGCAACTCACCAAACACTAGCAATAAGGTGCTACAAATATTCTTGCAATGGCTACAATGGATGTATACTTTGACTCTTTGCTTGAATGATGTTGATCTTGAATGAAACACTTGCTTGAGTCACAAAATCCTACACCACAATTATTAGCTATAAAACAACATGGTGCATGGAATTCTTGACATAATGATTGATGCTTGAATGCTACTCTAAAATGCTTGAAAATCTACTCTCAAAGACACTTGAATGGTCTTGTGAATGCTTGTGAACAATTGATTGCTTATTAGATTGTTAGGTAAAAATATGATTGAAATAACCTTGTATTTATACTCAATTATACAAGAATTCCCGAAATTACAACACTACAAGCTGACATTAGATCTAGGAGAATAAAATCTAGCTAGAAATTTGAATTTATTTTAATTACTCATTCGACCAAGGTGGCGAATGAGTCTCATTTGGCATAATGTATGGGACCAAAAATCAAAAGTGCTTAGAAAGGTGTGAAAATAGGTTAGGGACCCAAAAATATAGGTGGGACCCATTCATAGTGGTGAATGAGTCCCGGATCACTAAATCTGGGCCACACAAGCTAGAAACATTAGAATTATGATTAGATAGTGATTGGTGTCGAGATTATCCTAAAAAAGATGCATTAAATGAGGCTTGTGGATGAGAAATAGGGCCAATTAAAGCATAAGAAAGCCCAATTATTAATGAAAATCCTAGAAACATGTGAAAGTGTGTTACAAAACTTTACAACACTTTAAAATAAGGCAAGATTAATTTTTATTTTAATTAAAAAGGGGTCTATTATGTTTAGAACCTTAGAAAAGTGTGAAAGTGTGTTACAACACTTCACAACACTCTAGCAAGGTATAATTTAAATCTATTAGTTCACAAAGGGCCCAAGACCTAATGTGAATGTATCAACCACATTACAACACTAAACCAAGGCAACATGAAGTCCAATTTCATAAGGAGATCCCAAAACAAGTGTCAAAATGTCCCTAACGACATTTTTTGACACTACGCATATTAATGTTTAACTTTGTTGGTGTGGTTATTCAGGTGTCAAGAATTGAAGTTCCCTTGTATTCTTTACTTTAAGCTAAAGTTCATAAGGTATGAAACATTTTAATTGAGCACAGAGAATAGAAATTCCCCTTTACCTCTTACTCAAAAGATCAATTCTTTTTATTGAGTTTTACACCATCAGGCATCAGAGGGGAAAAATATCCTTTACCCTTTGCCTACAATGACAATTCATGTTTTAGGATTGATCAGGTATCGGGGATCAAAGATCCCATTTCCCCTTTTGTTGTGTGTTATTGGCATAATGTAAACAATATTATTGACTCATGAAGTATAAAATTATTTTGAGGATCAGGATGTGGATCTTCACCTTTCAACTAATTATTAAGTTCTCTCATCAACTAAAGAAGAATCTTGATTCTTGAAGTCTAATTTATGTTCTATTCATCCAAATTGATCCTTTTGAAAAAAGATTCAATGGAGGTACACTTATCATTTTTACCATTTGAGTGAAATTAGTTTCTCCTATTGGTGAACTTCAGAGGTCAGGGTTCCATCATACCTCCTACCTCTATAAGGAAGCATACAAATGACACCCCAACACGGTCCAAAGTCTGAAATAATCATATGAAAACATAAATTTGGGTTGTGTTTTGTTATGCATAGTCAGGGATCGAGGTTCAAGGCTACTCTTTACCCTTTGCACCTATATAAGCAGCAAGTAGTAGGTATTGTTGATACCCAAAGTCTGAAAGTTATTACCAATCTAGCTAAGCCAAAGGAAAGATCACAGGTCAAGGATCAAAGTTTCCTCTTACCCCTTACAAATTTTGTTGGGTATGCAACAAAAGGAACTTGTGAAGTCCAAAACCTAAAATGTGCTTTGAATGTTAAGGTATAAACTCAAGCCGAAATTTAAGGAAGTCAAATGTTTATCATGCGAAAGGAAATTTTGGAAGTCCACATGCCTCAATGAAATGTTCAATGCTTTTTCAGATATCAGGGATTGGGCATACCCCTTACCGCTTCCACATCTATAATGAACTCAACAAGAGATAAAGCATGAGGTTCAAAGGTGTTAACCATTTCTAAGGTATGATTGAGGATTAAAGATCTGAGTTTCCTCTTACCTTATACAAATGTAAGTTTAAGTAAGAAGTAGGAGGAAACCATGATGTTTGAGGCTCGATAGTTACTAATCTTAAAACATTCATCATCAAGTAAAAGGAAGACTTGATTGATTGATTGTCAGTAAGTAGAAAAATTTATCCACAACCTTCTCTCTCAGAAAGTGATCCAATTGATATGTGCTTGGTTCTAGAATGTGTAATGCCCCATCTTGTAACCTAAAGAATGATGCATTTTCTACGAAAGTGTGATAATTTTTTTTAAAGTATAAACACTTACTTAACTAATCGCAAACATTCCCTAAGTAACGCGATGACACACTACTTGAAATTCCCATAGATGACTTTAGTATTTAGCATTGCATATATATTAATTCACATAACTTAAAAAGCATACATTGTATAACATTTGAATTTCATCATTGAAGGTATAACATACACAAAAGATTCTTTTATACATTGCATTTGAAATAATATTACAATACTTATTCTCTGAATGAGGTAGATCAAATAATAATTTACAATTACAAGTTACAAATATTCTCCTCATTAACAATTGAGGAGTGTTACACAAATACAATTTTCCATTGTTTCAAAAAGAAAGTACATAAATCCACATGCGAGCTCTCCATCCAAGAAGCACCCATTGCCATGATCAAGAACTGGGGACCCAATGGAGAAAGGTGCATGTTCCACCCAACCATGTGGTACCCGTAGGTTCACCCCCCATGCTAGGAGATAGTAATAAGGTTCCCTAGACATAACCTACAAACCCTAGACACAAGTAAAACCAAAGACAAATCACACAAGTATAAACTTAACTTATTGGTTACATTGCTTCTAGAATTAGGATAATCAAACATGCTAAGTTCACAAGGTTATTGTTATTCTAGGTGGAGTGTCATCACAATGTTGCATAGGTTACCCTGGTGTTTCTTCCTAGGTTCCGGCCCCCAACTTGGGTTACCCTGGCAACCTCTTACGAAACCCGGCCCCTCATGCAAACTATTGCGGAATCGAATATCTTTTAAGATAACAAGATATTGACTTTGCCATTCCAGGCCTTCTCGACTTATTCTCAAGACTAAACTAGCCTTTGAGTCTATAAGTGAGGCATAATTAATCCATTTAAATATTTTAGAATACCCAATATGTTGATTTAGTTTTCTCTGATTTACTAACTCTACATGAGTTACCCAGACACCACTTTGTGTGTCAGCCCTCACAAAGAGCCACTCCCCTAAAAATAACACAAGGAATCTAAGTCCTCTAACTAAGGTAAACAAAGTGCACATATTCATACATCAAAATACCAATCATAAAACAATAATTATCACAGCCTGTTCATAGAACCAGGTTTCTCAAAACCTAACAAAATCATGTGCACTACCCTAGTTAACTCAAAGGATAGAATTTAAACAATAACAACTCCCACATTAAACAAACTTTATCTGGAAGACTTGTACTTCTAATACATTCCCAATTTGCCCAATAAAAGAGAAAATACAATTTAAAACAATCAGGCATAATGAACATATAACTTTAGGATTTACTAAATCCATTCAAGTCAATAAGAAATAGAATGAAATTAAAATAACTTGATTAAAATTCTTTTCTCATTATTAAAAGAAATAGTATCAATTAGCCTAAACTTAGCTTTCACAATTTCACATAGAAATAAATACCAAATTTTTCTCTTTCAATCTTTATAGACTTAAAACTAATCAATCTTATGCATTTAAACATCTAATTATTATTATCTCATTTAAATACTAAAATATTTTCTTTATACTATAAATTATATAAATATATATAAATACATACATATATATATATATATATATATATATATATACATATATATTTATATTTATATATATATATTAAACCAAACACTAAATCGAAGTTTTGCCCCTTTAAAGCATCAAAGTTTTATTTTTAAAGAAAATATTTGTTCTAAAGGTATATATGATCAGTATTCACAAATACTGCTGCCATTCTAAATGTCACTCGGTGAGGGGAAATTGGGTCGGCCACTTCCACAATGTCAGCCTCTACATGGGCGGGGTTGTAGTAGCTCCTCAAGGCCCCCAAAATGAATACCTTTTTGGTGACCAAATACAAACTGCTGAACTACCAAGTGGCTTATTTCACATACTTTTAAAAAAAAAAAAAAAAAAATAGCAAAGCTAATTCACTGCATCGAGATTTCATAATATTCTTACCAAGAATACAAAATTTTCACAATCCAATTTATATATGAATGTATATATATATATATGTGAAAATATATATATATATATATATATATACATTTATAATTAAAAGATAGATAAAATACTAAATCAGGTATTTACTTTCAACAGGGCTTTTCATCAAGAAGTTTGAGAAATTTAGCAGTATACACAATTCTTCCGAACAATTTCTAATTTAATAACAGAGGGTTTCAATTTCTTCTTCCAAATAAATGATTTCCTTCATAAATTATTTACTCAAACTATTTTCTACAGAGACTATAATAGAGGTATATTTTTAATCATAGCTACAGAGAAGTAACAACCTACAAATCTTTTTTTTTGAATCTTTTCTTTTGTTTTCCCTGTTTTCTCTATATATCCTTGTTTTCTTGAGATTTACATAGAAATTAACAAATCCTTATAGAAAGATTACCAGTAACCATTTACCGAGAGGAACAAGAGTTTTAACAAAATAAAATTTCTTCTACAAGTAATTTAAAATTTATTTACACAGACAATCTTTTCCAAAGTAACAAATTTAAATACACAGGAAAATACTTGTATTCCTGTAGCTTCAGAAACTTGTCTGTAGAAGAAAAGATTTGTTTGCCTGATGCGTGCAATCTTCAAAGCCCCTCCAGAACACCAATATCCAGAAGAAAACAAATCCCAAAACTAAAAGCAAAGAACTTCTACCATAAATATTAAGCAAATCCCAGAGGAAATCACAAAATTTACACAAATCAATGTTTTATTTCCAGAACCCTATTCTTTTAATTTCCAGTGAAGTAAATTCTTGTTTTCCCCAAATCTCATAATATCTTTCGAGAGGATCCTCAGCAAGAAGCAATTAATTTTAACTACCACACATGTCGAGAAGAAAATATCTTCTAACCACCTCTCGGATGATTCTTTCTTTCTTCCTTATCAAGAATTCATACATTTAAAGAATTTAAAGAATTCAAATTTCAAAATACAATTTCCTTTTCCTTATTTAATTTTAATTTTATATATATTTAAAATTTCATTCCCAACAAAGCAATTAATTTAAATTTAATCTAATCTTACAAATAACGTAACTTTAATTTTATTTATTTATTTATTTAATTAAATAATTTTAATCTCAATGATTAAATTACTTAACCAAATAAACTAATTAATTAATTAAATAAAATGTAAAGCTTTATTTTCAACATTTAAAATTGATTTTAAATAAACATTAAATTAAAAGAACATTGATCTATCATTAAATTAACAAAATTTTCTTTTCAAAACAATTAATCCAATCAGGCACATACGAGACAACCATAGACACCAGACTTACACTGACGACATACTATGATTGGGTTTGAGACTAAACTAGGAAAAACTTTGTTACTACCTCCCAATCAACATTTCCGTTGAGTCTTGACACGCTCAAACCTGAGTAACCAGGTGGAGTCAGTGTCATGTACCTACAATCCTACAGTCAAACAAATGACATACATATATATATATAATCCATTATA
>VDFB02179234.1:15237378-15264801 GCA_007258455.2 Sequoia sempervirens
GACGTTTGTGTTCTAACATTGGTTTTGATGCAGGGCAAATAACAATTTACTGTGACAGTCAGAGTGTTATAAGTTTGGCAAAGAACCCTACTTTCCATGCTAGGACGAAACATATAGATGTACAGTATCATTTTGTACGAGATATGGTGGAGGATGGAAAGGTCCTTTTAGATAAAGTGGATACTCTGGAGAATGTTGCAAATGCATTGACGAAGCCAGTGAGCACAGACAAGTTCAGGTGTTGTGCTAGTTCTATGGGCCTCAGTGCCCATGAATTTTGGTAAGTTTTGTTGTTCCCTGGAGGTGGTTGTGTGATCTTCGTCAAGTGGGAGATATTTGGAAATATGTGCCTCAACCTCACAGGTTGAAACCTCTGAAAGAGCAAAGTCGGTGTGACATTCCTTTTGTCTGGTCAATTGGCAGTTTAGTAACCTTGTGGTTTGTACAAGTCGCCAAGACAATGCTTCTATCTTGCCGACTGAAGCTATGACTGTAACTTGTGGTGTTCGGTGTAACCCTCTGCTGAGTGGGTTGGTCTAGCCAACAGGCCATTCTTATCGGATATCAGGGAGACTCTAGGCGACAAGCGGTGTCGGGGAGACTCATGGCGACTTGGAGTCTTTGGAGTAAAATGGAGGTTTCGCTATGAACTCTTGGTGACATATGTTTGTCTCACCGATGCTCATTAGGGTATCATGGAAGCCTCAGAAAAAAGTATTGCTGATGGTTCATTCTCTTGTCGCTCGGTATGACTTGAAATTTCGTTGTAACCTCTTGGCGATAGCGATAAGTCTTGCCAACTGTTGGACATTTCAGAATAACATGAAGGCTCGGTATGATCTCCCAGCGAAGGATGATAGTATTTCTGATGGGAATACTCTTGTTTATGTGACCTTTGAACATCGGTATGATGTCTCATCGAATGGTGATTGTCTTGCTGATGAGAATGCTGAGGTCGATATGCCTTGTGAACTCGGTATAACGTCTTGCCGATAGTGAGGACTCCTGGTGATATCGATGGCGGGGGTTTATGGCATCGGGGAGACACGGTTAGTGTCTCACCAACATGCGACAGAGGTTGAACACCTTTGAATGAGTGAAATACCATCCTACGTGGTGAGTTCTCAACCAATCAGAGAAGCCGAATGGGAACCGCTAGCAGCTAGACTGTTGTGGCCGTTACTAAGAGGAAGATCAACATACCATGGGTGACATGGATATACTCTCAGATTGTAGATGATGTTCGGTTCGGTTGAATAGTGTGTTGAACGGGTCGGTGTGTGACCAGTGTGTGTGAATTTAATTCAGAAAGAATTGTAAGATTTTGTACAAGGTTGATCAAGGATTATGTTGTTGTAAACTAACATTAGAAAGATAAGTCTGATCTTTGTATGTAAACTTCATAACTGTAATACAAAGTGACTTCTCTTAGTGTGGCAGGTTTTTCTCCCATAAGGGTTTTCCCACGTAAATCTGGTGTTCATGTGTGTATGTAAAATTCTTTGTTTCTGTTATTTACTTCAAGTGTATCTTAATTGGACTGTAATTGAAAATTTAAAAGCACCTCTTCATTCTTCCCTATGTTTTGAACATTAGGAGAGTTGTTTCTGCACCTTATCTTTCCTTACAAAAATTGTGCTTGTACTGCTGAATGGGACTCATTTTCCAAGTTGGGTGAATTAGTCTTATTTCTAGAAAACTATGTAGGAATATGTTTCTACAAAAGGGTATCTGAATCTGCAAAGTCCCAAAAATTGATTGGAACTAGAACTCATTTGCCTAAAGTGGCGATTAGTCTAGTTGGGATTTTCTACAACTTCAAAATCTAATCATGTTCTTCTCTGTCTACTTTTCCCTTCCTAAGTGATTTTTGGATCCGAATCCTTGAATTGTAACCTGTAGGTTTTCTCCAAGGCTCTCCAAGGATTGATGACAACTTTAAAAACTTTTAATGATTTGCAACTTTTCTCCAATCTTGCTCCTTGGGAAATCTGCAACCTATTCCTACAAATCACACACAAAGGAGAGGGAAAATTTTTGTGGAGCAAGTGGATAGGGGTTTTCCTTGGTCAAACTCCTTGTTGGAAATCAATCCTTGAAATGAAATCAAATAAGAATGGAGAATGATGAATGAACAAATAAAAATGTTGCAACTCACCGAACACTAGCAATAAGGTGCTACAAATATTCTTGCAATGGCTACAATGGATGTATACTTTGACTCTTTGCTTGAATGATGTTGATCTTGAATGAAACACTTGCTTGAGTCACAAAATCCTACACCACAATTATTAGCTATAAAACAACATGATGCATGGAATTATTGACATAATGATTGATGCTTGAATGCTACTCTAAAATGCTTGAAAATATACTCTCAAAGACACTTGAATGGTCTTGTGAATTCTTGTGAACAATTGATTGCTTATTAGATTGTTAGGTAAAAATATGATTGAAAGAACCTTGTATTTATACTCAATTATACAAGAATTCCCGAAATTACAACACTACAAGTTGACATTAGATCTAGGAGAATAAAATCTAGCTAGAAATTTGAATTTATTTTAATTTTGGGCCACATAGGACTCATTCGACCAAGGTGGCGAATGAGTCCCATTTGGCATAATGTATGGGACCAAAAATCAAAAGTGCTTAGAAAGGTGTGAAAATAGGTTTGGGACCCAAAAAATATAGGTGGGACCCATTCACAGTGGTGAATGAGTCCCAGATCACTAAATCTGGGCCACACAAGCTAGAAACATCAGAATTATGATTGGATAGTGATTGGTGTCAAGATTATCCTCAAAAAGATGCATTAAATGAGGCTTGTGGATGAAAAATAGGGCCAATTAAAGCATAAGAAAGCCCAATTATTAATGAAAAGCCTAGACACATGTGAAAGTGTGTTACAACACTTTACAACACTTCAAAATAAGGGGTATGCGCAGGATCATCATGGAAAAAATAGGGGCCTTATGGCAAAAATTGTAGTAAAAAATTTTTAGAGTTAGGGCAACTGGATCGTAGGGCCTGAATGGCATATTATGGTGGGGAAAAATATGAGAAGGAATGGAAAATTGAATGGCTCTTAAACTACAGGGAAGGTTTATTTAAAAAAATCTATTTGTAGTGAAAATTTAGAAATTTCAAATGCAGTACTAAATCATGAAAAATAAGTGGTGTGTCCGCTCAAATCCACCCTGTCCAATAAATAAAAAGATAATATTTTTTACAATATTTTAGATAAGCAAGTAGAGGACTCATGTCCCCATGTATGATGCATAATTTTTGTAATTTTTTCCAAGCAATACTAATTTGACCAGAATCTACAACTTTTAAAAATTATAAAAACTCGTTTGTCTGACCACCTTAACTTGGTCAAAACTTCATGAAATTCATTAATTCTTTTTTTAATCCTATATTATGCGAAGCATAGAATGTTGCACATGTTTCAGATTCAAAAAATATGATACCATTTGAAAGTTATAGATGTTTTTCAATCAGCCTATCAATTAGGACTTTACTCGTAATTTAAATAGAAAATGAATAATAATAATTTATTAAATTCAAAGTAAAACATATTTTATATTGGTGGAAAGCTGATAGTATCCTTTAAAAACCCTTTTTGTTTCATCAATTTTGGGTAAAAAAAAAGTCGTCAACCGCATACCCTACAAATACCCATCATATTGCCACTTTTTGGCCCATCATGATCCTACACATATCCTAAGGCAAGATTAATTTTTATTTTAATTAAAAAGGGGTCTATTATGTTTAGAACCTTAGAAAAGTGTGAAAGTGTGTTACAACACTTCACAACACTTTAGCAAGGTATAATTTAAATCTATTAGTTCACAAAGGTCCCAAGACCTAATGTGAATGTATCAACCACATTACAACACTAAACCAAGGCAACATGAAGTCCAATTTCATAAGGAGAGCCCAAAAAAAGTGTCAAAACGTCCCTAACAACATTTTTTGACACTATGCATATTAATGTTTAACTTTGTTGGTGTGGTTATTCAGGTGTCAAGAATTGAAGTTCCCTCGTATTCTTTACTTTAAGCTAAAGTTCCTAAGGTATGAAACATTTTAATTGAGCATAGAGAATAGGAATTCCCCTTTACCTCTTACTCAAAAGATCAATTCCTTTTATTTAGTTTTACACCATCAGGCATCAGAGAGGAAAAATATCCTTTACCCTTTGCCTACAATGAGAATTCATGTTTTAGGTTTGATCAGGTATCAGGGATCAAAGATCCCATTTCCCCCTTTTGTTGCAAGTGTTATTGGCATAATGTAAACAATATTATTGACTCACGAAGTATAAAATGATTTTGAGGATCAGGATGTGGATCTTCACCTTTCAACTAATTATTAAGTTCTCTCATCAACTAAAGAAGAATCTTGATTCTTGAAGTCTGATTTATGTTCTATTCATCCAAATTGATCCTTTTGAAAAAAGATTCAATGGAGGTACACTTATCATTTTTACCATTTTAGCAAAATTAGTTTCTCCTTTTGGTGAACGTCAGAGGTCGGGGTTCCATCATACCTCCTACCTCTATAAGGAAGCATACAGATGACACCCCAACACAGTCCAAAGTCTGAAATAATCATATGAAAACCAAAATTTGGGTTGTGTTTTGTTATGCATACTCAGGGATCGAGGTTCAAGGATACTCTTTACCCTTTCCACCTATATAAGTAGCAAGTAGTAGGTATTGTTGATACCCAAATTCTGAAAGTTATTACCAATCTAGCTAAGCCAAAGGCAAGATCGCAGGTCAAGGATCAAAGTTTTCTCTTACCCCTTACAAATTTTGTTGGGTATGCAACAAAAGAAACTTGTGAAGTCCAAAACCTAAAATGTGTTTTGAATGTTAAGGTATAAACTCAAGCCGAAATTTAAGGAAGTCAAATTTTTATCATGCGAAAGGAAATTTTGGAAGTCCACATGCCTTAATGAAATGTTCAATCCTTTTTTAGATATCAGGGATTGGGCATACCCCTTACCACTTCCACATCTATAATGAACTCAACAAGAGATAAAGCATGAGGTTCAAAGGTGTTAACCATTTCTAAGGTATGATTGAGGATTAAAGATCTGAGTTTCCTCTTACCTTATACAAATGTAAGTTTAAGTAAGAAGTAGGAGGAAACCATGATGTTTGAGGCTCGATAGTTATTAATCTTAAAACATTCATCGTCAAGTAAAAGGAAGACTTGATTGATTGATTGTCAGTAAGTAGAAAAATTTATTTGCAACCTTCTCTCTCAGAAAGTGATCCAATTGATATGTGCTTGGTTCTAGAATGCATCATTGGATTCTTGGAAATATTGATAACATGTGTTATCACACAAAACATGAATAAGCTCAGCATACTTTATTTTGATATGCTTTAATTTTTGCTTCATCCACAACACTTGTGTACAAAAAAATGTTGCAACAATATACTTTACTTCTATATTGGACAAGGATATTGAATGTTCCTTCTTACTATGCTATAAAACTAATCTATTTCCTAGAAAGAAAGCACCACCACTAGTACTCATTCTATCATCAACAAAACTAGCCTAATCAACATCAATGTATGCACTCAGATCAAATTCATTACCTTTTGGATACCATAAGCAATAATCTAGAGTAGATTTCAAATATCAAAAGATTCTCTTGACTATCTTCACATGAGTTTCTTTAGGAATAGATTGAAATATCCCAACTAAACATATTGTATGCTTGATATTAGGCCTTGAAGTAGTTAGATACAATAGGCTTCCAATCATAAATCTATATAGCTTTTGATTAGCTAGGGGAGACTCATCATCTTTTCTCAAATTCCAACTAGTAACCATGGGAGTACTAACTAGTTTGCAATCTTCCATTCCAAATTTCTTCAACATCTCCTTGACATACTTTTCTTTCAAGAAATAAAAATACCATCATCTAGCTAAGAAATTTGAAGATCAAGAAAGAAAGAAAAATCACGAATCATAGACATTTCAAAATCCTTATATATCTCCTTAGAAAACTTCTTGCACATCACATCATTTCCACCAAAGATAATATCATCAACATACACAACAACTATCAAAATTATTTCATCCTCAATCTTGAAGTAAATATTACTATTTGTGGTACCTTTTTGGAATCCTTGCTGAAGCAAGTACTTATCCAATCTTGCATACCAAACCCTAAGAGCTTGTTTGAGACCATACAAATCCTTTTTGAGTCTACACACCATGTTTAGTTCTTCTAATAACCAAAGCCCATTAGATTTATGTATGTAGACTTCCTCTTCCAAATCTCCATTTAGAAAAGTTGATTTGACATCCATATGATATAAATTTATGTCTTTGTGAGAAAAAAACAAGAAACATTTTGATTGTTTCCATTATTGCTACTAAAGAAAAAGTATCCTCAAAATCAATACCTTCTACCTATGAATAGCCTTTACAAACCAATATTTCTTTCTTTCTTATAACTTCACCATCTTCATTCAACTTGTTCCTAAATACCTAATTAATTCCTATCACATTCTTGTCAGTAGGCCTTGGAACCAATTCCCAAGTCTGATTCTTCTCAATTTGATTCAACTCTTCTTCCATTTCTTGCAACCATCCTTCATCCTTGCTAGCATCAACAAAGATTTTTAGCTCTACCTTTGATAGTAAACATACGTTTACTTGTTCATTTTTATTTGCAATCCTTCTTCTAGTTAGCACTCCTTCATTCTTATCACCAATGATCTGATCCTTTGAATGATTTCTTTGAACATACTTTGTAGGGTTCTTACTGAGCTTTTCTGGTGTTTCTTCTTTCTCTTCAACTTCTTCTTCTTCATCATCTGAGTAGGGAGCTGCATTAGATTTTTGTTCTTCAATTGCATTCATATTTTGATGTAGATCTTCATTAACCTTGACATTAGTGCTTTCAACTATTCTTCCTACTCTTTTGTTTTAGCATTAGTATGCTTTACTATGAGATGAATATCCTAGAAACATACCTTCATCAACTCATAATAGTTAGTATGCTTGAATCAAATTTCCCTAACACATATTCATCTCTTCTAATATAACATTTTCTTCCAAAAACTCTAAAATGATTGACAGTTGTAGGTCTTCCATACCACAACTCATAAGGAGAATTATTGTTGTTCAGTCTCAACAATTATTCTAAACATATACTACAGTATGAACTACTTCTCTCCAATAGACATGAAGAAAATTTTCTTCCATTAGCATGGTCCTTACCATCTCTTGAACAACCCTATTATTTCTCTCCACAACCCCATTCTATTGAAGAGTTTTAGCAATAGATAAATGTTAGGAAATATTGCATTTAACCCATGATCTTAATCCATTTCCTACATAACCCATGAGAGATAAACATGTATACAAGTTGCCACAATGCATAGATCAAATAGACAAGCCACAAGATAACACAAGATACACCCTGGGAAAATTGTCTTGTGGGAAAAACCCAACCTCCAAAAGCATCCATACTCCATATTATTTAGTAATAAAGCAATACAAGAGTTAAAATAAATACCTCTGAAGCATCAATCCCTCCAATGCATTCCCATATGTCCAAGCATGAATCCACACATCCTATGCCATGATTCACAAATGCACTCCTGAAGAAGACTCAATAATGATAGTTAAACCAATCAGCCAACATAAACCACTACATATGTGTTTGCTTTTATAGATACAAACTCACACAAAATACTAGTGGTAAGGTGAAACCATGTACCACAAAACCATGTGAATACAAAACCACTAACCCCTTATTTAATATTGGGTACTAAGACCTCACTTTAAATTTAATATTTCTCCAATATTAAATTATTATCGCATGTCTCCCACACATTAAATAATAATGCAATGTTACAATAAAACATCAAGTGGATCCCAAATAATTACCTAGTGTGAATAACCACACCACCAAGGTGCATCACAACTAAAAAATTATTTAATTACAATATTATAATAAATCAATTTATGTAATGGTGTACAACACCATATCCCAGCATTCTCCCACTTGTTGTATACATTGCATAAGGGATCAATACATGAAATACATCATCATAGCCATAAATGAAACCACATGAATCTCCAACATGCTCTAGTGCTCCATCAAGATACCTACAATAAGAACAAAATGACCACCATCTCAAGCAAGAACTCCTCTCATCCTCCAATGTGTCACCTATAGAAGAAAAGGAACATGCCAAGGTGAAGATGCACCAATCCATGCACACAAGCATCAAATACACGTGATAACAAAGGATCCAAACAAGTTGTTGTCAACTAAAAAGCCATATGATCTGAAATAGCATCCAAAAAAATGCTAATACATCCAACCATCCATACCTCTAAGGTATCAATACATCAATAAACCCATGCCAAGAACATATGAAACCTGTAAACTACAATCAAAATCTCCCTGTATCAAACCTATCAATGAAGAACATACATATCCAGGAACTCCCACTGCATAGGTAATATCAAAGTATATCAAGTCTACCAATCAACGCTAAACATCAAGGTGTGATAAGTAAATCAAAGAATGAAGTACCAAGAACAATAACAATGATCTCCACACACAACCCAATGAGGTACATAATATCTTACAACATGTTGCCACCATCCTCCCAAAAGCACATGTACATGAACATCCAAGAGAAACCATGAATAGAGAAACCTGTAAACCATAATGTCCTTCTACCAACACCTCAAAAGTGTACTATTGTGTCAAGTATGATCTCCTGATAACCCCAAATGAAAAGCCTCAACAACATCCATAACACTCAATCTCATAGATCAAGTACAACATATGAATCAATGTAACAATTCCAACATGGATGTAAGCCTCTCTAATCAAGAAGATCAAACTCAAAGTAACCATCTCATAACAATCATCATCAAAGAATGATATCATAAACTCAAATGTACAAGGAGATAACTATGCCATAACATCCCTAAAAATGAATCCTCTAGAACTAACTATCCATACCTCAATATCCATATCTATGAAAGATAAAGCATATAAACTCATGCTAAACAAATCCTCAAATGAGTATCCATAATCAACCATCATGAAATAACTCAATCTCATGAGAATCAAAGGATGAAACATAACACATTTGAAAGATATAATGGGAAAATACCTCTCAAATAATCAACTGCCAAGTAGACCAAGAGTGGGGAATTAGAATGCTCCTCTAGGATAACCAAGCCATCATGAATCACTCCAAGAACAGTCTCCTCTATCGATCCATCATGAACTCATGTCCATAACTAGGTGAAGGCTGCTCGGTCTTCCTGCTGAAACCTCCAAAGAGTAACCATCTCAAGCAAATGTCTCTAATCACAAGAGAACTCCAACCATCACCTACATCTCCAAGTATCCCCAAGAACCTATAACCAATCAATACATGCCAAAATCCAAATGCAACATAGCACCATCATGAAGTAATCAATAAAATGATCAATGTACTCAATATAAAGAGAATCACCATGATCAATGTCAAAGCTCCAACTGCATAATCAATAAGCTATCATAACAACATGATCTAACCATCTCCTCCTAGGAGATCATATGCACCATAACATACATCCCGGTCTCAAGAGAACATGTTATATGCCAAAATATAATCTAGAATCAAGAGTATATCATGACATCATAACAAACAATCTAAACCAAGAAAACATATACCCAATCACATGACGATAACCATACCAATGATGCATCCACGCCACTGCCAACAATTCCCACTGAAACATGATACGAGCTACAGATGGAATCATGAATAACATCCTCTCCATGAAGATCATCCAATTCTACACACACTCAACTACAATGTCAGTAACATACAAGTAAACCATGATCTCCAAGCCAAGAAGATACACACAACCACCAAAAAAACATCACAAACCAATCCTACACCACCAAGTCAGCACTGTCAAAAACTCCCATTGAAAGTATACAACCAATGAATGTAACAAGCTATCATGAAATTGTGATCAAACCACATGATACAAGTCCCATGAACTGACTAATCAAGTACTAAAATCATCCATCCTCTCAATCCCGAAACAACATACCAATGCACAAATGACCACAAACAAGGCCAACTAATGAAATTTGCAACAATAATGATTCAAACTTGGTGGATATAGATAGTCTACATTCGAGTCATCCAACTACAAATGAATGATTGGCCAACCCACACACCTACATAGCTCGTAGATCCAACCACTGAAACATTCAAACTCATCACATTAGTAACTACAAACTGAGATAGCAAAGAAGATAACCATGTAGACCAAATGACTCAAACATCAAATCAACCTCAGATCTAGTTTTTCAAACATGTCCACAAATGAGTAATCATATTCAAGAAACCAAATAAACATCAAGAAGATAAGTACAATCTCCTAACTTCAAATCATATCACCACCAAACACCACATACATGATCATGTCATGCCAATGCATCAAATGTACCTGCATATCTATGACACCATAACCATAGCCATCATTATACCTACACTCAACTATCACCCATACAAGAATCCAAGTCTCAAACCATGTCCAACCATGTCCTCAAAACTAAAGACAACTTATGTACTTGTCACCATCAAAGTCCCAACTCTAAAAAACACCTGTAAACTTGTACCAAGAAGCACCAATTTGATAATCAGTTGTAGTATCATAAATATCATATAAAAACATGTACTCCATCAAGGTTTCGCCTCTTGACTCATTCCGATGCTCACACATTCACACCTTGAATCTTAGGAACCTACAAGTGATCAAACAAGTACAAAGCTCAACCTGCTCCTCAAACTAATAAGCAATCTAAACCACTCTGTAGTACACTAGAAATTTTGTCCAACGCCTCTTCGAAATTGAAAATCCAATTCCGTATGAAAAATTTATGAACAAAATTGTGCAAATGAGAACATCTGACCTCTAGGCTCCAAAAACATGTCAAATTGAAAAATCATGGAACCAAACTTATACCACAGTGTAGTGCTTAGAACTAGCTTTCCAACGACAAGAAATTGAAAATTCGACATCATGGGAAAAAGTTATGAAAATTTTAAAAAAACTACTATAAATTGTCCTACTAGTGGTTGTTGGGTTGTAGTCCAGTAGCTCCACTAGCGGCGGTGGCACTTGGGCGGCACTTGGGTAGAGCTAGGTTGGCGGATTACAAATTAAATTCCAATTTAATTTAATTTTTCAAAATAAAAAATTTTCCCCTCCCCCCCCACCGGATTCAACTGAATTTTAAATCTGGCTTTAAACATTTTGAATTCCAACAAATATATTTTCATCGACAGATTTTAGAAAATTTTCAAATTTTATTAAAAAATATGGTTAGATGATTTTTTTTTAGGGGACTAGTCCCCCACTTGATCAAGGGCTAGCCATGGTGGGGGGGGTAAGCTCCACTGATGGAAAACCCACCAACAACAGGGGGCCAACACTGTCAATCCCGTATTGACAGTGCGGCTATTGCTAGTGGGTATGGGACAGGGTCTGTGGACCCCTCAGCCCCACTTAATTTTTTTTAAAATTTAAAATTAAATAAAATTTATAACTTTTGTTTTTAATCATTTTGTAGGTATTATAATATTTTTTCAAAAGCCTAAAACCCAAATTTTTTCTACGTATTTTTTAATGTTGGGGTTTTTTATTTTTTAATAATATTTCTCTCCACATGGCCAAATTAGGCTACAACTAAAAAAAAATTGCATTTTTTTTCAACTTTTTCCAAAATAGGTTGAATTTAATGTCAAAATTTGTCTCTCAGCCAACTTGAATCCAACCATGAGGTCCATTTTGTCTCGAGAGGTCGTCTATGAAATTTCCCCTACAAAATCCTCATATTCAAACTCAAACCAAGAAACCCCTTTTCACCCAAATTTGGAAAACTTTATATTTGCAATAAACCCAACAAATCTTGACAACCCAAAAGCCCAAATTTGCATACAAACACCTACAACATGTGTTCCATATCTTGTAATGCCTCAAACCCTACATGCATGTCCATGGCTTCAACTTTGCAAAAAATATCAAACTAGGGTTATAACAAAAATTCTTCAACCATGAAAGCTCTAATACCACTTGTTAGGAAATATTGCATTTAACCCATGATCTTAATCTATTTCCTATATAACCCATGAGAGATAAACATGCATACAAGTTGCCACAATGCATAGATCAAATATACAAGCCACAATATAACACACGATATACCATGGGAAAACCCTCTTGAGGGAAAAACCAAACCTCCAAAAGCATCCAAACTCCTTTATATTATTCAGAAATAAAGCAATACAAGAGTTACAATAAATACCTCAAAAGCATCAAGCCCTCTAATGCATTCTCATGTGTCCAAGCATGAATCCATGCATCCCATGCCATGCTTCACAAATGCACTCCTCAAGAAGACTCAATAATGACAACCAAACCACTCAACCAACCTAAACCACTACTTATGTGTTTGCTTTTATAGACACAAGCTCACACAAAATACAAGTAGTGGTAAGGTGAAACCATGTACCCCAAAACCATGTGAATACAAAACCACTAAGCCCTTATCTAATATTGAGTACTAAGACATCACTTTATTTAATATTTCCCCAATATTAAAAATTATTATCACATGTCTCCCATACATTAAATAATAATACAGTGTTATAATACAACATCAAGTGGACCCCAAATAATTACCTAGTGTGAATAACCGCACCACCAAGGTGCATCACAACTAAATAATTATTTAATTACAATATTATGATAAATAAATTTATGAAATGGTGTACAAAACCATATGCCAACAATAAATGCCTCGTTATTCCATGTTTTCTACAAAAAATATTGAACTCATTTGAAGTGTACTCATCTCTTCTATTAAACCTCAAACATTTGCTCTTTGCATTCATTTCATTCTCAAACATTTATTTGAAAATCTTGAATCTACTAAAAATGTCAAACTTATCTTTCAAGAAAGTAACCCATGTCATCCTAGAGAAATCATCAATAAAGCATGAAATAACTTTCTTTCAAAAAAATTATTCTTGTAGATCTGCAAAAATTAGTATGTGTCAAATCTAGTGGTCTACATGAAGAATATTCTTTAGACTTGAAACTTATCCTTTTTTTCTTACCAAACTAACATTCCTTGCACACTATACTTATAAGCTTGACTATTTAAGGCATATCTCTTACCACATGTAATGAATTGATATTCATAAAATTGTCAAAGTTGATGTGGCCAAAATTCTCCTATGCCATAATGAACATTCACTTGCTTGTTGCAAAAGACAAGTTCTCCCATTTACATCTCTTAGACTGTATATATCACCACTTCTCATAGATCCTTCAACAACCAATTATCCAAACTTTTATTTTTTGATTTCACATCCACTTTTATTGAATAAGAGATTGTAGCCATTTCTACACATTTGAATCACACTAAGAATATTATGTTGGATACCTTTGACATTAAGGACATCTATTATTTTTCTCTTTCCATCAATACTTATAGAACCTTTTCCATAGATCTCAACTAAAATTTTGTCACCAAGCTTGACTATGCCACCATTCCACTTCACAAGTTTGATAACCTTGCTCTTATCTCTTGTCATGTGGTTGGATCAACCACTATTAGTCACCCATTAATTAGCTTCATATTTTGCATGAAAATAAGTGCCTAGACCATACTTGGATCTTTATCTTTTCTTCAGTCTTCTTAGCAACCAAAAATAATACTTTATTTTCGTTACCACAACCACGAGATTCATCATTCTTAACGGAGTATGAATATTCCATAGAGTAGAGACTCTACTTAACCTTATTTATTTTAGGCTCTTTTTTTCTCTTATCAAAATATTTCAAGGTAAATTTTGAAGAAAAATGACCAACCTATCCACACATGAAACATTTGAAAGGTAGCTACACCTTTGTACTTATTGATACCTCTTTTCAACTTCCTTACAAAATTTTCTTCCTCTTCATTATTGTCACTATCTAGATCATCTTAGTTCAAATGCAATAAGGACACCATACAATTGATCCATTGAAAGTGTATCTAGATATCTAGCTTCCTCAATAGAAGATACTTTCAAACTATATGATTTAAAGGAAGAGATCTTAGTGCCTTTTTGACCACCAAAAATTATTCAAGATCTTCACCAAGACCTTTGATTACATTGACCACTTCATCAACCTGAATCATATATCCAAAAATATCTTCATCCTCTGACATCTTTAGGTTCTCAAAATTTCCTTTGAAGATCTGTAGATTTTCTTGCTTTACTTTGATATCTCTTTCATATATGCCACCAATATTATCCTAGACTTCCTTTATTAACTTATAGTGCATTACTTTTACTAGGTCAAAATTAATAACCCACTCAAGATAGAATTATTTTCCTTTACATTGTTCTCATGGGCTCTAATCTCAACTAGATTAGTTGGAGGAATGGCAGGAACAATATATCCATCCTTGATAGATTTCCAAAAACCATACCCCAAAGAGGATAGATGAGTTTCCATCTGGTATCTCCAGAAAGTGAAAAATGTTCCATCAAATCTAGGAACCTTGTGATATCCTTCTTGTGCCATCCTAGATCTTCCTCAAGCTATTAAAATTCTTCTAAGGAACCAAGCTCTGATACTAATTATTGAACACACACCAAAATACGGGTATGTGCAAGATCATGATGGGCCAAAAAGTGGCAATATGATGGGTATGTGGCTGATGACTATTTTTTATCCAACATTGATGAAACAAAAAGGGTTTTTAAAGGAGATTCTCAGCTTTCCACCGATATAAATTGTGCTTTACTTTGAATTTAATAAGTAATTATTATTCATTTTCTATTCAAATTACGACTAAAGTCCTGATTGATAGGCTGATTGAAAACACTATAGCTTCAAACAAGATCAGTTTTGTAAACCAAAATATATTACATTCTATGCTTCTGGGGATACTATAGGATTAAAAATATAAAATTGAATTTCATGAAGTTTTGACCAAGGTGGTCACACACGAGTTTTACTTTTTAAAAAGTTGTAATAAAAATTCATAACCACAATATTTACACAGAAAAAAAATTACAAAAAATATGCATCACACTAGGCATGAGACCCCTACTTATATATAAAATCTTATAAAAAAATATTATTATTTTATTATGGTTAGGGTGGTCAGACAAACACATACTTATTTTTTCCCTGAAATTTAAGTACTACTGCATTGAAATTTCAAATTTTCACCAAATAGATTTAAAAATAAAAAATAAACCTAGTAGTTTAGAAGTTCTACATTCAATTTGCTACAGATTCTATCTTTACATATTTTTGAAATAATATAGATAAGTTATTCAAATTTTTGTCAAGTTGCCTAACTCGATTTTTTGAATTTTTGCCACTTAAGGCCCTATTTTTCCATGATGATCTTGCACATACATACTAAGAGGGGGTGAATTATAATTCTATCAAATCTCAAACCCTATAGAGAAAATTGAAACTTTAAACTTTAAAGCACAAACAAAAACATGAAAGACGAAAAAAATGCACACCACCACACAACACTAGATGTACGTGGAAAACCCCAAAGGGGTAAACACAATGAGAAATGTTTCTAGAATCTATTGTCCTAATCCAACCTCACAAATGAATATCAATTACAACTTTATTTTAGTGCTACAACCCAAGAAAGCTACTACTCCTTATAGAAAGGTTTTAGGGTCGCTCGCAAGGAAGCTACAACTCCTTCCATAATTTATTTTAGGAATTCAACCCAAGGAAGCAACTACTCCTTGAACTGAAAAAACTAAAAAAAGATTACAACATGACAGTCCTTCTACTATCTAAATCTAAAAATAAAGATCAATATTTTTATGATTAAATTTTTTCTTTGACAACCCACACCATGCACACCACCCACCGCCCACCCCACACCAGGCACTGATCTAAAACACTGGGCCCGGGTCCTATGCACTCTTCACAACTTTGATCTTTAATTGAAAATATCTGCATGCTTCACAAATTCAAATTATGTCAGCCTTAAGCAAGAAAACATGAAACTTGTAGCATGTCAGCCATTACAACATTGGTGATACTCATGAAATGTTAAAAATTACTTGTGCTTCTCCCAAATGAGTTTGCATGATCCATGTAACATCTCTAAACACTCCTTGAACTCTGCACAACAAATAATTTATGGCACACACCTTCAACATACCTCAATTGACCAAGCGAAAGAATAACCTAGCAACAACTTTATTCTGAACCATAACCTATTTTGGAGAAACTATAAAATGTCACAATATCTTGAGGAACACTCTCCACCAGCGAATTCACCACTTCATACAACAACAAGTTGGTGCAAGCCAATAGACATTGAAACTAGCCACTAGACAATATAGTCCTACACTTTTTCATTCCAAACATTCTCTATGGAAGGAAAAATGATACAAAAAATTGGATATAGAACATCCACAACACAATAAACCTAACTTCTGATCTGCACATGAATATCTATAAATGTGGAGGAATGTAGAGCCAAACTTTACACTGATATGGGCATTCTCACATAACCAACACTGCCTTCAAACTATCACTTCTAAAACACATTTATGATAATCCAAACAACATGAAACTTGGATCATATATGCTCTGACAATATATGAAGCTAACTTCCAAAATACAAGAGCACCACAACAACAGTGGAGATATGCAAAGCATGTCATAGAGACTCTAGCGACCAAATATCCAGACTATAATACTGGCAACCAAACTACAACCAACTCCAATATTCTTCTATCATCAATGACAACCAAACTCACACTTTTGACATCAATGGAAACTAGACTATAACAGAAGGTAGATCTTGGTTTATAACACATGACTTAGAAGGATTCCTCTTCTAAGGAACCATTGTTTGATGGAAACAACTTTGCGTTCTGGAGTGTGAGGATGTATGTCTATATCTCCTCACTAAGTTATGATGTTTGGAGGGTTACCAAGGATGATTATACTAAACCTATTCATCCTATCACAAATCATAAAGTAAAGAATGCTCATGAGAACAATGCTAAAGCAAAGAATGTTGTCCTAAGTGGGCTAGAAAATTTTGAATTTTTTAAAGTAGTACAATGGAAGAAAACCAATGAGATATGGGATAAACTCAAAAATCTATATGAAGGAAATGATAGTGTGAAGTAATAAAAGTTGCAATCTTACATAACATTGTTTGAGAATTTGAAGATTAAAGAAGAGGAAAACATAGCCAGATATTTGTTCAGGTAGATGAATTTCTCAATAAAATCAGAGGACTTGGTGAAAATATAATTGATTCAATAGTTTTAAAGAAATTTCTAAGGACTCTCCCCCATCAATTTGATTCAAAATTTTCTGCAATTAATGAAGCCAATGATCTATCAAAGCTTGCTATGAAAGAGTTTTTTAGATCTCACATAGCCTATGATATGGGGAATGAAGTTTCATGGTACACACAAAAGAGAAGTTGTATTCAAAGTTGTGAATAAAGAAGAAACATTTGGTTCACATAGTGAGGAAGAAGAAGCAAACTTTATGAGGAAGTTGAAAAGGGACTAGGCAAGTACAAATGTAAATTTCCTTTCAAACATTTTAATTATGGAATAATTGGTAATTATTCTTCTAAATTTCCTTTTGGAGAAAATGAAAATAGTAGTAAAGGGTTCAAAAGAAACAATTTTTAGAGGAATATTCATTCCAAAGAATATCACTACACACTAGATGACAATGGAGAAGAATCTATATTCATGGCCTCTATGATCTCTAGAAGATCAAGAAAAACTATGGGTGAAGAAGAAGGTGAAGTTAATTTTGAAGGTGAACTTGTCTCTTCCCTTGAATATATTGAATGTTCAAGGAAATAGAACAAAATTCAAAAAGCCCTAATAGAAGCCAAGATAAGTGAACGTAAAAAACTTGAGAAGGAGATTCTTTTACTAAGAAAGGATTTTGAGAAAGGAATGTCCAAAAAATAGGAAGCTCATATCATACTAAAGAAATATCTCTTCATGCAAGAAGACTCTCTACAAACAGGTTCAATCATGCATTTTTTCATTATTGTTTCATCTATAATAAGTATGATTATAAGGCTATAAAGTGCAAATCTGAAATTTTTAGAAGAAATTTTGTAAGTAGAAACCATATTTCTTCTTTGTTGGATGTCAATGTGACATATAAAATATCCAAAAAATTTGGACATATAGCAAAATTTTGTAGAAGTGATTTAGCAAATTCAAAACTTCAAAAGGAAGATGTTACTGAAAATGTTAATGAAACAAGAAATGAGGTTGAAAACTCAATGGTTGTCCAAAAAACATTTCATGCTCAAGGAAAAACAAGTATTTGGGTAATATAAAATGGTTGTTCAAGTCACATGACTGATGAAAAAAGAAAATTCATCAAGTTGGTTAAGTGGAATGGAAAACACGTAAAGTTTGGAGACAATTTATCAGCATAGATCTATGGAAATGGCACCATAATTATTGATGGGAAATCCAAGAAAAAGGATATTCTCTATGTTGAAGGTCTCAAGAACAATCTTCTTAGTGTAATATATATGTGGAAATTAAAGGATATAATATTATATTTCATGATCAAGGGTGTGGAATCGAAAGATAAAATTCCAAAAATTTAGTGGTAGAAGGAGCTAATACAAAAAACAATTTGTGTAATCTAAAGGGTGTTAATGGAAGAAGATGTCTTCTAGGAAAAAAAATGAGTGGTGGTTATGGAATAATAAGATGGGGCACATTAACTTTGATAACCTTGTGAAGATCAGATCCATACAAGCAGTGAGAGGTATGCCTAAGGTTGTTAAAATTTCAAACGCCATGTGTAAAGAATGTCAAATTGGGAAGAAGACAAGGATAAGTTTCAAGACCAAGGAGCATTCTTCCACTAGACCTTTGAAACGATTTCATATAAAAAATTTGTATACCTACCAGAATAAAAATTCTTCAAGGTGAAAGGTATTTCATGTTACTCATTACTGATTTCACTGGGATGACATGGGTTACATTCTTAGATGAAAAATTAGAAGCTTTCAATAGGTTTAAGATTTTCAAGTCAATGGCTGAAAATGAAATGAATACTAGAATCAATTGTTTAAGGTCAGATAGATGTGGTGAGTTTACATCAAATAATTTTGAGGATTATATGAGGAACATGGTATAAAGAGACTTTTTCGCTGAGCTAGAATTCCTCAGTAGAATATAGTAGTGGAAAGAGTATAGAGAGATGGCTATGAAAATTTTGAATGAAGCCAAGGTGTATGATGTATATTGCAAAGAAGCAGTCAATACTACTATCTACATTCTTAACAAAGGCCCGCTAAGGCTAGATAGAACCAAAACTCCCTATGTGCTTTGGTACATGGAAGACCAACAACTGTCAAGTATTTCAAAAAAAATACAAGAAAATGTTTTATCAAAAGAGATGAAGATGGTCTAGGAAATTTTGTCTCAAGATCTGATGAAGGAATTTCAATTGGGTACTCAAATAGGAGAAAAGCTTACAGGTGCTACGATAAAAGGCTAAGGAAGATTGTTGAGAATGAAAATGTCAAATTTGATGAAGAGTCTCATCAAAAAACACATGATAAAAAAGATTGTTGGTATGATGAACTTGCTTGCTTAGAGGAGGAAGAAGAAGAAATTGTAGAAAAAGAAGAAGAATAGGAGAAAGTACCTAAGACTCCTACCAACTATGTTCAAAAGAATCATTTAGAAGATCAGATAATTGGAGACAAGGAGAAAATCTTACAGGTGCTACAATAAAAGGCTAAGGAAGATTGTTGAGAGTGAAAATGTCAAATTTGATGAAGAGTCTTATCAAAACACACATGAGCAAGGAGATTGTTGGTATGATAAACCTGCTTGCTGAGAGGAGGAAGAAGAAGAAATTATAGAAAAAAGAAGAAACATAGGAGAAAGTCCCTAAGACTCCTCCCAACTATGTTCAAAAGAATCATTCACAAGATCAGATAATTGGAGAAAATAATGAAGGAATGCATACCAAAAGAAGATTTTCAAGAGAAAACGAACAGGTAAATTTCTCCCTGTTATCAAGAATTGAACTTAAGAATTTTTTAGATGCTATCAAGGATGAAGGATAGATTCATGTAATTAAAGAATAACTAAATCAGATAGAAAAAATAAAACTTGGGAATTGGTGCCAAGACCTACTGACAAGAATGTGATGGGAACAAAATGGGTGTTTAGAAACAAACTAAATGAAGATGGAGAATTGGTAAGAAACAAATCAAGGCTAGTGTGCAAAGGTTATTCATGGGTGCAAGGAATTGACTTTGAGGAAAATTCTACTCTAGTGGCAATAATGGAGGCCATTAGAATGTGTCTTGCCTTTGTTGTTCACAAGAACTTCAAAGTATATCAAATGGATGTGAAATATTCTTTCTTGAATGGTGGCCTAGAAGAAAATGTGTACATAGAGAATCCTAATGGTTTTCATCTATCAAAGGATCCAAAAATGGTGTGCAAACTTAAGAAGGCTTTGTATGGTCTCAAACAAGCCCCTAGCGCTTGGTATGCAAGGTTGGACAAGTATCTACTCTAACAAGATTTCAAGAAAGGTACCACAAATAGTAATCTATATATCAAAATTGAGGATGAAATAATTATAATTGTTGTTGTTTATGTTGATGGTATAAGCTTTGGTGGAAATGATGCAATGTGTAAGAAGTTTGTTGAAGAGATGCAAAAATAACTTGAAATTTCTATGATAGGTGAACTATGTTTCTTTCTCGAACTCCAAATTACATAGTCAGATAATGGTATCTTTATCTCTCAAAGAAATTATGTCAATGAGATGCTAGAGAAGTTTGGTATGGATGACTCTAAACCAATGAGTACTCCTATGGTAACAAGTTTCCATTTGAGTAAATATGATGAGTTACCCAAAGCTGACCAAACTCTGTATAGGTTTATGATTAGGGGCCTATTGTACATAACCACATAAAGGACTTCTATTATGCAAGTTGTCTATTTGGTTGCAAGGTTTCAAGCTAATCCAAGAGAAACTCATGTGAAGTTTGTTAAGGGAATTTTTAGTTATTTGAAGAGAACTTTAGACTATGGATTGTGGTATCAAAATGATGATGACTTTTCTCTAAGTGCATATAATGATGTTGATTGGGCTGGTAGTGTTGATGATAGAATAAGTACCAACAATGGAGCTTTCCTTTTGGGAGACAAATTGGTCTCTTGGTTTAGTAAGAAGCGGGACCCGATATCCTTATCCACAAGAAAAGTAGAATATATAGTTGCAGCATCTAGTTGCACCTAATTTTAGTGGATGAAATAAATATTAAAGGATATTAAGGTGATGTATGATGAGCCCATTCCTATTTTGTGTGATAATACAAGTTCCATCAATATTTCAAAGAACCAAGTGATGCATTCTAGAACCAAGCACATATCTATCATGTATGATTTCTTAAGGGAGAAAGTTGTAGACCAAGAAGTAAGATTGGGGTATCTTCTCACAAAGGAACAAGTTTCACACATTTTTACAAATGAATTTTAAAAGGAAACCTTTTAATATCTCAAAAAAAAGCTAGGGGTTTTTTCCCCTCCATCTAACTAAATGCATAGATGATGCATCTATTAAAGGGGAGCAATTCAAGACAATTTTTAATCCCTGGATTGATGAGGGCTACCTCTTAGTGGGATCAAATGGAAGAATGTTAAGGTTTGTGCAGACATGAGGAGCTTGTATGTTGCTACATAGAGGAAGACCATTTCCCTTTGTCCTTGATGTCAAAGGGGGATAAAATTACATATCTAGTTACGTGTTGCCATTAATACCAAAGGGGGAGATCGTTGCAAGGTTTTCATAAGTATTGTCATTGATGTCAATAGAATGGAGATTGCTATGGGTATTATTATTGATGTTAGCAAAGTGGTAGTGTGTGGAAGGTTGCATGTGTTGCAACCAATATGTTGACCAAAAGTACTATGTATGATGATGGATGTCATGATATTTCTATAATAGTTTTCAGGTATATTTCTTGTTGCTCACGAATAGGTGAATGATATTGTGGATGTTGTATACATTGACTATTGATGTAAAATGTATAAAATATTCTCCTACAGATAGTTTCTTAGGAAGTTGTGTTTTAGATGATTTGGAGAATGCTCTTCATTCCTTTGCATTCTAAGATATTACCTTGCAATTTTGAAGTTTGTTAGATGCAAATGTAAAGTGTATATGTTCCTGATGTCATAACATAAAATTTATCACATAGATTTCTAGAGATAGTAAAGTAAAGGTTGTACTGTTAAAGTCATAAAGGTTGAGAGAAATGCTCCACATTTCTCTATAGTCAATGTTCTGGTCTTGTGGCTTGGAGGATGTGCTTAAAATGTCTATTTATCTTATCCCTTCAAGTTTCAAATGTTATGGCGTATTGCAAGTTGAGTTTTCAATGTTCTATCTCAAGACTGTGTTGTTTAGGTTATCAAGAGATACTAGTTTATGTTTTTTTTCTTGTGCCAACTTAATTTTGTGTGAACTTATAGAAGGAGGGCTTGGAAATGTTTTTTAATATCATTTAATTCTTGTAATGTCATCCACATTATTCTATCTGGTCTATCTGGTATTGCTTGTGGTCTAGAGTTAATATTTGGAGGGTTGAGTGTTTGTTGGGCCGACTTGGTTGTTTGTGGTGTTTGTGCTAACTTTTGTTGTGTGTGCCTATAGGATATTGTGTGAAAATGTAAAATTGGTCATGCTTATCTCCTAGCTCGAACTACATTCAATTTCCCTTTCTTGTGGATGATTTTGAGCCAAATCATTATGGTTGTTGTACATTTCATGCTTACACATATTAGTTTGGTCAACAAGGAGAAATTTTTTGAAACTTGCGAAGGGTATAAATGAATTATCAAGTGTGTGATCGAGTTGGAGGAAGTATTAGTGTGTGTTCAATGTGCTAAATGTGATATATGTCGAAAGCAATGAGTTGAAGGAAAAATAATGTGTGTGAATGTGCGAATGAGTATTTGAAGTGTGTTGAAGGTAGTGAGCTAAAGAAAAAAATATGTAAATGAAGTGTTGAAGGAAGTGAATCGAAGGTATAGGTGTGTGAATGAAGTATTCGAGGCGGTAAGTCAAAGAAAGAGGTTTGTGGGTGGAATGTTGGAGGTAGTGAGCTAAAAGTAGAAGCGAAGTGTGTGAATGCTGAAGGTAGGGAGTCAGAGGTAGCAGAGGTGTTGTGGTGGTAGTGGATCACTAGAATTCATCAATTATTGTATGCTAAGGTTGTAGCCTCTTTCTGTAAGCACTGTATTTACAAGGAGTTATAAACTTCCTTTGGTTGAAGCCATAGAACTGTGTTGTAAATCTTTTTTTTTTTTGAGGCTAGATTAGGACATTAGCTCCAAGTAGCTTTCTCACCATGGTTTTCCCTTGTTGGGTTTTCCACATAAATTTGGTGTTATGGTTGTGTGCTTGTTCTTTGAATGCTTTATTTGGTTAAGGAAGTAATAAGTTTTGATTGATAAAATTAAATTGGATTAATTTGAGGGATATACTGATTGACCCCCCCTCTCAATATATCTATGTGTCCAAACATATGAATAAAGGTGATAAAATCCTTAATTTTTTTCATTACTATTCTAATATAGAAAAGGTTAACAAATAAATTAAAGAAGAAAATTTGACAAAGCATTTAAAATCTCCCTATTGTTGCTATGATTTTATGTTAAATAAAATTTTAGATAAAGAAAGAAACAAGAAAAGAATGGTATTAATCTACAGACCATTAAATGCCATAATAGAGCCATTCCCTTATCCTATTCTAGATAAATTATACTTAGTATAGAAAGTGGCTAACAATATATACTTCTCTTATTTTGACTATAAAAATAGTTTTTATTAGACATGGGTGATGAAAAAACCAACCAAAGACAAATTCTCGATGTCCATTTAACCATTATACTATTGACATCCTTATTTACGACAATAATGCATTTCAGTTTGACATATTTCCAAGAGCATATGAACCAAAAATTTGAAAGCTCATCTAAATTTTTGTGTCTTTAACAAAATTATTGCTTTTAATAAAATATTGAATAAGAATTACACTCATCTAAAAAATATATAATTTGGTCAATAATACTAGAATTGTATTATCTATCAATAAAATTTAGTGGTGTCAAAATAGTCATAATTTCCTAGGTATGATAGTCAATAAGGGTATTTTAAACTTGTCTTGTTGCATATTATTGAAAATTTCATGATTTTCTCTAGTATTGTAGATAAAAATAAGCTTGAAGATTTATTTGAAATTATGAACTATTTAAACAACTTCTACCCTAATTCAAGTAATGATCATGAAACCTTGCAAATTTTTTTGAAGAAATAAGGATTTAAATGGGAAGAAAAGCACACAACAATCAACAAGATAAAATCAAATATAAGTAACCTACCTCTCTTGTGTGTCCCTTTTATTGTATTTTATATATTGATGCATGTGTTATAGCATTTGGTGGTTTTTATGTTTTGTAAAAAATGGACAAGAACATAAATTGTAGATTGCATGAGTGGAGTTTTATGTAACAATGTTAAAAAATTAATCTATTTTGATACTTGGAAATCTACAGTGTAAAGAAATAATTGGAGAACTTTTCCTTGAAACAATATACTAACTTAAATTCATAATTAGAATAGATTGTGCTAGATTCCTGACTAATAAAAAACAAGTTCTTAGAAGAAAATACAACATAGGTAATATATGTTAAGTGGAAAGAATACTTTAATCATTTAAACTATAAGGCCAAAAATATAAAAACATCTAAAAATATTGTTGTTAATTGATTTAATCATGATTTTACAAACATGTAAAGTCCTTAACCTCATAGTTTTAATTGTTTTAGAATATTTAATGTGAATTTTAATTCCATATTGAGAAATATATGTTTCAAATGTTCTAGACGAGCATTAATCTGATGTACAACATCTTATTCCTACCAATATTTGTCTGTGATCTTGAATCTACTAGAGTATTTGATGTCTCAACTATCAACATAGAAAACTAGAGAAATTTTATAATATTATGACTACAAACTAGCTTGTAGTACTTGAAATTTATCGATTTAATGAGCAGACTCAATTGGACATAGAAAATAAATATTCCCTTTAATCATAAACTATAGTTGTATGAGTTTTTATTTAGAAAATAGGGTCACATGTTACATTTCTTGATCATGATTTTTTCTAAGCAAGAAGTTGTCCCTACCATAATATAGAGAAGGCTTAGCTAGGAGTCACATTTCTATGTTGATCTCTAGCATAATGATGCTAACAATAATTGGAATCTCCAATATAATTTTTAAATGAGATAAATATGATGAATGTAGTGAAGCTAAATATTGTAAGAATAGGCCCAAATAATAAAATAACAGCAACAAACAGGGCAAACATAGAGCATACAACAATTATGAAATGACTGAAATAAGTTATATTGATTTAACTTGTTTGCATACAATCGAACAACTTACCTCAATAATAGTGTTGTTCACAATGGAAAACATCATATTTATACTTAGTGCCTATAAGATCTCGAAACTTCTAATAGCTTCTAGTTGCTTCTACTTTGAATAGCTTCTAGTTGCTTCTAGCTTCTAGATGATTATATCCCTTCTAGAAGATTCCAGCCCTTCTAGAAGATTCTAGTTCTTCTAGAAACATCTTGTAACTTTTTTAGACAATCTTATTCCTTAACAACCCCCTTTAAGATTGGATAGAATACTACAAATAGGATAGAAAGAAGAGGGGAAGATACAAGGGAGAGGAAGATACAAAGGAGAGGGGACCATTGTACTACCATTCCCCCTTAATGTTCACCTCTAACATACCAAGAATTTTTCACAATTTCAAGAATTTGGCTTTAGTCATACTCTTAGTAAATACATTAGTTGTTTGTTCTTCACTTGGACAATATTGTAGATTGACAATATTTTGTTGAACAAGATCTCGTATCTAGTGAACATCAAGCTCAATATGTTTTTTTTAGCATGAAAAATTGTATTGTTGGCAACCTATATGGTAATTTGATTGTCACAGTACAAAGTAGTAGCAGAAATTTGGGAAAAACCAAGCTCAAATAGAGGATTTCTAATCTAAACTACTTCTTTTGTTGCTCTATATTATGCTTCACATGAAGATAGTGATGTAGTTGTTTTCTTTTTGCTGCTCCATGTAATAGGGATTGATCCAAGCTTAAAAACATAACCTCCTGTAGAATTTTTTGTCATCTAAATGACCTCCCCAATCTAATTCTATAAATCCAACCAAAGAAATTGAGGACTTATGGCCATAGTGGAGGTCATAGTGTATTGTTCCACGAACATACCACAGTATCCTTTTTGCAACCAAACAATGAATTTCTTTAGGTTCTTGCATAAATCTCGATACTTGATTAACTATAAAACAAATGTCTGGTCTAGAATGAGTTAGATAAACCAAGTTTCCCACAAGTTGTCTATATAAAGCAGCATCTACCCTCTTGGAAGTACATTCTTTAGTAAGCTTGATTCCAGATTGAAAGGGAGTAGAAGCTAGCTTGCATTCTAGCATGTTAAACTTTTCTAAAATTTCCAAAGCATATTTTGATTGGTAGAGGAATAGTCCACCTTGTAGTTTGCAACCTTGTAGGCCAAGAAAATATTTTGGTTCTCACAAATAACACATATGAAATTCCCTTTTCAGTTCTGATTTTAAATCATTGATTATCCCAATATTTGGTCAAGAAATGAGTAAACCATTTACATATACTACAACAAGAATAATCTCATCTTGGACTTTCTTCACATAAAGATTTGGATCAGATCTACACCTTTGAAAACCATGAAGCTGAAAGTATCTTTCTATCTTTTCATTCCATGCTCTTGGTGCTTATTTTATACCATAAAGTGATTTATTTACTTTAAAAGAAGGTGAGGATGTTGTTAATCTACAAAAATAGGTGGTTGATTCACATATATTTCTTCAGCTAAATCTCCATTTAAGAAAGAATTTTTGATGCAAGAGCATCCAGTGGTGTAAGGGCAATCTTGCATCACCCAAAAATAGTTAAATTTCAAGTTTCTCAGTTTTTAGATGTTTTTACATTTTTGGATACCCTTTTCGTCATAATGAAATTCCCAATTTACGGTTTTTATTTTTTTATTCATGGTTGAAAGATATTGCAGTTTTAGTTTCTATATTTGCACCTCGAAAATCTTCCGAGTTAGACGGTGAGGTACTTGAGCTTCTTGATCGGCTTCAAATTGCCAAAATTGGCATAGAAATTTTAGCTGTTTGACTGACCTTTCC
>VDFB02179234.1:15269421-15299166 GCA_007258455.2 Sequoia sempervirens
ATTTTGAAGAGGCATGATTCTGGGAATGCATATGAGGTAGAGTTGCCGGATGGATTCAACAGTTCCCCTATGTTCAACATTTCAGATTTGATAGAGTATCATGAAGGTGGCACAAAGGAAGTATTTAACGATGGAACAAGCAGTGGGATCTCTCCAAAGACCTTACTCAGAAAAGGAGGAGATTGAAGAAACTCGATAGTCGGTGGAAGGAGTACTGTGAATGTGCAAGAGTGAAGAATATCCGTGAAATGGAAGAAGGCCTGCTGAAGATTCATCCTGCTGCCTAAGGTAGAGGTTGACCATTCGGGTTTTCCTCTCAATTATCCGAGACATGACAACAATACTAAAATTGCCTCGGTGTCTAATGCAGAGCATCCAATGGTGTAAGGGCATCTCATCACCCAAAATAGTTAAATTTCAAGTTTCTCAGTTTTTAGATGTTTTTACATTTTTGGATACCCTTTTTGTCATAATGAAATTCCCAATTTACGATTTTTATTTTCTATTCCTGGGTTGAAAGATATTGCAGTTTTAGTTTCCCAGATTTGCACCTGAAAATCTTTCGAGTTAGATTTGAGGCAATTAGAGCTTCCGGATCAGCCCAAAAACTTGCCAAAATTGACGTAGAAAATTTTGAGTGCGTTCTTGACTTTGAGACCTTTCCAACGGTTCGAACGGTTCGCAAATCGGAGTCCTGGATCAAAAGTTATGGCCCCGCAAAGTTGGCGCACTTTCTAGAAGATACAGTTGCAAATGCTCTTTTGAAATTTGAACTTCATGTTGTAAATTTTTGGCGCCAAACCACCTAAACTCAAATTGAATGTTGTTTTGGCTCCAAACTAATAAGGAGCTCTATTTATGGGCAGGTTTCTAATTTTTGGGTAGCTTTTTGGGGACAAGTTCGCATATTGCGAAAGGGTTATTCTGTAGCTTTCTGTAACTTGCATGTGTTGTAGAACTTGGGGATTTGAGATCCTCTACATGTAAGAAGCTCCATTTTCTGAATAATAATATTATTCTCTTGTTTGTGGGTTATCTTCTGTGTCTCGGGCTATGCCCTCATCAATTTTTAACATCCATTTGATGAACATGTCATCCAAGGCTAGCTACCAAAGAAAGAATAATTCTAACTGTGTTCATTTTGATGATAGGAGAAAATGTTTACTTATAATCAATACCTTCCTTTTGATTGAATCCCTTAGCAACCAATCTAGCCTTATATTTTTCAATGGACCCATTATATTTGAATTTTGTTTTGTAAACCCATTTGCAACTAATAACATTCTTACCTTTGGGAAGGGGCACAAGTTCCCAAGATTTATTCTTTAGAAATGCATCATATTGCTCTTTCATGGCTTACTCCCATTCTTTCTTCCTTCTAGCTAGCTCATATGACATTGGCTCATTTATTTGTAAAACTTTTTCCATGAGGGAACTGTCATTCCTTCATTGGAGTTTTGAGCTTTGTCTATATATCTCTTCAATACTCTTTATATTTTTTCTAGCTGAAAGTTCTTCTTCTTCATCACTACTATTAGTTATATCATCTTTAGCAGTAGTTCTCTTATCATCCTCGTTAATAGAGTTAACATTTATTTGTAAAATATCTGAAATGTGGAAATCATTTGTGGTTGTAAGTTGTGAATGTTCATCAAACTTTACATCTCTTCTAATAAAGATATTTTATGTTTCCAAACCATACAATATGTAAGCCTTTGAATCTTCATTATAGCCCATAAATAAACACTTATAACTTTTTGGTTCTAGCTTTTTTCTTGTTTTCTTCTAGGATGTGAGCCCAAGCAATACACCCAAATACCTTAAAATACCTGATGTGAGGCTTTCTTCCATTCCATGCTTCTTTAGGAGTGACATTTGCGAGGGCTTTGGCAGGGATTCTATTCACAATATGTGTAGAACAAGAGACAACCAGTCCCCAAAATTTATTATGCAAACTTTTAAAATGCAACATATAATGTGTCATTTCCAAGAGAGTTCTATTCATCTGTTCAACTACTCCATTTTTTTGAGGGGTATATGTAACAGTTCTTGTACAGGTAATGCCATAATTTTCACAAAATGATTCAAATGCATAATTGCAATACTCACCCCCATTGTCTGTCCTTAGGAATTTAATTATTTTTCCACTTTGGTTTTCAACTAATGCCTTAAACCTTTGAAATACCTCAAATACTTCACTTTTCCTTTCAAGAAAATAAACTCATACTTGTCTACTATAATCATCAATAAAAGTGAGAAGGTACCTAACACATGAGACATCTGGTAGGATATCATGTTTCACATAAATCACTATGAATAAGTTGTATTGGATGACTTTCTCTCCATGCTTTTCTTAAATCAAAAGGATCTCAGTGGTGTTTACCTAAGACACATCCTTCACATACACCTTCAGATGTCAAAATATTTGTTAATCCTCTAACCATATTCGTTCTAACCATGTCTTGTGATTTTCTATAATTTATATGTCCAAGTCTAGCATACCACTATTTTGACATATAATCACTTTGAGAAAAACAAGCATGGGAGAGTGTGTATTCATCATCAACAAATCCAACAAATTTAAAGAGACTTTCTTTATGTTCAATTCTACCAATAGCAATAATACTCTCTGGGTCTTTTCTATCTCTTACAATAACTTGATCAGTAGTAACAACAAACGCATATCCAGCTTGAGAAATTCTATATATTGAAATAAGATTCACCCCTAATCCTTCAACCAATAAAAGAATTTTCAAAGTTTCATTTGTTACACTGATAGTCCATGTTCCTAGAACTGATAGTTTCATTTTATTTCTAATAGTGATTTCTTGATCTAAATTCTTCATGAAAATCAATAAATAAAGATCCCCAGTCATGTGAAAAGATGCTCCTAAGTCTAGAATCCATTCTTTATTAAAATCTGAAGCAAAGTATTCTCCCTTTACTCTAGATATATTTTCAGGCTCAAAAGTTACCTCTACACTTGATTTTACTTGCCTAGAGATGGCTACAAAAATTTATTTATCTATCTTTCCTTCCTTAAACCGTTCTTGCTTAGGCTTGTATTGTTGTCTTTGTTGGAAATATTGCATCATAGGATACATAAAATAATAATTTAGTAGAGTTGTTATAGTTTGTTATATAAGTTATTGTATTAGAGGTACGAATATGTTGAATTGTTAAAACAACTCAATATATTTAGGAAAGTTGTTTATGGAGTTTCCTACAAAATAGCATATGAGCATCCTATATATATGTAATATGTATTGAATGGAAAATAAAGAAGCACATTATTTTGTATTTTATTATTGTAGCTTCTATTTTCCTCTGCTCATATTTTCTCATATGATATTAGAGCATTCATGATGCTAGGTCAGTAAGGAAACAACAAAGAAACTATTAGCAAAGAAAAAATGGTTTGTTGGTATATTGTTTTGTTTTTTAATGGTGTTTTTACATTAAATTAACACAATCACAGTAAAAATATGATATATTTCTCATTTGTGAACGAAATTTTAAAATTCAAAATGATTCGAAAAGAAGACGAAGAGAGAAATAAAACCCAAAAATTGTTTGAAAGCATTTTCAATATTGTGTGATCATCTTGAAGTGGAAGTTTGACGTGATTTGTTGTTTAACAGAAAATTTAGGAGTTTTGAAGGATTCATTAGCTTCAACTATCCCTGCTTAATAGAGGACATTTTTTAATGAGAATACACTCAACTTTGGAACCGTGGAGTGACCTACATCAATAGTAGCTTCCCTCATTCTTGGATGTGGGAGTTATATATGAAATCTGGACATTCAATTACAGTTTCCTTGTAGAACAAAATATCTATGGCCTTGTCTGCAATTTTCATATGATAATAGAGCTGATGTTAAAGAATTTCTATTCAATTCTAAGCAAGAATAATATAGTCATTAAAGGTTGGCTGTTGGTTCTTCTCTTGGTGCTGAAGCTCTGCAACCTAGCACAAGTCTATGATAAGGAAATAAGGATTCATGCTGCTATAGATTACATTTCAAAGTCGTTTGAAAGTTTTCTCCGTCTAAACATACTATTCTTCATTATATTGTGGGCATCATATTAGATTGCTTGGATCCAATTCTCTGTTGTAATTGGTGTGCGTGATGGTTGATCTTAGCGTGAGCAAATGGACTTATGCTAAGGAATTTGATTCATCTATTTGCTACATATTTATGTATTGCACAAAAAATCTATTTATATTGAGGTGTGGAATCAAGCAACATCATTGGCATGTTTATCTTGGCTGGAAATTTACTATGCCAAAGCCATTATAATTTCTTAATGTTTATCAAGTCAGCATTTCATGAAGTTTCTAGTTAAAGGATAAGTGGGGTAATATATTCTAATTAAGTTTTTAGTAGTTTTTTTTGTTTGTTATTGTCTAGTGTCTCAAAATGTTTTATTAGTTTTGTACAGAGATATTTGTGTTATAGTCCAAAAGTTCTGTAAAGATATAGTGTGTTATCAGAGTCAAGGTACATCATTTTGTTTAGAATAGAGTCTATTTCTCAAATTTTTATCAAAAAGTAAAAAGTGTCAAAAATTATCAAAATAAAACAAAATAATTAAAATTGGGTGCTTTATCGCTTGCATGCGACATCCATCTTGTTGGGGGTGGGGGGTGGAGGTGGGGGGTGGGGCAGGGAGGTGGGGAGGGTGAGTGGAGGATATATTCTTTCCTCACAACTATGAAATGTGCCTTAAAAGAAAAATTTACTAATTAGCACATGACCTGGAGGATGGAGGCACAAGAGATTGGAGGACATTCAATGACCTCTAGTCAGTCACTAGCGACGGGGCCGCATAGTTGCATTAGTGACAAAATTATTTGTGCCAATATGATTAAAGCCAAGATTGGTTTCCAAGTGGCAGTGACAACCATCTCATATCATATGTGATCAGAGTGGCAATGATCTACAATGGTGGCTACATACACGACAAAAAAAACTTGGTTCACAAGCTATGTAAGTTGTGTTTGGATGTGTATGTCCCCAATCACATTTTTTGATTGTTAGTGAATGGATGTGTTTCTCTCCATTCACGAGGTAGTGAAATGATTGGAAGTGTTTGTCCCCAATCACACAAGTTGGTGATTATGATTGGATGTGTTTGTCCCTATTCATGAATTTGATATTTGATAGATGTGTTTGTCGCTATCCAAACTTGTAAAACCAAGGGTAGATGTGTTCGTCCCTATCTTTGGTTCCATGGGTAGATGTGTTGGTCCCTATCCTTGGATGAAGGTATACTAAGCATAGTGAGGGTAGCTCCACTATTTCTTGTCATGAGTTGATGTGTATGTCCCTACTCATACCTTATGATGAACTACTAAAATGTGGTCATCAAGTATTGTTGGTCCACTATCCCCATTTGGAGAATGATGCAATATGGGGGGGTGTTTTGAAATATTGCATCATAGGATGTACAAAATAATAATTTAGTAGGGTTTTTATAGTTTGTTATATAAGTTATTGTATTATAGGTACGAATATGTTGAGTTGTTAAAACAACTCAATATATTTAGGAAAGTTGCTTATGGAGTTTCCTACAAAATAGGATATGAGCAACCTATATATATGTAATATGTATTGAATGGAGAATAAGGACACACATAATATTTTGTATTTTATTACTGTAGATTCTATTTTCTTGTGCTCATATTTTCTCATAGTCTTTCATTGTTCCTCTTCTTCAAACAAAATTTTTCCATATGATTCTCACCTCCACAATACCTACAAATAATGGGTTTTCTTTCCAACTACTTTTCTACACTTCTATTTTTTTTTAAATGGTTAGATCCTTCATTATTTCAAAATTTATTATATCCTTTCCAATTCTTCTTTCCATCAACATATCTAGAAAATAATTTACCCTTAGATGCATATGCATGACTCAAGATCTTAATATAACCTTTAATAAGTTGAGCCTCTTCATCTAAAACTGACTTACAAAATTGATCAAAATTTTGTTGGGGGGTATTAGGATTTAACTGAATAAACCTTTTCCTTGATTCCTTAAATACCTTGTAAGGTTGGGGAAGCTTACTTTCAACCATTGCAATCAACTGAAAAAAACATTTTTTTTCATATTGAACACCTATTTTCTTCAACTGAGCATTTAAATATGTAACCTCATTAAAGTAATCAACTATTTTCTCAAAATCAACTAGGCTTATATTCACCAATTTCTATTCTATGTTCAACACACTAGTAATATATGCATTTCTATAATATTTTTCTAAATTCTCCCATAGTTCTTCTGGATTATCAACATCAACAAACCTTCTATTGAGATTGGGACTCAAAGCCTTACCAATAATTCCTCTAGCTTGCCCGAACTTGCATTTCCATAACTCCTTTTCTTTCTTTTGTCAAGAGGTTCTCCAATCTCTTTATTCACTATACTTCATAGAGCCTTTTCTCTCAAATCATTCTTAACTGTAATCTTCCAATCTATGAAAACACTTACATCAAAGATTGGTGGAGCCCATGTTAGAAAAAAAGTAGCCCTCAAACAAATAGATTAAACCACTTCAAAGAGTATTTTGCTATACAAATATTAATCCAGCAACATCTTAACCCTATTAGAAGATTTCTAGCTTTGATACCATGAAAGAACATGCCCAAATAATAAAATAATAGCAATAAGCAGGAAAAAAATAGAGCATAAAACAATTGTGAAATTGACTGAAAGAAATTATATTGATCTAACTTGTATGCATACAATCCAACAACTTACTTCAATAGTAGTGTTTTTCACAATGAACAATCTCATATTTATACTTGGTGCCTCTAAGATCTAGAAACTTCTAATATTCTAAAGAACTCTAAAACTAAAATGTTCTTTTACTTGAATAACATCTAGTTGCTTCTAGCTTCTAGAAGATTCTATCCCCTCTATAAGATTCTAGTCCTTCTAGAAGATTCTAGTTCATCTAGAAACATTTTGTAACTTTTCTAGACAATCTTATTCCTTAACAAATGTTACGTGTGGTAGGATCCTAGACACTTTAGGGAAAATGGGCCATCCTCATCAAATAGAAATAACATCAATTTAAATAAAGATCTTGTTTGTAATAGTTGGAAGTACTAACAATGTTTTATATTTGGCGTGATAATCTTTTTCTAACCTATTGATTTGCACAATATTTTGAATGATATTCAATGTTCCAGATCTTAGCTAGGTATTTTCTATAAATAAGGCTATTTTGAAAATATTTGGAATCACTTGGTTTAGAGCCTTAGAGTGTTTGAATAAGTGTAATCTCTTCTCTTCTGCCTAGTTGCAACATTGAGAATAAAAAAACTTTCTCTCTAAGTTTGTAAGAGAAGAATCTAAGGATTTTTCTTTGTTAATAATTGAAGTTTTATCCATTCAATTGATAGCCATAACCCCTAGTTTCTCATTCATGACTATTCATACTTGTTGCATGAACTCTAAGATTGTACGGTATTAGAGTCTAGGTTATTTGGTTTTCTCTTATCTATCTCCATAAAAATTTGAAGTGCTAGTATTTCTTGACCTTCTAGTAATAATAAAGTACCCAATTCTCCCAACATGAATTCATAGTTGTCTCTCAATGGTATGTGAAATCTTGAAATATAAATTGTTTGAACATAGCCAAATCATTACTTCATATTGTTGCAACATGATAAGTTGTATGATACTTTATAGTAAAAATTATCCAAATTTTTTAGTTGATTATTCATGCAACAAATGATTTACAAAAAATCTCAAAATATTTCTTGGTTATCTCAAATTTTCACTTCACTCCATTAATTTCAATAATGGACATTGTTAGAGTGTATATAGTTAAATATTGGTCCTACACTTATGTTACAGGTTTGAATTCCTTTAAATTTAAGTTGTATTATAACTTTGTAATAATTATCTAATATAATTCAAAAAAATTAAAACAATATAATAAGTAGTTTTTTAAAATATTAATTTATAAGTTCTATAAATTAGTAACTAGAACATTAAAATCATTATTTTAAAATTATTTCAACAAATGAACTTGAATATTTACAATAATGCTCATTATAAACCTTCAATTTAAATTTTAAAAATTAATCATTTGATATACTCAAATCCCAAAAACATCTAAACTAATTAAGAGCCTTTTGGAAAAATGAGTCATAGCCCAAAAAATCCCAATCACAATGAAGCCAAAGAGCTTAAACATAACACTCCAAAAGTGTTGTTAAAAATAAATAATCCCATTACTTAAAGCCCCCCAACATGCATAAGGTGGTTGGGGACTGTTAGACCCTAAAACTCAAGGGGTGGGTTAGCCAGTAAAATGGACGTGATTAGAGTTGTTGCTAGTGACGAGCCTTGGAAAAAATTGGTTTTTTATTAGATCATACAGGCTTCTATAAAAAGGAAATGGCAGTATGTCCATTGGTTAGGAAAAATTTGGTTGGCTACTCTCTTTCATTTAAAAGCTTCAATTCCTCTTCTTTCCAAATGGAAGACGTGACAACAAGTTTGTAAATGTCTAAACTAGAAAAAATCTTCCTTGTAATATGGATTCAATTTTGGGTTATTGCCTATCTAGTGGAATAGAATGGTTCAATATCAAGGCCAACCTCTTGCTATCTCCTTTTTTAGGCATGCTTATTATTTCTTCAATAGTTTAGAGACTTGTGGGATTTTAATTCTCTAGATTGAGCAACTTGGCAAAACATTTAAATATTGTCTAAACAATAAGTTTCAAAATTTTGTTATTTTTGTGAAAGCATTGGTTCCTATAGACCTTGTTTTGAAGCTCTACGCTCCCCAAGAATATAATTTTCTTAAATATTGGTGGTGGTTGTCTAGGTGTTAGTTTGGTTACTTTTTTAAAAAAAAAGTCTATCCAATTCTCCTACCTTCTTTGTCCTTTCAAAAATTCTATCTAAATCTCCTACCTTATTTGTCCTTGAATCCAAAGTCAAACCAAAAATGGAAATGTAAGTTCAAAGAAAAGACATGCAGAAGATTGAGTGCTCAAGTTTGGAGATCTAAAATTGAGGATAATGCACAAATTCTAGCTTGGAAAGTTTTACCCTTCAACTTCTCTAGGAGATAGTTTGAAATGTATGATGATTCAATGCATTAAATTCCCTTTTTGTCAACACAATTAAAGTTTGAAGTATACATTTTAGGATCAAATCTTGGGCTTAACAAAAATTAAATGTTATTTTTAGATAAAAAATTAAATGTTATTTAAAAATAAATAAAAATATATTTTAGATTTCTTCCTCTCATATTTTTTTATCATGTTTTATGTTGGAAAAAATCTATCATAAGCTTTGGCCTTCAAAGGTCGCCCCTTCCAGAAACCAACTTGGCATAAATGTAAGACCAAGGCAAGGACTGGTTGGGTGTTGGGTGGGGTCTCGGGGATACCTCTGGGTCATCAAAAAAAAAAAATTAAAAAAATCATTATTTTAAATTCTTTAAACAAATGAACTTGAATTTTCACAATAATGCTCATTATAAACCTTCAATTTAAATTTTAAAAATTAATCATTTGATATACTCAAATCCCAAAAACATCTAAACTAATTAAGAGCCTTTTGGAAAAATGAGTCATAACCCCAAAAATCTGAATCACAATGAAGCCAAAGAGCTTAAACATAACACTCCAAAAGTGTTGTTAAAAATAAATACTCCCATTACTTAAAGCTCCCCAACATGCATAAGGTGGTTGGGGACTGTTAGACCCTAAAACTCAATGGGTGGGTTTGCTACCAAAATGGAGGTGATTAGAGTTGTTGCTAGTGAAGAGCCTTGGAAAAAATTGGTTTGTTATTAGATCATACAAGCTTCTATCAAAAGGAAATGGTAATATGACCATTGGTTAGACAAAAAAAATTTGGTTGCTTTCTTTCATTTAAAAGCTTCAATTCCTCTTCTTTCCAAATGGAAGACGTGACAACAAGTTTGTAAATGTCTAAACTAGAAAATTTCTTCCTTGTAATATGGTTTCAATTTTGGGTTATTGCCTATCTAGTGGAATAGAATGGTTCAATATCAAGGCCAACCTCTTGCTATCTCCTTTTTTAGGAATTCTTATTATTTCTTCAATATTTAAGAGACTTGCGGGATTTTAATTCTCTAGATTGAGTAACTTGACAAAACATTTAAAATATTGTCTAAACAATAAGTTTCAAAATTTTGTTATTCTTGTGAAAGCATTGGTTCCTATAGACCTTGTTTTGAAGCTCTACACTCCCCAAAAATATAATTTTCTTAAATATTGGTGGTGGCTGTCTAGGTTTTAGTTTGGTTACTTTCTTTTTTAAAAAGTCTATCTAAATCTCCTACCTTCTTTGTCCTTTAAAAAATTCTATCTAAATCTCCTACCTTCTTTGTCCTTGAATCCAAAGTCAAACCAAAAATGTAAATGTAAGTTCAAAGAAAAGACATGGAGAAGATTGAGTGCTCAAGTTTGGAGATCTAAAATTGAGGATAATGCACAAATTCTAGCTTGGAAAGTTTTACCCTTCAAACTTCTCTAGGAGATAGTTTGAAATGTATGATGATTCAGTGCGTTAAATTCCCTTTTTGTCAACAGAATTTAAGTTTGAAGTATACATTTTAGGATCAAATCCTGGGTTTACCAAAAATTAAATGTTATTTAAAAAAAAAATAATAATAATATTTTTAGATTTCTTCCTCTCATATTTTTTTATCATGTTTTATGTTGGAAAAAATCTATTATAAGCTTTGGCCTTCAAAGCTTGCCCCTTCCAGACCCCAACTTGGCATAAATGTAAGATCAACGCAAGGACTGGTTGGGTGCTGGTCTAGGTCATGGGGATACCTTTAGGGTCATAAAAAAAAATTAAAAAAATATCATTATTTTAAAATTATTTAAACAAATGAACTTGAATTTTTCCAATAATGCTCATTATAAACCTTCAATTTAAAATTTAAAAATTAATCATTTGATATACTCAAATCCAAAAAACATCTAAACTAATTAAGAGCCTTTTGGAAAAATGAGTCATAACCCTAAAAATCCCAATCACAATGAAGCCAAAGATCTTAAACATAACACTCCAAAAGTGTTGTTAAAAATAAATAATCCCATTACTTAATGCCCCCCAACATGCATAAGGTGGTTGGGGACTGTTAGACCCTAAAACTCAACGTGTGGGTTTGCCAGCAAAATGGAGGTGATTAGAGTTGTTGCTAGTGAAGAGCCTTGGAAAAAATTGGTTTATTATTTGATCATACAGGATTCTATCAAAAGGAAATGGCAGTATGTCTATTGGTTAGAAAAAAATTTGTTGGCTTCTTTCTTTCATTTAAAAGCTTCAATTCCTCTTCTTTCCAAATGGAAGACGTGACAACAAGTTTGTAAATGATTAAACTAGAAAAGTTCTTCCTTGTAATATGGTTTCAATTTTGGGTTATTTCCTATCTAATGAATAGAATGGTTCAATATCAAGGCCAGCCTCTTGCTATCTCCTTTTTTAGGCATGCTTATTATTTCTTCAATAGTTTAGAGACTTGCAGGATTTTAATTCTCTAGATTGAGCAACTTGGCAAAACATTTAAAATATTGTCTAAACAATAAGTTTCAAAATTGTGTTATTTTTGTGAAAGCATTGGTTCCTATAGACCTTGTTTTGAAGCTCTACACTCCCCAAAAAAATAATTTTCTTAAACATTGGTGGTGGTTGTCTAGGTTTTAGTTTGGTTACTTTCTTTTTAAAAAAGTTTATCTAAATCTCATACCTTCTTTGTCCTTTAAAAAAGTCTATTTAAATCTCCTACCTTCTTTGTCCTTAAATCCAAAGTCAAACCAAAAATGGAAATGTAAGTTTGAAGAAAAGACATGGAGAAGATTGAGTGCTCAAGTTTGGAGATCTAAAATTGAGGATAATGCACAAATTCTAGCTTGGAAAGTTTTACCCTTCAAACTTCTCTAGGAGATAGTTTGAAATGTATAATGATTCAATGCATTAAATGCCATTTTTGTCAATACAATTAAAGTTTGAAGTATACTTTTTAGGATCAAATCCTGGGCTTAACAAAAATTAAATGTTATTTTTAGAAAAAAAATTAAATATTATTTGAAAGAAAAAATAATAATATTTTTAGATTTCTTTCTCTCATATTTTTTTATTATGTTTTATGTTGGAAAAAATCTATTATAAGCTTTGGCCTTCAAAGCTCGCCCCTTCCGGACCCCAACTTGGCATAAATGTAAGACCAAGGCAATGACTAGTTGGGTGTTGGGTTGGGTCACGGGGATACCTCTGGGTCATCAAGAATTTTTTTTAAAAATAAAATCATTATTTTAAAATTATTTAAACAAATGAACTTGAATTTTTACAATAATGATCATTATAAACCTTCAATTTAAATTTTAAAAATTAATCATTTGATATACTCAAATCCCAAAAACATCTAAACTAATTAAGATCCTTTTGGAAAAATGAGTCATAACTCCAAAAATCCCAATCACAATGAAGCTAAAGAGCTTAAACATAGCACTCCAAAAGTGTTGTTAAAAATAAATAATCCCATTACTTAAAGCCCCCCAAATGCATAAGGTGGTTGGGGACTGATAGACCCTAAAACTCAAGGGGTGGGTTTTCCAGCAAAATGGAGGTGATTAGAGTTGTTGCTAGTGAAGAGCCTTTGAAAAATTTGGTTTTTTATTAGATCATATAGGCTTCTATCAAAAGGAAATGGCAATATGTCCATTGGTTAGAAAAAAATTTGTTGGCTGCTTTCTTTCATTTAAAAGCTTCAATTCCTCTTCTTTCCAAATGGAAGACGTGACAAGAAGTTTGTAAATGTCTAAACTAGAAAAGTCCTTCCTTGTAATATGGTTTCGATTTTGGGTTATTGCCTATCTAGTGGAATAGAATGGTTCAATATCATGGCCAACCTCTTGCTATCTCCTTTTTTAGGCATGCTTATTATTTCTTCAATAGTTTAGAGACTTGCGGGATTTTAATTCTCTAGATTGAGCAACTTGGCAAAACATTTAAAATATTGTCTAAACAATAAGTTTCAAAATTTTGTTATTTTTGTGCAAGCATTGGTTCCTATAGACCTTGTTTTGAAGCTCTACACTCCCCAAAAATATAATTTTCTTAAATATTGGTGGTGGTTGTCTAGGTTCTAGTTTGGTTACTTTATTTTCAAAAAAGTCTATCTAAATCTCCTACCTTCTTTGTCCTTGAATCCAAAGTCAAACCAAAAATGGAAATGTAAGTTTGAAGAAAAGACATGGAGAAGATTGAGTGCTCAAGTTTGGAGATCTAAAATTGAGGATAATGCACAAATTCTAGCTTGGAAAGTTTTACCCTTCAAACTTCTCTAGGAGATAGTTTGAAATGTATGATGATTCAATGCGTTAAATGCCCTTTTTGTCAACACAATTAAAGTTTTAAGTATACTTTTTAGGATTCAAACTTCTCTAGGAGATAGTTTGAAATGTATGATGATTCAATGCGTTAAATGCCCTTTTTGTCAACACAATTAAAGTTTGAAGTATACTTTTTAGGATAAAATCCTGGGCTTAACAAAAATTAAATGTTAGTTTTAGAAAAAAAATTAAATTTTATTTAAAAAGAAATAAAATAATATTTTTAGATTTCTTCCTCTCATATTTTTTTATCATGTTTTATGTTGGAAAAAATCTATTATAAGCTTTGGCCTTCAAAGCAATGGTGTTGCAGATTCTATGGGACATACGATTTTTCTTAATATATGAAAAATAGACGTTTAGCTGTTTTTTGAGAGCATAATATTCAACAAAAAAACAGAAATGCTAAATTTTTACTCTTAAAATCATTTTCCATATTGTTTCTTTGTGTTCCCTACTATACAAAGTGCCCAAAGGAGAAGTGAAGACTAAAAATTAAAATTCTACACTTATAATATAAAAAATTACAATGTATGTTAAAATTTAGAGTTTAAGATCTTATAATAAGATTTCTGATTTACATAATAGCTTTGAGGTTCTTTTCTTCTTACCCCAAGTCTGATATGGATCGTATTGAGCTGTCGGTAGTACTTCTAACTTCTTTTATTTCTTTAAGAGCCTATTAATTACCTAATTCTATGTAATTATTCTTACATTTGAATTTTTAAAAAAATTAAAAAAATCCAAAATTAAAATTCTACCTGGTCCGTAGATGCCAGGTGCCTGTATTAAAATTGATATAATTTGATACCCAACTGCAACTTGCACAAAACTCCTCTTTAAGCTGTAATAAATGTAGTTAATGCTCCCCGCATGAAATTCAACTCGCCATCGTACAGAGACGTTTAATAGCGATTTATTATCTCCAACATGAAACTGACGGATCATGATTTGTCTGTGTTTCGAAACATTAAGAGCTCTTTCATAAGGGAGTCACGATCACTTGGTTGGTAGCTACCAAAATATTCATATGATTTGGGTGGGATTTCAAGTTCATTTAGAAGGCGTTTTCTGTAACTATCATTTTTTGAGAGTCACGCTTTACTTGGTGGGAGCCATGAGTACTTGGTTAGTAGTCACCAGCGTGACTTGAACTTGATACCCAGCAATGTATAATATAGTAGTGCCTACTGACGAGCTCCAGCCCTCAGGGTGTAGGATATATGGATTAAAAAAAAGACTGATTGTTCTGTCGTTTCTTCATTATAATTTGAATATCGATACTTTAACAATAGGGGAGAAGATCAGTTGAATACTCGCACTTTTCGACATTTCAAATCATTCCTAATTTTTTACGACAGTTTTACTTGGTCAGTTTTCTTTTGATATTAAGATTTTAAGGTCATATCAGCAAATATGATGTCACATCAGCATGCTTAAAAACCCAAAAAAAAAGTGAGACAGATTCTTGTGCACTAAATCAAGTTTTGTTCGTATTGGTGCACTCATGTGATACCAAATGATTTGTTGCTTTTAAGATCTAAGGAATACATTTCCGCATCATCAACACTAACAACTTTAAAGTCATAACTATTGATTCAATATAATTAAAAATATTGAACATTAAATCAACAAATATAATAACAATTATTGTAATGTGAAATTCTTACTTATCATGGCCCACTTGGCCTTCAATTATGTCAATATATCCCTATTTTTTCCTGATGCGTGAAATTCATTCCGTGATTTAAAAGACCAGAATGTAAAATAGATTTTCAGGAACGACAATACAACATTAGTATTACTTTGATAATTAGGAGACATCGTTTCTCTTATTAGAGGCCTTCAGCAGCAACATCTCTACAATTATGTGAAAAAAACCCTCTTTTTCACAATATTAACATACATGCATTCTATATTAAACATATGTCATATATTTACAAAGATAAGTCTATAGGCATTAATATCAAAACGAGCTGGTTCAGCTGGTAAGTTATCTAAAGATAAGTCTATAATCATTAATATCAAAACGAGCTGCTTTAGCTGGTAAGTTATCTAGAAGCTATGAATTATCAGTGTTAAATCTCCCAACATCACTGTCATCTGGGCAAGAAGACCTAAACCAGAGGGTCCGCTCTTCCTCTTGACTTTTAGTGGGTGCAGGAACATCGTCAATCAATTTGTGCTGCCCTTCTGGATGGAAAATGCCTGATCTTGCATGAGGAATCCACCACGTCTGCGTCCCACGTTCCTCTTGTCCTCCACCTAACGATAAGCTTTCACTGGTTTCCTCTTTCTCCTTGTTATGTTCATGAAAATACTTTCTGATACCATATAATTGGAAATAACCCAACATCCATTAGAGACACAAGTTAATCATGAACTATTATATCAGAGCAATAAAACAGATAGAAGTGGGTTACAGTCAAGCATCTTCATACCTTGAAGCTAGATTACTTGTACAGCTTTCTTTTCTTACCATTTTCAAGCCGTTACCTGCAAGGGTTGCTGGTGCTAATTTCCTGATCATACTCTCCATTAGCTTGGCTAGCACTGTGAAACTCATATATTGTTGTGAACTCTTAGCAGTCTTTTTGAAGGAGCAAGAATAGATGTTTTTAATTTGATTCAATGCATTCAGTGAATTTAGTACGAAGGTAGTGAATAGGGTGCCTGACAGAACTCATCAATACAAAATCTAAGGATACTCTGACAGCTGATCGATCTGCTTGAGTGTAATAAGTTCATACGTGCAACGTGTTGTCAATTTTGATTAATACTTCACGTTTTCGTCACTTGTTTCCATGGGGCAGACTGCTGCCGACTTTGCACGCATCACACGGGGGAGGAGGAATTGATTCTGCCCTTATAATATCAAATATAGAGATTCTGCTGGGCTGGTGGCTTAAGTTGTCATATGTCATCACAACTTAATTACAGTGGGAATAATCATTTTTTGATTTGTGAGCAATTCCGTCCATTCAAGACAAAATTAAAAATTTCCTGTACAATCGAGGTTAATGTTTGAAAGGGACCTTAGCAATATTTATGAGATAATTTTCTTCTAATGTTGATCAAAGCTAACAATAGCAATTCATAAAGAAATTTAAAAAAGGAGAGTATCATCTTGCTAATAATTTGAAATGAAGGACATAAAGTGGCATAGCGTCACATTTTTGCAAGTTAAATTTAAGACCATTTTAATAGACTAATGAAGATTATAAAAGTTAGGTTTGAGTCTAACTCCAAGTTTGATATCTACTATACACAACACTAACTAGAATAGTTAAAGTTAGGTTTGTTCCTAAGAATGAGTACTTGTTAAACATTGATGACCGAGTGATTTCTTAGAAAGACGCCTCCACAAATTGATTAGTTGATTTTGAGTTTTATGTACTCAAATTCATAGTAATATATAGTCAAAGGTGAGTTTGTTTCTTAGAATATCTTTTTGTTAAATATTGATGACCAAGTAATTTCTTAGTAGAACAATTTTATAGACTAACTATTTGAGTTTTAAATGGTTGAAAGCATAATTGATAGTAATTAGTCAAAGAGAAACAAGTATGATTGTTTTGGTTTAATTTGCAACATTGTGGAAAGTATAATTGATAAAAAATTAATTAAAATACTAGCATATATAAATGGTTGGGGTCATTAAAGATGAAGTTGATGAGGGTAATATAAAGAGTCATGACACTCCAATAAGTGACGTAAGTTTCATCACAAATTTAGAGTTATAAAAATTAATTGCAAAAGAACTGAAAAAATTAAACTATGAAAGTACTTGTATATAATGATTTCATATTAACACAAAACAAAACTTATATCAACAAAAGTGAACAATAGATTATGAAAATTTTAATGACGATATTGTATATGAGTATAACGTTATACTTAAAGTTATAAATGGAAAAAAATTATTTTATATTGAGTATAACACATTCTAATCTCATTTTTGGGGGTTGATAATACAAATCTTAGGGCCCATGATTTTTCATTGTGTTATTTCACTAAGGGGAGACCAAGGTCGGTATATCTAGAATTTGGACGACACCAAAAAGCATTGAGAAATGACAAGAAAAACTATAAGTTCAATCCTTTAGAATGTCATGGACATGAATTTAAACTTCAGTAGATTTTATCTTATGATACTAGTGAAGTTGCCTTAGTACTAGATTTAAATAATCTAAATGTATTAAAAATTGGATAGCAATTTTACTAGGCCAGTGAAAACCAAAATTATTTATTACAATATTTAAAATATTATATCAATTTAAAAATTATAAAAAAATTAATGTTAAAAAAATTGTAAATAATTTATTGAGGCAGGGGTCTAGCTTGATTGACTAAAGCTTCATGTTGTAGGTAAGAGGTCACGAGGTCTAGTCTCCCCCTTGTCCCCAAGGTACCGAAGGGTGTGTTGCCACAACATCACGGATCACGAGATGGAAAAGTGATTTGCCTTCAACCATGGATTGATTAATACACAATAATGTATTTCTTTTATATTTCTTATTGAGAGAGATTAACAGATAGTACTTTTTCAAATCAATTACCAGTTGAAGTTTTGATTGTTCATTTTTCTATTAAATAGAATTTAAAAAAATATTATTCAATATAATTACAATAACTAAATTTATTCTTAAGAATTTATTACTTTGAGAGGAATTTTGTAGCTATAACAAAGCACAAGTGTCATGTGTTTACTATGTACATAATAACCAAAACACAACTAATATATATCTAATAAGAACTAAAATTATTAAATGAAAAATAAAATAAAATAGCTTTCCAAGAGGTTGTGACTCACTTAGTGAGGATGATGGCATGTTCCATGATTATGCCACCCACAAAGGTTAAAATCCCAAAAGGTTTGTTATATAAGAGATGAGGTTATCATTGTGTCTAGGATAACTTTGACAAAATGGATAACCTGTGGTACTTGGCTCATAGTAGAAGAAGTATCAACATAGACACATGTTGGTTGTATTAAGTAGTAAATAATCTTATGGGTGATATAAAACCCTAAAAATTTTTTTAAAAAAATCTAAAATTAAAAAAAAGATAGTACAAATATATTAAGTAAATCTATCTACCAAAAGATGTTATTTTATGTTTTTAAGAGATATTTTATTCTAAATTTAAACTACTCTATTTACTACATACTTATATGGACAAAAAAAAATATTTGATTGGGGTTTTTTTATCATCCACAAGATCATTTTGCTATTTGATATGGGGGCATGCAATTACGACATGATCCTAGCCTCATCCCTTATATATCATACCTTGAGAGATCTAAACATTGATGAATAGTATAATCAAAGAACATACCATCACGCTCACTAATTGTGCTCAACTGATTGAGCTACAACACTAAGGTGACACATAAATTTTAAATGTTAATTAAGAAATCTTTTATTTTATATGTATTATTTACTTTGTTTTTTATTTTTATTTAAACATTTTTTTGTTTACTTTGGTGTGTATAATAAATACTAACATAGTTATTTTATTTACTTAAGATTTAGTTAATTTTATTTTAAAACTATTCTAAAAATATTATTTTTTCATATAATTTATAATTTTGAAGAGCTATTTTATTTACTTGAGAATTACTATATTTATGAAGTGTTGATTTATTTACATAACTTTTATATAATGTTTACTCTTAAATATATGTAAGTTATTTTTTGGTTTGCATGTAAATGGTCATGACATGAAAATTGATGTCTTATTAGCATTACCATTGCATAACACTTCTTGGCATAATATTTCTTAAGTAAACAAAACAAAGTAACTCTTAAGTATATAAGATAGCTTGAATATTTCTAAAATAAATGTATTTATAAATAAAAATATAAAAAAATAAATTATTTAACGAGTAACAAATAAATCATATTATAATGTTTATATGATGTTAATTGTGATATTTCGAATATTATCTCCTACAATTTTAATTCCCTTGCACTTTATCTTATGTTAGCTCTTTGAATAGTCCAACCCATTGTCCAAGTATTTTGTCATTGGTTTAACATATAGAAACTCGCTATAGTCTTATAGCCATACCAACAACCAATTTGAGCCCAATAGCTAATGGAAGGACTAGTTTCCCTCTCATTGGAAATTGGCCTCAAATTGGCTACTATCTAGGCCAATTTTTGATGGGTAGATTCAAGAGAAATTTGTATGAGAAAAAAGTATTTTAGTTCATTTTTAAAGGAAATTTTGGAGAAATACAAAAAAAATTCATATAATCTCAATGAGAATTTTAATAGTATCATACATTTTTTAAAAAATAAATGACTTAATTGGAAAGCTTTTGATAGTTTTATAAATTATAAAATGCTATAATAAATATAATTTATTTTTCAATTCCTTTTTTTATCTTTAAGTACTCAAGCAATGCTGAGAAGATTCCATGCATAAAATTTTGAACTTATTTCAAAAATTGATTGTTGATTTTCTTTGTTCTAACCATAATAGAAATAATTGTGGCATATTCTTGAAAAGAACTAGAGAGTATCCAGGCATGGTATAGGAAATGGATGAAGTGGATGAATTTTTTTCTTGTTCCATAGCTAAAATAGGAAGTGTAGAAGGAAGAGAGGAAGCATGTGCAATGGGTAGGTTGATTAGGTGTAGAAGCATGTAGAGGAATACTACAAAGCGGTGGAGGCATACTACTAAAATAGCAACATCTACTATCATGATGATACCATTTAAGTGTACTTCACCACACGCAAGATCATTTTTTAACAAGTGAACTTTGTAGCAATCAATATGTTGAGAAAGTACATAAGAAATGCATACTATTTTTTTATGTTGAGAAAAGAAAATACATGAATGAAAGGTTCCAATTAGGAGATGAAAGAAGAAAAATCTAAACTAGCAATTACAAATCAACTAGTAGAGGACTCAGTGAATGATACAAAGAGCCATTTCATAAATTGAACAACTTTACTTTGATAAGAAAAAAAATTGATTGAAATTGTAACACTTGCTCTTTAATTTTATGAAGTTGGTCCCTAACCTTCACATTCTTTTTGCATAAGAATTGGAGGTGCAAAAACAAAAAAATCACTTGAAGAAATATGTTAGAATAAATACTTAAAATACTAGTTGTTTGATGATTATTTTTAGAAAACACTGAAAAAATCTAGTCTTCCATTTATGCTTTAAATATAGTTTGTCTAATAGAATAAAAAATAATATTATTATACATACCAAAACCAAAAACATATTTCCAATTTAGATTATGATAGAAAATAGTAGAATTTTTTTTTAAATAATAGATGTGTATTGCTTCTTGACTAATACGTAATTCTAAAATCTATATTTCATATTCTAAAATTATAAGCAATAGGGGAAATTAACTGGTTGAACCATCATACTTTTTAGTCTATCCCCAATATAGGTATCTTGCAATATACTATTTATAAGCAAACACTTGAGTATCAAAATCAACTTTTTTTTTCTATATTTGAGAACTCATTTTGATCCAAAAGTTAGAGTTAAATTTACATTTCCACTTATGATTAAGAAGAAGAGTAAGAGGGAATGCATACTACAATGTCTCTAAACAATGTATGTAACTCTCTCTGTTAAGGGTATCATGCACCTAATCATCAAGACATAATCTTGCATTAAAAAAATGGAGGGGTGCGCAAGGAGCGAAAATTGCAAATAGGCAGAAGGGCATGAAAGTGGCGAGAAGGTTGCTCTAGGAGATGGATTTCCTATGAATGGGAATGAAGAGGAAAAGATTCAGTCTTAGGTAGTGGAAATGGAATAGGCAATGCCCCTCGATTGTTTGTAGAGGCAAGCGACAGAGGAAGGATGGCACCAAAAAATAAGGTCAAACCCTGGTTATCATCGCAGGAGAGATTGCTGGAATGGGTGACAATGGAATGGACATCAAAGGAGGAATCAAAGTTGGAAAGGCAGGCATGGGAAAAATCCTCATGCTCCCCTCAAAAAAGGGCTCAATAATTGAGGGGATGATGATCCTTCACTAGCTTAAGGAATGGCTAGGGCATCGCATGCGAAGAAGAGTTTTGATGGATCAAAGGTGGGTAGTCGAACCTCTATGGTTTTGAGTCTGAAATTGCTCAAACCCTTAATTGAATTATTAAAGGAGTGGGGTTTAATAGCTAAATGGCTTGGAAGAAAACTGAATTGGGATAGTTTGATTTGTTGGTGGCAAGGGTGATGGGGGGAAAGTCTGAAATTCAATATGCTTTCAAACGGATATTTTGTGGTCACTTGTCCTTCATGGGAAATTATGGAAGAAATTATCAATGGGATTCGGCTAATGGATGACAGTGGGTTTTACATTTAGAGATGGGAGATTGGTTGTAATCCTCTCAAACACCAAATGGAATGGATCCAAGGTTGGTATGAACTCCCTAATTTACCACTAGAATTCTAGCAAACATACATTTTGGAAGCAATTGGGAATCATTTAAGTAGTTTCATTTGTGATGAGGAAAGATTGAACCCTGATGGTATTAGCTCATATATTAGGCTATGTGTAGAAAATAAACTGCATAGCCCACATTGGAAAGAAATAGAGATTATGATAGACTAGGGCAACTTGCTCCAAACCCTAGTTTTGGATCCTTTCCTAGAAAACACTATGGTTAAGATAATCAGTTGGCGTGCATTGAATTTATCTTCAAGGTTGAGTGTTGAGGTTGATTAATGAAATCTCTCTATACCATTGGCTATTGCAGAATCTAAAATGAGGGTGGGATCTCCCTTGTCCCCTAAGGTACAGTCTTCTCACATGGAGGTAAAGGATGTTGGTAGTCTTGGGGATAAAACGGTGCAGGAGACAAAATGTGTCTTGAATGATAAACTAACAGAGGTCATAGATCTGATTGGAAATAAGGTCTTTGACTTGATTGGAAGATGCTTGGGAGGTTTTCTCGGAGCTAGAGAGAATTAGGGGATTGATCAGAAGCTTTCTATGCCTCCAGCTAGTCTAGAGAAGATTGAAATCCAATAGAGGGTGCCTATGAAGACCTCGTGCCTAATTACCGTGAAAATAAGAGGCATGGGAGAATTCTGAATTTAGAAAAACTTAAGGTGGATGGAGAGGCCAGTGGGTAGAAAAAGATTAGTGAAATGCTCGAAATAGGGAAGGGTGATGCCCTTCCTAAAGGATAATGAAAATCATCACCTAGAGAGTTAGGTTCTTAAATGCCCCTAATAAAAGATGTTTGGTCAAACACCATTTACTATCATGCTAGGTTGATATTTGCACGGTACGAGAATAAAAAATCTATCAGAATGAGGTTGAAGTTTTTGGGAAAAAACTCCGTTGATGGAAAATGTTGGCGGTTAATTCGCTGCGCCAGACTGGGGGTTGATTACTATTTGGAAGCCTCAAAGAGTGTTGGTGGAAGAAATTGTTGCAAATGAAAGATGGATGGCTTGCAAGGTGACTAGTCTATCACATAATCTAGGGTTTCTTCTGATCAATGTGTATGGCCCAAATTCTTATCTCCAAAAGAAGGTTGTTTGGTGGGAGCTTGATCAGTTTTGTAATAATCAGGAGTATGAATTTATATTTTTTGGCAGTGACTTCAACACCATTCTACATTTAGATGACAAGCATGGTGGGGTGGGTCGTAAGCTACAATCCCAAATAGATTTTGAAAACTTTGTGGAGAGAAACGCTTTGATAGATATCCCTGTAGTGTAGTAAAATGGATCCCTTGACATTTTCACACTTGTTTGGGTCCTCCTTGTGGATTTTGGCTTAATCTTACCTTGATTTAGTGCTGCAATGTGGATAACACATTCACATTAGGTCTTGTAAACTAATGGATCTTAATGGTGCCTTGCTAAAGTGTTGTGAAGTGTTGTAACACACTTTTGCACTTTTCTAAGGTTTTATCAATTAACTAAACATAATAAACATAATTTTAATCAAAATCAACCTTAATCTTGCCTTATTCGGAGTGTTGTAAAGTGTTGTAACACACTTTCACATTTCTCTAGGCTTTTCATTAATAATTCAACTTTCTTATGCTTTAATTGGCCCTATTTTGCATCCACAAGCCTCATTTATTGCATCTTTTTGTAGCATAAAAAAATGTATCTTTGGACATTTTCACGCTCATTTGGGTCTTTCTTTTGGATGTTGGCCTTGTTTTATCCTAGATTTAATGTGGTAATGTGGTCAATACATTCACATTAGGTCTTGGACCCTTGTGAATCAATAAGAACTTTATGATGCCTTGCAAAAGTGTTGTGAAGTGTTGTAACACATTTTCACACTTTTCTAGGACCTTTTAAATATAATTCACTTAAATAATTTCCTTTTATCACTTACCAAGCCTTAATTCAAAGTGTTGTAAAGTGTTGTAACAAACTTTCATGATTTTCTAGGCTTGTCAACAATAATTTGACCTTTTCTTATGTGTAAATGGGTCCCCCTTTATACACTTACAAGCCCTACTTAAGTGTATTCTAGAGAATAATCCTGTTAAAAATCATTTAATACACTTTAATTCTTGGAATCCACTTAATATGCCTAAGTGGGACCAAGTCACCAATAGGGGCGACTTAGTCCCACTTCGCTCAAAAATCAAAATTATTTCAAAATTCTCGCGAGATATTATTTTCTAAGCCTTGAGGTCAACCTGTGATATGGTATTTTCAGGAAATTATATGTAATCATGTATAAATATAGGTTTTTCCTCTAATTTCACCCCCAATTCATTCACTTAATCATTCAAAAAATTATCAATCATTCTTAAGCATTCTTTAGGTATTTCAAAGTCTACATCCATTGGAGCATCTACTTGCATATCTTCAAATTTATAATTCAAGGGTTTGGTGAGTTGTAGCATTGCATGTTGTTCATTCATCATTCTCTTTTCATTTCATTTCATTTCATTTCCAAGGGTTTAATTATCAAACCACGGTTTGACCAAGGCAAACCCGAATTCACTAACCGTTAACCCTTTCCCTCCTCTTTGCATGTGTTTTGCAAGTCTTGTGTGTAGATTTCTCAAAGACCAAGATGTGAAAATGTTTCAACAATTCATCAAAGGCATTCAAAGTCAACAAAGTCCTAAGAGAAGCTTGGAGATCACCTACAGACTAGATTCTATAGTTTCGGATCCAGATACCTAGAGGAGTAGAAAGTATAGATCGAGAGCTTTTGTTTCCACCTTTGAATTTCCAAAATTTTTGAGGTGGAATAAGTTGCCATCAGTGGAAAATTAGTCTCACTTCTAGGCCTAAAAAGTGGTTTCTGCAATTCTGAGTACCCTTTTGGCTAAAACAAGTATGTTCTTATAGAATTTCCCCAAAATAGGACTAAGTCACCTAGCTTGGTGTAAGTTTCCCAGTTGGCTTCAACAGTGAATTTTGTAGGATTCCAGAGCCTCTCTACATCACTTTCTAGTTTCTAGGTGCACTTCTCCAATCTCATTAATTTTTGTTACAATTTACTTGCATTTTTAGTTCATTTTGCATATCATATTGTGTTTTCAAACAAAGTGCATTTTCTTAGTTTTGCATTAGTATTCAATTACTTTTATAAGTTATTTGCATCTAGGACATTCTATTTAGGCATATTTCAATCATATTTACATTATTCTTGAGTGATCCATCAAGGTTTTTGGGATTCCTTTCTCCTTTTAGGCGTAAAACCGTAGAAGTGAAAGAGAGTCCCTACCCCAAAAAGCTTTGGTTCATTTTTTGAGGATAATCCTAACACCAATCATTGACCAATCATAATTCAAGTGTTCATGGCTTGTGTGGCCCAGATATTGTGTCTAGGACTCATTTGCCACCTTGGGCGAATGAGTCCCACCTAGGTCTTTCTGGCCCCAATGCAGGTTTCACATATTTCTAAACACTTTTCACTTTTGGTCCCATACATTATGTCTAATGGGATTCATTCTCCATCTTGGGTGAATGAGTCCTATGTGACTAAAATTCAACTTTAATTCAAATTTCTAATGGGATTTTATTCTCCTAGATCTTATGTCAACTTGTAGTGTTGTAATTTTGGGAATTCTTGCATAATTGAGTATAAATACAAGGTTCTTTCACTCATATTCAACACCTAGTATTCAAGAGAGTTCACAAGAGCATTCAAGAGTCTTCACAAAAAAATTATCAATCATTTTAGAGTAGCGTTCAAGTGCCAATCATCATGTCAAATATTTTATCTATCATGTTTGTTATTGTTCTAACAATTGTGATGTAGAGCTTATGATTCAAGCTAGTGTTAAAAACAAGATTAACTTCATTCAAGCAAGAATCAAGAACCACATCCATTCATCCATTTCAAGCATAGTTGGAGCACCTTATTGCTAGGGTTTGGTGAGTTGCAACATTTTATTTTGTTCATTCATAATTCTCCATTCATATTTGCTTTCATTTCAAGGTTTAATTACCAACAAGGGGTTTGACCAAGGAAAACCCCTATTCACTAACCCCCATAACATTTTATCCTATTACTGTTTGTGATTTGTAGGGCTAGGTTGCAAATTTATCAAGGAGCGAAGTTGGAGAAAAGTTGTCAAATCCTTAAAGTTGTCACAAAGCCTTAGAGAAGCTTGGAGAAGGCCTATAGGTGGAAATTTGCAGTTTCGGATCCGAAAACCAGTCAAGAAGAGTAGAGTAGACTAAGAGGAATGGTCACGCCCACAAAAGGATATAAAAGTCATGAAAAATCCTAACCTACGAATTGGACATTCCAACAGGTGACTAACATCTTCTTATGGTCATTCATTTACTTTGTCAAACTAGGGAACGTATACTTGAAATGGAGCGGCACTGTATGTGCACTAAGAACCAATTTCAGTCACGATTTACCAGAAATAAATATGTGAAAGGAATTCTAATTATGCTACAGGAATGTAATGTGAAGCCTTCTAAACTTAATCAAAGAAGAAACCATAACGACTATGACTGAGAAACAAACTATGAACTTGCCTTATGCTGCAGGAACAAACACAGGGATGGATTCCCGATGCTGCAGGAACAATATAAGACTGAGTTTGCACTGAAACTTCAAGAACAAAATCTAACTTATGATCAATAGAAAATAAATGACTAACTAACTAACTACAGATACTTACTAAGTGGCCCCCCTTAGCAAGCATCAACTAATTATGCCAGAATTGGACTCAGAACTTCATCACCTTTTATTCATAACTCAGAATGATATACATTGTTCTACTCATATGAAAACTAACACAAAACTCTATCTCTTATCATAATACTAACTCTTACATATTCTGCTTCTTATTATCATACTAACTCTTACATGCTATGCTTGCTCACTCGTGCAGGAGGAACACTTATTTAAACCAGAAAAATAACTAACTACCTAACTCAACAGAGAAAGACGTGGACGTAAATGAATACTAAAATTGAGGAATAGACTTCTCATAAATGAAAAAATATCCGTTCAACATGATCCAGAGAATTTATCATTCCACTCTTTCCAGATTAATGATCATTTAAGTTTTTTCCCAACGACCCAGACAGAGAGTCTTCGCTGGAACAACTTCCTCGACACCATGTTGCAAATGGACTTTACTGCAAAGCCGAAGTCTATTGCGCTTGACTCGTTCATTCTCCCTTCAACAACCTCCGATGCACAAGGTGACAGAGGTGAAAGAAAGCATTCATGGCAAACAACACGATACATTCATTAATCACATATTAAATCTATCCCATTATTAAAAAACCATATGCATTATGTCAGTCACTCGGGAAGTCAAAATAGGGTAATTAATAAGACACATGGAGATGTTAGGCTGCAGGAATGTAGGAATGTATTGCTACAGGATACTACCCATTTTAGATAAAGAGTCTTTAATAAAAGAGTTAAAACATCCATTAGTAGTAAAAGTAGAGATATTAAAAGTACATCATGATACTCAAATTATGAGCATATCCTGATCTCATCATCTGCCCCCTACTTAACCTAATGATGGTCCACCAGCATTAAGCTTCCTGGTTGTTTCCCTAAAATCCGTAGGAGCAGTATGGCTTTTTGGCACAGTCCCAAATTTATAATAGAAACCTCTTAAATTTTGCCATCTTTCATATCTAAGGCTTTCTATATCCTTATTAACATTTGTAGCTTGATAGGGATAAAGTGGCCACATTAAAATTAGAGGTCGAAATGTTATTAGCAACCATAACTCGAACCACTTCTAAAGACCAAGCTGTATGTACTTTTTTGTCCTTCTAAAGGCTGCTTCAAAATTCAAGGGGCTATGTGGCTCAGATTTCCTGAGCCCAACAGTCAATTTCTCCCATCTCTTTTCAATTCTGGAAGAGGCAAGCTTCCAAAACAGATACGGTTGGCTTTTGAATTCCTCATACACTTGCTTTCTGACATCAAATATTTTTACTATTTCTGCTTGATTGTTGAACCCATATGCAACAGTGAGCCAAGTTTTTAGCATTGTGTAAGGATTTGTGCTTTCTGATTGCAGTGGTATGGGGTCATCCCTTTCAACTTCTTCATAGGCTTCCAATTGTCTACCATAATTGGTTTCGTTGGTTGCCCATGACATAAGTGACCTCAAATGGATGTCACCAATATAAAGAAGTGGATTCCACGATGTTTCAGAGGGAATTATCAATCCATGCAAATAAAATTCACATAAAGAATTCTTTAGCCAATTAGGAGCCACTTGGTATGCATCATAAAATACTTTGGATGTATGAATAACAGGATCTAAATTCCTTGAAATTCTCATTAACTGAAACCAAAGAAATTGTTCCCTTAGGCACATGGCATAGACTCTAGGCGGTGGTCTACACTCCACAATCTTACTAGTTATTTTCATCATTTCATCCATTTTCTTTTTCATCTCTTGGATTTCATGTTTCTGCCTTTCAATTTCTCTTTTTAGTTTCTTCTTCTCTTCCTCCCAAAGACTTTGTTGAATTTCAGTCTTGGCTATGTGGCAGAAACTCAAGGCTTGAAATGTGACTGACCTCCATGTGGTCCTTAGGTATTCCAAAAATTTAATCAAAAATGTCTTTTTATAGACAACCATTGGCCACTTCCAATTGTTCAAGCTGTTCTTCCTCTTGCTGCAGGATGAATTCCTGTTGCTGTGCAGGAGGAGATTATACTTCCTCTGAAATTTTTCTAGCTGCCTCAGCCAAGTCATCAAGACTTGGCATTCTCCTTTCATTACTATCATATTGTTCTTCATTGGCTTCCATTGGTTCATTTTGCATTTCCTCAGGAACAACAAGTGGGCTAAGTGAAACATTCTTAGGTACATTCTGAGAATCATCATGGCTGTATTCTTCAGACTCCTCTGAAATTATTATAACTTTAGGTTGAGCAGACGTTGAGGTGACTTTCCATTATTTCCTTGCTGAGGCTCTTTTTGACAATGTGGTAGTTGCAGGAGGCACTCTCGTGGATTTCCTCTTCCTGACTTGCCTAGAGGGTTTAGACTCAATAGAAGGAGATGATAAATAAACTGTAGTGGCAACAGGTGTTCTGTAGGAGGAACTGCTAGAGGAGAAGGTGTTGCAGGAGAGGGACACCGTTGTCTTTGAACATGAGGGTCAGACTCTGGGGTTTGTTCTACCCTAGATGACTCTCCTACCTGGGTAAGTGCACCAAGATGGTTCCCAAAAAAGGGGCTTAAGTGGCCACTTTTTTTCTGAAATCAGGAAATACTGACCTTGGACGTGAAATTGAGGATAGCTACACTCAAAATTTTTTGATGGAACAAAAACAAGGACTATAGTGCTCGGAGTCTACTTTCTAAACTACTAATTTATTTTGAAAATGGTTTAGATTAAGGGGTTCAAAAGAGGGACACACACAAATTGGTGTTGTTTTTGTCAGAAAAACATAACATAGCAACTCTTGTGTGACCCGAGCACGGTGGACTTTTTTGTAGTATTTTTAAAATCGCTCTGGTCAGAAGTTAGATAACAGTATGTAGTAAGGATTGGATATTTTTTGATAATTTTTTAATGAATATTTGATTTTTTATTAATTTTCTAAGTGGGCACTTCCTAAAAAGCAGAATTTTGGCCGTGCTCCCCCTAAATTTTTTTGAAACTAATAGATTTTTAATTTTTTTTTTTTTAAATTGTAGAATGGAGTCTAGTTTCTAAAAATATAATTTATTTCAAATTCCGATGAACGGTTAATTTATAGTGAAAAAAATACCAAACACTGCTTTTTGAAGAAAAACGGACATACAATCAAAAAAAATTATGGATGAAAAGTTTAACATTGTTAGAAAGTGAAAAAAATTACATTGTTCGAAAGCTAATAAAGAACCTAACATAACCCATGTATTCGATTTTCTTG
>VDFB02179234.1:15299266-15477865 GCA_007258455.2 Sequoia sempervirens
TTGAGAACTCACAAGCCCTCACATCTTGACATGTGGATGGTGAAGTGGCTAAGAGGAGATGACGTGTAAGTGAGGTGGGTAAAAGGTACATGAGGTGGAGGAAGGACAGGTACCTTCCAAGTACATTGATGTGACCTTTCAATGATCACATGGGGAGAGGGAAAGCTTTGGGAGAATAAAAGTGAATAAAAAATTCACAATGATTGGAAGAATCTAGTGGATAAGACAAGGTTCCCAAAAAGTGGGAATTTGTCACATGTGACTTGATGTGACAAGTCAAAGGTTCTAGAAGATGCATGGGAAAAGGGGATTCTAGGAAGAATAAAAAGGAATTAAAAATTTCTTGGGGGATGGGGAGAGTTGACCAAGGTACTAATTAGGTTTAACTAATTAGTAATTATAGGATAATTAGGGGTTAATGAGGATTAGAAGCCAATTTGCAAAAGTTGGAGGATGTGACACATCCTAATCAAGGATTAGGCATGTGCACATCCTTAATGAAGAGATTAGGAGATAGATTAGGATTAGATGACATGTGAGGAATTAAATAAATGTAATATTTGTTTAGTTCATTTGATAAAAAGGGGATTAAGGAGGGTAAGGTATTTAATTATTAATTAAATACCTTAAGGATTTGGAAGAATTAAGGATATTAATTAAATAATAGTAATATTACTTAATTAACTTGGATAAGAGGATGTTTAGATGAAAAGTGATAAATTTGGATAAATTAAGTGTCCAAATTTGGATGTCTACAACATGTATGAAAAATGCAGTAGCATAGACAAGGCAGTGAACTGTTTGAAAAAAATGTCTCAAAGAAATATAGTCTCATGGTGATGGAATGCCATGATGAATGCCATGAAAAGTAAATTTCTATGGATTGTGATGGCATTACATCACCGTGAGACTGCATTCCTTTTAGGCATTTTTTCAAACAATTCACTACCTTGTCTATGTTCTTGCTTACTATTATGCTTTGGTAGATTTTTTCCAAGGATCCATAGCTTGTTCAAAAGCACCTATTTGAGGTTTTTACTTTTTAGCCATAGCATGAAGGTGTTGAAATATTTGATAAAATGCTTTGGTAGACATGTATGAAAAATGTAGTAGCATAGAAAAGGTAGTGAACTATTTGAAAAAATGCTTCGAAAAAATGTTGTCTCATGGTGATGGAATGCCATAACGAATGCCATGACAAGCAAATTGCTATGGATTGTCATGGCATTACATCACCATGAGACCACATTTCTTTGAGGCATTTTTTGAAACAATTCACTGCCTTTTCTATGCTATTGCTTACTATTATGCTTTGATAGATTTTTTCCAAGCATCCATAGCTTGTTTGAAAGCACCCGTTTTAGGCTTTTAGCCATAGCAGCAAGGCAATGAACTATTTGATAAAATTCTTTAGTAGACATGTATGAAAAATATGGTAGCATAGACAACTGTCACCATCTGATATTTATCTAGTTGTAGTATGTTTTGTGCAATGGAATCAGTGATATGAATATAGCCAACAAAAATCTATTTTCTATAATTCATGGATCGAACTCTGTATTTTATACGCTCTCAATGTCTGTATGCTATGGAAATCCCATTAATTTTTTTTAAAAAAGTAGTATGCTATGTGTGATACTATCAAAAATGTAATTATATACTGATTACTCTTTATTTTTACATAATCTAACGTATTTCAAACTTTTCATAGGCTGCCCGACACATCGAAGACAACAAAGGAAAGACTAGAAAAGCACGGGCAACACAAACTTGGCTCTAGTGGTTATATGAAATTAGCCGCACAAATTGTAAGTATCAATAAATGAAATATTGCATCCAAATTATAATAAATTGAAAATAATTTTGGTTTTATCACACCATAGAAGAAAAATTCATGATCTTCTACAAAAATATAGGGCTATGAATTCAATAGAGTTCCCATAGAAGAGGACCTGAAGATTGCCTTCCAACAAGGATATGGAGCCATGGTTGAATGCCTAAGAGTCTTGAATGGGCAAGCACAATCTTCCATTGCATCCGACACACAGGTAAATAAACTCAATAAAGTTTATTTAAAATTGAATACTTGTGCAATCTATTCAATATTAATTTCCACCATAAAGTAATTACATGCTTATTTGTTTTAAACATTCAAGCAATGATAATATTGCACATGACATTGGAATGCAGCTTGGTGAGGATGGAGCAGAACGTGCAGATGAAGGTCATGGTGTGCATCCTGATACATTAGAGCATGTAGAGTGTGATCAACATGTTGAGCATGATCAGGCTAGAGAAGATCAAGAATATGATGTGGCCCCATCAGGTAAAGAGGACCACTCTAAAGTTCTTTAAACATATTTAATTACAATTGGTGTATTAATTAATGTAACCTTTCATGTCTCAACTTTAGAGCATGTAGACCGTGATCAACATGTTGAGCATGATCGGGCTAAAGAAGATTAGGAACATGATGTGGCCCCATCAGGTAAAGAGGACCACCCTCATGTTCTCTTAAACATATTTAATTTCAATTGGTGTATTAATTAATGTAACCTTTCGTGTTTCAACTACAAATCAGGATTTAGAGGGTGTTCAACATGTTGAGCATGAGTCTATAACAAAATTTGAGGAACATGATGTGGGCCCATCAGGTAAAGAGAACCACTCTAATGTTCTTTTAATTAATGAAATACTTGTAATAGAAATAATAAAACATATCAGTTTAACATTTCTTTCTTATTGTAGTAGATCCCCCCTTGAAGTGGCGTCCAAGTCATGAGTAGATGACTATGTGTACATTAAGATCACAAGTAGAGGGCATAACAACTAAAGGGGGGACATATATTGATTTATAAAATGATACTCCACTTCAACTTTATGTAGCTTTCAAAAAGAAACAAAAAAAGAAGTGATTGTAATCATATCATGACAACCATATTTTTGATAATATGTAAAAACTGAAAGAATGAATATTATATGTTAATGAATGAATGTGAATATGTTAATTAATGAATGTTATATGTTAATGAATAAATGTTATATGTTATTAATGGATGAATGAATGCTATATATGTTATTAATGTTATTAATGGATGAATCAATGATTAATGTTATACGATTGGGTATGGGGAATTGAGAGTGATGTGAGGGGGGAGTGGCTAAATGAGCTTCCACTATCATGTGGTTGGCCTTGTTAAGTAGAGAATATTAAACTATTCTCGAAACAAAGAGAAGCTCAGTAAGGTAATGCACTTTTCAATATAAGAAATGCATCGTTTGAAGCATCAAACCAATATGTAGTCTGTATGTATGATTAGTTGTCAGTCTCTGCAATGGCACATTTCCACGAATTTATATATATATATATATATATATATATATATATATATATATATATATATATATATATATATATATATATATATATATTTTAAAATTGATGCTTCGTCGCAATTTCGATGAAACCTACCGACGAATCAACAGAAAGGCTCGACGAATTTGCTATAGCTGCAATGAAGATTTTGTCGTAATTCCTTGCCCATTTCGTTGCACTTTTGATGAGCTTTCGACGTTGCTACGATGCTAGTCCTTTCCCATTTTGTCGCACTTGCAATGAACTTTTGGTGTTCTTCCGACGCTACTCCTTGCTAATTTCCTCACAACGTCGATGAACTTTTGGTGTTGTTTCGACGCTACTACTTGAATATTTCATCGCACATTCGATGAAAGTTTGGTGTTGTTTTGACACTACTCCTTGCACATTTTGTCAACATGGTGATGAACATCTGCTGTTGTTTCGATGCTACTACTTGCCCATTTTGTGGCACTGGTGACGAATGTCTGCTGTAATTTGTCAGTGGATACACAAAGTTTTCATCGATATTCCAAGGAATGTCTGAGGTATTTCATGATGCAGTTAACCAATGATTCTTCGCTGTTATTTTGAAATTTAATTCGTCATCAGATGTTCGACGAAAAAATAGCGACAAAAATATTTTCGCCATTTCGTTGCTCTTTCGACAAAGATTTGTCAAGCGACCGACTAATGGCCATCAGAAAATAGTGTCAAATTTAGTAGTGTGGGTTGCCTATAGATTGGAGTGAATCTCCAAAGAGGGATCATTCCCTATGGTACTCATCTTCCATAACCTATGATATTGTTGTTACTAAGGAAAAGAGATAGAAAATGATATGAAATGAATCTAACACTATAAGGGTGATGTACAAAATGTTTATTTAGACTTTGACTATTTCTTTTTCATGCAAATGTTCAATGACTTAGTTGTTTGTACACAACTCTAGTGTGTGACATATCCATGTATCAATATTTTATTGAAAGGTTTATGCTTTGAAAATTTTAGAAGGAAGAAAATGCAGTGTTCTTTATAACTAACATCTGCTTACACAATAACACAAGAAATTACCTACACAAAATATTCCTTTCATATTTGTAGGTGTTAGAAACTTAAGACATTCATTCAAGGATTTTGCATATATAAAAATCATATAAAATCATATCTCACCTCATACATACAATGGAATAGAATTTTTGAAGGCCAAAATGCAAAGTTTTATTGATAAAAGGTGTTTTATAGCTGTACATAGTCTATAAATGCTCTAAAAATTACCTGAAAATGGTGAAATTGCATTGATTTATAGTAAAAAAAATGATGGTATATGAGTTACAAAGCTATCGTTTTACATAAAATAACTTATATTTACAAAATTGTTTCCAAAATATGCAAGAACTGAGACATAATGAGCCTAGGCATACTATTTAGGCTTGAACCACCTCCTATAAAGTTAGAACATATTTCATAAAGACAAAATGGCAAGTGTCTACCTTTTGTTGGGTCAAATTCCTCCCCTTGGGCACTAGTTGAGCTCCATGATGTTGTCAACTATGCAAGAATTATTTAAATTACCCCTAAATATATAGAGCTACTCATAATTAGCTAATAAATATCTTCTAGCTATTTCAACCTCTATCTCTAGGTTTTTAGGGCTTGTGAGAGAGTTTGAAAAGGTCAAAATATCCTAAAGACATAGGATATTTCCTAGGATTAGATTATTTCATTTCTTGCATTCTTTGGTATTTCATTCGTCTTCATACTCCATCATTTGTGTATATCATCACCTCTGCCTTTGTCATTTTTTGGTACTTTTCATGATCTATTATTCACTTTTATTCATGGTTTTTCATTAACATATTGTCTTACCTTAACGCTAACCACTCCATATTCTTAGGAATTCTCCAATTTGCATGGTTTAAAATGCCATCATCTCTACAAGATTGAAATCTCTATTTTTCCTACAATTTCTCATGGAACTATGTCCATTGTGCTCATACGATGATTGTTTAGACCTTGTCTATCCTCAAACTATGCATGTTCATCACTATCACAAGCATATAACTATTTTCACATAAGCTACAAACCTATCATCTCACATTGATGATATAGATGCTACATTTTATCTTTGGTAGGAAATCATAAACTCTCTCATTTTCCATTTTCCTTTAACTATTGATACCATTGAGAATTGTAGATTGTTACGTGGCATAAACTACTCACATAGGTTCTCCCTATGTTATAACATTTCCATATACCTAATGATTCAATTCTACCCTCATAAACATGGAACCACTTGCATTGTCATAAGTCATGCGTGTTGAACTATCCTCTTAAATTTGAAAGGAAATCTATGTAGAAGAATAGCTTCAAAACATGGATCTAAGAAAGTGAGGGTTGAAAAAATTTGATATAAATCTTTAAACTACTACAATTTAGATGCACAAATTCATAAATTTAATCTCATATTTAAACACATAAAACCATAACACTGATTTATGTGGGAAAACCCTTTCAGGAAAACACCCACACACCAAAGCACGTATCAATTGTATTATCAGTAACAAAGTGGTTACAATAAAATAATAGAGTCAATGCTCTTGCAAATGTCTTTACATTGTGATACAAATTTGGAGTAATTATGGCAGCATAACAACTTCTCAAAAAATACAAAAAATCATCTCAAAAAATACTTAAAACTCGTCATATTTATAAACCTCAAACAAGGGCACCCAAGAATGTCATGTGTCATCTCCATAGTCTTTTCATGTATAAAAATTGAGATGGAGAACATGCACAAGTCCAAACTGACCAATAAAGAAATCTCCCTATCATGAAACAACATTTACCAACATAAAACAACATGCAACAACATGCAAGGCATCCAACTCCATATTTTGAAATCACCTTGACATGCATGGTGTTCCACTAGAGAAAATATAGCCAACTACCAATTTTGAAATCCCTTTGACTTCTAGTCACTATGAGTGGTTATCATAGTCCTATTTTAACAACCTTCCAAAATTCCACCAAGTGATAACTCTAAAATCAACGACACATGTCACCGTGGTGCACCTTTGAGAGGTTTTCACAAAATCCTCTTCCCAATTGAGTTCCCAAGTGACAAGTGACATAATTTCATACTTCTCTCCACACATGTAGGAAGCCAACACATAATCAGGTTCCACAAAGCATTATAGCAACTTAGAAACATATCACTTATGATTTAATTAATAAAATATATAGGAAATGGAAGAAAATAATTAATTAAATATATTGGGACTCTCTAAGGTTGAGACACCTTAATCCCAACATTCTCCAACTTTTTGAATACCTTACAAGAGACTGTATCACTGCTCAGACCACAAGGCCCATAGAACTGACAAACCATCTAAATGTCTCTATGCTCATTGGCTTCATCAATTCATCTACAACATTCACCAAAGTATCAAATTTTTCTAACTCCACCTTTCTATCTTCCACCATATCATAAACAAAGTGAAATTTCACATCAATGTGCTTTTTTGGCATGGAAAGTAGGATTGTTTACTAAAAAAATAACACTCTAGCTATCATAATAAATAGTAATTTTTCCTACATTAAAACCAATATTATAATACAATCTCTTAAGACAAATGGATTCTTTGCAAGCATGAGTAGCTTCCATATGCTTTGCATGCCATGAACATAAACATGGGCAGGACTGTGGAGCACAGGTGGGAAAAGCAAGATTTTGAATCTTTGAACAATGGAGCAGGCTATGGAGTAGGATCTGAGGAATCCCAGGTAGAATCGGCTCATGTTCTAAGCAAGGAGAAAGGTAAGGATGAATCTAATGAGAAGGACAACATAAACAAAATTCAGGTGGACCCGGGAGGGAAGACAAATCTGGGGGGGTCCCCTGAAGGAAAAAAAGGAAAAAATTCCAATGAAGTGGTAGGGACTACAGATAGGGAAGGAGAAAAGCCCAAACCTTGGTCTTCGCTGTTTGGTGTTAAGCCAAACATAAAATTGATATTCCCTCCAGTGCATAATTTTTCTGACCCAGTGAAAGGTAAGTTTTCCATCTCTATGCCTGATCTGATTATTGATCATAATATTGCTTTGATGGAAAAAGTTCTGGTTGGTAAGTTTATGGGCCCTAGACCAAATGTTGAGGTGGTTAGGGAGTTTGTAAAAAATAAGTGGAGAATCAATGGGAAGGTAATGGTGGCTACTCTTCCTAGAGGATTCTTTTCCTTTGAGTTCACTTGCAAGGAGGATATATTGGCTATGAGGAGTGGTGGACCTTGGGTCATAGAAAAATATTCCTTGTCCCTTAAGAAGTGGACCTCTCATCTAGATCTCTCTGAATTTATTTTTGAGAACGTTCCAGTTTGGGCTAGACTCTTGGGTCTCCCTATGGAATATTGGAATGGGGACATCTTCAATGGCATTGGTAGTTCTTTTGGAGAGCTTCTATCTATTGACCCTATGACAACAACTAGAAAGCAGTTGGTGTTTGCTTGAATCTATATGGGAGTTTCACAAAATGCTGACCTCCCCTCTTTAATAGATATACAGTCAAAGTTGGGAACTTGGATGCAAACTATAGAGTTTGAGTCCATTCCCTTTTCTTGCTTTAAGCACAGAAAAATGGGGCATTGGGATAAGAAATGCCCATTAAATTCTAGCAAAGATAAGAAAACCACCAGTCTAACCCTAAGATTGTCTAGAGAAAGAAATCCGATGGGGAGGGCAAGCTAGCAATCCAATACCCTTAATGCGGAGTCTGGTAGGAAACTTGAAGCTTAGAGGAATACCACTGGTATCAATGGTGAAATAGAACCCAAGGATCCTAATGTGTAGAAGAATCAACCAATAGGGGCATAAAGTAATGCTGGTCCAAAGGAAGATGGAGAAGAAATCTTGGAGATTATGGGGGATGGTAAAAGGGTTGAGGACTTTGTTTCTTCCACTCTTAAGATTTTATCAGAAGGAAAAGATAATGGGTATCCTAGACTGGAGGATATTCCTATTCAAGGCCTATCTTTGGATATTGGCATTCCTATCCTAACTACTACTTTAGTAGAATGTTCCCCTCCAAGTGATAGTGACCCTCTTAAAATTGGGGAAAAAACAACTCTAGATTTTGTCAAGGACACCTTTGAGAATATGAGCTAGAACATCAAAATCTTGAGTGACAATTTGAACAAGCTCAGGAATGGCTAGATGGATACTCTCCCTTGCGAGCAAAGAAGAATGTATGATAAGGAATGGGAATCTAGTAGAGATTTGAAGAGCCAAGAAGATACTAATTGGGAAGAAGTCCTCTCTCATTTGAAGAAAAAGGAGAAAAGAAAACATCAGAATACTCTGAGTGGAGTTGTTACCAGGACAAGATCAAAGGTGGGTTGCGGTGCTACTAAGTTAAGCCAAGGCAGAAGGTTGGGTAAATGGCAGAGAGAGCATGAAAGCTTTCAGGACATAGCAGATGGTGTTCAAAAGACCATTCCAGATATTCTCCAATCCCTTGATAAGATATGAAGATTATGTCTTGGAATATTAGAGGGCTTAATAGCCTTCACAAGAGGGATGTTTTGCACAATTTTGTTAGGGATCATAAACTTGATATTCTCCTCATCCAAGAAACTAAAATGTCCAAAGAGAAGGTGGAGAAGATTAAAATGTTTCAGAACTGTGGAATCCAAGGAAATAGTTCAGATGGTGCATCAGGAGGAATTGCAACTTTTTGGAACCAAAACCTTATTAAAGGGGAAACTTTGCTAGAGAGCACTAATCATGTGGTTACAAAATTCACACATATCAGACAATTTTAGTTGGATTTAGTCGAATACCTATGCTCCCAATGGGAAAGGAGCTAGAAAATCTGTGGGATGAGCTCTTTTCTTTCCATAGGATCTTTGATAATGACCACTGGGTTGTAATGGGAGACTTTAATACCCCCCTTTTGAATGAAGAGAAATTTGGAGGATCTTAGGTGAATCAGGAGAGTATATTTGATCTTTTTGACTTCATCAACAATAAGGAGTTGATTGACCTGGATTTGCAAGGAGCCTAGTATACATGGTCGAATAGAAGAATTGGTAAGGAACTTATTCAAGTAAGGTTAGATAGAACTTTAATTTCTCATCAGTGGCTTATAAAGTACTTCTGTTCTCTTAAAGCTCTTTCTAGAGTGGGGTCAGATCACTTTCCCATAAGTTTTGTGGTGGACCTATAAAGGTGAAGAAAAAATATCCCTTTAGATTTGAAAGAATGTGGCTTTCCCACCCCCTTATCTTTGATGAAATCAAGAAATGGTGGAATATTGATGTTTTAGGAACTGCTATGTTCAGAATTACTAAAAAATTGAGAGAAGTTAAACACAAATTAAGAAACTGGAAAAAAGAGTCCTTTGGAAACATTTTTTGCATTAAATCTGAACTTCAAATGGAGCTTGCAAAGATCCAGGACAAAATTCAGAGGGAAGGATACATTAAAAATAATAAGGCTAAAGAAAATGAGCTACTGGTGAAGCCACATGATATAATAGCTAAAGAGAAGTTCTGGAGGCAGAGATCTAGGGTATTGTGGCTCTTAGTTGGAGATAGAAACACTAGGTATTTCCATTTTTTTTCCTCAAAACATAGGGCTGCCAATAGAATTTCTAACATAGAAGTTAATGGTATGAGACTTGAGGAAGAGGAAGACATCAAAAAGCAAGCTATCCTCTTCTTTAACAACCTTCTTTCGGAAAATGGGGAAATCAATCATAATGACCAAGATTTTCTATTAGAGGCTATCCCTAAGGTTGTTGAGAGGGAAGATAATGAAAAGCTTACTTCCATTCCCTCAAAGGAGGAAATCATGAAAGTTGTCCTTTATTTTGAAGGAAATAAGGCCCCTGGCCATGATGGGTTTCCTATGTTATTTTTTCAATGTTTTTGGGATATTGTTGAAAAAGATGTTGTGAATGCTGTTAAGGAATTATTTGGATCCAGAAGGATCCTTAAGGAATTAAATGCTACTTTTGTGGTCCTTATTCCCAAGAAACCCGGGGCTATGGAGTTTGAGGCATTCAGACCCATAAGTCTTTGCAACTATTTCTATAAAATCATATCAAAGGTTTTGACTTCTAGGATCCTTACTATCCTTCCTTCGTTGATTTCCCCTCAATAGAATGGTTTTGTTCCTGGAAGGAAAATATTAGACTCTATAGTCACTATCCATGAGAATATCCATTCACTTGTGGAATCTAAAACTGAAGGGTTTCTTCTTAAGCTGGATATATCCAAAGCTTATGACTGTGTTGACTAGGAGTTTTTATTTAAAATTCTTAGGGTGTTTGGTTTTAGTAGTAGAGTCATTCAGTTGGTGAATCATTTGGTTACTATGGTCTCCACCTCTATTATTGTGAATGGGTCTCCTTCCAGATTCTTTCAAAATTCAAGAGGCCTAAGATAGGGTGATCCCATCTCTCCTATTCTGTACACAATTATGGCTGAGAGCCTGGGAAGGAATCTTGAAAGTTTGATTGAACAAAGGTCTCTTGTTGGTCTTAGTCCTTCATCTACTAATTTGATTTGTTCTCACCATTAGTTTTTTGATGACACTATGCTAATGGGAAGATCTACGGTGAATGAGGCTAAGACTTTGAAAAAAACTTTGGACGTGTATGAGAAGGTGACTGGGTAGATGGTCAATAGACAAAAGAGCTCCCTTTTTTTCTTTAATACCCCTGAGCATAGACAGGTCAAGATTGCAAGAATCTTTGGTTGCAGAGTGGAATCCTTACCCTCTTCTTATCTTGGTCTACCGCTATGTCTTAAACCTCCAGATTCCTTTTGGTGTTTGCTGGTTGACAAGTTCAGAAAGAAGTTGGTAGGATGGAAAGGAGCTCTTTTGAGCCAAGCTGGAAAAATTCAACTTCTTAAAGCTTCTCTTCAGAATCTCCTGGTTTATGCCTTAAGCCTTTTCAAAATTCTTTCTAAATATGATGAGGCCATTGAAAAGATCCAAAAAATATTCCTTTGGTCTGGTGTGGAGGAAAGAAATAGGATGCCTCTTATAGGGTGGGATTTGGTTTGCAGACTGAAAACCTTGGGGGTTTTAGGTCTTAGAAAAATCAAAATGATTAATAAGACTCTTCTAGCCAAACAAATATGGAGATCCTTCTTGTCTGTTGGAGAATGAAAAGATATTTTGAGAAGTAAATATATGACCAATTATGTGTCCCTCAAAGCATTGCTAGATTCTCCAATTCTTCCTCATGGTTTAGCTTGCTAGAATGATATGATGGCTGGTAGAAAGATCTTGGAATCGGGGATAGGATGGCATATTAGAAGTGAAAATAAAGCTAGATTCTAGGAGGATAGATGGATTTTTAAGGAGCCCCTCATCAAAATTGAAAGATTCAATTGATGGGTTGAGTTATGCAAAGAAGCTTTTGGGGAGCTTGTCAAAGATTATTGGTATGAAGGAGACTAGGTGGATTTGTGTGTGGTTAGTCAGGAGTTAGCTTAGCTTCAATCTTCCTTAAGGGCTATCAATTTGGGATAGATTCAGCTGGGTGATAATCTTGTCTAGATGGACAACCCTTCAGATAACTACTTTGTTTCTTCGACTGTCTCTTTGCTGTTCCTTTCTCAGGCTCCCCCTCCCTTTTGGTCTAAAGCATGGATTGAACACTTGAATCCTAAAGTCAACATCTTCTTTTGGATTCTGCTTCAAAATAAGGTTCTTATGGTGGATAATCTTTGTAAATGAGGATTTCAAATCCCCAATATATGTTACCTTTGCAAGTGTGAGGCGGAGTCAGTTAACCACTTGTTTCTCCACTACCCATTTGTTTCTATAATCTGGGGAAAATTATTAGCCCTTTGGAATATCTCTTGGGTGTTTCCCCTGTCCATTAAAAATTTCTTTTCACAATGGAAAGCTCCATCTCAAAATACCTTCATTCGAAGGTTATGGGCTTTTATTTTCCCTTTTTGTTGTTTGGGGAGTGTGGAAAGAACATAATAACAAAATTTTCAGGGATAAGGAGATGTTAGAGGCTAATGTTTTTGAAATTTTTTTTAGGCTTATAAAGGAAAACTTCAATGTTATTCCCCAAAAAGCTCTAAACCTTGAAGTTGTGGTGTGTACTCCCTATGATTTAATGATAGAAAAGGATTGGAATATTAAAATGCATGTTTCTGTGGCATCCAAGCCAGCTAAGAAAATCAAGGAGGGTGTGTGCTAGACCTTTCCTCCAAATGGCTGGTCTAAGGCCAACTTTGATGAAATTGCGAAGGGAAATCCAGGGTTGGATGGAAGTGGAGTGTGTTAAGGGACTCAAATGGTAACTTTATGGTAGTTGTGGCCATTTCCCTAGGTCATTAAACCAACCATGTGGTGGAGGCTATAGGATCTTTTCAAGTTTTAAAGTTAGCTCATAATTTGAATATAAAATACTTATGGTTTGAAGGGGACTCTAAAACCATCATTGACTGTCTCCTAGGAAGGACCCCCCTCCTGGTCTATAAAGAATTGGATTGATGAAGCAAAGTCTATTCTAGACAAGTTCGATAAAGTTAAAGTTTCACATGTCTACAGGGAAGCTAACAACATGGTAGATTACTTTGCGAATGAGAGGGTAAAGAGGTAAGGATTGAACACATTGCAAAATTTTAGGGATTTGGGAGCTGAAGTTAGGGCCTTATTAGATTATGATGTTACGGATGGGAAAGAGGCAAATATATTTAATGATAAAAGGGGAAAGGGCTAAGTACATAAAAATAAAGAGATTTGATGGGGCCGTGTTATATTACTTAGATGGGAAGAAAAAACAACACGCTTTGTGGGTTCATTGGAATGGTTGCATAAAATTGCAATAGGTTTTCGACATTGGTAGAGTCTGCAGTGAGGTGCAAATGAAAAATGGGGGGGGGGATAGGAAAAGAGTCGAGCCAAATAGCTATGAGGTGCACATGAGGGATGCTAAGGTCTGGAAATAGGTTGTGAGAGGTGGTTTGGTTCCATTTATGGAAAAACTTCATGGGCCTAATACTATGGCTAAAAACTATTTTGAGAAGAACTGGAACAATGGAGAAATAATCCTCTTTGGGAGAAAGGTGAAACTAGATGAGAAAATTATAGGAGAGGTGACTAGAATGTCCACTAAGGGTGTGAAGTTTTATCGCGACAGAAGGTTTTCTGACGAGGCGGTAATCAAATTCCCTAAGAAGGAAAGGAGAAAATGAAATTGGTCAAAATTTCCAACAGCTATTTTTAAATAGACACCATCAAGGCGCCGTGGAGAAAGGTGCTTCATGTCATAATGGAGTATATTACCCTAGAAGGGAGATTCACCAGAGTTTATGGTCATCATTTTGCTATCCTTAACCACTTCCGCCATAAGGTACAAATTTATCTGCCTCATTATTTGTTCTGTTAGTTGAGAAATAGCCTTGAGGACCATAAGAAAAATCCCAGGAGATACCCTATTCTTTATCCTGGTCTTATTAGGTTAATATATGAACACTATCAAAGCCTACCAGCTTTATCCAAACCGGTTGCCTCCACGACATCTGAGGACTATGAAACAAATAGTGGTGGGTTAGATAATCAACCTAACCAGGAGAGAATTGTTGAAGCCCACTCATCCCCTGTACTGTCTGGTAAGAAAACCTAGCTTAGTAAACCCCAGCTTACTAAAGCTAACCTTGAGATCTACCCTGATTGCCCAGTTCCCTTAAAGAATCCTGCTCTTAAGGGATCCCCTACCAATAAGTTGGTTTCCTACTCTATGGACTCTCTGGAGGACAAAACTGAGAACCCTAAAGCTAGTAGAAACTTTGTGTCTACCCCTCTTGCCTCTTTTAGAGTTGATGGTACTGACTTTCCTAGCTCCCTAATCCAAATGATGTTAACCTCATTTTAGACCAGGTTCAGTCTAGAGAAATTTTTGCCTTTTCCAGAAGTGGCGTTGGTGACATTTTTAGGGTTTTGAAATGGGTCTATCAAGAAATTAATGATCTTAATCACATAAATAGGGTTCTAAATAGCAAGTTGGAGGAATTGGAATTGAAGCTGTTTGCTATTAGAAATGAAGAAGGAAAACAAAAAAAGAATAATACTGGAATGGGAGAAGATGACATTGAGGACAAGTATAAGACTTTGGAAGCTGGAATTATTAAAATTAAAAATAACATGAAAACTATTGTGGAACAAAACCATAAAATGGCTAGGAAAAATGCCATTATCATCAATGTAATGTCTGAAAAGTTGGAGAAGTCATAATAGGGCTCGCTGGTTGTTGATATGGAAGAGGAAAATGATAAAAGCAAGAATGAGGACCAAGGTATATCGAAAAGGACCCGTGCCAACCTTAAGAGGAAAGTAACTCCTACTACCCAGATGGTCCAAATCTTAAAGAGGGGGGTTCAGGAAATGAACGAATTGGAAGCTGAGACTGCGGAAAAATTAAATTCCCAAGTTTAGTTGCTACTATAGTTTTTTCTAGTCTTTTTGGGTCTTTTCTGTGGCCCTTGCTGGCTTTTTTGGTGGCTGTGGCTTTGTCATTTTGTTGTTTTCTTTACAACCTTTCTGCTAATGGTGACTTTGATAATCTTATCTTATGTATGTAAACTTTGTGGCTTCGGGTTCCTGTAAAACCCATTTTTTCCTCTTTCAAAAACTATAGCCTGTCACTTACTCATCCAAATTACAACACCACCAAGCATCATACAAACATATCCACTAGTGGATCTTCTACTGTCAATGTCACCTACCTAATCAGAATCCACATATCCATGAATGCTCATTAAATTTTGAGATCTAGTAGGATAACCGTGAAAACACAAGGCATACTCAGAAGTACCCCACAAATGTCTAAACACTCTTTTCATTGCATCCTAGTGCATGTGTCCAAGATTATCTATAAACCAACTAAGGACTCCCACTACTTGGAAAATTTCTAGCCTCATATAGACTATAACATGCATCAAACTGCTAACAACACTTGCATATGATACTCTGGCCATGTCCTCCATCTTTGAAGGATATTTTTGACAATCCTCAATAGAAAGCTTCATCCCTCATACAACTAGAACAACCATTTTCCTACAATTTTTTATGTTGAATCTCTCTGACACAAATTTCACATACTTACTTTGGGTAATCTAGAGCTTTCTATTAGCTCTATCTCTTCTAATCTCCATGCCTAGAATATACCTCCATGCACATAGATCCTTCATCTCAAAATGTGCTGAACATTGAGACTTCAAATCTACAATCATACTCTTACCATTCTAAATAAATATCATCCACATACAAAACTATTATTAAAATGAGACCATTTTCAATCTTGTAATAGACACAATGATCAAATTTGGATCTCAAAAATCCTAAATACAATTCACATAGGTGTCGAAGTTTTGGTACCAAATTCTAAGAGATTACTTCAAACCATACAGATATTTCTTCAACTTGCATTCCAGGTTCCCTTTACCTTTCTCAAAAAAATGCTTTGGTTGTGACATATAAATTTCTTCCTCCAGATCACCATGAATGAATGTTGTCTTCACATTTATCTATTCCAATTCTAGAACATAAGCAGTTGCAAGTGATAGTTGTAACCTAATACATGTCAACTTCTCTATAGGAGAGAATATCTAACCATAATCAAATCCCTCCACCTAAGAATACCCCTTCGAAACCAACCATGTTGTATGCTTCTTAACCACACCCTTTAGACCAATTTTCTTCTTAAACACCCATTTGCATCCAACGGGTTTATATCCTTCAAGTAAAGGTACTAGATCCCATGTATTATTCTTCTTCAATGCAACCACCTCTTCATTCATGGCATTTATATAGGAATTTGCATCATGTTTCTATTATCTTACAAGTGTTTCCATTGAAGTAAAAAATGTGGTGTTTTTTTTCAACAATATGGATTTTGTTGATTGTCATTTATGTTGCAGGTGTTTTCATTGATAGCAGACTATATGGTGGTTGTTGATCTAATGTTGTATTTATGTTCAACAAGGTGGTAGTATGTGGTTGGTTGCATGTGTTGCAATCAAGATGATGATGTATGAAGTTGATGTCATGAGTTGCTTTCTATTACTCATGAGTGTGTATGTGACTCTATGAATGTTGTATGAATGTGATGTTTGATTACTGTAATTTGCATAGAAGAATCTCTTTCAGTTAATGGATCAATGATGTGATAAAAAAGATCTAAATAATGATTTGCATTACTTTGCATCTAAATATATGGTACTACAGTTTGAATAGTAGTATGAAGGAAGCATGAAGCATGTGTTTTCTTGTTTTTAGATCATGTATATTACTATAAAATTTTCCTGAGTAAGTAGAGTGGTGAGTGTACTATTGCAGTCATGGAAGGTTATGATAAATTCTTCACATTTCTTTGCTATTTCTTTTAAGGTCTTGTGATTTAGAGAGAGTGCTTATGATGTTCATCTATTATCTCTTTTCAAGTTTCAATTTCTATGGTGTACTGCAAGTTGCGTTGTCAAAGTTATATCTCAAGTTTGTGTTGTTTGGGTTTCCAATAGGTACTAGTTTTGTTTCTATTTTCTTGCATCAATAGGAAGTTGTAGAATGTTGTAAAAGAAGGGAATGAGGATATTTTTTAATATCATTTAATTCTCATGATGTGATTCACATGATACTAATTTTATTTTTTGGTACTAATTGTGGTCTAGAAATGAATATTTCAAGGGTTGAGTGTTTGTTAGGTTGACTTAGTGTTCTAAGTTACTTGCATGAGGTTTTTATGGTATGCACTAGCATAGGGATGTGTGTAGATTTGAAATAGGTCCTTCTTATCTCCTATCTTGATCACATTTGATTTGCATTTCCCATAGATGTTTGAAGTCAAATCAAATATGGCCATTTCACATTTCACGTTAATACATTTCAGGATGGACGACTACGAGAAACCTTTTTTATGCTTGCAGATGGTATAAATGTATGATCAAGTGTGTGATCAAAGTGTGCAAGTGTTCAATTTTTGATTAATGTAATTTGTTGATAGAAGTGCGTTGAAGGAAGATTAATGTGTGAATTTTTAGAAAAAAATCAATGCGTTGGAGGCAATGAGTTGAGATGAGAAGAGTTCAAGTGGTGTGTGGAAGGTAGTGAGCTGACCAAAATTGTGTGAGTGATCGTTGGATGCAGTGATCCAAAGGAAAAGTGTAAGTGTGAGTTCTAGAGGTAGTGAACCAAAGGAAAAAATAAGTGTTTAAGTGTTGAAGGTAGTGAGACGGAGGTATTAGTAGTGTTTTAGTTGTTGTCTAATTCTTCAAAGTATCGTATTCAAAGGTTGTAGCTTCATCTTGTAAGTGACCAGGGAGTTGTGAACTTCGTTTGGTTAAAGACCATAAAACTCTTGTTGTAAAAGTTGTTATATTTGTGAGGCTAGATTTGGATAGTAGCTCCAAGCAAATTTTCTCACCATGCTTTTTCCCTTGTGGGGTTTCCACATAATTTTTTTTGTTGTGTATTTGTGCTTTTTCTTCTACATTTGTTATTTTTTTTATGTTAGCTACATATTTTTATTGACAAGTTGAATAATTTGATTTGAATTGGTTCTAGGGGATATATTGATTCACCCTCCTCTCAATATATTTGTGTTCTAACAATTGGTATTGGAGTAGAGTTCCTTGGTGCAGCCTAAAAGTTGAAGGTAGATCTTGGTTTAGAACACATGGCTCAGAAGGATTCCTCTTCTAAGGTTCTACAATTTGATGGAAACAAATATGATTTCTAGAGTATGCAAATGGATACCTATCTCACATCTCTTGGGTATGATGTTTGGAGAGCTACTAAAGATGATTATGTTGAACCTACTCATCCTATCACTGATCCAAATGCCAAAAAGGAACATGAGAAAAATGCTAAAGAAAAGAATGCCATCCTAAGTGGGTTAGCTAATTTTGAAATTTTCAAGGTGGTATAATGCAAGACTACAAAGGAAATATAGGAAAAGCTCAAGAATCTATATGAAGAAAATGAAAGTTTCAAACAAGCAAAGTTGCAATCTTACCAAATATTATTTGAGAATCTAAAGATGAAGGAATAAGATAATATAGCTAGTTATCTACTCTAGGTAGATGAAGCTATGAATGGAATCAAAAGTCATGGAGAATACATAATTGACTCTATTATGGTGAAGAAAATTTTGAGAACCCTCCCTCAAAGGTTTGATCCAAAAGTGTCTACAATTGAAGAATCCAGGGATCTAACAAAGCTTACCATGGAAGAATTATATAGATCTCTCATAGCTAGGATGAAATAAGGAATGAAATTCAGAGGACACATAAAGAGAAAGTTGTATTCAAAGTTGTAAAGGAAGAAGAAGCTCTCAGATCATCCTATGATTCTGATGAAGAAGAAGAAAAATTTATGAAAAAGCTAAAGAATGGATCGGGCAAGTACAAAGGTAAATTACCTTTGAAATTCTTTAATTGTGTTGAAATTTGTCACTATGCTTCTAAATTTCTATTTAAAGAGAATGAAAGTAGTAGCAAGGATTTTAAGAGGAATCTTCTCTCTAGAGAAGAATTATGCTCCTCAAATGAAGGAGACTATTGTTCATCAGAAGATGATGTAGATTAATCCCTATTCATGGCCTTTGTGATCCCTAGAAGTTCAAGTGGATGTATGGTTGAAGAAGAAGGTGAAATAGATTTTGAAGATGAACTTGTTTTTTCTCTAGAAGATCTTGACTATGCAAGAAAATAGAACAAAAGACAAAAGGCCTTGATTGAAACAAAAATGAGAGCATACAAAAATATTGAAAAGGAAATTGGGTCATTGAAAAAGGATCTTGAAAATGCCTTATCTAGAAGTCAGGAAGTTGTTATCGAATCTAACGAAAAATCTCATCATGAAAATAAATCCTTTGCAAACAGGTTCAATCATGCATTTTTGGGTTACTGTTTTATTTGCAATAAGTGCAGACATAAAGCTATAGAGTGCAAATTTGAAATGAAAGAGATAATTTTTTTCAAAAAAATTCTCTTGCTTCTCTAGTAGATGTAAATTAATGTAGAAGCAATTTCATTTAATTATATTTTCTGCAATAAAATTAAAAAGCTCACTATCAAATTTCATTCACAAACACACTCAAATCATGGAATAAGGTTGTAACAAGCCATATGAAACCCCAAAAAAAAAACATTACAATCTGATTTGCAGCAACAAAGGAAAGCTTGGAATCATTCAAATCTCCAACACCTATAGCTTCAAACTTCTTTCATAATCAATCTCTTCAATTTGCTCAACCTATGTTTATTTTTTCCCCTGTCAACACTCTCCAATCTGTCAATCCAACAATGGAATCATTCTTTCAAGGTAAGTAGCACCCTTCCTCTCTTCTTGTGTTTTTCTTTTCTCGAAAACTGTGTTGAAAATGAATTAAATTTCATTTTTATTTCTTTATGCTTTGCTGGAATGCAATTTCAATTCATTACAATGTCATTTAATTTCATTCAACACCACTATAGGAAAATCAATGCCCTCACCTCCCAAAAAAGGATAAAATAAATTCAATTTAATATTCCAATATGCATAAAATATGTGTTTTGCCTTCTCAACTTGGTCAAAAATGCAACAGGTGCTTTAAATGACTTTTATGCTCTCACCTATAAAGCAAAAAGTTGATTCCACAATCTAGGCACCCACCTCCTGGGTCCCTATTTTTTAGGAGCTGTGGAAATTTAAAATATGAGTTACAAATGCTTTAATGGCCCCAATAAACCCATGCTATAAATTGCTTTTTCTTGCTTTTTTCTTGCTTTTTTTTGTTTTAAATCATAATTTCCATGATTCCCTTCACCAAATTGCCCCCAAATTGAAAACCAAATTTAAATTCAAATTTTCCCCATCACAAGATAATTATCCCTACACTAAAATATGAATTTCAATATTCAAACATGAAATTCAACACATCAAAATTGCAAAATTCAAAAATAAAACCTTCAAGTTGACACAAGATTGCATTGAGCCATGGATGCTCCTGCATGATAAATGTGAAATGTCAGATATACAACAATGTGGGGCATATATCAAAATTCTACAAAAGTGATTTTACAAAATCAAAAATTCAAAAGAGAGTTGATGCTAAGCAAGTCAAGGAAATAAGCAACTTGGAAAATTGAATGGTTGTGCACATAACATTTCATGCTCAAAGACAAGCAAAGCTTTGGATAATTGGTAGGGGATGATAAATTCACATGAATGGTGAAAAAAGAATGTTCATCAAACTTGTTAAGTGCAATGCTAGTTCTATAAAGTTTGGAGATAATTCATCAACAAAGATCTATGATAAAGGCACTATGAGTATTGATGGAAAATATAAGATTGAAGATGTTTTCTATGTTGAAGGTATCAATAATAATCTTCTCGGTATAATTTAAATGTGTAGAAAATGATACAACCTTTTATTCAATGAACTTGGATATGAAATATAGAAAACAAAGTCTAGAAGATTGGTGGTAGGAGTCTCAAGAATTGGAGGAAACTTATACAAACTTAAAGGTATGAATGGATGAAGCTATATTCTAGGATAGACAAATGAATTTTGGTTGTGGCATAAGAGAATGGGACACATTAACTTTGATAACCTTGTGAAGATTAGCTCTATGCATGTAGTAAGAGACATGCCAAGGATTGTCAAGCCTACAAGCACCATGTGTAGAGAATGTCAGATTGGAAAGTAGACAAGAATAAGATTCAAAACCAAAGAGTATTCTAATACTAGACCTCTAGAGCTAATTCATACTGATCTATTCAGACCAACTAGAACTAAAATTCTACAAGGTGAAAGGTATTTCATGTTACTTATTGATGATTTGTCTAGAATGATATGGGTTGCATTTTTGAAAGAAAAATCAAAAGCTTTTAATAGATTTAAGATCTTTAAGTCAATGGTTGAAATGAATGGTAGAATCAAGTGTCTAAGATCTAATAGAGGTGGTGAGTTTACATAAAGTGAATTTTAAGGATTTTGTAAAGAGCATGGGATAAGAAGACATTATTTTATGGCTAGAACCCCTTAGTAGAATGGGTTAGCAGAAAGAAATAATAGAATAGTTCAAGAAATGGCTGGAACAATGTTGAATGAAGCTAAGATACCTGATGTATATTGGAAGGAAGCAATTCATACTATTTTCTATATCCTTAATAGAGGTCAACTAAGGGTCTTTGATAGTACCAAAACTCCCTATGAGCTTTGGTATGGGAGATCAGATACTATCAAATACTTCATAATTTTTTGAAGTAGATGCTTCATCAGGAGATATGAAGAAGGTTTAGAAAATTTTGATTCAAGAAAATATGAAGGAATCTTTCTTGGGTATTCAACCAAAAGAAAAGCCTACAAGTGTTATAACAAAATATTGAGGAAATTGGTTGAAAGTACAAATGTCAGAGTGGGTGGATAATTTCATCAAGGAACACATGATCAAGAAGACTATTGGAATGATGAATCTACCTACATAGAGGAAGAAGTTGTTGAAAAAGAGGAAGCTCAGGAGAAAGTCCCCAAGACTCATGCCAAGCATGTTCAAAGGAATCACTCAGAAGATTAGATCATTGGAGATAAGAATGAAGGAGTCTTGACAAGAAGGTTTACAAAAGTAAATGAACAAGTGAATTTTTTTCTGTTGTCTAGAATAGAGCCAAATTTTTTTTTTGATGCTAGCAAAGATGAAGGATTTATTCAAGATATGGAAGAAGAGATAAACCATATTAAAAATAATTAGACTTGGGAATTGGTTCCAAGACCCTCAAATACGAATATAATTGGAGCAAAATGAGTATTCATGAACAAACTAAATGAATATGGAGAAGTTGTAAGAAATAAAGCAAGATTGGTTTGTAAAGGATATTTACAAGTGGAAGGAGTTAAATTTAAAGAATTTTTTAATCTAGTGACAATAATGGAGGCCATCAGAATGTTTCTTGTATTTTTTGTTCACAACAATTTCAAAGTTTATTAGATGGATGTGAAATATTCCTTCCTGAATGGTGAATTAGAAGTATACACAAATCAATTTGATGGATTTCAACTAGCAACAGATCCACAAATGGTCTCAAACCTAAGAAGGCTTTGTATGGTCTTAAGCAAGCCCCTACGACTTAGTATTCTAAATTGGATAAGTACCTATGTCGACAAGGATACAAGAAAGGTATTGCAGATAGTTATTTGTACATTAAAGTAGAGGATGAAAAGATTCTAATTTTCATGGTATATGTTGACTGACTTTCTATTGCCTAAAGATGTGTTTTTCCATATTCTAAAAAAATTCTCATAATCTCAAGCGTGCTCCCCATTAGGTTTGCATGTGATGTTGAGCTCTATCTTAGCTATCTAACCATGTAACTTTTTTCACATTTTGAGTATGTTAAGGTTTTCATATTTAATTTCTTTTGTTGGTGTATCCATTTTTATCAAAAACTAATGTTTGGCATTTTCACTTTATTTTTTAAGCATTCATTGAAATTTCAAATAAATTACATTTTTAGAAACTATAATCGAATTTATTCTACACATAAAAAAATGATTTTCGATTAGTTTTCAAAAAAATTAGGGGGGGGAGCACACTCAAATTTTTGTTTTTCAAGATATGTCCACTTTGAAAATTAGTAAAAATTCATATATTTATTAAAAAATTAGCAAAAAAAAAAGAGATAAAATGCATGGTGTTAGCTAATTTCTCACCAAAACAATTTTTAAAATACTAAAAAAAGTTAACATTTTAGGGGGGTACACCAGACGCTATGTTATGGATTTTTGAAAAAAATAGGACCAATTTGTGTGGCCCCCCTTTTTGAACCCCTTAATCTCAACCATTTTCCAATAAAATAGTAATTTAGAAAGTAGATTCAGAGCACTAAAACTCTTGTTTTTGTTGCATCTTAAAATTTTGAGTATAACTATCTTCAATTTATCATCTTGTGAGATAAGCGGGATTCACTACTCACAAGTCTCTTCATTCTCAAGAGAATCCTAGGGAGCGAGTTGTCCTTAACCATCTCAAATGTTTTTGAATGAAGAAATTGCAAAGAAGATCATATACAAACTAATTATCTGAGAAGACTGCTTCAAAATCTGAGAGAGTAGGGTTTCAAGATTTTTTCCTCAAAAAAGATAGCTCTCAACCAGAGGACTATAGTGCGGTATTAGGATGCCAATGTGGCACACTAGAGTCTAGAGGGTGTGATGGAATCCAAGGAAAATAGAGAACTAACCTTGAATAGAGCAACTAAAACCCTACTATCTTACATGGATCCAAGGTCTATTCAATGAAATAAATGAACATAAAGTAGAAAATGATATAAAGTACAAAGGAGAGCTAAGAGAGAACTTACAAATGGTCGAACGTTTGAAAAATTTCTCCAAGCTCTACCTCATAAATCTGCACACAAGATGAACGAGGAAAAATGTTGTGGTTGTTTCGAGCCTTGTTGCAGTCAAACCCCCATTTTTGTGTTCCCACCTCCATGAATAGCCAGATAGATAGAGAGAATAAACAAAGTAAACAAGTAAAGAGTGGTGAAAAAAATCCTGTCTTGAGGAGGAGAACTCACACCACGAAATAGAAAGTAAGCAAAGTAATCTATTTGTAAATAGGTAAGATCAAGAGAGTGTTACCAACAACCTCGTCCCCCTCTTGAATGCACAGACACACCATTGAATGCTTGGAAGAGAGCTTTGGATGTTAGAGGGACCTTAGCCCAGTAGGATTTCACTCGTAGAAGTGATATTGCAAGAAAGAAGAGCAGAGAATATAGTGAGATTGGAGAAGTGAAGTGTTAGAATGAGAGAGAACCACCAAAATAAGGGCAAGAAAGGGAGTTTTTTTGCTGCAAGCGTGGGAGGAGCCGTTACACTCATAATTCTAACTGCAAGGACACATGTCACAAGTCAAGATTCTGAGATTCCTTGTTTCAAACTTGAAAAACCACCAAGATGCTAGAACACTGCATAGATGTCTGCGTACTACATAGGCATCCAACACGTCTATTTTCAAGAAATGTAGTGGCTGGCTATTGTCGCTTCATTATTAGACCTCGTGGAATTAGAATCACAAAATTTTGACCCATGAGGCTCTTATCATAAATGCACTTAGGTGCTAAAATGTGAAACTAACCCTAAGGTGTAATTTTGTGACATTACACATCCAAGGTTAGTCTTTCCTATTTTCTAAAAAAAGTGACCACTTAAGACACCTTTTTTTCCTCCCATCTTTGTGCACTTACCCTCCCTCCTTCCCTCTCTATCTCTCCCTCCCTTCCTCCCTCCCTACCTCTCTCTAAATCTCCCCTCTATCCCTAATGGAATTATCAATGCAAGTTATGACGTGCTCGTGTTATGCTTAATAGGGGACCAATAAGTGGTGTGGCCACTTTTTAGTCCCCCATCTTTTTGCAATTACCCGTAAATTAAACCTAATTTTAATCTAGTGTTGTAATGTGTTTTACACATTCACATTGGATTTTGTGCCTTTCTAGGCTATGTGAACCTCATTTTAATCTTGTAAAGTGTATTTAATCATACTTTCACATTGAAATTTGTGTCCCTAGGCCTAATTACCCTTTATATCATCATTAATAGGCCCCTATGACCCCATATTGTGCATCCCAAGGCATATTTTGATCAAAGACCTGACTAGAACAACATAAGAGCTTAATTTATCCACTCCCCAACAATCCAACTAGTAAAAGAACCCCTATGGGACTGAGTCACCCATCTGGGCAAATGAGTCCCATCCAAGTGGGACTAAGTCACCCAACTTGGCAACTTAGTCCCATTTGTGCTATTTTTGAGGTTCAAGCGAGAAAAATGAGGTTTTAAGTTTAATTTTCCTCCATGTCAGCCTTGGGGATCAAATTAATAGGCATTTTAGGTGGATTTCCTATATAAAAAGATTTTAAACCCTAATTCATATTTCATCCATCCTTCATTCATCATTCATCGTCTCTTTTAAGTCAAGCAAGCTAGGGTTTTAGCATTCTAAGTCATCAAGATAGCTTTCTAAGGCATTCAAAGCAAAATTCTTCATCCATTGTTGTAGAAATTCAAGATCTATCATCATGGAAAGTTTATAATTCCTTCATTTCATATTCATGCTTCATCTTATTTATTCATTAGGTTTAATTACCTAAACGGGGTTTGACCAAGGCAAACCCCTATTCCCTAACATTCAAAATTTCTCTCTCTCTTTCTTTGTGTGTTTTCAGATTTAGGTACCTTGAAGGCTTGAAGATCATTGAAGAATATATTGAAAACTTGTTGAAGACATCTCTTTGGTGGCTAGGTCAAAATATTGACAAAAAGTCACTTATAGTGTAGGAAATCACATTTTCATAACCAGACACTTGGAGGAGGAGAAAGAGTAGACTAAGAGCTTGCATTTCCACTCTCAAATTTTTAGAAAAGCCAAAGTGTACTAAGTCACCATGAATGGTGTATAAGTCCCACTATACATATTTTTTATACATTTATGAAAATTTGGATACCCATTTGGTGGAAACGGGCTCTGGAACAGTTTTCCAAATCTGGGACTAAGTTGCCCAGAATGGTGTAAGTGTCCTAGAAGGTCAAAATTTTAGAATCAACAGAATTTCTAGTCCTCATTCCAGTCTTCAACACATTTCCAGGTGCACACATTTAGTTATACAATTTTCTATTTTGTTTCATGATCATTTAGTATATGTTTGCATACTACATCGTGTTTTCAAACACTTTGCATTTTACAAGTTAACCTCTTTTATCAATTCTTAGCATCTAGAACTCTCCCTTAGTTAGATTTCAATATCCTTTGCATTGGAATCTCAAGAGTTTGTTCTTGAACAAACTGTTGATCTTTGTCTCTCTCCTTTTAGGTGCAAAGCCCTAGAGGTGCAAGAGGTGACAAAAATCTTCGCTACATTTTGGTGAACCCGACTTTCAAATACCTTCTTTTATGATTTGGAGTCCTCCATAATCCTAAAATTATCTTGCATTAACTTTGCATTAGGGTTTGCATTGATTAATTTGCATTCTAGGGTTTCAAATTTTGCATTAGTAAAAGTGCATATAGGTTGCATTTTTTCATATCAACTCATTAATTTTTTTTGAAATTTTGCATTTGCATCTTAGGTATGCATCATAGAGCACACAAGACATAAAAAAAAACCAAAAAAATCTAAAAATTCTAAAAAATTCCCTACTGGGCCTCATTCTCCACTTTGGGCGACTTAGTCCCTTTCCACCCCTAAAATTGCCTTTCACAACACTAAAAAACTTGTTTTTAAGCTTTTGTTTGCTTCCATTAACCATTTGTATTAGTTGGCTGAGTTTCTGTTACATGCATTGCATTAGATCTAGCTTAAATTAGCTCATTTCATGCATTGCTCAATTTCAAATTTTCATTTCCAACATTTCATCTTTCAGGTTGTTGCATAATTTAATCAACAAATTCCCTTGTTTCACATCTGAAAATTGCATTTCAACATTTCAATTTAAGTTATTGCATTGCACTTCATTTATTTTCTCATGTTAGCATGTGTTCTCTTCAAGCATTCCATGTTTCTAGAATACCAATTGGCTTGTATGATTCTATTTTTAATGGGCATCATCTAGGACAACAAAGTAAAACCTTTGATAAGCATGTTACATACCCTCCTCATGCTCACTAGATTTGTAAGAATGACATAACACAAGAGGATTCAAGTGTAGACAATCATAAAAATCATACTTGTTCTTCTCCTAATAGCTCTCAGGTATTAGTGACGAAGGCATCTTGGTGCAAGACGATACAAGCATTGAGGGTCTTGATTGTCCCTCTCCTCATTCCCCTTTGGAGGATATTGGAAAACAAGAACATGAGATTATACAAACATTTCTAAACATCACCTTACCTAGTCTCCATAACCATGATAATCAAAATTGTCCATCTCCTAATATCTCTCCTCAATGCAAAGAGGATAGGTTGGTGTTAGAAGATATACCTATTAAAAGTCATGAGAATCTTGACCATCTGTTCCCTAATGCTCCTACCATTTGGGAAAATCTATTTGAAAATCATATTGGTCCTTCTCTTGATGCCTCCACCACTTGTGATGAAGCCACTTTACAAAATTCAACCTTGGATGAACATATTACAAGCTCTCCTACTAGCTTAGATTTCACTATCTCAGATTTCACTCAAATGTCCTTTTCAACTTCCAATTTTTAAATTTGTAGCCTCAAGCTCAGCCATGCCCTCCTTCTATCACTAGTTCTATTGATGGGTGTTTTTGCACCTTCTCAACACAGGCAGCACACAAGTGCACTTCCTCTCGATTGAAAGGTAGAAATCCGCAAACAAGTTCTAGATTACTACCCCAAGGTCTCTTAGGTGTTAGGTCATGAAATTCTTGGAATAATTCAATTGGTTGACGTGTTTTGTTGGTAATCACATGGCGACCTTTATGGCAAAGTGTGGGAAATTGGCTCTACAAATGAAGTTTCAAATGTTGGAAGTGAATGAGCAGTGGCTGCCCACTCAGAACAACAAGCTAAAACTCACTATGTTCACCAAGTTTAACATTATGGTGATTCTTGAGATCTTACTCTAACCAAGGGACCAAAAGAAATAGCAAAAGGGAAAGGGTTGAGAAAGCTGTTCTAAATCTAAGCTATGAATGAATAGTAAAAATGGAGGGTGCTACAGTAGAAAAACTTCCTAAACTGAGTTTTTCTTGAACAAGAGAACCTATAGCTGCACAAAACCAATGCAATCTCCTAAGGTCTACTGATTTTTAAATTGTACATACACCTCATGAGCATACGATTGAACCAAGTTGCAACATTGCAATAAAGAAGCCCATAAAAAATTTGCACAACAAATTTTCATCAACAAGTGCTAAAAGTATGGGTTGAAAGTTCATCAAATACTTTAATAGCCAACACCATCAAAGTCATCCAAGAAACTACAAGCTAAAACTAACGTGGAAGTAGAACCATGCATTCAAGATGAACAAACTCAATGAGAACATCCATAAAATCATGCAATGCTATTTTCTATTGCTGCAAATTCCCTTTACACCATCTTTCCAACCATTTGTAAATGAGGGGCAAGCCCCTATTTATAGTTTTCCAAAGCCGAAATGAATGGCTAGGATTGATTTACATTGTTTGGCTCAAATTTGATACAAGTTAGGGTTTCACCTACCCCTCAATATTCAAAAATTTAAAATGCATCTTTTGTCCCATTCCTATTTTGTCTTTTAGTGAGTTGAAACTATAGCACTTTATCTTCTAGTTGATTACCCTTTTGTTGTAGATGAAACTATTTAAAGGCTGCCTTTTGCTTGATGTGCTCCCAACATTCTTCATCCAATGAAGTGCATCCTCATGCAAATTTACATTACTGTGGAATCGATTAGTTTCCCCTAATCCTATGGGACAACTCTTGATGAATCATGATCACCTGGTGAAGGATAGAGCAACTTCATTTTGCTTAATGGACAACCATTTGTGTCTTTAGCATGCCATCATATATTAGTCAGTCTACCCATCATTTGAGCATATTTGACTTGGAGCACTCTCCCCTTGGACACGATTATTGATACATTTTGTGTGCAGGCCCTCTCCCAAGTGGAACCTCATTCCCCTAAAGAGTTATTTCTTCTTCCGTCGTGTGAACAAACAAATCTCCATCCTTGACATCCTTGAATTAAAGCTCTACCCTTGACGGGGTTCCAAATGTCATAAAAAGTGGAAGCATCCTTTCCTTGATCACACTCCATATGTAAATTCCTTGTGTGTAGGAATTTCTTCGATATGCATCTCCGAAGGCTCATAAAAGTTTCCCTTCCTACAAGAATAATTGCATATAATATTTACAATGTCTTAATCAAAGTGTCATTAAATCATTTATGCGTGCAAATGAGGACCCTAGAAAAATGCTTAAAGTTGATCATAAAGACAAAGTGACATCATTACTTAAAACCCTTTTAAATAGTTCCTATGACCAATTTTCACATTCTTACGATAGACGGGGGGCAGTATCATTCTCCTTTAATTTTGTAAGACTCAAGCATTTCCCTCCATAATATCACCCTCCCCCTTTATAAATGATCTTGCATGAGGTGATGCTAGTAATCCTTAATCAACGACTCTAATGTTATGGAACTGTGGGCATGAAGCAGTTCTACGCTGTTTGTGGGAACATTGAATGTGAGCGCTATTTGTGGGATGATGGTGTGGGTACATTGGTTGGGAAGGACATAGGTGATGTCATTAACAACGTGGAGCTCCACATATGAAATTCCCACAGTGTATAAAATGGCTCTGCCTGTGAAGGGCTTCTTCACAATCAATGAATTAGGGCTTATCAAGTGATCCTTCATTCTTTATTTGCTCTTGCTGATCCAAGTTTTAACAAAATTTATTAAATTCATCACAAATTACCTCATTCAAGCCTTTGACAAGAACTTCGATACCCGAGCCTCCCCTCTCGCTAGGACAATGGTATTCTTGAGAAAATTCCCATTTACAATCACAGTTTGCACGTGTCCTAATTGAACGAACTTCAGAAGCTAGCCCTCGATAAAGCCATGATGCTCGAGATGACAGAGAAAATAAGAAACCCAGGATAGATGGAGTGATTCTCATGGACTTCTCACAGATTACAATTGGTCATTCTCTGCACCTTTATATCAACGTTCCTTCTTTGCGCAATTATTGCTATCCTTTTATATTTCACAAACTTTTCTCATCGTAATACACAAAATGCCCTTTGAGGTAGATCCAGCTACAGTTGGAATTAGAGTTCCCATAATGTGTCCACCTTCCCTTTGTATTGCCTGATTGAATCTTACGATACCCCAATGAAACATTCATTAGAACACCAGTGTGAAGGATGGTTGTGATGAGGCCATGAGGAGATGAAATTTGTGGTCTTATTATGGTGTTGACTCGAACTAGATCTGCACGTCGTGCTCTTGAAGTCCATAGTTGGTTGGATTGTCTCCAGATGGAACCGAAGAGAAAAGATGATTGATCATCATAAAGCCCATCGAAATTATTTGATATCACCACTTCTTTACAATCGGGCATCGACCCTAACCAGGAGGTTGCCCCACAAGCGCATCTCCATTGATCTCTAAATCTATGAGATGATAATTTATGAAGACAAGGGAAGGCATGGCCACTAATTGAGATCTAATATCAATGCAAATCACGAGAGGTGTGGTACGTGAAAATGGTGTGGGGTGCATGAAGTAGAATGTCATGCAGATAAACCCATAAGCACTGTCGTTGAGAAATGACATCAGTGGGGACAAGTCCACATGAAGAGTGTGGAGAAAATAGTGCAGGTCGATGGGATAAGAGTGCTGTAAAGGAAACAACATTGAATAGATGACCACCCACATTGCGGTATCTACAAGAAAAAGCTCTGCCAATCACTTCATCTTCATATCTAGGCATGATATAGCCAGTGTCCTCCCATAATACAATGATTTCACAACGATTGAACACAGTCAAGTATTTAATTCACAAAAATCCTCCATGATCGTTAATATCTTTAATGTTTCCCCAATTCTTCCTTAGTGATCTCTCCTTCATGATATTAGTAATCACTCCTTTTTCCTCTTGTAGTGACAATACGTGGGAGCTTCCTAGAATGCAGAGTCCGCAAAGGAGACTGCCGCATGTAGGTGTTAGCCCGTAGAAAGCCATTAGCAAACAACTCAAGGAACTACATGATCCATAACATTAGTTTCTAATTTAAATGAAAGGAAGGCCAATGTTGCGTGATATTTTGATGGACGAAATGATCTTTCCTTGGTGTGACGTCGATGGGAGGTGATGGTACTGCCCTCAAGAGTGCACACAAAAGAATGAATGCAAGCACCCACCATTTCCATGCATTGCGGGAGGAATCATGCGGGCTAGTGCACTGAGAGAGCCATTGTTGCTACAACTGATTACTAATGCCCCCTTTCATCTAATTACTTGCATTAGGAGGGTCAACACCCAACTTGGTACCTCACTAAGGCCTTCAATATTCTGCAAGTTTTAATAAATATTCAATCATAAAGGATTGTTGTGTTGGCTCTTGCAATGTCATTCTTGTCAGAAGATAGAGGTAGTCGTGGAAGAAATCGTTGAGGAGGCAAAGCAAATTAGTGAACAGGTGATTGATTAACACTTATTGACCAAGTCTTTTCTCCACCACACATAACACAATTGTAGTGGGTCCAAACAATCGTGTATATACTAGAGTTATGCAATGGCATTTATCTTGGCACGAGTCTGCCTGAAGGAAAGCCTACAGGAAGATTTTGTGGGGACGCCATCTAAGATCATCATGAATGAACAGTGAGTCAAAAGTTTGTGTGCGTTGGAGAGCGGGATGCTGGGGTGTAGTGGCCGTTAAGGGAGTAGTACAAGGTAGACGGAGGCCTACATCACAGCATCCGCATGGAGAATGGTTGTCAAAAGTAATAGAGAGGATCAATGACAGGTTGCCATAATGTGCAAGCTGTTTGAGTAACGACAAAATGACCGGCGACCTCCACCCCTAATATATCCACACAATTCAGACAATGCCATCTATTAATTCTTAGCCTTGCATTCCCAAAAGCCAATTCCTTGTGGTTATGATGAGATTGATCTAAACCCGAATGCTTTCAACTTTGAACAAATACTAAGTGCAATTTTTTAATGGTCCTGAACATTCAAGATTTTTTGGCAGGGATCAGTTCTAATCAATAAAGTGTTTGCACGATCGTAAGAAGTCTGATCTAAGGAAGCCCATGTCTTTCAAGTGCACATTTTTCTTAGAAATTTCTTACATATAAGCCATGGGTCATTTCGGAGCTTGATTTGTATACAAAATGTTTCCTTTGTTACGAAAGATGAAGCATGACCACCACCCAACGCATATTCGAGGGAACTCCCCTCTATTCCGTCCATTCACAAATAACACTTATTACCATTCCCATTTGGATCTTAAAGAGGTATCCTATGTGGCTTTGTATGTACAAGCTGAGGAGTGGAGCATCCACAAGTGAAATGATGCGGGATTCTGTCAAGTTAATGTCGTGTGTAGGTGTAAGAATGCGAGAGGACATTTGAGGTAAGCCACTTAATAAAATGACAAAAGGTGGGTGAAAGCCTGTGTAGACACATAAAAATGGCCTAGATCCACAAACCACATTCTTCTATGTCAAACATCTTCTTAACATAATTTAAATATTTAATTATGTCCTATAGTCCAATTTCAACTATTAATTAAATAATTCTCAATTATCTAATTAATTCATGTCTTTTATTCCTCCTGGCTATTTAAATAAATAAATTATATTGTATTTAAATACATCGCTAATGTCTTATGTCCCTCTATAATAAAATAAATTCTTAAATTTATTTAATTATCACTTGTCCACTATTTCTTCTCAATTAGTTAAATAAATAAACTTTATTTATTTATTTAAATATGTTATTAATTTCTTATGTCCTCTTATAATTAAATAAATTTCTTTAATTTATTTAATTATTATCCACTTTGGCCTTTTCTAATTTATTTCTTTCTCTAATTAAATAAACCTCTTTGATTTGTTTCATTATTATCCACATTGGCTTTTCCTATTTCAAATAAAGACATTTATTTAAAATTGTCCACTTTCTAATTTTCTCTCCAAGTAAATAATTATAAATTAATTATTTACTGTCACATGGCCCCACCTTTTGAATTAAATTATTTTTAATTCAAAATGTCAACTTCCCTCTTAAATCAAATAATTTCTATTATTACTTGATTTTCCATCTTTTTCTTTTTCCGTGCCATTCTTATCTCCTTGTCACATGCAATTTTCTTCCTTGATTTCATTTTTCTAAAATCAAATCTTAACCACTCACTTCAAATTTCAACCTAATGTTTCCCTAACCCTAATTGTGGGTTGTTACATTCAATTTTAGCCATTGATCTTAGGGCATTCCTCATCTTCAATCTTGGCCATTCATCCAAAATTGATTTTTTCTATAAAATGGCAATTTTGGCCTCATTTTCACATCTCTCTCATATCTTAGCAATCTACATCTCTTGGCATTAGCATCTAAACTTCATATATACACTTCATCTTGGAATTTTAGACTTCATGTTCTTGGCATTTATAGGCTATTTTCTGCATACTTTAGACTTACGTACTAGTTGCATAGTTTCATAGTGTAGCATTTGTGATAGAATCCTTCAACATTTGTTTAGGGCATTGACATAGTCATAGGATGCTCACACAAAATCTAAGGGAAAACTACATATGCAACAAATAGAGAAGGTGCAATGAAGATGAATCATGGCGGTTGAAGACTTTTGGTAATATCTTTCCTTGTTTTTCATGTTTTTACTCCTTTGCACTTCATTTCTTACTTTGGTTTTTGTTTATTTATGCACTAATCTACTAACTTGAATATTTCCCATAGTTACAACTCACATAGTGGGTCTCACATGAGAGACAACCATTTGCACCAATTTTGAATATCATGCAAAGTGCAAAGGTCTAGTGTGCATCTCTATCCTTTGATAATCATCATTTTATTAGAATTCCACATGCACTCTTACTACATGATTATCCTAATATTACGCTTAGGTAGAGGGGTGCGAAGGTTAGAGTCAAGCATGCTATCTGTGGAGGAGTCATTAGGGAGGACTGCTATAAACGGTGAAGCATCCTACAGTTTTGCAAAGAACTAACCTGAAAATGCCGTTACGAATGTCATTAGGGAACGACCAAGTGAGTGACGGGAATGGAATAGTGAATGAGTGAATGCAGGTGAATCGTACGGGTATGCCATGTATGAATTCTGTTTTGCAGCGGCAAGGTGGTGGTGGTAGTTACTACGGGGAAGCCCACAAGAGGGCAATGGTGTTGTTGGGGTACCGGTCTGTGAAGCAGGAAGGCAACGGAGGTTCATTTTTGTGAAATGACATCATGGTGACGGCCTCCCGTAGGCAGCGGCCCGCAAGGGTGGAATCACCTGCGAGGTTCAACTTGAGAATCTACCCGTGACCTTAAGATTTCATTTTGAGGAAATGATCAATACAACATTTTGGACTTAGGAAACTTTGAAGGATGTCGGACTTGGATCAGTAAGGGAAATAATGGGAATGAAGGCACCAACAACAGTGCTTGACATGCGAGCAAGAGTCAAGGGTCGGCCGCTGTGAAGGTGGAAAAATGGGAACGGAGACTCGCATGGAGCAACCCACAGATGTAGGTCCATGGAGCATGAAGGACACAGAGACAAAGGAAGATGCGAGATCTGCACATCAGGTGGACGCTAAGGATCAGCTCCAGGTGAATCACAAAACGTAGTGGTGAACGGAAAGAGGAAACTTGCTAATGCGGGTCTATAGGGCTCAATGGACATTGGGGCGAGGAGCTAAGGGAAACCTGCAAGACCTTTTCCACAAAAGAAAATGACTTAGTGAAACCTAGGTAGGTGAACTTGGCCAAAGGGGAATTGATCATTTGAAGGCTCATGACTGACTTGGGCTAGGAAATGGGGGTGTGCAAAGCGAGATGAGGGAAAAACAACCCGTCGAGAGAAGGAACGACCCATCAAGAGCGAAAAGAGGGGGTAACTGCCTTTGGTGGGGTGTGTGTGCAAAAAATGCACAACAAATGGTGACTTGCTGGGGAAATGCTTGAGAGAATTTTGATGACAAATTGGAATCACAAACCCAGAATCTCTGGTTCTGATTCCCATGCTAGGGAAAACAATCTAGACACTCGACCAAAGGATCAAAACCACTAGTTAATCCAACCTTCAGTACGCTGAAAATACAAGTGTGCATATGCATTAATTCCTATTCTTCAATTGCTATAGGAACCCAAGCTTTGTCAAGTTAAGCTACATAGTTTATTCTAACTCCAAAAGCATCATGGACATTGCCTTATTGCCAGTCAGGCATCCATAGCCCTGGCGAGGTTGTCGCTGTGATTCTCTTGAACATTTCTCTACTGCCAGCAAGGTGTCCATAGCCTTGATAGAGTTGCTCGAACCCCCCTGAAAATTTGAATTTCTTTTCTTTGATTTTCAATTTTTTCTTTCTTTTCTTTTATTTCTTTTGATTTTCTCTTTTCCATTCTTTTTAATTCAACCTGCAAGCAACAAAGCTCATGCTCAGGGCTAGGAATCACAATGGCATTGATGTGGAATTTTAGATTTTTCACTTAACTAGACTTCACAAAAGGATAGATACAACGACATCAGGATTTTTAAAATATACAAGAGATATGAGATTTCAAAATATTTTAGAAATGAGACCAACCAATGACTCTTCCCCTTCGGATCAAACATCCAGGTCACTTGATACTAACAAAAGACCCTCACTATCAATTCTAAAAACTTGATTAGAGTTTGTTGAAGAAATACATAGAGCAAACCCTAGGAAATAAAATGATTGTTATTGTGTGCACGAACGTGCCCTGCCTAAAGCAAAGGGACCTCGACCAGAGTAGCAACAAAATGGAAGCACATGATAGGAAAACACCTAAACTAACCAAAAAAGGAAAGAAAAAGAAAATAGAAGGGAAACTAATCTAAAGCAAACTAACCCTACACAAAACTAGCCAACCAAACGAAAGCAAGAGAATGGGACGAACCTGAGGTATGTACAAAAAACTTACACTACTCAAAAATGAATTATGTACAAAGATATTTACAAAGGACCAGGTTCATGCAAGGCAGAATGACATTTAGAATCATTGGATTTTGTAACACATGTACAAGTAGAAGGGTAATCGTTATATTTCTAAGCCATGCACATTCATCCTTATATTCAAAAAAATGAAATTCAATGTTGCAACATTCAAATCTAATCACATATTCAGGAAAAACCAGCAATTGAGGTGATTCATTAAACCCATGGTTGATCCATAAACACATCCATATCCCCTCATTCCCATAATCAAAATGATAAACACAACTGTATGTATTCACAAGAGTAAGGAAAGATAGAACCTGGATGTTATCATAGGACGACGACAACATTTGATAGTCGAGAGCGAGCACTACGTTGTCGGTTGTTGCATTGGAAGCCTTGGGTGGAATTAACAAATGGTGCAACATCTTGGACATCAAGCTTACATAAGGTGGGGAGAACAGGGCAACAAGCATCTCTTCCAAGCCATCAGTTGGACCCATAGCCTCCATCAGCTATTCTTCAAGAAGAAACACTTCATCATGTTGGTCATTTGCAAACTCAATGTCCACTTGGTTGATGTCCTCAAAAGGCACTGTGTTGTCCCATCTCCTTCCCAAGGTGTTGATATTAATTTTATGATGTTCAATGTTATAGGAAGATGACATGGATGAATATATCCTATTGCAACTCTTAGAATGTGAAGGAGGACCAACAATGGTCAAGGCGGCAGGACTCCTAGTTGCATCTTGTAGCTGGCCGGGTATGTCATACTTGTTGGCAACCATTAAAACACCCCCACCTTGGTCTTCTTCTCCTTCCAGTTCACGTATCTCACCATGAAATTCACTTGTTTCTTTTTTTTCACTATCACTGTAGATGGAGAAGGAGTTCCTTTCCCAATCTAAAAATTATAATGTTTCACCATCTAGAGGTTTAGGTAATATTTCCTCATTACCGTCGTCCTCTGAAATGTACTCATCCTCAGTGTCACTATATCTTTGTGGTACAATTCCAAGTGGGAAGAAATCAACAAGTGGCACTTTTCTGTCAAGGGGATTAATGTATGATGTAGGGTCCACCTTTGAAATTCCTTCATAAATCCTATCATCCCTTGCGTACAAATTCTCTTCAAGAGGGAAAGGTTCTTGGTGTCTGATGGACCACATTCCTATTTGCTCCGCTTCATCATTTAAAGGCTCGAGACTATCTTGTTCCTCTTCCATTGCTGGACCCCAACACCCTCTTGAAGACTACCTATTTCAGCCAAGTTATCACTCGGTTCATGTTCTTGAACCTCTGCTTCAATCTAGGCAACAACTGGGGAAGGCTAGGCACTTGGATGCTCCACTTGCTCTCTAACTTGTTTGACTGCCTCTTGGCATAGCTCACACATGAACTCAGAATGTGCGAAATCATGGAGTTTGCATTGTCTGATTAGTAATAACACCTCCAAATCCACTTGGTGTCTTATATCTGACCAATCCCTTGCTAGTCTTGACACACGTTTATTATGCCTTCCCATCATTGGCTCCTCATCATCACTTGAGAAAGAAGTTTGATGTTGGACAACTATGGTATGTGGTTGTTCCCATTTTCCAAATCCTCATTTTCAGATGCTTGATCGCTGTCATTCATGAAGGAAAGGTCCTCTAATCTTATTTCACTTATGCTCTCTTCATCATTTTCTGCTTTCCCAAGGCTTTCAACCTCTTCCTCTTTTTGTTCTTCGGTAAAACTGCAGACTATCCCAACACATGCTGCTGCAAACTCTATGAATTTATTGTCAATCACCAACCATTCCTCTTCTTGTGTGGAGGATTTCCCTTTTTCCATGGAGAAAAGGCCTTCTGATTCATTTTAACTTCTATCAAGACTCCTTGATGCCCCAAGGAAATCAACTCCATCCTCTTGACTTGTACCCTTAGTGTCTGCCGTCCTAGAACTTACTTGTATCAAATTTCTTAGTTCAAATTGAATGTTCTATCCTCCAAATGTGGACTGCTCTCCTACCTCATGGGATGAATCTCCTTTGTTGAGAGTTGGCTGTTCCAACTTATTCAAATTTCCCTTGACTTGAGTGATGATGTTTACACATGATGGACAATTGAATTCTGAGTGAGGTGTATTGTGAAATTTGTACCAACTAGACATCAGTACCTCTTCCAGACTTGGTCCATCCTTGTTGTTCAAGTGTTTTTGGATCAACTCCTTGAATGCCTTGGCTACCATGTTAGCAAATTCCTCTTCTGGGTCTGCAAGAGCCAAGGGTTGATAGATTTCCCAAAAGGGAATTTCTCCTTGCAAGACTCCTTCAATTCTGCTCAAGAATGTCAGACATCCCAATTTGTTGTGCCTATGAGTGCCATGGATTATACATTTTTCTGCTAATGAAATTTTTTGTAGTGGTCTCCTCAATCTCGTATTCAAATCTACATGTAGTTGAGTAATGTTGATTTGTAAATGCTTCTCCATTTCAACTCAACTCTTGTTCTTGTTTTCCTTGTATTCAAATTTTTTGATTTTCAAATCCCAACATTTAAATAGATCTCCCTATCTCATATTTCACTTGAATGTTCTTTTCAACTTTCAATTTTTAGCTTTGTAGCCTCAAGCTCAGCCATGCCCTCCTAGCGCCAGTTCTGTTGATGGGTGTTTTTGCACCTTCTCAACACAAGCAACACAAAAGTTCACTACCTCTCTTGAAAGGTAGAAATCTGAAAACACATTCTAGATTACTACCCCAAGGTCTCTCCGATGTTAGGTCTTGACAATGCTTGGAATAATTCAATTGGTTGATGTTTTTTATTGGTAATCACATGGTGGCCTTTATGTTTTGCAAAGCATGGAAAGTTGAGTTTGCAAATTAATTTTTAGAATACTGGAAGTGAATGAACAATGGCTGCCCACTAAGAACAACAAGCTAAAACTCACCATGTTCATCAAGTTTAACATTATGGTGATGCTTGAGATCCTACTCTAGCCAAGGGACCAAAAGAAATAGCAAAAGGGAAAGGGTTGAGAAAGTTTTTCTAAATCTAAGCTATGAATGAACAGTTACAATGGAGGATGCTATAGTAGAAAAACTTCCTAAATTGAGTTTTGCTTGACGAAGAGAACCTACAACTGCAAAAAACTAGTGCAATCTCCTAAGGTTTGCTGATTTTTAGATTGTACATACACCTCATGAACATACAATTGAACCAAGTTGTAGCATTGAAATAAAGAAGCCTAGGCTAACTTTGCACAATAGTTTGTCATCAATAAGTGCTAAAAGTATGGGCTCAAAGTTCATCAAATACTGTAACAACCAACACCACTTAAATTCATCCAAGAAACTACAAGCTAAAACTAACATGGAATTAGAACCATGCATGTAAGATGAACAAACTCAAAGAGAACATCTATAAAATCATGCAATGCTATTTTCTATTGCTGCAAATTCCCTTTACACCAATTCTCCAACCATTTACAAATGAGGGGCAAGCCCCTATTTATAGTTTTCCAAAGCCCAAATGAATGGATAAGATTGATTTACATTGTGTGGCTCAAATTTGATACAAGTTAGGGTTTCACCTACCCCTAAATATTCAATAATTTAAAATACATCTTTTGTACCATTCCTATTTTGTCTTTTAGTGCCTTGACATTGTAGCACTTTGTCTTCTAGTTGATTTCCCTTTTGTTGTAGCTGAAATTGTTTAAAGGCTGCCTTTCTCTTGATGTGATCTTAACATTCTTCAACTGATTAAGCACATCCTCATGAAGATTTACATTACTGTGGAATGGATTAGTTTCCCACGATCCAATGGGACATCTCCTCACAGATCATGATCACCGGGTGAAGGATAGAGCAACTCCCTTTTGCTTAATGGACAACCATCTGTTTCTTTAACATTCCATCATATATTAGTTAGCCTACCCATCATTTGAGCATATTTGACTTGGAGAAATCTCCCCTTGTACATGATTATTGATACATTTATTTGTGCAAGACCTCTCCCAAGTGTAACCTCATTCCACTAAAGAGTTCTTTCTTCTTCCGTCGTGTGAACAAACAAATCTCCATCCTTGAAATCCTTGAATTAAAGCTCCACCCCTGATGAGGTTCCACATGTCATCAAAAGTGGAAGCATCCTTCCCTTGATTGCACTCCATATGAAAACTCCTTGTGTGTAGGCATTTCTTCGATAGGTATCTCCAAAGGCTCATTAAAGTTTCCCTTCCTGCAAGAATACATGCATATAATATTTACAATGTCTTAATCAAAGCATCATTAAATCATTTATGTGTGCAAATGAGGACCCTAGAAAAATACTTAAAGTTGATCATAAAAAAAAAGTGACATCATTACTTAAAATCCTTTTAAATTTCAAATCACTTTGAAATAGTTCCTCTGACCAATTTTCACATTCTTACAGTAGATGGGGGGCAATATCATTGGTCGCATCCACAAAAGGATATAAAAGTCACGAAAAATCTTAACCTAGGAATTGGAAATTCCAGTAGGTGACTAACATCTTCTTATGGTCGTTCATTTACTTTGTCAAACCAGGGAACACATACTTGAAATGGAGTGGCACTGTATGTGCACTAAGAACCAGTTTCAGTCATGATTTACTATAAATAAATGCGTGAAAGGAATTCTACTCATGCTACAAGAATGTAATGCAGAGTATTCTTAACTTAAGCATAACTTAATCAAATCATACATCATAACAACTGTTACTAAGAAACAAACTATGAACTGGCCTTATAGTGCAGGAACAAACATAGGGATGGATTCCCAATGCTATAGCAACAATATAAGACTGAGTTTGTGCTAAAACTTAAAGAAGGAAATCTAACTTATAATCAACAGAAGATAAAAAAATAGCTAACTATAGATACTCACTAAGTGGGCCCCCTTAGCAAGCATCAACTAGTTATGCAAGAATTGAACTCAAAACTTCATCAACTTTTATTCATAACTTGAAACCATATACATTATTCTGCTTACAAGAAAACTAACAGAAAACACTGCTTCTTATTATCATACTAACTTTTACATGCTCTATTGCTCACTCGCGTAGGAGGAGAACTTATTTATATTAGAAAAGCAACTAATTACCTAACTCTAACAGAGAAAGACGTGGACATAAGTGCATCTTGAAACTAAGGAATAAACTTCTCATAAATGAAAGCATATCCATTCAACACGATTCAGAGAGAATTTAGCATTCCACTCTTCCCAGATTAATGATCATTTAGATTTCTTCCCAATGACCCAGTCAGAGAGTCTTTGCTAGAACAACTTCCTTGATGTAGTGCTGGAAATGGACTTTACTACATGGCTGAGATCTATTGCGCTTGACTTGTTCAGGATCCCTTCAACAATCTGTGATGCACAAGGCGATAGAAGCAAAAGAAAGCATGCATGGCAACAATACGATACACATTCATTAATCACATATTAAATCTATTTCATTATTCAAAAACCACATGCATTATATTAGTCATTCGGGAGGTCAAATAGGGCAATTAATATAGACACATAGAGATGTTAAGCTGCAGGAATATAGGAATGTGTGGCTACAGGATACTACCCAATTTTAGATAAAAAGTCTTTAATCAAAGAGTTAAAACAACCATTAGCAATAAGAGTAAGGGTATTAAAAATACATCATAATACTCAAATTATGAGCATATTTTGAGCTCATCATTTGCCCCCTACTTATCCTAATGATGGTCCTCCAGCATTAAGCTTCCTAGTTGTTTCTCTAAAATCTGTAGAAGTAGTATGGCTCTGAACTGACGTTCCAAATTTGTAGTAGAACCTCTAAAATTTTTCCATCTCTCATAATTGTGGGTTTCTGTATTCTCATTAACATCTGTAGGTCGATAAGGATAAAGTGGCCACATTGAAACCAGAGGTCAAAATGTTATTGGCAACCATAACTCAAACCTCTTCTAAATACCAAGCTGGATGTACTTCTTTGTCCTTCTAAGGGCTGCTTTAAAGTTCAAGGGGCTATGAGGCTCAAATTTTCTCAGACCAACAGTTAGTTTTTCCCATCTTTTCTCAATTTTGGAAGATGAAAGCTTCCAAAATAGATATGGTTGGCCTTTGAACTCTTCATACACCTACTTCTTGATATCAAATATTTTTATTCATTCTGTTTGATCATTGAACCCATACGCAACAGTAAGCCAAGTTTTCAGCATTGTGTAGGGATCCAAGCTTTCAGGTCATAGTGGGATAGGCTCATCCCTTTCAGCCTCTTCATAGGCCTCCAATTGTCTGCCATAATTAGTTTCATTGGCCGCCCAAGACATGAGTGACCTCAAATGAATATCACCAATATAAAGAAGTGGATTCCACTCTGTTTCAGAGGGAATTATCAAATGGTGCAAATAAAATTCACATAAAGAATTCTTCAACCAACTAGGGGCTACTTGGTATACATCATAAAATTCTTTTGCTATATGAATAACAGGATCTAAATTCCTTGAAATTCTTATTAATTGAAACCAAAGAAATTGCTCTTTTAGGCACATAGCATAAACCCTAGGTGGTGGTCTACATTCCACAATTTTACCAGTTTTTTTCATCATTTCATCCATTTTCTTTTTCATTTCCTGGATTTCCTGTTTGTGCCTTTCAATTTCTCTTTTCAATTTCTTCTTCTCTTCTTCCCAAAGAATTTGTTGAATTTCATTCTTGGCTAAGTGGTGGAAACTCAAGGTTTGAAATATGACCGGCCTCCATGTGGTCCTAAGGTATTCCAAAAATTCAATCAAAAATGTCTTTTTATAAATAACCATTGCTTGACAAGTTGTAGGGGGTAATAATGTTCCATTGGACACTTCCAATTGTTTAGGCTATTCTTCCTCTTGCCATAGGATGAATTCTTGTTGCTAAGCAGAAGGAGATTGTACTTCCTCTAAAATTTTCCTAGCTGCTTCAACCAAGTCATCAAGACTTGGCATTCCCCTTTCATTAACATTAACATGTTGTGCCTCCTCAACTTCCATTGGCTCATTTTGCACTTCCCTAGGAATAACAAATGAACTTTATGCAACATTCTCAGATACATCCTGAGAAACATCATGACTGAGTTCTTCAGATTCCTAAAAAATTACTATAATTTCAGGTTGAGCAAAATTTGAGGTGACTTTATGTTGTTTCCTTGCTGAAACTCTTTTTGGCAATGTTGCGGCTGCAGGAGGCACTCTCGTGGCTTTCCTCTTTTTGAATTTCCTAGAGGATTTAGACTCAATAGAAGAAGATGATGGTGAACTTGTAGTGGCAACAGGCCTTGTTGTAGGAGGAATTGCTATGGGAGAAGATGCAGCAGGAGAGGAACACTATTTTTTTTGAACATGAGGGTTAGACTCTAGGGTTTGTTCTACCCTAGATGACTCTCTTACCTTTGTTTTCCTTTTTTCTCTTCTACTAGTAGACCTGGTTTGTACATGGGTAGAGGGCTCTGGTGTGATGGCTGCAGGAGTAGATGATTCTTGCTCTGCTTCCCTACTTATAGATTCTGTTCTCTTTTTCTTTTTCTTGGGATATGTAGGGAGTGCTCTAGGAGGCTCTAGAAGTTGCAGACCCTTTTGGGCAACAAATTCTTGCCAAGAAAGGGGTGATACATCCCTCAGGGAATACTCAATCAAGAGTTTAATGAGGGCATGATGGGAAATATAGTTGTCCCTCCCCCTTTGGGTTTCATGGGAACATTGTTTCAAAAGGTATAACAAAAAATTTGGAACATTGACAGCTAAACCATGCCTCATATGACTCAATAATTTAAAATGATAGGAATGTAAATAGGAAAAGCGTCCCTCACAAGTCAAGTACTTGATTATGAGGATGGCATATTCTGAGTATGGAAAAGGCAGTGACACTCATTTGCACCCTCGTTTGGAAACCTCTAAGGGTCCATTTGTTGGTATTGTAAATTCTGCCCTAGCAGAGATAGCATCTAAAGAAAAATTTTCTCTTTCCACCAGAAGCCCAGTTACTTATGCAATCCGCTCTTCTGTAATGACTACTATCAAACCCCACACTGTAGCTTCTCCTTCTGAAAGAGTTCTCAAAAACTCACCTGCAGCTTCCTCATTAAAGGAATCTAACCTCAGAAAATAATTCAGCCAACCACAATTGCTAAATGCTTGAACTGTTTGATGATTTTGCATCAAGAGCTCATGAGCTATAGGCTCATGTCTTACTAATTGGCCACCCATATTCAAAAATTATCCCTACTAAGATTCCTGAAACTCAAACTTTTTTTGAAAATTCAAAAAACTTTTCTGCTTTGTTTCTTTCCACTTCATTCTATCCTACCGTCACTTTTCTCTACTTTTCCAAGAATAACTCAAAAGATAATTGCATGAAATGATTGTTAGGAACTACTCAAATCAAGTAGTGAATTGTTGTTTAGGATAAAAACATGTAGTCATATTTGGAAAGTACAAGAAAATAAAAATATCTTATCAGTTCTAACAGTGACATAAGAAAAGGTTTAAAGTGGATTATCCCCACTCCCTACTAAAAATTTGGCATGTGTCCACACATGTGTGAAAGGATAGGAAAAGATCAAGCAATAATGACTGATATGTACATAGCAGTTAATGAATAAATGAAATAAATAAATGATGTGACAACAAAAGATATCACGTACCTTGTAATAAATGCTCGTACATGCTGGGAAAGATCACAACTCAACATGAAATGACAGCTCAAATTGAAACCATAAATGAGGGCGGCACGATAGGATGGATGATGTGGAAGAAAAGAGAATGAATGGTGGTGATGGATGAAAAGTGGAGAAAGAGGCTCCCTTAAAAAGGAAACCTTTATTATGGGCATGCAACGTGGAATGTTAAAGAGATGATGCAGGAGAAAGGCCGAACCTTTTGCTGTAGGAAGATTAGTGGCCGCATTCGAAACAAAATGCTTCATAAATTCTTCTTTGGATGCTGGATTATGATACAACCTAAGACGGTGTCCATTAACCAGTAGCTTGAATCAGACAAGATCTATTGTAGCTAACTGAACTGAACCATTATCAAACACATTTTCTATTTCATAAGGAGCAAGCCATCTTGTGGTGAGTTTACCTTGATTTTCCTTGTATTTGGAGTCATAGAGTAATGCCCAATCACCGGCAGAGAATTGCTTAGTTCTGATATGGTGGTCATGCCATTTTTTCCTTTGCTGCTGGATAGCTTCAGTATGTTGTAGGGCAACTTTCCTTATCTCATCCAATGCATTCAGCTGTAGGAGGAATTCCTTTTGGGCTTCTGAAATATCAATGTTAAGCTGGAGAGTAGTCCTCAAGGTCTTATGCTCAAACTCTATTGGCAACATGGCAGTTTTGCCATAGAGTAATTCAAAAGGAGTGAACCCTATAGTGGTTTTCCATGTTGGTCTATAGGCCCAGACTACTTCAAGAAGGTGACTGCTCCAATCCTTCTTATGTAATTGGATTATCTTAGTAAGGATTGCCTCAATTTCTCTATTGGTAACCTCTGCCCGACCATTGGCTTGAGGGTGATAGGGGCTAGAATTTTTGTGCCTGATCTTGTAATCATTCATCAATGCGGTGATTGAGTTTGATGTAAACTGAGCTCCTTGATCAGTAACAAGTTCCCTTGGGACTCCAAACTGAGTAAAAATCTATTCATACAGGAACTCAACAACTTTATTGTCACGGGCATGTGTCATTGCTTTCACTTCTACCCACTTGGTTACATAATCAGTGCAAACCAAAATGTATGATTTCCCATTGGACGGAGGTTCAATAGGTCCAACAAAATACATGCCCCACTTGTCAAAGGGACTGACTACCACTTGAGGATACAAGGGCATTTCATCAGACCTGGTTGGTCTCCCCATGCATTGACATTTGTCACATTTTCTTGTGTAGGCTGCAACATCTTTGTGGAGTGTAGGCCAATAGTATCCTATAGTAAGCACTTTCATAGATGTTCTCTTGGCCACAAAGTGCCCACCACATGGCTCATCATGACAGGCATGCAAAATGTCATAAGTCTCATCTTCCCTAATACACCTTCTCATGACTTGGTTAGGTCCTGTGTAAAATAAACATTTTGTAATCCATGAAAAGTTAAAACTTTTCTCAACCAACAATTTCCTTTCCTTTGGTGAGAAGTGAGATGGGATCTTTTTGGTTGCTAAATAATTTGCAATATTTGCATACCATGGATTTCAAGCAACAATAGAAAACAAATGTTCATCAGGAAAGTTGTCATCAATTACCTTAGGGGTAGCTGGTGTAGTTGTTTGAAGTCTTGATAAGAAATCAACCACCACATTAGCCCAACCTGGCTTATCAAGAACTGTGATATCAAATTCCTACAACAATAGGAGCCATCTTGCTAATCTGCCAAATATGGCAGGCTTATTCATGAGGTATCGTATTGCTGCATGATCTATGTGGACAAATATTTGGTAACAAATGAAATAATGTCGAAACTTTTTCAGGGCATACACAACTGCTAGAAATTCTTTCTTTGTGACAATATAATTTAATTCAAGGCCTTGAAGATTTTTGCTAATGAAATATATGTCATGCTCTACGAAGTTCTCTTTCTATCCTAAAACTGCCCCTATGGCATAATCAAAAGCATCTGTGTGTATATGAAAGGGCAGACTCCACTTCGGTCCTTGAAGAATAGGTGTTTGAGTAAGTAAGTTCTTAAGTTGCAGGAAAGATTTGACACATGCCTCAGTCTAGTTAAATTCAGAATCCTTAGTCAATAAGGCATATAATTGATTGGCTATTTTCTTGAAATCTTTGATAAATCTTCTATAATATCCAACATGTCCTAGGAAGCTTCTAACATCTTTTTGTTTCATAAGTGTTTGCAAAGTTAGAATAACTTCTATTTTTGTAGGATCAACTTGAATTCCTGCTTGAGAGATATGATGGCCTAAAACAATTCCCTCTTGCATCATCATAAAGTATTTCTCACTATTCAAAGCCAATTTTTTCTCCTTACATCTTTTCAACACTTTCTCCAAATATGCTAAGGCTTTTTCATATGTAGCTCCATAAGTGGTGAAGTCATCCATGTAGATCTCCATAGAATGATGAGAAATGTCAGCAAAAATACTGATCACCACCTTTTGAATTGTTGCAGATGCATTACACAGTCCAAAAGGTAAGACATAATAGGAAAAAGTGCCCCATGGACTAGTAAAAGTTGTTTTGTCTTGATCCTTAGGGGCAATTCAACAAGCAGGTTTTCAGCAAATGGACTAATATCTTGGTCTCCTCCTTCCTCAAATAGATTATAGGCTAGTTCAAAATTTTTATCAATGAATGGAAAGTTAGGGAGGAATCTTCCTAGAGTGTCTCTTCTTCTATGCATGCAATAGAATTAAACGTAACTTGAAGGAATTTTGAAAATGCTTGAATAACACACTAAACTACTACTAACAATGACTATGACAGGTTCTTAGCTTGACACCATCCCAAAAAATGGTGCCAAAAAATGGTCGCATCCACAAAAGGATATAAAAGTCACAACAAATCCTAACCTGGGAATTGGACATTCCAGCAGGTGAGTAACATCTTCTTATGGTCGTTCATTTACATTGTCAAACTAGGGAGTGTATACTTGAAATGGAGCGGCACTGTATGTGCACTAAGAACCAGTTTCAGTCACAATTTACCAAAAATAAATGCGTGAAATGAATTCTACTCATGCTACAAGAATGTAATGCAAAGTCTTTTTAACTTAAGCATAACTTAATCAAAGTAGACATCATAACAATTGTTACTAAGAAACAAACTATGAATTGGCCTTATGCTACAGGAACAAACACAGGGATGGATTCCCGATGCTGTAGGAACAATGTAAGACTGAGTTTGCGCTGAAACTTAAAGAAGGAAATCTAACTTATAATAACCAGAAGATAAACAACTAACTACAAATACTCACTAGGTGGGCCCCCTTAGCAAGCATCAACCAGTTATGCAAGAATTGAACTCAAAACTTCATCAACTTTTATTCATAACTTCAAACCATATACATTGTTCTACTTACAAGAAAACTAACACAAAACACTGCTTCTTATTATCACACTAACTTTTACACGCTCTATTACTCACTCGCATAGGAGGAGAACTTATTTATATTAGAATTTAAGCAACTAACTACCTAACTCTAATGGAGAAAGACATGGACATAAGTGCATCATGAAACCGAGGAAAAAACTTCTCAGAAATGAAAGCATATCTGTTCAACACGATTCAGAGAGAATTTAGTATTCCACTCTTCCCAGATTAATGATCATTTAGATTTCTTCCCAACCACTCGGTCATAGAGTCTTTGCTGGAACAACTTCCTCAACCCCGTGCTGGAAATGGACTTTACTGTAGGGCCGAGATCTGTTGCGCTTGACTCTTTCATGCTCCCTTCAACAACCTGTGATGCACAAGGCGACAAAAGCGAAAGAAAGCACACATGGAAACAACATGATACACATTCATTAATCACATATTAAATCTATTTCATTATTTAAAAACCACATGCATTATATCAGTCATTCGGGAGGTCAAACAGGGCAATTAATATAGACACATAGAGATGTTAAGCTGCAGGAATATAGGAATGTGTAGCTAGAGAATACTACCCGATTTTAGATAAAAAGTATCTAATCAAAGAGTTAAAACAACCATTAGGAATAAGAGTAAGGGTATTAAAAATACATCATAATACTCAAATTATGAGCATATTTCAAGCTCATCAATCATTCTCATTTAATTTTGTAAGACTCAAGCATTTCCCTCCATAATATCACCCTCCTCCTTTATAAACGATCTTGCATGAGGTGATGCTAGTAATCCTTAATCAATGAGTCTAATGTTATGGAACTGTAGGCTTGAAGCAGTTCTACGTTGTTTGCAGGAACATTGAACGCGAGCACTGTCTATGGGATGAAGGTGTGGGTAATGTTGGTTAGGAAGGCCACAGGTGACAACATTGAGAATTTGGAGCCCCGCATATGAAATTACCACAGTGTATAAATTGGCTCTGCCCGTGAAGGGATTTTTCACAATCAATGAATTAGGGATTTCCGAGTGATCCTTCGTTCTTTATTTGCTCCTACTGATCCAAGTCATTATGACATTTATTAAATTCATCACAAATTACCTCAATCAAGCCTTTGACAAGAACATCGATACTCGAGGCTCCCCTCTTGTTGGGACAATGGTCTTCTTGAGAAAATTCCCATTTGCAATCATGGTTTGCATGCCTCCTAATTGAACGAACTTTAGAAGCCAACCCTTGTTAAAGCCATGATGCTCGAAATGATAGAGAAAACAAGAAACCTAGGATAGATGGAGTGATGCCCATAGACTTCTCAGAGATTACGATTGGTGATTCTCTGCACCTTTATATCAGCGTTCCTTCTTGCATGATCACTGCTAACCTTTTATATTTCACAAAATTTGCTCATCATAATACACAAAACACCCTTTGAGGTAGATCCAGCTGCAGTTGGAATTAGAGTACCCATAATGTGCCCACCTTCCCTTTGTATTTCCTAATTGAATCTTATGATACCCCATTGAAACATCCATTAGAACACTAGTGCAAAGGATAGTTGTGATGATGCCGTGAGGAGATGGAATTTGTGGTCTTATTATAGTGTTGAATCGAACTAGACTTGCACATCATACTCTTGAAGTGCATAGTTGGTTGGATTGCCTCCAAATGGAACCGAGGGGAAAAGATGATTGATCATCATAAATCCCATGAAAATTATTTGATATAAACACTTCTTTACAATTAGGTGCTGAACCCAACCAGAAGGTTGCCCCATAGGCGTATCTCCATCGAGATCTAAATCTGGAAGATCAAAATCCATGATGACAAGGGAAGGCGTGGCCACCAATTGAGATCTTATCTCAATGAAAAATTGTGAGAGGCATTGTACATGAAAATGGTGCGGGGCTCACGAAGTAGAATATCACATAGAGAAACCCAAAACCACTACCGTTGAGAAATGACATCAGTGATGATGAGTTCATAGGAATAGTGCAAAGAAAATAGTGTGGGTTGATGGGACAAGGGTGTCGTAAAGGAAACAACATCAAACAAACGACCATCTTCATTGTGGTATCCACAAGCCAAAGCTTTGTTGGTCGCTTCATCTTCATATAGGCATGATACAACCGATGTCCTCCCATACTACAATGATTTCACATCGATTCAACATAATCAAGTATTTAATTCACAAAAATCCTCCATGACTGTTAATATCTTTAATGTTTCCCCAATTCTCCCCTAGCAATCTCTCCTTCATGATATCAATAATCGCTCCTTTTTCCTCTCATGACGACAATACGCAGGAGCTTCCTAGAATGTGGAGTTTGCAAAGGAGACCGCCGCATGCGGGTGATAGCCCGTGGGAAGCTATTATGGGAATACTATTAGAAAACGGCTCAAGGAACTGTGGGATCCATAACATTGGTTTTCGATTTAAATGAAAGTGAGGCCAATGTTGTATGATAATTTGATGGCTGAAATGATCTTTCCTTGGTTTGACATTGTTGAGAGGTGATGGCACTACCCTCAAGAGTGCACACAAAATAATGAATGTAGGCACCCACCATTGCCACACATTTTGGGAGGAATCATGCGGGCAAGTGCACTAAGAGATCCGCCATTGCTACAAATGATTACTGACGTCCCCTTTCATCTGATTCCCCACATTAGGAGGGGAAATACCCAACTTGGCACCTCACCAAGGCCTTAAATATTTTGCAAGTTTTAATAAATGTTCAATCATAAAGGATTGTTGCATTGGATCTTGCATTGTCGTTCTTGTCAAAAGACAGAGGTAGTCATGGAAGAAACCATTGAGGAGGTGAAGTAAATTCATGAATAGGTGATTGATTAACTTTTATTGACCAAGTATTTTTTCCACCATGCATAACACAACTGTAGTGGGTCCAAACAATCATGTATATACTAGAGTTGCATGATGGAATTAATTTTGGCATGAGCCCACATGAAGGAAAGCTTGTAGGAAGATTTCATGGGGATGTCATCTAAGATCATCATGAATGAACGAGTCAAAATTCTGCGAGCATTGGAGAGAAGGATGCTAGGGTGTAGCAGCCATTGAGGGAGTGACACAAGGTAGACAGAGGCCCACATCATGGCCTCCACATGGAGAATGGCTGTCAAAAGTAACGAGGAGGATCATCAATGGGTCACAATAACATGGAAGCCATAGGAGTAACAAAAGAATGACTAACGACCTCCACCCCTAATACATTCGCACAAACTAGAAAATGTCGTTTATTAATTCTCAGCCCTGTATTCCCAAAAGTCAATGCCTTGTGGTTATGATGAGATTGATCTAAACCTGAATGCTTACAACTTTAAACAAATACAAAGTGTGATTTTTTAATGGTCCCGAAGTTCCAAGATGTTCGGTAGGGAGAAAATCTAATCAATAAAGTGTTTGCATGATCGTAAGAGATGAAAAATCTTTATGGAAAAGGTTATGAACTATGAAACAACTTGGATATAGTGGAAAAGGATGTGGTGCTTGAGAACAAGGTATCTATGTCCCCATCGATACTAACACGCAAGAAATAACTCATGGTCTTGGTTATTGTCCTTTGATAGAAATAAAAAACCCTTCACACAACATCAACACTATGACACAAGATTCCTCTAAGCCAAATTTAATAGTAGTGCATCTTGAACTCATCGACACTAGTCCTCTTGATTTTTTTGCTTTGCCTGAAATGAAACAAAAACAAAGACATCCTTGCTTAATGTAAATGTCATCTCACACAACACTCAAGATTTGAATTTGTCAGATTTTACACCCTCCTTTAAAGGAGAAAACAAAATATCGCAATCTAAGGAATCTTGCGTAAGTATGACATATTGTACTAAACAAGAAATATCTTTGCTGCAAACTAGAAGAACACCTTCTACCATTGATCAAGAGGGTATCTTGTCTAGACTCCTCCAAGATCACCTAATATCTCTTGCTCCAAGAAAATGAAAGAAATTCTACTATCAACATTCATTTTGCACCTATCAGAGAGTTCACAGTCATTCTACTAATGAATGTAAGGTTTGAGTAGTGAAATCCAACATCTTAAGGAGTTTGGTGCTCTCCCTTATGTGGGGGCACCTAATCCCTCTAATTGATACTGATTTTCACTCTAGCATGCATTTCATCAATCATTTCGGTCCACCCTTGTCCTGCACTAAGTGGGGTAAAGGGGTTAGTTATCTTTGTCCTCGTATGTCACTTGTCATTTCCTCTTTTGGTTAGTTGTTAACCTTTTATGAATAAAAAAGAGCAATCTTAGGACATGAACAGCATGCCTTAAGTTGGCTCGCATGTGATATACTACCATTTTCATGATGTAGCTTATAGGAAACATATGACTTGGAATAGGGCTTTCCGAGTAAGCTCTCATGTCTTCTTCTACTTTAAAGAAATTTCTCATAGTAATGGTGTTAGCAACTACTTTAAAGTGGGGGCATACATCGCCACTCATATTTCATTGTGCGATTTTATTTTTCTTGCGATATCCTCTCTTGGAAAAATTAGGCACAATGTTGCCTAGGATGAGACCTTCCACTTGTCCTCTCTTAGAAACAAGATGATACCATTTGCACTTATCCTCTCTTGGAGACATTAAGCATGATGTTCCCTAAGATGAGACCTTGCATGAACCAAGCAAAATCCCTTTAAACATTCCTCGTACTATTTCACATTTGCAATGTTTATGAGTTTCAAGCATACAAAGTTTTGCTTTCCTCATAGAGCTTGAAGATCATATTTATGTGGCACCATATCAAAGTTATCAGGAGGCATAACTTTTGTATGGTTGAGCGGGAAGCCCAATTTGAGGCATGACTTTCCCCATAGCCACTTGTGTGTGTGTGAGTGCATACCAACCATGAGTGTATGTTTCTTACCTTCTAGGACTTCTCACCTGGTGGATAGCCTAAATTTTCATCGCCTCAGAGTGAGTATGCATTTTTGGAAAAAAAACCTAGATCTGATCCACTTCATGTTAGAAAAATGGTTGAAGCTTGATCCACCATTTTATTTGTCTTCCTGCCATTGCATAATTGCATCTTGTCTTGTTGCAAATCATTCACCTTGTATGCTCATTTTGGTTTGACTTAGGATCTTATATCCTGGGGGCTTGACCGCCTTCTTGATCTTTTTCATCCTTTTTCATCTACATCTGTACACTTAGACTCCTCTTGAATGTCTACTTTAGTGTGATTTTGAAGCAAGTTCATCCTCTCAAGGTAAAGTGAGGGCTAAATGTAGACACCCAAAAGTATCCCTTTTTCCTTGCTTGATATGGGAATAATTCATGATAAATTGGACCTAATGTCACCATGATCTTGTGTTGTGAGGTTTTTTACACATCCACATTAGGTCTTGGACCCTTGCAAATTGAATAAAATGCATTTAACAATGTCTTGTAAAGTGTTGTGAATAAATTTCACACTTTTCCATACTTTTATTAAGCATTTAAATCTCATGGACCTATTTTTACTTTAATTCAATATTGTAAAATGTATTTAATTGCATTCTCACATTAATCTAGAAGGTTTGAAAATTAAACCTAATTTTAATCTAGTGTTGTAATGTGTTTTACACATTCACATTGGATGTTGTTCCTTTCTAGGCTATGCAAACCTCATTTTAATTTTGTAAAGTGTATTCAATCACACTTTCACATTGAACTTTGTGTCCCTATCCCTAATTACCCTTTATACCATCATTAATAGGCTCCTATGACCCCATATTGTGCAACCCAAGGCATATTTTGATCAAAGACTCGACTAGAACAACATAAGAGCTTAATTTCTTCACTCCCCAACAATACAACTAGCAAAAGAACCCCTATGGAACTAAGTTTCCCATCTGGGCGAATGAGTCCCATCTAGGCAAGACTAAGTTGCCTAGCTTGGCGACTTAGTCCCATTTTGGCTATTTTCAAGGTTCGAGCAAGAAAAAATGGGTTTTAAGTTTAATTTTCCTCCATGTTAGCCTTGGGGATCAAATTAATAGGAATTTTAGGTGGATTTCCTATATAAGCAAGCTTTTAAACCCTAATTCATAATTCATCCATCCTTCATTCATCATTCATCATCTCTTTCAATTCAAGCAAGCTAGGGTTTTAGCATTCTAACACATCAAGATAGTTTTATAAGGCATTCAAGGGTAAATTCTTCATCCATTGTTGTAGAAATTCAAGATCTATCATCATGGAAAGTTTCTAATTCCTTTATTTCATATTCATGCTTCATCTTATTTCTTCATGTTTGGTTTAATTAGCTAAACAGGGGTTGACCAAGGCAAACCCCTATTCCCTAACATTCAACATTTCTCTCTCTCCTTCTTTGTGTGTTTGCAGATCTAGGTACCTTGAAGGCTTGGAGGTCATTGAATAATAGATTTCAAACTTGTTGAAGACACATCCTTGTTGGCTAGGTCAAAATATTCACAAAAAGTCACTTACAGTGTTGGAAATCACATTTTCAGAAATGGACACCTGGAGGAGCAGAAAGAGTAAACCGTGAGCTTTTGTTTCCACTTTCAAATTTTTAGGAAAGATAAAGTGGACTAATTTTCCATCAATGGAATATAAGTCCCACTGTACATATTTTTTAGAGACTTCTACAGATTTGAATACCTATTTGGTTGAAACGAGCTCTAGATCAACTTTCCAGATCTGGGACTAAGTCACCCAGAATGGTGTAAGTGTCCAAGTAGGTCAAAATTTTAGAATCATCAGCATTTCCGGTCCTCATTCAAGTCTTCAACACATTTCTAGGTGAACATATTCAGTTATACAATTTTTTTTTTGTTTCATGACCATTTAGTATATGTTTGCATACTACACTGTGGTTTCAAACACTTTGCATTTTACAAGTTTTGCATTAGTAATTAACCTCTTTTATCAATTCTTAGCATCTAGAACTTTCCCTTAGTCATATTTCAATCTCCTTTGCATTGGAATCTCAAGGGTTTGTTCTTGAATGAAGTGTTGATCTTTGTCTCTCTCCTTTTACGTGCAAAATACTAGAGGTGTAAGAGGTGAAAAAATCTTTGCTACAATCACATGAAATTAGACATAATGATATAATATTATCTCAACTAATAAAGCATAAAACACTCCAAATTTTAGCTTAAGTGCATGAGAATAAATTAGACTAATAATCAATTAAAGATTAATTAATTATTAGCTAATGCATGATAACTCTAACACATGGTAGAAGCAATTAGAAGTAGAGAAAATAAAGAAATGGAAAGTATAAGATTTCTCATTAGGGGAAAATGATTTCCAACTTTACAATCAAAATTATTGTCAAGAGATTATAGTTTAGATAATTTGAAGAAACTTCATAATCTATTCAAAATCAGCTTGATACCAAGATTATACAAAATAATTATAAAAACTGATATAATATGAGACTTAAAATCCAAGAGGAACTAGTATGTTGAGGATTTTTAATAGTAGAAAAAGATTACCATTATTCCCTAAAGGAAAATAGGTAGCTTAACAAAAAGAAACATAAAAATATAGGGGAAGAGGTGGAGAAACTATTATAAAATTAATGGGGAAGATATGAAAGTACTTAAATCATCCATTATACAATATTAATAGTACCAGAAATCCATAAAATGGTCAGGCTATTCTAAAATCTATTGAATAAGATTTCATGGAACCTATTTCCAAATTGGTCATCTTGGTCATCAAGTAATTTGATATCATGAATTTTATCTAAGGGAGAAGGAATGATAAGCACCCATCTTGTGCAACCAAATGAATAATAATTTAGATCATCTAAGAGAGTCTAAGATATAGAGAATGGGGAGATTAAGATATAGAGAATATAGAGATGATCATGACAATCTTAATACTATTGAAGCTATGATAGGATAACAAAGATTTGATATAATAAAAAATATTTTTCTATATTGTTTTTAAGTCCAATATAATGTATTTCAAGATCATTATTCTAATAATGAAAGTTTAGATAATATAATTTCTATTAAAATAGTGGAAGGTTTAGGATTGAGGAGTATTTCTCATCCCAATATTTATAATATTTTTTTATTAGAAAAATGATATTTGGTCATTATGGTTGAACACAATAAATGATCTTTAGTAGTGTCTCCTATACAAATTAATTACTTATGGAATCATGTTGATGGAAGTATACCATGTCATCTTGGAAAATATTGAGATATTTATGTCCTGAATCATCAATTTTATGGCGTGTTCTATGTACTTCTCTTGCACTCTTAGGCTTTTTCACCTAAAAGGAAAGTGATAGAACCCTAAAATTGAGGCGGTTCACTCAAATTAAGGAATGTATGATGTAATTAAGACTAAATTAAATGATATAAATGCAAATAATTGACAAAATTGATTGATTATGAATGCAAAACTAATGAAATATTCAATTTTTGAAAATAAAGTGTGATATGCAAAAAACACCTAAAAATGAATGCAAATTGCAACATAAATGGATGAAACTGAAAGTGTGCACCTGAGATCTTGATGGAGACTAGAAATGACTTATGGAATGCTACTAATCCTAATTTTTAGGCCTAGTGGGACTCATTCACCATTTTGGGCGAATTAGTCTCAAATCTGTGAAACTATTCTGGAGTCTGTTTCAGACAAATGGGTATCCAAAAATGCAAAAAACCAAAATCAGGCCTGGAAGTGGGACTCATTCACCATCCATGGTGAATGAGTCCAATTTTGAATTTTTGAAGATTCAAAGGTGGAAATAGGAGCCTTCGATTTGTACTTTCTACCTCTCAAGGTGTCCAGTTTTGAAAATGTCAAATTCGGGCCTGAAGGTGACTTTTTGTTGATGTTTTTCCTTATCAAATGAAGAGATTACTTGAAAAAACTTGCAACTTGTTCTTCAATTATTTCCAAGCTTTCAAGATGCCCAAATCTACAAACACACAAGAAGAGAAGGAGAAATGTTGGATGTTAGGGCATGGGGGTTTTCCTTGGTCAAACCCCTTTGTAGGTAATTAAGCCCAAATGATGAAAGAATGCAATGAAGCATGAAAAAATAGATTCAATACCTTTCCATGATGTTTGATCTTGAAGCTCTTTAGAAAAACATGAAGAATTTTCCCTTGAATGTCCTTGAAAGCTATCTTAATGACTTAGAATGTAAAAACCCTAACTTGCTTGACTTGAAGGAGAAGATTAATGATGAATGAATGATAAGATATGTGTATGAGTTAAGAGATTGTGAATTAGGGCTTAGAGAATTGATTTTATAGGAAATTCACCTTATTAGCCCATAAATTGGATTCCTGAGGCTGACATGAAGAAGAAATAAACTTAAAACCTAATTTTTTGCGCTCAAAAGTTAAAAATGGTCTGGAAATGGGACTCATTCGCCACCTTGGGTGAATTAATCCCACTTGGAAGGGAATCATTCACCACAGATGGTGAATTAGTCCCAGAGGGTCCCATTTTTTAGTTGGGTTGTTGGGGAATAAGAAAATCAGGTTTATATGATGACTTTGTCAGGAATTTCATCAGATATTGCCTCAAGATGCACAATATGGGGTCATAGGGGCCTATTAGTGATGATGTAAAGGTCAATTAGGGCTTAGGACACAAAGTTCAATGTGAAAGTGTGATTAAATACACTTTACAACACTAAAATGAGATACACTTAACCTAGAAAGGCACAAGAACCAATGTGAATATGAAACACATTACAACACTAGGTAAAAATTAAATTTAGTTTACAAGCCTTCTAGATTGATGTGACAGTGCAATTAAATACATTTTATAATGTTGAATTAAGGAAAATGGGTTCATTAAGTCTGGAAAGGTGTGAAATTCTTTTACAACAGTTTACAACATCTTTAGAAGACATCAATAAATGTATTTTCTAGGGTCCAAGACCTAGTGTGGATGCATAAAATGCCTCACAACACTAAATAAAGGCCTCATTATGTCCAATTTATCATGATTTATTCAAATGTCAAGAAAAAAATGTCCATTTATCTATGCACATGTCCAAAATATAGATTGAATGATGGAGGGGAAATACTTTTATTTTAAATCCTTTGAATGATTGTAAGGAAAAACTTGTGCTAAATTCAATACTAATGTTGATATAAAAAGATGATTTCCTAAATACTTAGACGATAGAGGATTAGTGAGGTATGAATTGATTGCTAAAGTTGTAGAGGAAGATTTTTAAATGAAAGAAAAATTACCATGAAATATAAAGGAGATACAAATAGAGTATGTAAATAATCTCAAGTGACATTATTAAGGGACTACTACAATAAAAGTATATATTATTCAGCACATGGATATAATACTCAAAAAATTTATGTCTAACAAGGGTGTGTATTGGTTTATGCAAAAGGAGAGCAAGGAAATAAACCCTTATACTTTCACATGTGCTACTCAAAGTGGAGTTGATAATGAAGATATTGAGTATAGGTGTAGTGTGCAATACAAGTGATATTTTTTTTAACAAAGAATGGAACATGCACTCTATTCTCAAATCCATCAATAAGATTATGGTCATTAGAAAATTTCATTAGCATAGAAGGATAATTTGATGAATTGTTTGAGTGGATGATGATATTATAACAAGATATATTTTAAGAGAACTTACCCCCATGTCTATAGTAGAGGAGAGGAATCAAAGACATCTAATACTAAGGAGGAAAAATGTGAATGGTTGGTTATGCATGTTACCTTAACTATTGCATCAAGTATATTCATAAGATTCATAAATGATGTGTTTAATACTTATATTGGTAATTTTATGATAATATATCAACAAAACAGTTTAAAGTTATCTAGAATAAAGTTGAGGCCTAGAAAATATGTATATTAATGAATTTAAAAGTGCAAAATAAAAGGAAAATCCATACAAACTTCAAGCATATATATTTGGTTTTTATTTTTTAATAAATTTATATATAAATGAGATAAAAATATTGAACATTCTTGTCTTAGTTTATTACCACCTTAAGAAAATCCACAAATTAAACATTTTTCAAGGAACACTGAAGGAAATAATTTAGAATCTTATTTACATAGAGTATAATCAAAGGTTTAATAAAAAATTGAAATTATCTTTATGATCTTCTCTTCCATCAACGTTTAAGTTATTGAAATCCTATGATCACACATTACATGGTTTCATGGTGAGAAAGGGAGCCTCATGGATGATATTTCAATAACAACAAATTTTAAATGTCTTTTTTTAATTTTTAACCATATTTATTATGTTAATGAGATTATGAGTTTTGAGGAATTTAAACTTAAGCTCTATGCTGTCAAATATTCATTATTAATAGATGGGTATGAATTTAGTTAAAAAAATAAGTATTTTTATTTATTGAATTATAATTAAATTGTCATTGATTAATTGAATAATGTTTTAAAATAGCTAACAAATTAAAGAATGTCCCTACCCCACACAATAACCACATCAAGTATAATATTCATATAAAGAATGTATAACAAGATTATCATAGACAAAATAAAATAAAATCTAGATGTACCAAAAGACTAGGAATAACTTATTGTGAAAGAAAATAAAGAAATCCATGACTTGATGCGAGAGAATCTAGGGCGTACAAGCAATATTGCATCAATTTGTGATTTTTTCTCTCACTAAGGACTAATCAGTTTAAGTTTTCCAAGTATGACAGTCAGGATTTACACCTTGCGTTTACACCTTGGTTTCATCCGATGTTCTATGCTTCAATGGACTGGCTCATTGGTGTGATAGGGAGACTTCGATGGGACCTTATCTCATGTCCCTTTGACGAGTCAATGATGCTAGCAGCAATAGTGAATGGGTGTGAAGAAGTCATGTTGGAGTGAGGGTCACATATCAGCGAAACATAAAAGTGTGTCCCTTTGATGTCTCGATGAACTAAAAACATCCGCCAAGTGGTCAAGGAGACTTTGAGTTATCGATAGGATGACATTCAAAGTCCTTCTGATGGAGTGATAAGGAATATATTAGAAAGACTAACATGTTTTGATGGGACATTATGAATATTCCCTTCAACATGCCGATAAAGCAATGATGACATTTCAATAAAGCTCCTTCAGTGTGATCTAGTAATTTTGGGAAGAGTGGTTTGAGTGTCCCCTCGACATTGCGTTGGTGGAAAGGTTGATTGAACATGAGTTGGAAATGGACGAATGAGTTGAGTTGGTGACACATGAAATAATACTATTTTTTGATTCCACATCGTTGTTGTGGATCAACGTGATCATTGGCCAAATGAAATCAAACCTAAAGCTGATGGTTGAAGGTATTGATAACAATGTAACTGCCCATGATATCTCAATGATCATTAGACAATGGGGTGGTACTAAGAAAACACAAGAGGAAAATAATGTCGAGAGGCTAAGCCAACATGAAAAAGGAGTATAGTATATAGAGAACAGACCAGGAGAAGGTGGGGGAGGATGTTGGTCAAGATATTGTAGAGCATAATTTGAAGGCTCCGATCTGTAGATTTGGCTATTACTTTGTAATAAGAAAAGCCCATGTAATGCTATAATAATTTTCCATTTTAGTATTAATAAAATATCTCTGTTCTTCTTGCATTTTTTTCTGTGCAAACCTGTGTAGTTGTGGTGAGTTATAGTCTGTAAGGGGAGTACTGTTCATCAAGTGGTATTAGAGTAGGTCATATTGAGTCTATAAACAGAGCACCGAAAGTGAGGAAGTTTGTAGCAAGACCTATGAGTGTGGGTTGGGATTAAGATGCCTCCTAGACCTATCCAACATGATCGAGGTAGAGGCAAAGGTGGTGGAAGAAGAGATCCACCTAGAGATGAAATAAGAGCCCTCAAAATGAAAGAAGAGGTTTGCAGGAGAGAAGTGCATCAAGAAAGAAATGACAATGAAGATGAAAATGAAGAGGAAATGAAAGAAGAAGAATAGGATCAAATAGATCCTGTAAAAATGAGATTGCTAAGAGAAATATCTAGTCTTGGAAAGAAATCTAAAATGGAGGTTTCAACTTTCAGTGGAAGTCTAAAACCTGAAGAGTTGATCGATTGGATCAATGATATGGAAGAATTTTTTGAGTTTGAGGAGATTGACTTGATCCTCACCAAGTGAGGCTTGCAAAGACCAAGTTAAAATGTCATGTAAGTATATGGTGGAAAGAGATCTGGATTGAAGGAGGAAGACAAGGAAAGGATAAAATTTCTACATGGGACAAAATGGTGGCAAAAAGTTGAAGAAGAAATTTATTCTAGTTGATTATGAGTTGGAGCTGCTCAAGAAGATGCAAAGCTTGAGACAAGGAATGAGGATAGTGTAAGAATACACAGAAGAATTTCACAAGGTCTTGATTCAAACATTCCTAAAAATTTGAGTTGAATAAGGAGAATTTTGCTCACTAGATTAATGAGCTGAAGCGTAGCATACAAGAAGAGTTGGCACTGGTAATAATGACCACCATTGAGGACACTTGTCATTTTTCCTTAAAATTTGAAGAATGACTGCACAAAAAGTTTGAAAGCAAACAAAGAGGTGGAGGTTGTGGTGGAAGGACTGGTAGATGACCATAAGGATTCCAAAGTGGAGATCAAAGGAAGGGTGAAGGCTTCAGTACCAATCAAGACCAGAAAAGAGGCAAATCATATCAGCCTCGTGATCAAAATAGTGGAGATTGAAGAGGCAGAGGAAGATCTGGACAAGGACCAAGAAGAGGAGGCTTTCATAGAACCTGTTTTCAATGCTGAGAAGGACATAGAGCCTTTGAGTGTCCTCAACATCAAGGAAGGAAAAGCAAAAGATTAGAAGGTAATGCTCGAGTTTCCCATGTGGGTGAAGATGCCCATTCTTCACATTCTGAAGATGCTAAAAGGGGTGAGTCCCTTATTGTCAGAAGAGCTTTGCTAAATGAGAAGGAATTGGATCAAAGGAAGAATTTGTTTCACACTCACTGTATGTGTGAAGGAAAAGTTTGCAATGTTATCATTGATGGAGGTAACAGTTATAATTTTGTTTGAAAGGAAATGGTCACTAAGTTACAATTGGAATTGAGAAGGCATCCAAATCCATATCAGATTGCATGGTTGTAGAAAGACCAAAGGGCTTTGGTCAATGAGCAATGTTTGATAAATTTTAAGAATGGTAACTATAAGGATGAGGTTTTGTGTGATATCATATGTATGGATGTTTGTCACATGTTGTTAGGTAGACCCTAGCAGTTTGATCGATGAGTGATGCATGATGGACATGCTAACACCTATTCCTTGACCAAGGATGACATTCATCATAAGTTAAATCCCTTGAAGGATGTAGGAGAAAAGGTATGCAGTAATGCACAAATTTGTTTGGTTGATGGAATAAAATTCCTAGAAGGTATGAGATATGAGTATATGTGTTTTGCATTAATCCCTAAAGTTGTTAAAGAAGGTGATTGTGATGTACCTATAGAAGTTTTAGATTTTTTAAATGAGTTTCAAGGTATTTTTTTCTGATAACATACCTAAAGGTTTCCCTCTAGTAAGGAAGATCATCCATTAGATGGACTTGATTCTTGGAGCTAGATTGCCAAATAAGGCAGCCCATCAAATGACTCAAACAAAAAATGAAGAATTGAATAGACAAGTGCAAGAGTTGTTGTGAAAGGGATTGCTCACAGAAAGTTTGAGTCCATGTGCAGTATCTATAGTATTAGCACCTATGAAGGATGTGGAATGGTAGATGGGTACAGATTCCAGAGCCATCAACAAGATCACTATCGAGTATCAGTTTCCCTTTCCAAGGATGGATGACATCATGGATTGTTTGAGTGGAGCTGAGTACTTCACAAAGATAGATTTGAAGAGTAGTTAGCACCGAATTCGAATTAGAGGAGATGAATGGAAGATATCCTTCAAGACCAAAGAAGGTTTGTACAAGTGGTTAGTCATGCCTTTTGGGCTAACCAATGTGTCGAGCACGTTCATGCAACTCATAAATGAGGTATTGAAAGAATTATTGGGTAAATTTGTTATTGTTTATTTGGATGACATTTTAATTTTTAACAAGACATTGGAGGAACACCTAATGCATATAACAATTTTTTTTGAGAAGTTGAGAGAGGAGAAGTTGTTAATCAACTTGAAGAAGTGTAGTTTTGTGAAACATGAGTTGGTGTACCTAGGATTTTTGATCTCAATAGAAGGTCTTAAGATGGATCTAGAGAAACTAAGATCTATTGTTGAATGGCCTACATCGATGAGTGCTACAAAGGTAAGATCTTTTCATGGTCTAACAAGTTTTTATAGGAAGTTTATCAAAGGTTTTAGTAGTATTTGTGCACCCTTGAAAAAAAAAATGAGAGGGGATAGAAAAGAGTTTAATTGGAGTACATGAGAAAAAAAGAGTTTTGATTTGCTAAAGAAGAAAGTTATGGAGCAACCTATTTTGGTACTTCCAGATTTCAATAAGGTATTTCAGGTAGACTGTGATGCCAGTGGTAGAACAATTGGAGTTTTTTTGAGTCAAGAAGGTAGACTCGTTGCCTACTTAAGTGAAAAGTTGAATGATGCAAAGAAAAAGGTATTTTGTTTATGATTAGGAGTTCTATGCTATAGTTCAAGCTTTGAAGAAATGGAGACATTACCTGTTGCCAAAGGAGTTTGTTTTATTTACTGATAATCAGGCTTTATAGTATTTAAATAGTCAAGGAAAGCTAAATCAAAGGCATTTGAAATGGGTTGAATTTCTTCAAAGTTACACATTTTTTTTGAAACATAGGAGTGGAAGATCAAATAGAGTTGTAGACACCTTAAGTAGGAGGTAGAACTTGTTAACAAAAATGCAGATTGAAGTTATTGGGTTCGATGAACTCAAAAGTTTGTATCTTGAATATCCTGATTTCACTGAGGCTTGGAGAGCTTGCATAGAGCCTATCACTTTAGATATGATGAGATGGCTGGATTTTACAATCCAAGATGGTATTTTGTTTCGAAGGAATCAATTGTGCATTCCAAGGAGTTCCATGAGGGATAATCTTATCAAGGAGAAACATAATGGAAGATTAGCTAGACACTTTGGTTAGGATAAGATAATTGCTATTGTGAGTGAGCATTACTATTGGCTGCAATTGCAACAAGATGTGAAGAAGTTTGTGAAAGGTTGTAGATTATGTCAAATAGTGAAAGGAACAAGTCAAAATACTAGACTATATCAGCCATTGCATGTACTTGAGAAGCCATGGGAGGACATCAACATGGATTTTTTTCTTGGTTTTCTGAGGACACAACAAGGTCATGATTCCATATTTGTGGTGATGGATAGATTATCAAAGATGGCACAATTCATTCCATGTCATAAGACTAGTGACACTATTCATATTGCAAAATTAATTTTTAGAGAGGTGGTACGACTACATGGTCTACCCAAGAGCATAGTTTCAGATTGAGATACCAAGTTCGTTGGGTATTTATGGAGGGTGTTGTGGAAGAAGTTGAAGAATGATTTTAATTTTAGCTCAACACATCATCCATAGATAGATGGACAAACATAGGTGGTGAATAGGAATTTGAGTAAGTTGTTGAGATTCCTAGAAGGTGACAAGCCCAAGGGATGGGATTTTATTTTACCATAGGCAAAATCTTCTTACAACAATTCTATCAACAGGAGTACTCATAAATCACCATTCTAGATTATGTATGGGAGTAGTCCTCGAACTACTTTTGAATTGAGGAAAATAGATAATGGAGAGAAGTGTACTGTTGAAGCTGAGGATTTTGTTGAACATCTAAAGAATGTGCATGAAGAGGTGAAGAAACATATCAATAAGATGAATTCATAGTATAAGGATAAGGTAGATCAGAAAAGAAGGTATAAGGAGCTTTAGGGAGGTGATGAATTCATGGTTCATTTGTGGAAGGAGAGGTTTCCAGTTGGCACATACAATAAGCTAAAGATGAAGAAGTTTGGACCATGCAAGATCTTGAAGAAGCATGATTTAGGAAATGTATATGAGGTGGAGTTGCTGAGTGAGATTCATGTTTCACTTGTGTTTAACATTTCTAATTTGACAGAGTACCAGGAAGGAGATAAGGAGCATGAGTTGATAGAGGCATAGTGGACAATTCGTGCACCTACTATAGAAAAAGAAGAAATTGAAGAAATTGTGGATAGTCGTGTGGGAAGAAGCACAAGGAACAAAAAATATGAAGAGTATTTGGTAAAATGGAGAGTAAGGCCTATTGAAGATTCAACATGGCTATTTGAGTCAGAGGTTAGTCATCTTGGTTTTCCTCTAGCTCCTGAGAAGTGACAGGGCCACTTTTCAAATTACCCTAGGTGTCTAATATAGGAGCATCTAGGCATACGAGCAATCTTGCATCAATTTGTGATTGTTTTTCTCAATAAGGGCTAATCAATTTAAGTTTTCCAAGTATGAGAGTTGAGATTTACACCTTGCATTTACACCTTGGTTTCATCTGGCGTTCTATGCTTCAATAGAATGGTTCATTGGTGTGATAGGGAGACTTCGATGGGACCTTATCTCATATCCCTTTGATGAGTTGATGGCGCTAGTATTATCAGTGAATGGACATGAAGAAGTCATGTTGGAGTGAGGTTCTCATTTAGGTAGAACACCAAAGTGTGTCCCTTTGATGTCTCGATGAACTGAAGACATCCAAAAAATGGTCAAGGACACTCTAAGCTATTAGTAGGATGACGTTTGAAGTCCTTCCAACAAAGTGATAAGGTGTATATTGGGAATAATAACATGTTTTGGTGGGATGTTATGAAGAGTCCCTTCGATGAGCTAATAAAGTGATGACGACATTTCGATAAAGCTCCTTTAGCGAGACTTGGTCATTTTAGAAAGAGTGGTTTTACTGTCCCATTGACAATGCATTGGTAGAAAGGTTGACCGATCATGAATTAGCGATGGATGAACGAGTTGAGTTGGAAACACATGGCATGATACTATTCATTGATTCCACATCGTTGTTGTGGATCAACGTGATCATTGGACAAATGAATTCAAACCTAATGTCGATGGTTGAAGTTATTGATAACAATGTAACCACTAGCAAGATCTTGATGATCATTGGACAACGGGGTGGTACTAATACAACATGGGAGGAAAAGAATGTCGAGAGGCTAAGCCAACATGAAAGAGGAGTATAGTATATAGAGAACAGATAGGGAGAAGGTGGGGGAGGATGCTGGTCGGGAGATTGTAGAGAAAAATTTGAAGGCTCCAACCTGCAGATTTAGCTACTACTTTGTAATAAGAAAAGCCCATGTAATGCTGTAATACTTTTTTATTTCAATATTAATAAAATATCTCTGTTCTTCCTACAATTTTTGTTGTGCAAACTTGTGTAGTTGTGGTGAGTTCTAGTCTATAAGGGGAGTACCCTTCATCATGACCATTAATAGTTGAGGCTTTAATGATATCTACCAAAGAAAAATATCTTGTAATAATTCCCTTCTACTACTCTACCCATTATAGCGAGTTGATGAACCATAGACTTAAAATGGTTGAGCCAAGCTATTAGATATGTGGTTATAGAAGGATAATTTTATACTTCAAATAATTTTTTCTAAAGGGACTACATCTACCAACCTTTTTGTGTATTTTCTTCTCAAGAAAAAGCATACATTGAATGGATATTATTTATGAAATTTACTATTTTCCCCTAAACCTAATGCAGGTTATTTTAGGTTTAAGTGTAATGAAGAAATAGGTTTGTTCATATTTTTTTAAAGTTTTATTTTTAGTTCAAATTGCGAGAGATCACATTTGTTATTTGTAAGGGTTCTAGTTATTATACATAATATGCCACTATTTAGTTTAAAATTTTAGAATAGTCAAGTTTTAGGTTTCCTTCTAAGTAGGTAAACATCTATTGATGGTTTATTTTATTTGAGATTTTATGCTTATTTTTGTTGAAGTATCTCAAATCAATAGACTATCCTATATCAACGAAAAGAGATGTTTTACTTTTAAAAGTTTTCTATGTGTTTTAGGTTCATTACATATGTTTAGAGTAAGATTTTATGACTTCATCAATTCTTTTTTAGAGGTTTATATATAATATTATTATAATACAAATATATTTTATTATATTATTTTTTTTAACATATTTTTATATAATATAAGCACTATGCACACCCTAAGTATAAAGCTTGAACTACATAATAACAACTAGATCATATCATCAACCTAGAATATTTCTAATAATTTTCTAAGTTGCATCATCATGTTTGTTGTTTCAAACATTATATTAAAAAATAATTCCTTTACTATTTTATGTATTTATTCAAGGATTAATTTCTCATGCCTAGTCCTGAACTCAAATTCTATTTCCTTTAAATTTTAGTCTTATTCCTTACAAATGTGTGCCTTGGGTATATTAGGTAGTTGTATTACCACATCTTTGTTCCACACATGTATAGTAGAAAAAGAAAAAGAAAAATATTAAAAAATTTAGATTGAAAAAAAAATTAAAGAAAAATTTTATTATAATAAATATTGGATTTATAAAGCCATTATTCTCTCATTACAAGAATAAATTCACACTAGACTAACTAACCTAACAACTAATTTATTTTATGTAAACCTTAATTTCCTAACAACCCCCTTCAAGATTTACATTGTGAAAATATATATATTGTATCGGCATCAACCTAAACTCCTTTATCTAGGAAAATGTCATTATTGTCCAATTATGCATCAATATCAACCCAAACTCCTCTATCTAGGAAAATTTCCCGATTATCCAACTTTGCATCAACATCAACCCAAACCTCTCATATCTTGGAAAATGTTTTAACTATCCAACATGTACCTATGAGTCAAGACACACTTCATTATTTATAAAAAAATCACCAACCAACAATCAAATATCCATAGCTAGTTATTGGATTCAATATCCATAGACCAACAACAACTCACCAAGTTCTTGGATTCAACTATCCACAAGCCAACAACAACTCCCCAAGATAGTGGATTTAAATATCCTTAAACCAACAAATCACTACATGCCCCTCTTTCTCCTAAAGGGAATGGAGATAAAACACATGCTTCTCATAGAAGGCATCATATTTTAGTGAGAATCTAGCTTGAAATGATGAAGATCCTCCTGGGTATGTGCAGGATCATCATTGAAAAAATAGGCCTTTAAGTGGCAAAAAATTCAAAAAAATAAAAGTTAGGCAACTTGATGTAAAAATTTGAATAAATTATCTATATTATTTCAAAAATATGTAAAAAGAGAATTTGTAGCAAATTGAATGTAGTTTCTAAACTACTAGGTTTATTTAAAAATAAAAAATCTATTTGGTGAAAATTTGAAATTTCAATGTGATGGTACTTAAATTTTAGGAAAAAATAAAAAGTAGGTGTCTATCTAACCACCCTAACGCAATAAAATGATAAATTTTTTTATAAGATTTTCGATATAAGTAGAGGACTCATGTCCGAATCTGATGCCTATTTTTTATATTTTTTTTCCAATTAAAAAGTTAATTATGATTTTTTTTATTACAACTTTTAAAAAATTTAAAATCTTGTATGTCTGACCACCTTAACTTGGTCAAAACTTCATGAAATTCAATTTTTTTTTTATTAATCCTATAGTATGTGAAGTATAGAATGTGACACATGTTTTGGATTCAAAAAATGTGATACCATTTGAAAGCTATAGATATTTTTCAATCAGCCTATCAATCAGGACTTTAGTCGTAATTCAAATAGAAAATGAATAATAATTATTTATTAAATTCAAATTAAAACATAATTTATATTGGTGGAAAGCTAAGAACCTCCTTTAAAAACCCTTTTCATTTCATCAATTTTGGGTAAAAAAAATTCGTTAGATACATACCCTACAAATGCCCATCATATCGCCACTTTTTGGCCCATCATGATCCTGCACATACTCTCCTTCCTTTGATGCCTCTGGCCTCTAATCCCACTTATTTAATTCTTAGAGAAGATATACATATTCATTTTTATTGTGAGGAGATTCTCGATCACACATTGCAAAATTACATCTTTCTCCCTCATTTTTGTTTGCATTAAATTATTTTCTGTTTTTAATTTTCCACTAGTAATATCTCAGCACATTGAATGTAATTCACTAGAAAATGTCCTCTTTGATTACAATAGAAGCATTTGAAATTTTTCCTTCTTTTTGAATTTTTTTCTTCCTTTTGACAAACAAAGTAGTTTCCCCAATAATTGAGTGAGTTTTAGTGACACTTTTCTCTTCATCAATCAAGTAGGATATCACATTTTCTAAGCTTACACTCAAATTCAATTTATTTAAAGTAAATATAATATTATAAAAAATTGAAGGAATATTATTTAATAAAAAATCTTTGGCATCTACATTATCAAATGTACATTTTATTCCAACAAGTTGATTAAGTAGAGAACAAAATATACTGATATGTTGAACAATACTATCACCCTCGTTCATTTTCAAACCAAGTTTCTTTTTTTTACTTCCTTCTCATATTTGCACTTGAATCCTATGAAACATATAATGAATTAATTCTTTCCCATAATTCGTTTAATTTTTTTATCAAATCAATGTGATATAAATATGCATTAGATAAACTGAGACCAATCAATGATGTATCTTTATGATCTTTTTCTACCTATTTTAACACTTCCTTTGCATCTTGTGTTTTTATAATAGCTCCATTAACAATAACCCATAATTTTTTTCTATTATAACTAGTTACACTTTGACTTGCCAAGTATGGAATTCATGACCCTCAAACATTGAAATAATATATGATTTCTCCATTTTAAATAACGTCAATCTAGTCACTTATCACTCTATATTTATTTAACATAAATTGATATTAACTTTCTTATTGTAAGACACCAAAGAGGCCATTAATACTAGAACATACCTTGATTTTGATGAAATAAACAAATGAAAGTGGTTGCAAATTTTCTTTAAAAACTCATTTTCCATTTTTTACAATTAAATGGTGTGATTTAACTAATATGGATTCATGATTTTCCTTTAGGAAGTTCCATTTGGTTGTAGGTTGCTACTAAAAATTGCAAACTCCTTAACTATCTACACAATCATCTCTTCACTCTTTCACCATATTCATGAGATTGTATTTTCACATTTCTCACTTACAACAAATTGAAAAAAAGGGATAACACACTAGTTTTAAATGCTACACCCTATAAAAATATAGGCCTTCAGGTAGCTTCAAACATTTTCTTTATGCTTAATTTGACACCTCATCCCACAATCTATATCAAGGATTTAAATTCATCCCATATGATTAAATCGGTACTCTGATACCAATCTAGAGCAACAAAATAAGAAGAGAAATGTTAATGATTTAAATTGCAAACTAAATGAAAGAGTAATTTTATAATAGTCATTTGTCTCATATTACATTCAATACATTGATTTTCTAAAACCATTATTCTTCCGTTATGAAAATAACTTCCCACCCAACTAACTGATCCAACAATTAATTTATTACGTAAACCTTAATTTTCTAACACACATGAGAAATCTAAATTTTGTGTATTCCTTGTTGATCTAATTATAAAACAAATTTTAAATAATGTTAAAAGAAGAAAATATATCACTTAATATGAAATGTAGTGTATCCCAACTATCCCACTCATGTTTTAATCCAATTTGAACAAACATACTATAATTGTAAGAATTTCATGTTTTGAGGGTCATCATAATACATGGGGTATTTTAATAAATTTTATTGGGAACTTGGATGTTTACAAATGCACACTCTTTTGCATTGTAAAGAAGCTTTGTATGTTGACAAAGTGCATATAGAGATCCCTCATGTTTTGTCTTATTATTTAGCTTGTGCGATTGTAGCTAAGCTATTTCAATTTTTTTAAATTTTTACTAGATCATTGTTTCCATCCAATCCTTTTTTGTAGTATTCATTGCAGAAGTGTGTTCTTGAAGATTCACGATAAACTAAGATTGTCAAGGGCTTCATAACTGTTTTTTTTTTGAATTTGAAATGCATTTTTACTAAGAGTGAAAATGTCCAAAAAAATTTGCAGCAAGAACTTCCTTTTTGTTTGGCATTAACAATGATGACTGCTATATTTGTAATGACAGCGTTGCACAAGCTTCAAACGACTCCTTCAATCATTTCTTCTCTAACCACACCAATTGTTGAATTATTATTTCTCGGCAGCCATACACTTCCAATAGAAAACCTTCACTGCTGTACATCTAAGAATTTTCTAATAGTTCTGCTATCCAATAAAAGAATAAAGTAAGAATATAAATAACAAACAATAATGATCATAAACGGCATATGGCAAATTCATTGCCAGCAATTGACAAATTCATTGTGGGAAAATTCACTGCCATGACAAATTCACCGTCAAGTAAAATTTACGGCCAACAATTCACAAAGCAGAAAATTAACGGCATTAATGTTTTTTAATATATATTTCAAAAAGTTTGAACTTTAAAAAAAAAAAAAATTTCACTTGTTACAATACAATTTTATTTTTAAAATATTTTTTATGTTTATTTTGATATGAAAATTATGCACTAATTTTCATAAAAAGTTAAAAGAAAAATAAATTATTTACTTTAATTTCTACTTCAAATATTATTTTATTCTTCCATGTGTTTATTTATATATACAATCTTTTGTTTTTCGGTGTGTTCCTTTACTTTATACAATAAACATAAAAAAAAATATTTAAAAAAGAATATATTATACAATATTGTATAATGAAACAATGGAAAAAAAACATATTTTATATAAAATATTATATATACAATTTTTTATTTTCCTGTGTTTCTTTGCACAAATATTAAAAATATATATTTTTCCATGTGTTTATTTATATTAAATTATTTTTTTTATTTTTTATTATCATAAATTTTCTATGTGTTTATTTATGATATTAAAATTAAGTTAATGGATTTATTTTTAATTTTTATTATCATAAAATATATTGAAAAATATTTTTATTTTTATTATCATAAATCAAATTCTCTAAATTTAATACATTAATTTTTTATTATCATAAATTAAACTATTGTTTAAAAAAAAAAATTAGTTTCTTTGAAATGTATATTAAAAAAATGGCGGTTAATTTTCCACCTCGGTGAATTGCTGGCGGTGAATTTTACTTGGCGGTGAATTTGACATGGCAGTGAATTTTCTGCTGGCGATGAATTTTCCATTGGTGAATTGTTGGCGATGAATTTTCCTAGAGCCATCATAAACAATATAAATATGTATACCCCACCTGCTATAACTGTAGAGAGGAAACTGTCTATAAAAAAATATAGGAAAATAAATTAAACAAAACATGAAACTAACCAAAGACCAACCTGTCAGAATTTTTTGTCCTTTAAATAGTTACTCTCTTAACATCAATGCTCCTGCTCTATATGATAACCTAATCAAACCTATTAAATTTTAATATTATGGCAAAATAGTTACTCTCTTAACATCAATGCTCCTGCTCTATATGATAACCTAATCAAACCTATTAAATTTTAATATTATGGCAAAATATTAAAGTAAATGTGAATAATGCATAGTAAGATTATGAAGACAGAAAATTTATCCAGATGTACTACAACACTATATAGATATTGTATAGATCAAATTGTATTTCAATGAATGATGGCAGGGCAATTTTCCTTTGGCAGAGAATCGAGAAAGAGACAGACATTGTCAGTTGAAGGCTTGAATGATATCTGCCAAAGGAAAATCCCCCTGTAATCATTCCCTGCAACTTCTCCTGCACAATATACAGAGTTGATGGACTGTAGCTTTATAATAGTTGAACCAAGTTGTAAAAGATGTGTTTGTAGAAGTATATCCAATGAGTATATCCCTTCCGTACATGAGCATACTTCAAAATCCTCTGAACATTCCCTGCAGATGCTCTTTACTGAGCACCTAAGCAGAATGAAATTAATTGCTAATCTTATCCAAGCTATACATCTGAGACAACATTTGGCATGTTTAAGAGTTAAAAGGAAATTGGTTATTTAAGTTGAGAGTTTATTATAAAAAGGTAAAGGTTTATGATCAAATCCAACAAAACCATTCTAATAATAACTTCATTTTACAAATAGTATAATGTAGTGCTACAATCTTAGACTTTTAAAATAATTCGAAACAAAATAAGAAATAAAACTTTACAAAACTTAAATTTTAAGTTTCAAGAGAGTCTAATTCCAATAAAATTTTAAAACAATGATGTTCAATCGAAAGAGAAGAAGTTTTGTTCGAATAGACTCTTCGTACTTTTACTTTTATTATCAATCATGCGATTGTGGTAAGCTACTTTTATAGATAAAATTATTCCTTTTGAAAGGACTGTGGTCGACTATGAACAAGAGGGAAAGCAACAGCACACGATTGTATTGTACTCTTTTCTCTAGACAAAGTATATACTGAATTATATTCTTCTCCACATTTATTAGATTGTCTTCAATCTAGTGTTGAGCATCATAGGCTTAAGAGTAATCTTGTGCCATTTAAAATGATGATCTATTTTTGTTGTTGTATCAGTACTTTTGTTGCTTTGTGAAGAAGAGGCAAAGTAATCTTAAAGATGAATGCCCTGTATTCTCTTCTATTGACAAAGCATATACTAAATGGACAATTTCTTTTCGTTTATTAAATTGCCTTTGACCTGAATCAAGGTAGCTTAGGGTTAAGAGTAATCTTGTATTATTTAAAATGATTGAGATAAATTTAAATTTTGTTTTGGAGTTAAGTCTTAAATATCAGTTTTGTTTTAGCAAGGTTTCTCAATAATTAGATTTAGTATGCAAGCATCCATTTTTAAATGTGGGTGTTATCAAATTCTATGTTTACTCAATTGAAAATGTGGGTGTTATTAAATTCTATGTTTCCTTTCAAGTGAGTAGGTGTTTGACCATGATTACTTTTGTTTGGACATTTCTATTTATTGATGAAGAAGTATCCCAAGTCAAGGGCAATCCTATATCAACAAACAAAGATGCTTTCATTTTTTGAGATTCTTTCTATTATAGATCCATGGTCTATGTTTAGAGTTAGAATGCACAATTTATTCAATATGTTTATTGAGATCTACCAATACTATAGTGATAAATCAAGGATATTTTGTATGAGATATTTTGTTGCATGCACATACATATATGGTATAGTAAGAGATTGTACATGCTATGTTACAATTTGAATTGAATAATGACTAGACCATATCTTCACCCAAGAAATTTTCTAACAATTTTCTTGGCATAAATCATCATGTTTGTTCTTTTTGAAGTCAAGACTAAATAGGGGTTTGTTAAATATTTTATTTATTTTTCTAAGGAGGATTCCTTTCACGTGCATAGTCTTCAATTGAAATTCTAAATATTTTGAATGTCAAATTTGTGTCTTATGAACATGTGTTATGAGGATATTAGTGAAGTTGAATTCCCACATCTCTCATCCACGCCAAGGATTTGAATTTTATGAATTCCTTTCTGGAAAAATTACAACACAAATCTAAACTAATGTTAGAAAAATAATATCACTTTGCATTAATTGTGGTGTATTGTCAATATCTTGCATGCTAGAATTATCAAAGGTGTTGTAAATATATGGGAAATGCAAAAATATTGTACTTATAACTTGGATGTTTACAAATACACATTATTTTTGTATTGTAAAAAAATTCCATTGACATGGTTAGTAATTCTACAAAATGTATATATAGATCAGTTGTGTTTTCTATAATTGTTCAACTCTATGTCCTATGTAATGAAGTCATCTCTATAATTTTTGTATATTGTCATTTTCTATCCAATATTTGTGTGTATTATTCATTGCATAATATTTTTTTCATATTCCATAGTCAATTTGATAGCCTTATACTAGGTGATCAAACCTCAGTATCCATTAAGTCATATACATGCAATATTTTCTCTTGTGAAATGCTAATCCATTTCAAGTCATTTAAGGATCTAAGTGCTCAATATGTGTTCATGGTGTAACCCATAATTGTATGAATAGATTTTTCGTGAACTATACTCAATAATTCCATGAAGAAGAGTTAATAATAGAGGCCAATCCCAACTCATCAAAATGGTAGGTAGATTAGATTCAAAGATCAACATAGAAGATTTTTCTATGGATAAAGTCCTAGACATTTACAAGATATGAAAAAATGTGACAATGGAAGTTGATATTGATTTAAAATTTGGAACATGGATGCCACTACAGAGACATTTTTATTCATCTTAGAAATTAGAAAAAGGTACATGTATGGAGGTGTTTTATTTTTATAGATTTTTAAATCTAGAAGAGATGATAAACTAGATGATAGAAATAGAAGATTACTTCAAGTTTGAGGAAGTCAGAGACCTATAGAAGGTGAAGGTTTCCAAAATAAACCTTAAAGGATATACCGCATCATGGTAGAAGATATTAGAAGTAGAGAAAATAAAGAAATGGAAAGGATAATATTTCTCATTAGGAGCAAATGATTTCCAACTTGACAATCAAAATTCTTGTCAAGAAATTATAGTTTAGATAATTTGAAGAAACTTCATAATCTATTCAAAATCAACTTGATACCAAGATTACATAAAATAATTATAAAAACTAATATAATATGAGACTTAAAATCCAAGAGGAACTAGTATGTTGAGGATTTTTAATAGTAGAAAAAGATTACCATTATTCCTTGAAGGAAAATAGGTAGCTTAACAAAAAGAAACATAAAAATATAGGAGAAGAGGTGGAGAAATTGTTATAAAATAGCAATAAAATTAATGGGGAAGGGATGGACGTAGTTTTCATCCATTATATAATAGTAATGGTAACACAAATCCATAAAATGGTCAGGGATATTCTAAAATCTATTGAATAAGATTTCATGAAACCTATTTCCAAAGTGGTCATCTTGGTCATCAAGTAATTTGATTCCATGAATTTGATCTAAGGGAAGTAGAAGTAATGATAAGAACCCATATTTTGTTACAACCAAATGAATAATAAGTTAGATCATCTAAGAGAGTCTAAGATATAGAGAATGGGGAGATAAAGATCTAGAGAATATAGAGATGATCATGACAATCTTAATACTATTGAAGCTATGATAGGATAACAAAGATTTGATATAATAAAAAAGTTTTTTCTATATTGTATTTAAGTCCAATATAATGTATTTCAAGGTCATCATGTAGCACCCCTCCATTTTGCTCGTTGGATCGATAATTGTTTTTATGTATTCTTCACTTTTGTTAGCACTCTGATTTTGACACTTGGTTACCTTTGACCGCTATCTGTTAAGCGATGTAAACATTATATTTTGATGTGATGGGATTTTATTTAGATGTTATCATTATGCCAGGTTTTGTATTTGCGTAGCAATGTTTTAATTTAAAATTTTTTATGCTTTAATTATATTGTGGTTTTTAGACTCGTCAGTTTTAGAGCCTGTATTGGTGAAGGGGACAGGATTGTATCACTCGCTTGTGAGCGCCCTATGATTCTGATACTTCTGCTTCATGATGTGTCTTATTATGTATATATATTTGCACGTTCGATATGCTCTTTGGTTGTAGGTTAACAGGTACAGGACATCGACTCCACCTGGCATTATAGGTTCGAGCATGTCCATTTACCAACGGTTATTGATTGAGAGATAGTTAGCTAGGTTTCTGTGTCAAGTCGTCACCCTAGCCATAGCTGTCATCAGGTTTAACAGTTTTGATTGGTTTATTCCTGTCTGGTTAGCTTTTTCAATTTGTATTTTAAGGCTATTAAATGGTGGGTATGGATAGAGTGATGATTTAACATATCTAGTTTCCATGGTGAATATTATTTTATTGCATTGATTATTTGGGTCTAATTAATAAAATAAAATTTTGTTTATTGATAAACTAGGCAAATGGTCATAAATTAATTGAAATAGTTATCTTGCCATTATTGTTTATCTAGATTCAAATTTAAATGGAAATGAGAATCATGTTATATACTTGAATTAGATTTAAAATAAAAATAGAAATGTGAATTATATTTCACTTTTTGAGTTTTTGAATAAATCATATTCTTGCAACTTTGGGATTTTAGTTTTAAATAAAATCATGAAATTGTGAAATGCATGAATTGAAAATTTGAAAATAAATTGTTTTAAAATTAGAAAATAGAAAATATCCTCCAAAAGCCCAATAAATTTAGTGGGTGGGATATTTTAGGGGTTTGACCAAATTTGGGGAAAGTTCTATGTATGCAATGAAAATTCTTTTGTTTTTCAATTTTGATTTTGGTGGAGAGTTTGTTTTGGCTGTGGCTGAATTTGGAGTGAAGGGGAGATTAGAATCACCATTGTTGAAGCTTTCGAGCATTTGGGAGAAAACATTAGGTTCATCCTTATTTCTTGTTTCCTTGTTATTTTGCAATAATCTTCATTTTCTTGTTTTGCTATTTGAAAACTTTTGAATGCCATTTTAGATGCGAGAAAATCATGTGAAAATGATTTAAAATCTTGCAAACAGTTGTTAGATTAGGAGAGAAAACCCAAAACAAAATCTCAATGGAAATTAGAAAGAAAACCCACAAAAATCTTCATTTCAAATTTGATAATCTCATCCCTAGTTGTGTTGCAAATTTAATTCTGTTATGGCAAAAAAATTTGCTCTTCTTTTTTTCAAGTTTGAATTGGAAATTAAAATTTGGGTATATATATATATATTTGTACATATACCTATGCATATGCACACACAAATATATATATATATTATATTTTTTCATTTTTGTTTTGGGAGAAATTCTCATTTGTTTTTAAAAATAGGGTAGCCCCTGTTCTCACGTTTTTTTTTTAGACAGTCATTTTTTTATAGGAAAATTTATTTTTAAAAACAAGTTTTGTTTTGTGGAGGGGAGGGCCGAAGCCCTACACCCCCCACGCGCCCATATGGGAGGCGCTGCTCCCACACAACACCCCCCATGGGAGGCACTGTGTGGAAGTAGCGTTGCTGCCTACAAGCAGCGACACTGCCCACACAACACCACCCATATGGGGGAGGCTGCACTGGCAGTGCCCTTCCCCATATGGGAGGGGCTCGCGCCCTAATAAGGGCTGCGTTTTGTTTTAAAAAAAAAAAATTTAATTTCATTTTTTTAATCTTTTTTAAATATTATTTTAATATTAAATATATTATATAATAATATATATATATATTATATATATGATATATATATGTTATGTGTATATATATATATATATATAATATTATTTTAATATTTAAATAATATTTATTATTGGTATATATACTTCTGTATATATATAATTTATATATATACTTTTGTATATATATAATACACATTTATTGTGCATATAAATATACATAATGTGTATATGTATATTTGATGCTTTGTTTTGAATAAATTATATAGCTGAATTAAACTGTTAGATATCAATGTGTTTTAGTTATTTAAATATATAAATCTTTAATAGTATATACATTGAGTATATACTTTTAAGTAGATTATTTGCATTATATTTGTAATCAAGTATAGATAAAATTTAGTTGATTAATTTATCCTATGTTGGAATAAAGATTAATTGATTTTAACTAAATGCTTTATTTATTAAATGCTTTGATTATGGAATATAATTGTGAACTTAGAGTAGATGATTGGGTTTTAAATACTTCAAATTCGTGAATTGAATTTGGTGTATTTGGTTGGATAAATGCAAGTAATGGAAACTGTGATTGACTGGATTTAGAAAATCCTAACGTTAGCTTATTTTCTGCTCAAAGTGTTTTAGTGTTGACTTGTTCTTTTTCGAGATTCATGAAAATAGAGTAAATTTTGTAAAGTCTTCCAGATAGGGGTTCGATTATTGGTTTGGTTTGTCTTTTTGATAGTCAACTGTTGGATTCCTTGGGTAGTGCATCTAATCGTTTCCAGTTTGTTTAACCCGGTTATTGTGAACGAGATGTGTGGACTTGATGTCTTGGATAGGAGTCATTCTCCTTAGGTCGCACTTGTGTACCCTTGAGTGTGGATTTGCTCCACGTGTTGTCTTAGAGGAGTGGCTTGCAATGAGGGCCGACACACAAAGTGGCTTCAACGAAACTCTTTGCAAGTTAATTAATTCAGTAATAACATAATAAAATTTTAGAGGCTTAGGTTGCATCAAACACTTAACAAGATTAATTTTTTCTCGCTCATGGTCACAAGGGCTAGTATAGACTTGGGATGAGACGAGAAGGCCTGGAATGGCAAGATCATTGTCTCGTCTCTACGAGAGGCAACTAATTCAGCATTGGTTTACATGAGGGGCCGGAAGTTGTTAGAGGTTACTAGGATATCCCATGATGGGTGCCAGGACCTAGGAAGACTTGCTAGGATAACCCATGTGACATTGTGATGACACTTCTCCTAAGTCAGCAGAATGTTCGTATCAATGATGTAAATGATTATGTAACTCTGGAAGCAATGTAATCTTCATGATATGTGATGTGTTCTTATGTTTATTTCATTTCAGTTTTGTGTAGCCTAAGTTTTAAGGTTGATGGTCTCGCCTAGGAATCCTTGTTACTATCTCCTAGCATGGGGGGTGAGCCTTCGGGTATCACATGGTTGGGTGGAACATGCATCTTAATCCGTTGGGTCGGCTTTTGTTCTTTGGACGAGATTTCTAGTTGGAAAGCTCATGGGATCCAGTTCTTCATGTTTTTTTTCTTTCAGTTATAAATGTAATTTAATACCCCTCTTTGTATCGAGGTGGAAGTTGTATATTGTAACCTTATATTTTGGAATTACCTCATTCGGGGAATGAGTGTTGTAACCATATTGCAAAGTATACTATTGGGATCATGTGGAAAGCTTATGTATTTGATTTAATTTTATCATGGATGGAATGTATGTGCATTAAACTGTAAACAATTAAATGTAATGGTTTTAATTCATGTTTCATGTTTGGGTTGATGAAAACTTAGTCTCATAACCTTAGGGGTTGTTGGCATTGTGTAGTGAACTTTCATTCCTTTTGGTTTTGGTTTTTTTTTTTTTTAAATAAAAAATTATTGTGTTTAGGTTGTTGTTTGCAACTTCCCCTAGGGTTGTGTGGTGGGGGTGTTACACATGGTATCAAAGCCTAGGTTTAAACACTGGGTACTCTGGGATTGTGATGAACCCATTAAGATTTTGGTTGCGTAAGTTTTTTTTTTTATGTTGTGTACCTTGCCTAATACCTTGATGTGTCTATGCAGGATTATGCCTCCCAGATGTGGAAAAGGTAGAGGGCATGGTCGTGGCCATGTAGGTGGTCGCGAAGAGAGTCAACATGACTCTCCTCGTGAGGTTCCCATTATACTTGATTAGGAAGAGCATCAGGCATCCCAAAATGTTTCAATGGGCATAGCTCAATAGTAGGATCCACCAAGGATTGAGGCTGCATGTAGAGCTTTAGAGGAGGCATTAACACTCCTTGGACATAGATAGCTGGTGGTTCAGGTGAACCCTACTGAGAGGGAAGTACCACCTTAGTCTGATATGCACATGAGGGATTTTCTTAGAGCACATCCACCATTATATGATGGAGCAGGTACTGGGTTAGAGGTAGAGACTTGGCTTATAGATTTGGATAGGTGTTTCACGATGCATCCATATGGTAGCAATACCAAGGCACGATGCGCTATCATGCACTTGTGAGGTTTTTCTTCCACTTGGTGGAGGCTAGAGGAGTAGAAGCTCCACATAGACATCAGTTCTATGTCTTGGGAGATCTTTGTAGACCAGTTCAGAGCTCGTTTCTTATTAGAGCACTGGCGTCAGTGATGAGGTGATGAGTTTCATGCCCTACATCAGCTAGCCCTATCTGTTGAGCAGTATGAGCGACCTTTTATGAGCTCAAACAATATGCAGGGATATGTGATGATGAAAGCATGTGGGTCTATCATTTTGTTAGGGGCCTTAATGCCCGTATTAGTGGTGGGGTGAGGGTTTTCAAACCCAAGACCATGGAGGTTGTAGTGGAGAAGGCACGGTTGGTAGAGGAGAACCTGGCTTTGGCACTAGGAGGTCATATGGGTCCACAGATTGGCAGTAGTTCAGCAACAAGTTCTAGTGCTAGAGGAGGTCAGTCTCAGGGAGGTGTACCTTCTAGAGCATAGTAGGGACCGTTTCAGAGTGGGTAGCAGCAACAGGCATCGCAAGGGAAACGTAAGGGTTTCTAGCAGCATCAGGGGGACAGGAATTGGAGGCACATTAAGCACTTTAGCTATGATAAGCCAGCATAGAGTTCCCAGTCCACCTTCAGGGGTAGTGGGCAGTAGTCTAGTGCATCATCTGGAGGTAGGGGCTATGGTAGAGGCACTGAGTGTTTTGCATGCGGCCAACAAGGCCATATTGCTAGAGTGTGTCCCAATAAGGGCACATCTAGATTTTCTCAGGGACCAACGACATCTAAGCCTATAGTTGGGGATGCTGGTCCAGGGCATCGAGTATTCGCAGGGGTTGATAATCGCCAGGAAGAGCATCAGGGTACCATGGTTGAGTCATATGGTATGTTATCAGGTAACCCAGTCACCATTTTGTTTGATTCTAGAGCATCAGACTCCTTCATTTCTTCTTCCGTCGTGGCGCGATGTAGACTAGGTGTGGTAAGGCAAGTCGATAGGTGGCAGGTTGAGTTAGCCTCGGGTGCGAAGGTTGCATCCCATTCCCTTGTACTAGATTGTAGATTGGAGGTTGGACTTCTTCATACTACATTGGCCCTTCGAGTCATTCCTTTGGGTTCTTATGACATTGTCATAGGGATGGATTGGCTAGAGGCACATAGTGCGGTCATAGATTATCGACGTAAGTTGATTAGATGCATTGAGGCATCTGGCATAGTAGTAGAGGTAGTGGGAGTTCAGAGGCTGATTTCCTTGAGGGTCATCTCAGCTATGCAGTTGAGAAGGTGTTTGCGTCAGGGCTGCCAGTTATTTGTTGTTACAGTGGATGATTTGAATCTAGGAGGTGGAGAGGAGAAAGTCTCTCTTGATAGTCACCCCATCCTTCAGGAGTATTTCAATGTCTTCCCAGATGAGATTCCAGGGATGCCATCTTAGAGGGATATAGACTTCAAGATTGACCTTGTACCTGGATCAGAACCCATTTCTCGAGCTCCTTATCGTATGACCACCTAGGAGTTGAAAGAGCTTCGATTGCAGCTTGAGGAGTTGTTAGAGAAGGGTTTTATTCACCCTAGTGTTTCTCCATGGGGAGCACCAGTCATCTTCATGATAAATTAAATACTGATATAAAAAGAAGATTTCCTAAATACTTAGATGATAGAGGATTAGTGAGGTATGAATTGATTGCTAAAGTTGTAGAGGAAGATTTTTAAATGAAAGAAAATTTACCATGAAATATAAAGGAGATACAAATCTAGAGTATGTAACCAATCTCAAGTGACATTATTAATGGACTACTACAATAAAAGTACATATTATTCATCACATGGATATAATACTCAAAGAATTTATGTCTAACAAGGGTGTGTATTGGTTTATGCAAAAGGAGAGTGAGGAAATAAACCCTTATACTTTCATGTGCTACTCAAAGTGGAGTTGATAATGAAGATATTGATTATAGGTGTAGTGTGCAATACAAGTGATATTTTTTTAACAAAGAATGGAACATGCACTCTATTCTCAAATCCATCAATAAGATTATGGTCATTAGAAAATTTCATTAGCATAGAAGGATAATTTGATGAATTGTTTGAGTGGATGATGATATTATAACAAGATATATTTTAAGAGAACTTACCCCCATGTCTATAGTAGAGGAGAGGAATCAAAGACATCTAATACTAAGGAGGAAAAGTATGAATGGTTGGTTATGCATGTTACCTTAACTATTGCATCAAGTATATTCATAATATTCATAAATGATGTGTTTAATACTTACATTGGTAATTTTATGATACTATATCAACAAAACAATTCAGAGTTATCTAGAATAAAGTTGAGGCCTAAATTTTAAAGTGCAAAATAAAAAGAAAAGCCATACAGACTTCAAGCATATATATTTGGTTTTTACTTTTTAATTTTTTTTTTATATAGATGAGATAAAAAAATATTGAACATTCTTGTCTTAGTTTATTGCCACCTTAACAAAATCCACAAATTAAACATTTTTCAATGAACACTGAAAGAAATAATTTAGAATATTAATTACATAGAGCATAATCAAAGGTTTAATAAAAATTTAAAATTAGCTTTATGATCTTCTCTTCCATCAACATTTAAGTTATTGTCATCCTATGACCACACATTGAATGGCTTCATGGTGAGAAAGGGAGCATCATGGATGAGATTTCAATAACAACAATTTTCAAATGTCTTTTAATTTTTAACCATATTTATTATGTTAATGAGATTATGAGTTTTGAGGAATTTAAACTTAAGCTAGATATACTATCAAATATTCATTATTAATGGATGGGTATGACTTTAGTTAAAAAGTAACTATTTTTATTTATTGAATTATAATTAAAAATTTGTCTTTTTTAATTGAATAATATTTTAAAATAGCTAGTTAAAGAATGTCCCTACCCCACATAATAACCACATAAAGTATAAAATTTATAAAGAGAATGTATAATAAGATTATCATAGACAAAAAATATCCAGATGTACCAAAAGACTAGGAAATATAATAGATTATCAATTTAAATAGATATTATATATAACTTATATTCAAACACATGATTGTAGGACTAACTTGTCATGAAAGAAAATAAAGAAATCCATGAATTGATGTAGGAGCATCCAGGGCGTATGAGAAATCTTGCATCAATTTGTGATTATTTTCTCTCAATAAGGGCTAATCAGTTTAAGTTTTCCAAGTATGACAGTTGGGATTTACACCTTATGTTTACACCTTGGTTTCATCCAAAATTCTATGCTTCAATGGACTAGCTCATCGGTGTGACATGGAGACCTTGATGGGACCTTATCTCATGTCCCTTCGACAAGTTGATGGTACTAGCAGCAACAATGAATGGGTGTGAAGAAGTCACATTAGAGTGAGGTTCACATATCGGTGGAACGTCAAAGTGTGTCCCTTCGATGTCTTGATGAACTGAAGAAATCCACCAAGTGGTCAAGGAGACTCTAAGTTATTGATAGGATGGCATTCGAAGTCCTTTCGACAGAGCGATAAGGCGTATATTAGAAAGACTAACATGTTTCAATGAGACATTATGAAGAGTCCCTTAAATGAGCCGATAAAGTGATGACTAAATTTTGATAAAGCTCCTTCGATGAGACCTGGTCATTTCAGGAAGAGTGGTTTTAGTGTCCCCTTGACACTGCATTGGTAGAAAGGTTGATTGAATGTGATTTAGCAATGGACAAATGAGCTGAGTTGGTGACACATGGCACAATACTATTTGTTGATTCCACATTGTTGTTGTGGATCAATGTGATCATTGGCCAAATGAAATCAAACCTGAAGTCGATGGTTGAAGCTACTGATAACAATGTAACTGCTTGTGGGGTATGTGCAGGATCATCACGAAAAAAAAAGGCCTTTAAGTGGCAAAAAATTTAGAAAAATCAAAGTTAGGCAACTTGACGTAAAAAATTGAATAGGTTATCTATATTATGTCAAAAATATGCAAGGATAGAATTTGTAGAAAATTGAATGTAGTTTCTAAACTACTAAGTTTATTTAAAAAAAATAAAAATCTATTTGGTGAAAATTTGAAATTTCAATGGAGTAGTACTTAAATTTTAGGGAAAAAAGAAGAAGTAGGTGTTTGTCTAACCACCTAACCACAATAAAATGATAATATTTTTTTATAATATTTTAGATATAAGTAGAGGACTCATGTCCCGATGTGATGCATATTTTTTGTAATTTTTTTCCAAGTAAAGAATTAATTATGATAATTTATTACAAATTTTAAAAAATATAAAAACTTGTATGTCTGAACACCTTAACTTGGTCAAAACTTCATAAAATTCATTTTTTTTATCCTATAGTATGTGAAGCATAGAATGTGATGCATGTTTTAGATTCAAAAAATGTGATACCATTTGAAAGCTATAGATTTTTTTCAATCAGCCTATCAATCAGGACTTTAGTCGTAATTCAAATAGAAAATGAATAATAATTATTTATTAAATTAAAGTAAAGCATAATTTATATTGGTGGAAATATGAGAATCTCCTTTAAAAACCATTTTCATTTCATCAATTTTGGGTAAAAAAAAGTCATCAGCCACATGGGCCATCATATCAGTTACATATTGCCACTTTTTGACCCATCATGATCCTGCACATACCCTGCGAGATCTTGATCATCATTGGATGATGGGGTAGTACTAAGACAACACAAGAGGAAAATAATGTTTAGAGGCTAAGTTGACATGAAAGAGGAGTATAGTACATAGAGAATAGACATGGAGAAGGTGGGGGAGGATGTTGGTCAAGAGATTGTAGAATAGAATTTGAAGGCTTCGATCTGTAGATTTGGCTATTTCTATGTAATAAGAAAAGCCCATGTAATGCTGTAATACTTTTCCATTTCACTATTAATAAAATATATTTGTTCTTCTTACATTTTTTTGTGCAAAACTATGTAGTTGTGGTGAGTTCTAGTTTATATGGGGAGTACCCTTCATCAAGTGGTATCAGAGCAGGTCGTCTTGAGTCTATAAATAGAGTATCAAAGTGAGGTAGTTTGCAATAGGACCTATGAGTGTGGTTTGAGATTAAGATGCCTCCTAGACCTACCCAACATAGTAGAGGTAGAGGAAGAGGTGGTGGAGGAAGAGATCCACCTAGAGATGAAATAAGATCCCTCAAAGGAAATTAGAAACCTTGTAGGAAGAGGTTTGTAGGAGAGAAGTGCATCAAGAAAGAAATAAAAATGAAGATGAAAATGAAGAGGAAATGGAAGAGGAAGAATAGGATCAAATAGATCTTGGAGAAATGAGATTGCTAAGAGACATATCTAGTATTGGAAAGAAACCTAAAATAGAGGTTTCAACTTTCAGTGGAAGTCTAAATCCTAAAGAGTTTATCAATTGGATCAACAATATGGAGGAATTTTTTGAGTTCGAGAAGATTGAAGATCCTTACCAAGTGAGGCTTGCAAAGACGAAGTTAAAAGGTCATGCAAGTATATGGTGGAAAGAGATCCAGATTGAAAGAGGAATACAAGGAAAGGATAAAATTTCTAGATGGGATGGAATGGTGGCAAAAATTTGAAGAAGTAATTTATTCCAGTTGATTATGATTTGGAGCTACTCAAGAAGATGTAGAGCTTGAGACAAGGAATGAGGATAGTGAAAGAATACATAGAAGAATTTCACAAGGTCTTGATTCAAACATGACATTTTGAGGTGAATAAGGAGAAATTTTCTTGCTATATTAATGGGATGAAGCCTAGCATACATGGAGAGTTGGCATTGGTAAGAATGACCACCATTGATGATGCTTATCATTTTTCCTTAAAATTTGAAGAACTATTGAAAAAAAGGTTTGAAAGAAAATGAAGAGGTGGAGGCTGTGGTGGGAGGACTGGTAGATGGCCATATGGAGGCCGAAGTGGAGATCAAAGGGAGGATGAAGGATCCAGTACTAGTCAAGACCACAAAAGAGATAACTCATATTAGCCTCATGATTAGAATAGTGGAGACCGAAGAGGCAGAGGAAGATCTGGGTGAGGAACAAGAAGAGGAGGATTCCGTGGAACTTGTTTTCAATGTGGAGAAGAAGCCTGACATAGATCCTTTGAGTTTCCTCAACATCAAGGGAGGAAAAATAGAAGACTGAAAGGTAATGCTTGAGTTGCCCATGTAGATGAAGATGCTCAGTGTTCATGTTCTGAAGATGCTGAAAGGGTTGAGTCCCTTGTTGTCAGAAGAGCTTTGTTGAATGAGAAGGAACCAGATCAAAGGAAGAATCTATTTTGCACTTGATGTAAGTGTGAAGGAAAATTCTGCAATGTTATCATTGATGGAGGTAGCACTTATAATCTTGTTTGAGAGGAAATGGTCACTAAGTTACAGTTGGAAAGGAGAAGGAATCCAAATCCATACTTGATTGCATGGTTGCAGAAAGACCAAAGGGCTTTGGTCAATAAGCAATGCCTGATAAAGTTTAAGCTTGGTAACTATAAGGATGAGGTTTTCTGTGATATCATACCTATGAATGTTTGTCACATGTTAGGTAGATTCTAGTAGTTTGATCAGTGAGCGATGCATGATGGAAATGCTAATACCTATTATTTGAAAAAGGATGGCGTTCATCATAAGTTAAAGCCACTGAAGTATGTAGGAGAAAACGTATGCAGTAATGCACAAATTTGTTTGGTTGATGTAAGAAAAATCCTAGAAGGTATGAGATAGGAGCATATGTGTTTTGCATTAATCCCTAAAGTTGATAAAGAAGGTGATAGTGATGTACCTATAGATGTTTTAGATTTTTTGAATGAGTTTGAGGGTATTGTTTCTAGTAATGTACCTAAAGGTTTTAATCAAGTAAGGAAGATCAACCATCAGATGGACCTAGTTCCTGGAGCTAGTTTTCCAAATAAGGTAGCCCATCAAATGACTCCAACAAAAAATGGATAATTGAACAAACAAGTGCAAGAGTTGTTGCGAAAGGGATCGATTAGGGAAAGTTTGAGTCCATGTGTAGTACCTACAGTGTTAGCACCTAAGAAGGATAGGGAATGGTGGATGTGTATAGATTCCAAAGCCATCAACAAGATCAATATCAAGTATCAGTTTCCCTTGCCAAGGGTGGATGACATCATGGATTGTTTGAGTGGAACTGAGTACTTCATGAAGATAGATCTAAAGAGTGGTTACTACCAGATCAGAATTGGAGAAGAAGATGAATGGAAGAAAACCTTCAAGACCAAAGAATTTTTGTATGAGTGGTTAGTCATGCCTTTTAGGAAAACCAATGCATCGAGCACATTCATGTAGCTCATGAATGAGGTATTGAAAGAATTTCTAGGTAAATTTGTTATTGTTTATTTGGATTCCATTTTAATTTTCAGAAAGACATTGGAGGAACACCTGATGCATATCAAAAATATTTTTGAGAAGTTGAGAGAAGTTGTTAGTCAACTTGAAGAAGTGTAGTTTTGTGAAATGCGAGTTGGTGTACCTAGGATTTGTCATCTCAACAGAAGGTTTTAAGATGGACCCAAAGAAATTAAGAGCTATTGTTGAATGGCCTACACCGAGGAGTGCTATAAAGGTAAGATATTTTCATGGTCTAGCAAGTTTTTATAGGAAGTTTATCAAAGGTTTTAGTAGTATTTGTGCACCCTTGACGGAAACAATGAGATGAGATAGAAAAGAGTTTAAGTGGAGTACAAGAGCAACAAAGAGTTTTGATTTGCTGAAGAAGAAAATTATGGAGCAACCTATTTCAACACTTCCAAATTTCAATAAGGTATTTTAGGTAGACTGTGATGCCAGTGGTAGTGCCATTGGAACTATTTTAAGTCAAGAAGGTAAACTTGTTCCCTACTTTAGTGAAAAGTTGAATGATGCAAATAAAAAGGCATTCTGTTTGGGTAAAAGCACAAAGTTGTGCCACTTTATAAAGGAAACAACCAACATTGATCCAAATTTTAAACTTGAATCACTAAAAAGTGGCATATATGTTTTGAATATTGAAATAATGTAAACTAGTAAAATATATATTTTTTAGTATATTTTATGTTTGTATTTAAAAAAAATAAAAAATTATTTTAAACTAGTTTTTAATAAATTAACACTATAATTTAGTTGCTGATAAAATGCTAAAAAATGAAGTTGCATGAGACCTCAAAACTTTTATAGTAATTTTTTTTTTTCAAATATTTTGTATGTATTTATAACTTGAAACTTTAGTGCATGGATATATTTTTTTCCAGTTTTGATAAATATATATATTTTTAAATAAATATTAAAATGTATGTGAATAAAAAAAAGTTATTTCCATTGGATGTCAACTTTCATATTAAATATTTATCTAAAATGGAAAAAAATTATACCATCTTGAAATAGATTCTTTTATCCTAGTACATCATATATTTTTAATAAGTTTTAGTATTTTTCCTTGGCATGGTAATCAACCTAATATTTGTGCTGATAACCTACTTTTAGTAAAAATAAAAAATAAAATATAAATAATAATTAAACTATTAAAATAAATATATTTTTGAAAACTGCACTTATGGATCTACAAAAGGGTATTTTTAAATTTAAAAAAAATGTTATTTACATTAGTAGGAGTTATTGAAACTTCAAGTTTTTCAAATAATTTTAGTTTTTTGGTAAATTGGAATCAAAGTGGTGCTCCATATGTTTTTAGTCAAATATTTCACTTGAAAAAGTTGTGGAAGTATCTAACTTAGCTAGAATGAATCTTAGTTTGACTAAAATTAATTTTTAGTTAGAAATACTTAAATTCAGTTGTCCTAATAAGTTGGCTGAAAGTGTGATACAAATTTGTGCTTTTACCCATTTATGATTAGGAGTTCTATGCTATAGTTTGGTCTTTGAAGAAGTGCAGACATTACTTGTTTCCAAAGGAGTTTTTTTTATTTACTAATCATCAGGCTTTACAGTATTTAAATAGTCAAGGAAAGTTAAATCAAAGGTATTTGAAATGAGTTGAATTTTTGCAAAGTTACACATTTGTTTTGAAGCATATGATTGGAAGATCGAATAGAGTTGTAGATGACTTAAGCAGGAGGTAGAACTTGTTAACAAAAATGCAGATTGAAGTAATTGGGTTCAATGAACTCAAGATTTTGTATCTTGAAGATCTTGGTTTCGCTGAGGCTTGGAGAGCTTGCATAGAGCCTAACACTCTAGATAGGATGAGATGGTTGGATTTTACAATCCAAGATGGTATGTTGTTTTGAAGGAATCAGTTGTTGAACTGTATATTTTTGGTTCCTATGTACTTCTCTTGCTTTTCTAGGGTTTTTCACCTAAAAGGAGAGAGATAGGGCCAAAAATGCTAAGGGTTCATTCGAATTATGTTATGTATGATGTTTTTTAAGCTAAATGAAATGAAAAAAATGCAATTAAGTGATTTAAATGAATGATTATGAATGAAAAACTAAGATTTAAGCTATGTTGGAAAACACACTATGATATGAAAATAACGAACTAAAAGATGAAATAATGCAAAACAAAAAGAAATGAGATAAAATAAAGTGCACCTAGGCAAGATGTGAGGAATCTAGAATTGTCTGAATGCTATCTAAAGTTACTAAAAATCCACAATGGGACTCATTTGCCCAAGGTGGTGGATTAGTCTTGCTACTAGTGAAAAAGTGTCGAGAAACAGTTTCTAACTATTGGGATCTAGAATCTGAAAAAATTCAGATTTTCAGTCTTAAGGTGGGACTCATTCGCCACTAGTGGTGAATTAGTCCTCTCCCAAAATTTTGAGAAATCAAGAGACAAATCTACAACACCAGATCTAGAAATATTTACTTGTTGGGTTGCCAAAGTCAATTCTGCAAGAAATAGACAAAAAACCTTCTCTAAGTTTGAAATAGAGTTGATTTGACTTGAAGCACCTAGTTGACTTGTTGACCAATCTTCAATCACCTAAATGCTTGTTAAATCTACATACCTAGGTCTACAAACACACATGCAAGAGTGGAAAATGGTTGAGGGTTAGCGGGGTTTGCCTTGGTCAAACCCCACTTTGGTAATCAAACCCTTAATAAGATAATGAAATGCAAGAGAATGATAAACTAACAACATGCAAATGCTATCAACTTACCAAACCCTTGATGATGCAAATCTGAAGTATTGTCAATGGATGCTCCAAAATGCTTTAATAATGTTTGATGAGATGTTGTAAGATGCTTGAATGCTTGAATGAATGGGGGGGGGGTAAAATGAGAAGAACACTTATTTATACACACTTGTGCCTTAGTAACCTATTCATACCTCATCATAGGCCGACATCAAGTGTTTTTGAATAAAAAATTGAAAGAAAATTTTAAATTTTTTGAATTTGGAGTCAACGGGGACTCATTTTCCACCCACGGTGAATGGGTCCCACCTAGGACCTAAAAATGGGTGTAAGGAATTATCTTGTATTTAATGCTATTTATCAAGATTACATTCAAAAATACACTTAATTAAAGCATATGAGGGCATAAAGGGGTCAAATAAAGCATAAGAAAGGAGTAAATGGTGAAGTTATGCCTAGAAAAGCGTGAAATCTTGTTACAAGACTTTACAAAACTTCAAAATAGGACTTGTTTAGTGATGAAAAGGTGATTTTGAGGTAAATTGTAATGAATAAGGTCTAGAAGAGTGTAGAAATGTCTTACAACACTTCACAACACCTTCACAAGATGTCATTATTTGAATTTTAGTACCTAAATAAGCATGTTCAAGCCATGTTACAACTTAAAATCATAGCATAATAGATCAAACATCATGAAACAAGACCTAAAATGCCATGAAAATGACAAGGGGCCATTTTTCTATGACATATTTAGCCCCCGCTTTAGTAAGAGGATGAACTTGCTTCAAACTCACACTTAAGTAGCCATGAACATCGAGAGGAGGGTTCAAATGCACTTACATTAGAAAGATGGAATAACAATGATCAAGAGGGATGATCAAGCCCCAAAGATGAAGATTGCATGGAAAACCAAGCATAAGAACAAAGGAACGCACAAGTGTTGAGAATCAGATGAATCTTCGATCGTTAGTCCAACTAATTGTGGATTAGATCTAGGCAAAAATAGAATGTATACTCACTCTGGGGCAATACAAATTAGGGCAGTCCACTGGGTGAGAAGGCCCAAATATACTCACTCTGAGGCCATGAAACTTCTAATTTTCTGTGGGGTGAGAAAGCCCAAAAGGTAAGGTACATACACTAGTTGGTATGCACTCACAAACACAAAGGTGGCTATGGGGAAAAGTCATGCCACTAGGTGGGATTCTTGCTCAACCATATCAAAGTTATACCTCCTAATAACTTTAACAAGGTGCCACAAGGAAAAATAAATTTTGGTTCGTGCTCCATGAGACAAGTAAAGCTCCGTATGCTTAGAACTCATGAAAAAAAAGAAAAGGGTACCAGAGGCATGCAAGTTACGTTATGCAAGGTGGAAAAAATGCAAAAATGTAAAATGTAATGTAGAATGCAAAAGATGTTCTAAGGATTCTTGTTTAGTTCATGCAAGGTCAGTCACTCAGGGAACATTGTGTCTAATGTCTCCAAGAGAGCACCAATCAAAGAATTTAGTATATTCACAACTTAGGGGATGTAGTGCATCACATCAAGCCACCAAGAGGAATGCAATATCCCAAGATAGATCACACTTATGAAGGAGATCACACCCAATTTCATCCACAGAGTGATGAACACATCACATAAACAACAATGCTACACTAGGAACGAAGAATGCAAATGAATTATGGTAATGTATACCCCCCACTTTAAAGAAATTTCTACTCATCGTTCTGTGAGAAATTACTTTAAAGTAGCAAAGGAAAGAAAATGCAAAAGGAAAAAACAAGACATGAGAGCCAACTTGGAAATCCCTATGCCAAGTCATATGTTTCTAAGTTAAGCTGCATCATGTCAATAGAAATGAAAAAAAAAGGAAAGGGAGTTTCCCCCTGGAAAAGAAAGCACACCAAACACATAAGGGATCTATGGTTTTGGGGTTAGTATGTTTTTTACTGCAATATTTTTATGAAAGAGCTCATAACTATCATCATTCCCCAAAGCACATAGAACTAGAAGAATGACACAAAGAGAGCGAAAAAAAAAAGAAAAATAAAGTCTATTTTGGGTCAACATGGAAGAGACAATGCGGTCTCAATGCTTTGCATCATCCCCAAAAGGAGAAAAAAGCGAAAAGAAAGAAAAAAAAAAAAGGTGAAAGAAAATGAATTTTTTTTTGGGTCAACATGAAGGAGATATTTCGGTCTCAATGCTTTGCGTCATCCCCAAAAGGAAAACACAAAACATAAGTGAAAAAGACAAGGATATTTTGGGTCAACATGGAAGAGACATAGGGTGTCTCTACACTTTGCATCATCCCTAAAAGGAAAACACAAAACAAAAATGGAAAAGCGAAGATGCACGACATATAGAAGAGTAGAGGTACAAATAGAAGAAGTGTACAAACAGAGGGAAACATCAAATGTACGATACCGGGGAACATGATACATACATACAATAGCAAAAGAAAGAAAAAAGAAAAATGTAAAAGGATAGTAAGGTGAATGCAATTCAACCATATAACAAGTCATCCACCTCCCAATCATGTTTAGTGTAATGCGAGGGTGGTTGATTGGCCAAAGGAAGAATTGCAAGCACCAAACTAGGAGTCGTACTAGGTTCTTCACTTGGTGGAGATGATTTATCTTTTAAGCTCATTGAAGATGAAAATAAAGATTTCAAATCGTTGTGTACTTCTTCATCTATTTTTGGAAATCTCCTCATCATCATCAACATCAATATTGATGACAATGGGAGGACGAAGGGTGATTTCCAAGGAGGGATGTATCAAAAGTTATGGCTGTTGGATTGGTTCATTTTGTTGTGAAGGTTGGACTAGACTATCTTGTGGAAGGTAAGGAGAAGGAGGGTGATCATCTATTACTTTTGTCAATGGCAAAGGTTGATTTTCTTTATTTTCTTCTATGCATGACTAATGAGTGAGGAGACGACGACGACGCCTACGTTCCCTAGCACCGTGGTTTCATTTAATTATGTTTTGGAGTTGTTGAGGTGTAAGAGCGGATTGAGTTATCATAGGTTCTTCTACTTCCAAAGAGGGAAGAACAGAAGAAACCGAAGAGGATAGTTCAATCACTTTCTCTTTGGCTTTATATACTTGTTTAAGGCAAGGAGGCATGACAAGAGTTGTTTCGTTTTCCCTTGGTCATTTAAATGATGGTAGGGAAGTGTCTAAGGGTGGTTGTTCAGGAGGTTGTATGGTTTGTTCAATGTCAGACTTAGGTCAAAGCATGGTTTAATCTATGATAGGAAGTGTGGAAGTGGACAGGGATGCATGATGAAGAGACAAGCGGTCTAGTTGACTTGTTGACCAATCTTCAATAACCTAAATGCTTGTTAAATCTGGATACCTAGGTCTACAAACACACATGCAAGAGGGGAAAAATGGTTGAGGGTTAGAAAATAGGGGTTTGCCTTGGTCAAACCCCACTTTGGTAATCAAACCCTTAATAAGATAATGAAATGAAAGAGAATGATAAACTAACAACATGCAAATGCTATCAACTTACCAAACCCTTGATGATGCAAATATGAAGTATTGTCAATGGATACTCCAAAATGCTTTAATAATGTTTGATTCAAGATGTTGTAAGATGATTGAATGCTTGAGATGATGTGTGAATGAATGCTTGAATGAATAGGGGGGTAAAATGAGAAGAAAAACACTTATTTATACACACTTGCACCTTAGTAACCTATTCATACCTCAGCACAGGCCGACATCAAGTGTTTTTGAATAAAAACCTGAAAGGAAATTTTAAATTTTTTGAATTTGGAGCCAAGGGGGACTCATTTGCCACCCATGGTGAATGGGTCCCACCTAGGACCTAAAAATGGGTGTTGGGAATTATCTTGTATTTAATGTTGTTTGTCAGGCTTACATTCAATAATACACTTAATTAAAGCATATGAAGGCATAAATGGGTCAAATAAAGCATAAGAAAGGGGTAAATGGTGAAGTTATGCCTAGAAAGGAATGAAATCTTGTTACAAGACTTTACAACACTTCAAAATAAGACTTGTTTAGTGATGATAAAGTGATTTTTAGGTAAATTGTAATGAATAGGGTCTAGAAGAGTCTAGAAATGTTTTACAACACTTCACAACACCTTCACAAGTTGTCATTATTTGAATTTAATACCTAAATATGCATATTCAAGCCATGTTACAACATAAAATCAAAGAAAAATAGATCAAACATCATGAAACAAGACCTAAAAGGCCATGAAATGACAAGGGCCCATTTTTCTATGGCATAGTTGTGCATTCCAAGGGGTTCCATGAGGGAGAACTTTATCAAGGAGAAACATAGTGGAAGATTAGCTAGACACTTTGTTCAGGATAAGACAATTGCTATTATGAGTGAGCATTACTATTGGCCATAGTTGCAGTAGGATGTGAAGAAGTTTGTGTAGGGTTGCAAAGTATGTCAAATGATGAAAGGAACAAGTCAGAATACAAGACTATAGATCAGCCATTACATGTACCTGAGAAGCTATGGGAGGACATCAACATGCATTTTGTTCTTGGTTTTTCGAGGACACAATGGGGTCATGATTCCATATTTGTGGTGGTGGATAGATTGTTGAAGATGGCACACTTCATTTTTTGTCCTAAGACTAGTGACACTATTCATATTGTAGAATTATTTTTTAGAGAGGTGGTACGACTACATGGTCTACCCAAGAGCATAGTTTTAGATCAAGATACCAAGTTTTTTGGATATTTTTGGAGGATTTTATGGAAGAAGTTAAAGACTGATTTGAAGTTTAGCTCAACACATCATCCACCAATAGATGGAAAAATAGAGGTGGTGAATAAGAGCTTGAGTAAGTTGCTGAAATGCTTAATAGGTGACAAGTCCAAGGGATGGGATTTGATTTTACAATAGGAAAAATTTGCTTAAAACAATTTGTAGACATGCAAAATTAACATTATGCATTCAATTAGGTCCATTCATCAAGTAAGCCAGGTTTTAGATTCATCCACTCATTAAATTAATCAAGTTCACCTTCATCCATTCATCAGGTAAACTCATTAATTTCCATCTCCTAAGGTCATTAATTTAAAATTAAATAAACTTTATCATCAACTTTTTAATCAAATAAATCAAACATTCATTTAATTAAATCCCAAATGCATTTTCCATTCCTCTTGATTTAAATAAATTAGATATTTAAGTCAAAAAGATCAAAATCATCCTAATCATAGTTAAGCTAATATAATCCTAATTAGCCTAACCTAACCACCCATCACATCCTCTAGATATTCCCACTTGCAAAAATAAATCAATTTATTGATTTATTAAAATCCTTATTTTCTTTCAACTTGGCATAAAAAATAGAATATTCCCTCAAGTTTGAAAATGATGACAAGTTGACTTGTCCCCTCCAACATTACATTAACTTCTCATTTTTATGTCCCCCTCTCAACATTTATTTCTAAAATTCAAATTTGAAACTCCCTCTCTTGGGCACATTTCCCAAATCTTGCACATCCCTCAACCTATGGCAAGTTGACAAGTGGCCTCTTTTCATTGGTTTACATTTAGTACCACATTCATCCATTAGCCAATCTCTCATCAAGAAAATCTATAAATAAAGGCCTCATTCTTCATCAAATCCATCTACAACTTTTATGCAAAGTTACTCTCTTGGTTTGAGAACTAATTTTTCTCTTCATCACCATTGCATCTCATCATTTCAATTTTTGAGCAAGGATTGGGAAAGGGTCATCTGAATATTTGACACTAATCCAATATGGAATAGGTACTTTTTCTTGCTTCTAGATGTTTATTTGATCTTTTTAGTTATTTTTTTGCATCTTTGAAGCATGGCATTGTTATTTCATAGAAGTATTTGTAGATTTGCATGTGTAAACTAACCCTCCTAATGAGTGTTTGAGATGATTTCAATTACAGATTTTAAGGTACTTCATACTGGTGCCACCCCCTTCTCCTTGGTGTATGGATAAGAAGCCATACTCCCCATTGAGATCGAGCTCCCATCTCTCAGGATATCACTGCAAAACCTCATTACCGATGAAGACTACCGAGTGTCACGACTAAATGAGCTGGAGCTACTAGATGAGTGACATATAGATGATTTGAATCATTTGCAAGTCTATCAGAATAGACTCAAAAAGAGCTACAATAAGAAAATCAAAAGCAGGACGTTCCAAGTCGGAGAACTGGTCTTAAAAGAAAATTAGAAGAATGTCTCAAACCCAAGTAGCAAAGGAAATTTTGAACCCAATTGGTTGGGACCATTCGTCATAACAACAAGTTACAAATTAGGGGCATATTAGTTATCAACACCCGAACGGGAACCTCTGCAAGAGCCCATGAATAGCTCTCATCTCAAAAATTTTTATGCCTAAATCTTTCAAGGTATAGAACCAAAAAATTCAAAAAATCCAAAAATGTCCTGAAAAAATGGTTACTTTGGCTAAAACTTGGCAAACAGCATCTTGGTAACAAAAAAAACATCAAAAAAGAAAAAAATCCAAAAAAATTTGAAAAAAGATAAAAAAAATCGTCCTCTAGTGAAAACCACTTCAGTGGCACTTTGGGAAAATACCTTGGTGAAAACCTGGCAAATAGGCGCCTTGCATAAATAAGCACTTCCCATCCACCAGGATCTTTATGGCTTGTTCTGCGTTTCACTTCCATCCTCTGCAAGAGCCCATGAATAACTCTCATCTTAAAAAGTTTTATGCCTAAATCTTTCAAGCTATAGAACCAAAAAATCCAAAAAAATTAGAAAATGTCCTGAAAAAATGGTTACTTCGGTGAAAACTTGGCAAATAGGCATCTTGGTAACAATAAAAAAAGAAAAAAATAAAAAAATCCAAAAATAAAAAAAGCAGAAAATCCAAAAAATTAGAAAAAGGATCAAAAAAATCATCCTCTAGTGAAAACCACTTCGGTGGCACTTTGGGCAAGTACCTTGGTGAAAATTTGGAAAATAGATGCCTTGCATAAATAAGCACTTCCCATCCACCAGGATCTTTACGACTTGTTCTGCGTTTCACTTCCATCATCCATTGAATTCAAGTCTCCATCCATCACTCATCCACTCGCATCCGCACCATAGCTTGGTCCTATGTTCGTATCATGATCCCTCCTAGTACTACTCGGCCCATCCTTAAGGTCAGTTTGTCATGCCTTTATCGAAGTAGTCTTTTGCATCACGTTGGGGGCATGTTCTTATTGGATTGAATTCATGTATGATCTTAAAGTCCTCAAATCAGAAAATCCAAAAACATCAAAAACATATCAAAATCCAAAAATAGGTAAAAAAAAGGTCATTCAAAAAGATCAAAAAATAGAGTCATGTTGTCAAACTACGTCGTCTTTGAGCTTGAACATAGGCAAGGTTGATCTTTGGTCATCCCCTGAGACACTTAGGTCAGTCCTTTAGGAGTCTGTCATAATAAGCTAACAATTCATCATGTATATCTTCATTTTATAAATCAGTCGAGTTGTCGGTTGAACTACGTGGTCTCTGCGTGTATAACGTAGGCAAGAATAATATGTTGGTCAGCCCCTGAGGCCCCTAGGATAGGTCTTTAGGTTAGTCTCTTGGTCAAAATATCAGAAAATCCCAAAAATATTTGAAAATTGAAAATCAAAACATTTGTAAAACCTCAAAAAATACCAAAAACAACCTCAAAACATTGCAAAACATCAAAAACATCCAAATATTTGAAAAATCCATCCGTCTCATCTCGCTTGCACCCGCAATAAACACCATCCATAATAAACTAATCATCACCCTCAACCTTTGGTGAAACAGTTAGAAACAAGTCTAGCGGGTTAAAAGTAAAACTCAAAAATGTCAAATCTCAGGTCTAAGTCAGTACGTAAACAAGTTGGTCAATTCTTTATGTCGATAGTCCATCATCCAAATAAGTCCCATATCAATCTTCTAATAACATCATGGCCTAGGATGAATCCTTCCTACAAGGGGCATTATTTATCAGAAAGAGCACTTTGGATAAGTGAAATGACATGCCGCCATCCACTAACATGTCCTAGGATGTATCCTTCCTATAATGGGCATTATCTTTTGGAAATAGTTTTGGTTCTTATCCTTAAAAACAAATTCCCTTTTGGTTAGTGGTATTGAAGAACATGAACTTGTTTCCATGCTTTATCTTTGTCTTTTGACTTATCTTATTGCGCTCAGTCCAAGGACCTCTCAATGATATCCAAATGAAGGATTTAGAGAGATAGGAATGGGGCAATGATCATTATCCTTTTGTCTGCTGTGCTTGTTGGACATCCTTGTAAAATAACTTGGCGAATACTTTCTTTGTTAGATATGTATAGAGGATGTTTTGGACAGCTTGTTGACTATTGCATTGATTGGTTATACCTTTCTGTGTTTTGGTCCGAGGTGTTTGAAACTTCTAAAGTGCATACTAGCAAGGTTTCCGTATGTCAGGTGTGAACAAGAATACTCCTATCTATTTGTCGAGTCAAAGTCCATCACACTAAGTACCATGCCATCTTGGTCCTTTATACCTTGATGCATCGTACTTATGTGTGTTATCAAACATAAGGTAAGTGACCCTTTTAAAATCCCAATCCTTGATAAACAAATCATCCATCTATCATCATCATTTCTCATCATCATCTCTCATAAAGTTGGCTTGTTGGATTCGCTAGTCATCATTTTGTCTCCTTTTCTGCACTAACATCACGTCATGAACAGTTAATCATCATCACCAATGCATCCATTACGCATCCATCATGCATCCATCTTGCATCCACAAACCATTAGTATTCTGCATATTATCTCACATGCATATCATCATCATAATATAGATCTGTTAGTCTAAGTATTTGCATAGTCACAACATATCATCATCATAATATAGATTTGTTAGTCTAAGCATCTCATAAATTATCCATTGTATAATCATGGCATACCACATCATCCATCTCATACATCATATCATCATTTAAGTTGTTTAAGATAATATAGATTTATTATTCTAAGCATCTTAAAATCATCTCATTTGCATCATCATCCATAACCATCCATTTTTGAACCTCTTTATCGCGAGATTGACCCTCAAATCAAATATTTTTGCTCTATCTCTTGAGGGGGCAATGTACTAGTGTACTTCTTTCTGTTGGGGCATCCGAAAAAAATAAAAAAATATTTTTTCAATTTTGATCACAGCAAGTTTATTCTTTGAACCAACGCAACAAGTACATTGCTTCAAAGAGGGGCAAAATGTAGACATGCAAAATTAACATTATGCATTCAATTAGGTACATTCATCAAGTAAACTAGGTTTCACATTCATCCACTCATCAAATTAATCAAGTTCACCTTCATCCATTCATCAAGTAAACTCATTAATTTCCATCTCCTAAGGTCATTAATTTAAAATTAAATAAACTTTATCATCAACCCTTTAATGAAATAAATCAAACATTCATTTAATTAAATCCCAAATTCATTTTCCATTCCTCTTGATTTAAATAAATTAGATATTTAAGTCAAAAATGTCGAAATCATCCTAATCATCATTAAGCTAATATAATCCTAATTAGCCTAACCTAACCACCCATCACATCCTCTAGATATTCCCACTTGCACAAATAAATCAATTTATTGATTTATTAAAATCCTTATTCTCTTTCAACTTGGCATAAAAAATAGAATATTCCCTCAAGTTTGAAAATGATGACAAGTTGACTTGTCCCCTCCAACATTGCATTAACTTCTCATTTTTATGTCCCCCTCTCAACATTTATTTCTCAAATTCAAATTTGAAACTCCCTCTCTTGGGCACATTTCCCAAATCTTGCACATCCCTCAACCTATGGCAAGTTGACAAGTGGCCTCTTTTCATTGGTTTACATTTAGTCCCACATTCATCCATTTGGCCAATCTCTCATCAATAAAATCTATAAATAAAGACCTCATTCTTCATCAAATCTATCTACAACTTTTATGCAAAGTTACTCTCTTGGTTTGAGAACTAATTTTGCTCTTCATCACCATTGCATCTCATCATTTTAGTTTTTGAGCAAGGATTGGGAAAGGGTCATCTGCATATTTGACACCAATCCAATATGGAATAGGTACTTTTTCTTGCTTCTAGATGTTTATTTTATCTTCTTAGTTATTTGTTTGCATCTTTGAAGCATGGCATTGTTATTTCATAGAGGTATTTGTAGATTTGCATGTGTAAACTAACCCTCCTAATGAGTGTTTGAGATGGTTTCATTTGCAGATTTTTAGGTACTTCACAATTTTATGAACACGAGCACTAGTAAATCACCATTCTAGATTGTGTATGGGAGTAGTCCTAGTACTACTTCTGAATTGAGAAAATGGATAATGGAGAGAATTGTAGTGCTAAAAATGAGGATTTTGCTGAACATCTAACGAATGTGCATGAAGAGGTGAATAAACATATCAATAAGATGAATTCATCGTATAAGGCTAACACATATTAGAAAAGAACTAATAAGGAGTTCTAGGTAGGTGATGAAGTCATAATTCATTTGCAAAAGGAGAGGTTTCTAGTCGGCACATACAACAAGCTGAAGATGAAGAAGTTTAGACCATGCGAGATCCTGGAGAAGCATGATTTAGGAAATGCATATGAGGTGGAGTTTCTAAGTGAGATTCATTTTTCACCTATTTTTAACATTTTTGATTTGACAGAGTACCATGACGGAGATAAGGAGCATGAGTTGACAGAGGAATAGTGGACGATTTGTGCACCTACTACAAAAAAAGAAGAAATTGAAGAAATTTTGGATAGTCATGTGGGAAGAAGCATAAGGAATAGGTAGTATGCAGAGTATTTTGTAAAATGTAGAGTAAGGATTGTTGAAGATTCAACATGGTTGTATGAGTCAAAGGTTACTTGTCTTGGTTTTCCTTTAGCTCCCTAGAAGTGACAGGGTCACTTTTCAAATTACCTCGGGTGTCTAATACAGGAGCATCTAGGGTGTACGAGCAATCTTGCATCAATTTGTGATTATATTCTCTTAATAAGGGCTAATCAGTTTAAGTTTTCCAAGTATGACAGTTGGGATTTACACCTTGTGTTTACACCTTGGTTTCATTTGGCGTTCTATGATTTAATTGACTAGCCCATTGATGTGATACGGAGACTTCAATGGGACCTTATCTTATGTCCCTTTGATGATCTGATGGCACTAGAAGCACCAGTGAATGGGCAGGAAGAAGTCACGTTAGAGTGAGGTTCACATATTGGTGAAACATCAAAGTGTGTCCCTTTAATGTCTTGATAAACTGAAGACATTTGACAAGCGGTTGAGGAGACTCTGAGCTATGAGTAGGATGACGTTTGAAGTCCTTTTGACAAAGAAATAAGGTGTATATCAGGAAGACTAACAAGTTTTGGTGAGATGTTATGAAGAGTCCCTTTGATGGGCCAATAAAGTGATGATGAAATTTTGGTACAAATCTTCTTCAAGGCAAGATCTGGTCATTTCAAGAAGAGTAGTTTTAGTGTCCCCTTGACACTACATTGGTGAAAAGGTTGACCTATTATGAATTGGTGATGGATGAACGAGTTGAGTTGGCGACACATGGCCTGATACTCTTCATTGATTCCACATTGTTTTTGTTGATCAACATGATCATTGGCCAAATGAAATCAAGCTTGAAACCGATGGTTGAAGTTATTGATAACAGTGAAACCACTTACAAAATCTCGATGATCATTGGATGACAGGGTGGTACTAAGACAACACAAGAGGAAATGAATGTTGAGAGGCTAAGCCAACATCAAAGATGAGTATAGTATATAGAGAACAAATAGGGAGAAGGTGGGGGAGGATGTTGGTCAGGAGATTGTAGAGGAAAATTTGAAGGCTATGATCTATAGATTTAGCTATTGCTTTGTAATAAGAAAAGCCCATGTAATGTTGTTATAATTTTCCATTTCAATATTAATAAAATATCTCTATTCTTCCTATAATTTTTGCTGTGGAAACTTGTGTAGTTGTGGTGAGTTATAGTCTATAAGGGGAGTACCCTTCATCATGACCATTACTAGTTGAGGCTTTATTGATATCTAGCAAAGCAAAAGCTCTTGTAATCATTCCCTTCTACTACTCTACCCATTATAGCAAGTTGATGAACAATGGACTTAAAATAGTGGAGCCAAGCTATTAGATGTGTGGTTATACAAGGATACTTTTATACTTCAAATAATTTCTTCTAATGGGACTACATCTACCAACCTTTTTGTGTATTTTCTTCTCAAGAAAAAGCATATATTGCATGGATATTATTTATGAAATTTACTATTTTCCCCCAAATCTAATGTAGGTTATGTTGGGTTTAAGTGTAATGATGAAATAGGTTTATTCATATATTTTTAAAAAGTTTAATTTTTAGGTCTAAGTGCAAGAGATCACATTTTTTATTTGTAACAGTTCTAGTTACTAGATTTAATATGTTGCTATTTAGTTTAAAATTTTAGAATAGTCAAGTTTTAGGTTTCCTTCTAAGCAGTTAAGCATCTATTGATGGTTTATTTTATTTGAGATTTTATGTTTATTTTTGTTGAATTATCCCAAATCAATGGAATATCCTATATCAACAAAAAGAGATGTTTTACTTTTTTAAGTTTTCTTTGTGTTTTAGGTTTATCACATATGTTTAGAGTAAGATTTTATGACTTCATCAATTCCTTTTTAGAGGTTTATCTATAGTATTGTTATAATACAAATATACTTTATTATATTATTTTTTTGAACATATTTTTATATAATACAAGCACTATGTACACCCTACTATAAAGCTTGAACTACATAATAAAAACTAGATCATATCATCAACCTAGACTATTTCTAATAGTTTTCTAAGTTGCATCATCATGTTTGTTGTTTTAGATATTATATTTAAAAAAAATCTTTTAATATTTTATGTATTTATTCAAGGATTAATTTCTTATTCCTATTCCTAAACTCAAATTATATTTCCTTTAAATGTTAGTCTTATTCCTTAAAAATGTGTGCCTTGGGTACATTAGGTAGTTGGATTACCACATCTTTGTTCCACACATGTAGAGCAAAAAAGGAAAAAGAAAAATATAAAAAAAATTAGATTGAAAATAAATTTAAAGAAAAATTTCATTATAATCATTCATCTCTTATTAAATTCAAATATTGGATTTATAAATCCATTATTCTCTCATTACAAGAATAACTTCACACTAGACTAACTAACCTAACAACTAATTTATTTTATGTAAACCTTAATTTCCTAACAACCCCCTTCAAGATTTACATTGTGAAAATATATATATTGTATCAACATCAACCTAAACTCCTTTGTCTAGGAAAATTTCATTATGGTAAAATTATGCATCAATATCAACCCAAACTCCTCTATGTAGGAAATTACCTAATTATCCAACTTTGCATTAGCATCAACCCAAACCTATCATATTTGGAAAATGTATTAACTATCCAAAATTTACCTATGAGTTAAGACACACTTCATTATTTATAAAAAAATCACCAACCAACATTCAAATATCCATAGATAGTTATTGGATTCAATATCCATAGAAAAAAAAAAACTCACCAAGTTTTTGGATTCAACTATCCACAAACCAACAACAACTCCCCAAGATAGTGGATTGAAATATCCATAAACCAACAAATCACTACATGCCCCTCTTTCTCCTAAAGGGAATGGAGATAAAACACATGCTTCTCATAAAAGACATCATCTCTTAGTAAAAATATAGCTTGAAATGATGAAGATCCTCCTTCCTCTGATGCCCATGGTGATGTAGGAGCATCCAGCAGTGTAGGGAAATTTTGCATCACCCAAATTTTTTTTTTTCTTTATTTTCTTTAGTTGTTTTCAGTCCCATGATGGAACTTAAGGGGTATAAGACTATCACTCATAAAAAATAATGAAAAAAAGAACTTACTATTTTTAGTAAGTCGGCCTAAACAAGCTCGTATGGATGTGAAAATTTACCCCAAGGAGTAGAGCTGACTTTTTTTTTTCAGTTGCGAAAGAATCACCTCAATGCCTTTCACGGTTTGGGAGAAATTAAAGTTTCTGTACTAAGAAATTTCTCCAATGCAACTTCAAATTTAGATATAAAACTTTGGAGGCCTTGAAATAGCTCAAAAAGTGACCGAGTTGACCTATAGTGGGCTCAAGCATTGTAGAGCTTGTCGAGGGCTTTCCAACGATATGCAATAATAGAAAATCAGACACTTAGATCAAAATTTATGGCCCTTCGAATTTGACCCTCTAAAAAGTGAATTTCATTAATTTTCTTCCTAGGCCAAAAATAAAATGGTGGGACTTTTGGAGCCAAAAAAAAGGGAAATTTTCCCTTTCTAGAACATTCTAGGGTAGTTATTGGGTAAAATAAAAAGGGATCTGAGGGAGTTATAGAAGGTGGCCCTAATAGTGTAGATTGTGGCTTTGAATAGTAGATTTTCTTTTCAAAGTTGAATTTTGTTTGAATGAATCAAGCCCACAAAGATGTAGCATGTAAGCCTTGAATCTATACTTTCATTTTCTAAAAATAATTGAAAGTGGGTCATTTTTCTGTCTCACATCTTTTGTGTTGGTATCTATTGTTGTGATTTCTATGAGTTTTGGGTAGTGTGGCCCTCATCAAGTGGTATCGAAGTAGGAGTTCCTGAGCATGTAATAGAGCGCCAAATGTGAGGCAGTTGTAACAGGACCTGTGAGTGTGGGTTGAGATCAAGATGCCTCCAAGAATTGCCCAGTATGGCAGAGGTAGAGGCCAAGGTTGTGGAGGAAGAGATCCACCAAGAGATGAAATCAGAGCCCTTAGAAGGAAATTAAAAACCTTGCAACAAGAGTTTTGAAGAAGAGATGTGCAACAAGATAGAGATGACAATGAAGATGAAACAAAAGAGTAAATGGAAGAGGAAGAGAAAGATTGAATGGATCCTGGAGAAAGAAGATTATTGCAAGCAATTTCAAGCATTGGGAAGATAGGGGAAATGTACTAGTATCTGCTAGGGCTAACTTCGTACATTCGTGTAGAGTGCAAAATAGGTCCAATTTCAATTTTTTTTTGGGATTCTTTGTAAGTGAGTTAGGACCTTAAAAATAAAAATTTGGCTTCTATGTATTTAAAATGCACCTTGTGGAACCTGTAAAGTGAAAGGTGCTCAAAAACTTGGGTGTTTTTAAACCTCTATCCCCTACATCTTTACCACTTCGCCAGTACTTGTTCATTTAGACAACCAATAAAAATCCATAAAAATTTAAGGTGTTTTCAATAGTTAAAAAGGTGTTTTCAAATTTTTTCAATGTGTTCTAATTTTTTTGGTCAACTACACATTCAGTAGTGACCATATATTGGTGTAATTTGTAAATTTTTATTGGCATAATTAAAACAATGTAATGACTAAAATGTAAATGGTTATTGGGGGGTTAGGTGAACAAAGAGTAAACAACAATTGGGTCATGAACGACAATTGGAGGTTTTCCCCTATCTAAAATGGAGGTTTCAACTCTTAGTGGAAACATGAATCCTAAAGAATTGATTGATTGGATCAATCACATGGAGGAATTTTTTGAGTTTGAGGAGATTGAAGATCCTCATAGAGTGAGGTTTGCAAAGAAAAAATTGAAAGGTCAAGCCAGTATATGGTAGAAAGAGGTCCAGTTAGAAAGAGGAAGACAAGGGAAAGATAAAATTTCCAGATGGGACAAAATGGTGTCAAAATTGAAGAAACAATTTATTCCAGTTGATTACAAATTGGAGCTACTCAAGAGGATGTGGAGCTTGAGGAAAGGGACAAGGATAGTGAAAGAATACACAGAGGAATTTCACAAGGTCCTGATTCAGATAGGACATTATGAAGTGAATAAAGAGAAATTTGATTTTTATATTAATAGGTTGAAGCCAAGCATACATGAAGAATTGGCACTGGTAAGAATGACCACCATTGAGGATGCAGCTTATTAGTTTTCTCTAAAGGTTGAAGAATGACTAAACAAGAGGTTTGAGAACAAACAACGAGGTGGAGGCCATGGAGGAAAGACTGGTGTATGGTCATATGGAGGTCAAAATGAAGATCAAAAGAAGGGTGAAGGCTCTAGTAGCGACTAGAACTAGAAAGGAGATAACACCTATTGTCCTCGTGATCAGAATAATGGAGACCAAAGAGGAAGGGGAAGATTTGGACGAGGACCGGGATGAGGAGGCTTCTGTGGAACTTGTTTCCAGTGTGGAGAAGAAGGACATAGATCCTATGAGTTTCCTCAACATCAAGGAAGGGAAAATAGAAGACCTGGGGTAATGCATGAGTTGCACATATTGATGAAGATGCTGAGTCTTCACATTTTGAGGATACAGAAAGAGGAGAGGTTCTTGTTACTAGAAGAGCCTTGCTGAATGAGGAGAATGAGCCAACTCAAAGGAAGAATTTTTTTTGCACCAAATGTAAGTGTGAAGGTAAAGTTTGCAATGTTATTATTGATGGAGGTAGTATTGATGACCTTGTTTAAGAAGAAATGGTTAGTAAGTTGTGATTGGAGAGAAGGCATCCAAACCCATACCATATTGCTTGGTTGCAGAAGGACCATAAAGCCTTGGTAAATGAAAAATGTCTAGTAAATTTCAAGATTGGAAATTACTATGATGAGGTATTATGCAATATTATGCCTATGGATGTTTGTCATATGTTGTTAGGCATATTGTGGTAGTTTGATCGATGAGCAATACATGATGAACATGCCAACACCTATTTTTTGACAAAGGATGGAGTTCATCATTAGTTGAAGCCCTTGAAAGAGGTAGAGGAAAAGGTATGTAGTAATCCAAGAGTTTGTTTGGTTGATGGAAGAAAGTTCCTATAAGGTATGAAGCATGAGCATATGTGTTTTGCATTGATCCCTAGAGTTGATAAAGAAGATACTACTGAGGTACCTGTAGAGGTTTCAGATTTATTGAATGAGTTTCAAGCTATGGGTAAGTGCAAGAATTTGGGTCCACGATGAGGGGAAGTTTCGGCCAAAACAAAAAAATTCACATGAAACGTGTACGCGTTCTTAAAAAATGCATACGCATTATGGATCGGGTACTCGAGCCTAAATTCAAATGTGTATGCATTCAAATTCGGGTACACAAACCTAAAATGCGTACACATTTCTGAAAGCTATTTATTTTTTTAAATAATTGACTGTGTTTCATTTTTACCTGTTTGTTTGAGACGCGCCATAGAAGGAGAAGCAAGATTGCGTACACGTTTCGAAGGGCCTGATTGAAGCAAATTTTCACTGCCACCTCCTCCCGTTGACACAACCAACCTCAGCGACCTCTAGGTTGGTTGAATTCATCCATTTTTTTCCTTTATATCTTTCATTTTTTTTGGTAATTTTTATTTAGTTTTTGTTTGTTTAGTTTGTTTTAGTTCGATATTTAATAGTTTTTAAATTGCATTTAAAAAACCATAAACATCAATGAAACAAAGAACGTTAAATTGTAAATCAAAAACCATAAAAACTAAACCTAAATTGGACACATTTAACTTAGAAATCAAAACCGTAAACACTAGGTTCCAAAAAACATACGTCCCTAAAAACTAATTTACCCAAGTTAATCCTTGGACCTAAACCCTAAAATGTAAACCTAAAACCCTTTTTACCTTAAAACCTAAACCTAAAACCCTAATATTTTTACCTTTTAGATAGTGCAACTTGAACTTGTACAATCAATACTTCCAATCTAACCATCTGTGTTGAGAAATGAGGAGATGTTTCTTAACTAGTTCAACAAATCATAGCATAGATTTATGAGGTTGATCTAATTAGGATTGATCATGTTGCTATGTTACACCATTTTCATAATCAACTATAGTTTAAACATTCTCATTTTTTAGTATGGTTACAAGTTTCAATCTCATTAGGATTGATCATGTTGCTCTTGCTCATTAAGTAATTTCAATTTGGAAATTTCCCTCCTTCCTTGCCTTATTTTGTGTCCTCCTTGCCATTGGTTCTTAACTTTCACTTCACATAATTTTAGAAGTATCCCTCCTTGGAGGTTTCTTACATTTTTATTTGGCATAGATATGTTTTCATGTCATCAAATCTCTAAATAATTATATGGTAAAGATCTAAAATTTCTTCCATTTTTGCATGATAAATTATGCACACCAATTCACATGTATAAATATGATTTCATTGTAAAACTAAAAAATTTAGTGAAGTCTTTGTACTTAAAGAAGCCATTTTCAATATGTGAATAGAGCTCAAGCTCATCTTTGTTTATTTTGTACATTGCAATTTTACCACTAGCATATATCTATGTCCCTTTGAATGTCTTCTATTAATTTTTTATTCTTACCTTTAGTATGCTTTGAAAACAATGAATGAGATTATAAATTAATGTTAGTGTTAAACTTATAATTTCTTCTTAACTACTTTGTCTCACTATAGATAAATTACATGTCTCTTATCATGAAATTTGAAAATTTAGATAAATCAATTTATGTCCTCAGATTTAATTAAATTCTATGTCATACTTGATAAATACATGTATTCACAATCGATATACCTTAGCTCTATAGATATACTCTTGTTGGGAAACAACCACACCTATGAGTAAACTTCCCATCACCCCAAAATATAAAGCTCTAGACCCATAAAAACTTAGAAGACTTCTAATAAATTACTTATTGATTAATTAGTTAATTAATGATAGGCTTAATATTTATGAGCTCCATTGAGCACCCTTGTCTAACAATAATCCTAATATATAAATAGAATCTAGTATAATTTTTACTTGAATTAAACTACATGGTTTTCATCATTTACCAATTTTGACACTCATTCTTGAGTTGTTCATAACCTAAATTAGTGGAGACCTTTCCTTCTCTTTTTCCACCTTTATATTTGTAATAGAAGACACTCTAAACAACCCCTAACCTCCTGTTAACACCCAATTTGGGAAATCAAAGTTATATATCTATATGTGTCTTATTTAAATTCATTCTTTAGTCCTTTACCTATAGAAATTAAATGGTTCCTCACCTCATGTAAACACAGTCTCGATTTACTAATCTTCTTATTTAATTTTTCCAATAATGATTCAAAGAAGCCTCATTGTTGACATCATAGCCTTTTGTGAGCTCCCAATTCCTGATCTACATTTTATCCAACTCATAGTTTAAATGTTGATCCAATGATTTATTTAAAGTTAAATATTAAGTCTTTACCTTAATCCATGTGGTTTTATTTATTTTAAATAAATCAATTAATGTATATCATAAAATTTGGCTATAGTTTAAGTATCAAGTGATATCTAGCTAAAAATAAGTTTATGGGGCCTTCTTTTAGGGGATTCACTTAATAAATCAATGAAATAGTGCATGCATTCATAGGGTTCTAATAAAAACCCCTAATTTCATTTCTACCCATTAGAGTTATAATTAGAACTTACCTCCCTATTTTCTCCAAGAGGTATCCTATGTACCACATATGGATCTAACTCAAAACTATTTATAATTGAACCATCCCATTTATTAAAGGTTTAACATAAAATACCTAGATGAATTATGACAAATATGTCATCCTCTACAAAATTTTGATGTAGAAGCACTTATACTTGACTCAACATATTAGTTCCCTTTCCATGTACACAAAATGTAATTTAGTGCATCCTTAGATATTTTAGGTATCTTAATTATAGTATACATATTGATATAAATTATATAGTGGATTTATATTTTAGATATACTTGATGATTCTTCTTGGAAGGGTTACTAAAAGGTGTTCAATAATTAGTTTTAAGTAACATGTAGGTAGGATTAAATATTAAAATTTTATTACCTTGTTGTGACAATTATCTCCGTTTTTAGTTGCATTTTAAGAGTTGGTAGTAACAACAAACCCTTCATATTAACAACCACACATTGGACTCAATTTAATGTGTACATGTTATGGATTTAAATAATGTTATGTATTTTTTAATGTTATAAATAAAATGGTCTTCAAATGAAATGTATTTTTAATTTGTGCACATTCAATGTGATTTTTAAATAACTTTCAAATTGTATGCATTATTTAATTAGTTTGTTGATATATATTTTTTTAATTGTTTAATATGTAGTTGCTATTTCATTACATTCACATGGATCCAAAATTTAACATAGAGGATTTTATGCCCGATGCAAAAATTCCTACAAATCCCATACATCCAGATCCGCCACCACAAAAAAACCCCACACCTCCACACTCTCCACCTCCTAACCCCCCACCCCCTATAGTAGATCATGCTCAATTAAGAGAGAGCATTAGACAAAACCTTATTGTGATTTAGGGAAATATAGATCTGATAAAAAATGAGCCTAGAATCCCCCCCATATCGCATGGTTTGCATCTATGTAGACTATTGTCGATTTTGTTCGATCTATTGATGCAGACCTAGATAAGTTCCATTAATGGAGAGAAGAGAGGAGATAATTCTATGTAGATGGATTATCCTATAAAGAAATTAATGACCTTAACATTAAAAAACAAGCCATGTGCCAACATTTTTTTAACCCCCAAACAAACCAACCAATTCCACCTACCAAAAAATGAATTTCAATTTTATAGTGTAGGCACCTATAGATAGCTACACATTTTTGGGATAGATGGTGGATGGTTTTTGATAATCCACCACATAGCAATTTTGAGGTGCCCCTATACTTTTTGAGAAAGTTATGGGCTGAGTTTGAGTTGGGTTTAAAACCCAACTATTTTGATATGAGGTCATTTCAGGGAGTTGGGCATGGCATGCCCCAACATAGACTAGGAGAACATGTCAATCCTCAATGGCGTGCTCCGGTTGCTCCTATTTTTCCTCCTTCTCCTAGTGGTCCTGCCCCATTTCAGCAACAGACCATGTTATTGACATTAGGAGCATTGAGTTTTCTTTCAAGACATCTCACTCATCAGACTACACACGCGGTGACTAAAGTGGCCAATAGAGAGCATGGAGGCACGAGCTATGGGAATACTCAGGCATCCACTTCAGGTGACCCACATGCATCTGGGATAGAGTCATATATGAATTTAATATATTCTGAGGATCATCCTACACAGGTATGTTCATGTTTTGAACTTAAATTTAATTTGTAACTTGAAATGTGCAAAATTCATGTAAATAATTTAACATCAAATTATATATATAATATAATATTAATTCAACAAGTGCTCGATGTATATGTATGATCAGATGATGCCTAAAACTCAATATGGTCATGTCTATATGCCAAGTGTTGTAGATATGGGCTCACCTTTTGGTCAGGTACTTGAACCAATATATATTAAATAATTTTTGTGGATATATCTAATTTAATTTGAATTTGTATACGTATGAAATGATATATTATATCTAGATGCAGGGAGGTCATACGATACCTAGTACTGACCAACCACAAGTTGTGGTGAGCGCTCCTGAGACATCATCAGCTAAGGTGCATGATTTCAAATGTTTTTTATGTTTAAATTAAATACACATCATAGATCTAATTTAATTTGTTCATTTACATACATGTGTGAATTTTATCTATACAAATTGTTGTACATCTATATGCAGAGATTTCATGAGATACCCAAGGTAGGCACACCTGAGACATCGTCAGCATTTATGTGATCATAAATTCATAACATTCGAGGTTGTAAACTTTACTAAATCTCCTAGATACAATTTTTATGGACCTTTTAAATATATATATATTCAAGGTTTTAACATATTTTTTGCTTTATATGAATATGTAGGATATAGTAGATCAAGCATTTGGATCTTCTCAACTAGTAGTTATGCTACCAGTTGAACAAAATGTGGCAGTGGATTCACATGATCATATGGTAATTTATGCATACTAAAAATAATTTTTATTGTATTTACTAGATATTTAATTAAATTTATTTTTATCTAAAAGTTTATATTTTCAAGTTTAAATACATGTTTAATTATATCAAAATTTCTAAATAATTTTAAATCTAATTTCAAGTTTCTTGTACTCTTTTACAACATGATGCAGGTACATCTAGTCGACATGGAACAAAGAGGAGACTTGATATGACCGATCAACTTGATAGTTAGATGGTTTTAAATTTTATGGACTATAGATCTCTATAGTTTTATTTAAATATATGTGTTGGACTTGAAATATACATTTTGAACATGTTATTTCATGGACCATTTCACATACATTATATCGATTAATATTATCACGTTTTTGTTTATTTATATCATTTGAATTTAATATGATAATTATATATGCAGTCAATTATGATCATGTTATGTTCATTTTGATGATTATATGCACTCATGTATGTATAGATATTTTATGTAATTTTCAAGTAATACATGCACTATATAAATTCTTATCTAGAATCAAATTTGATATATATATATATATATATATAAAATTTATCACATGGTTAGGTGACAAATTAAAACATTCCTTAAATAGTTTAGATCATATTCATAATAAACTAAGGTTAGGTAGTTTTAACTATTTTCCAATTCTAGTAAATATTTGAATCAATAAACAAAAATCTATCTCTTTGTATGCACAAAATGTATAATCTATACAATTGAAAAATTATATAAAATGTGGTAAATAAAAGACATGGAATGTATAATCTATAAAATTGGAACAAGATATTTAAAAAGTGACTAATAAGTTCATTGAAGTTCATACATCAAAGAAATATATACAATGCATATTGATGTTTAAGACAACTATATAACACGATGAAACATATATGTGCATGCAGATACAATTAAAGCTTATCAAATTTTAGGTCAAGACCACAAATTGATAGTTACAGTCTCTTGATAAAATAATTTTATGGTGACAATCACATGGTAGACCGAATTGATGAGAACCTGAAAAAATAATTAATGTAAGTAAAGTAACTATAGTTTTTATGAGTCATTTAAGTAAATAATTCATGCGAGAAAAGAACAATATATAGTAAAAGTTATAAAATTGGATCTTATAAATTTCATACAAATTCAAATGATGTTTGCCATAGGATGGATTAAGGGGACCTAAGAGGATATAGCTTAAGGAGGGTCCTAAGAGAATGACTTAATGAGAGTTAAGAGGATGGCTTAAGGGGATGGAAGAGGGTGGATTAAGGGGAGATGATGGAATGACTTAAAGGGATGTAAGAGGGTGGATTAAGGGGAGTTGGTAGAATGATTTAAAGGGATGTAAGAGGGTGGATTAAGGGGATCCATGTCATGAACCCTATGATATGGCTTAACAGGTCCTAAGAGGATGGCTTAAGGGGAATTAGGAGAGTGATATAAGGGATGCAAGATTGTGGATTAAGGGTATGTAAGAGGATATGAATTAAGGGTCCTTTAAGAGGATGACTTAAGGGGATGCAAGAGGGTGGATTAAGGGGAGTTGATAGAATGAATTGAAGGGATGTAAGAGGGTGGATTAAGGGGAGTTGATAGAATGAATTAAAGGGATGTAAGAGGGTGGATTAAGGGGATGCATGTCAAGAACCCTAGGATATGGCTTAATGGGTCCTAAGAGGATGGCTTAAGGGGAATTATGAGAGTGACTTAAGGGATGCAAGACTATGGATTAAGCAGATGTAAGAGGATATGACTTAAGGGTCCTTTAAGAGGATGGCTTAAGGGGATGCAAGAGGGTGGATTAAGGGGAGTTGATAGAATGACTTGAAGGGATGTAAGAGGATGGATTAAGGGGAGTTGATATAATGAATTAAAGGGATGTAAGAAGGTGGATTAAGGGGAGTTGAGAGAATGAATTAAAACCCTAAACCATAGGACCTAAATCCTAGGAGATGAACCCTAAACCCTTAAAATCCATATAGATTTGTTATTCTAAGCATCTCAAGAACCCTAAAAACTCTAAACCCTAAACCATATGACCTAAATACTAGGAGATGAACCATAAACAATTAACCCATATAGATTTGTTATTCTAAGCATCTCATGAACCCTAGAAACCATAAAAGCTAAACCATATGACCTAAAGACTAGGAGATGAACCCTAAACCATTAACCTATATAAATTTTTTATTCTAAGCATCTCATGAACCCTAGAAATCCTAAACCCTAAACCCTAAACCATATGACCTAAAGACTAGGAGATGAACCCTAAACCATTAACCCATATATATTTGTTATTCTAAGCATCTCATGAACCCTAGATAGACTTAAAGGGATGCAAGTGGATAGATTAAGGGTAGATATACGTGGATATAGATTAAGGGGTCATAAGAACATGGCTTAAGGGGTGTTAAGAGAGTGACTTAAGGGATTGCAAGTGGATTGATTAAGGGTAGATATACAAGGATATGGATTAAGGGGTCCTAAGAGGATGGATTAAGGGGTGTTGAGAGAGAGACTTAAAGGGATGCAAGTGGATGGATTAAGGGTAGATATATGAGGATATGGATTAAGGGGTCCTAAGAGGATGGCTTAAGGGAATGCAAGTGGATGGATTAAGGGTAGATATACGAGGATATCGATTAAGGGGTACTAAGAGGATGGCTTAAGTGGTGTTGAGAGAGTGACTTAAGGGGATGCAAGTGGATGGATTAAGGGTAGATATATGAGGATATGGATTAAGGGGTCCTAATAGAATGGCTTAAGGGGAATTAATAGAGAGACTTAAGGGGATGCAAGAGGATGTATTAATGGTACATAAGAGGATGGCTTGAGGGGTTTTAAGAGAATGACTTAAGGGGATATGAAATCAATTATAATTTTTTTATAAAATAACAATGAATTAAATTTAGTTTTATATTTATACTATCAATTAAATGTATCTAGAACTATATATAGTTACATGTCTCTAGATTCGAATTCCATTGTAATAGATGTGCATCTCCTCTCTTTTTTGTAAAGCATCTAGTTTTGGGAGACCTAAAACAAAAAATGAAATAAAAATTTAATTAGGAAATGACTAAAGACAAATATATATATCAATTAAATATATATACAACTATATACTTACCAATATTTATTTACTCTATTGTACCATCTGCATCCTCTCTTTTTTTGTAATGCATCTATGATTGTCTCATGATAATCCATTGAAAGTGTCCATAAAACTTCATTAGTAGGCCTCCCTTGATATCTAACTAGTTTAATAGTGGTTTCCAAAATAAAATATGAATAATGGGTATGTGCAGGATCATCATGGAAAAAACAAGCCCTTAAGTGACAAATTTTTTAGAAAAATCAGAGTTAGGGAACTTGACGTAAAAATTTGAATAAGTTATCTTTATTATTTCAAAAATATGTAAAACTAGAATCTATAGAAAATTGAATGTAGTTTCTAAACTACTAGGTTTGTTTAATAAATAAATAAATCTATTTGGTGAAAATTTGAAATTTCAATATAGTAGTACTTAAATTTTAGGGAAAAAATAAGTAGGTGTCTGTCTGACCACCCTAACCACAATAAAATGATAATATTTTTTTATAAGATTTTAGATATAAGTAGAGGACTCATGTCCTGATGTGATACATATTTTTTTGTAGTTTTTTTCCAAGTAAAAAATTATATATGAATTTTTTATTACAAATTTTAAAAAATATAAAAAACTCTTATGTTTGACCACCTTAACTTGGTCAAAAATTAATGAGATTCAAATTTTATTTTTTTAATCCTATAGTATGTGAAGCATGGAATGTGATGCATGTTTTGGATTCAAAAAATGTGATACATTTTGAAAGCTATAGATGTTTTTCAATCAGCCTATCAATCAGGACTTTAGTCGTAATTTGAATAGAAAATGAATAATAATTACTTATTACTTTCAAAGTAAAAAATAATTTATATTGGTGGAAAGTTGAGAATATTCTTTAAAAACCCTTTTTATTTCATCAATTTTGCGTTAAAAAAAATTCGTTAGCCACATACCTATCATATTGCCACTTTTTGGCCCATGATGATCCTGCACATACCCTAATGTATAATCTTCTTGTCTTTCATAATATTCAAATGTAGGCATGCCATTATTTCTTATCAAATATTTTTGAAGCCAGGTGCCAACAACAACCACTAAACCAGTTGGATACTCAAAGTTGGCATCATCCACTCTAGGATGTATCAACTTATGTTTTCTCTTAACACATCTAGCCAACAAATACTATGTCTCCTCTTCATTCCCCTTAGGTGCAACATCAACATACACATGTCCTGCAAAAATAAATAAAAAATTCAATAAAGAGTGACTTATATTTAATTCACATATATAAACATGTATACATATAAAATTCAACTCAATAAATAATGTACCTTCTTGTACAAGATCCGAAACACGATCATAATAATTTGATGCAAAAACTTGATTATCTTCAATTGTCAACATTCCATGTTGAACATGTGTTGATGTAGGCATTAAGGCTCTTTGTTGCCATTGTTCAACCCATTTCAAATTTTCACATGCCTCCCAATCACCTGCAATACAAAATTGACAAAATCATGCCAACTTCCTTGTCCATATTGTCCACATGTTTGCATTCAAACTCTTAAACGAATTCCATTTTGAAGATCCATTAATTGTTTCACAATATTGTCGAGAAAAAATATCATTTTCTTCAACTAACCAAAATACACATCAAATTATTGAGCTCTCACTTGTTCTTGTAGATAATTTGGTATTGCACCAATCTACAATTGCACGTGCATCTCTAAATTTCGTAGCATCCTCAAGTTTTAGTTGCTCTCTAGCAAGAGCTCTTTTCACACATGCACCTGCTCCATCGTGTTCTCCCTTACCATGACCAGCTTAGAAAAAACTCCATATGTGTTGGCTATTATTTTCCTTATGAACTCTACATAACCAATAAAACATTCTAGCATTTTTTAATTGACTCGTGCAATTATCCAACCATATGATATGTTCTAGCATTTGAATTCCTCTCTCTTTTAACTTTTTATAAAATATAACAAAAAAATATCAAACAAACTTAGATGAATGTAATTTATTATCACTTACATAAAAAATGGTAGTCTCTCAAAAAAATTCTATTCTCTTCTCTACTATCATCTACACGTCTATAAACAATATGAACAAATATAGCTACTTGCACTGAATTATAATACTGTGATTGAATTTCTTCTTGTGAAGCAAGAGTATAATTTTTAGAAAAATCAACAACTAACAATATAGTTCCAATTGAGAATGTGTTTTTACATAAACAAAATTGATTATCAAGCCAATGAGCATACTGAGAGTGTTGAACATATTTAGGTACAATCTTATCTTTAAATTCTTTAATAAATGCATGCACACTAAATTTTTCTAATTAGCTCACAAATTTTTCCCGTTTCTCCATTTTGTAAAGAATGCTCAACATTTTTAAATTTTTTTACTGAAACGAAGGATTTTGGTACCCTAATCTTTCCTTGCTCTTTTCTAGGGTTTTTCACCTAAAATGGGAAAGATGGACCAAAATGCACAATGTTTCAATGAATATTAATGTAAGGATGGATAGGAAATAGATGTGAAGTGTGTGTGGATATGTTTGAATGCTTACAAATGCAAATAAGTGAATATAAACTTAATCTAATCTAAAATGTTGGAAAACACAGTGTTGATTGCAAATATGAACTAGAAACCTAGACAAATGAAAACAAAAATTGATGAAACTGAATAGAGTGCACCTGGAGGCAAATTACTGTTGCTGGAAGGTTCTGAAATGTTCTAGAAGTCATTGTTAATGGTCAATGGGACTTATTTTCCATGCATAGCAATTAGTCTTGCTTCTGATGAAAAGTCTAGGAAACAAGTTTTTGACTGTTGGGAGCTAAATTCTGACAAAACCACTTTTTAGGCCTATAGATGGGACTCATTTGCTATGGGTGGTGAATTAATCCACCTACATGAATAAAAAAATTTAGGAGTTGATTCTGTGGAGCTAGATTTGCACTTCTGCTTCCTACAGGTGTTCGCTTCTGAAATTGTCAGATTCGGGTCTGAAAGTGACTTTTTGTTGATATTTTGACTTGAATGATGAAGGGATGAATTGAATGACTTTTCAACTTGATCTTGAATGATTTCCAAGCTTCCAAGAGACCTAAATCTGCAAACACACAAGACAAGAAGAAGATATGTTGAATGTTAGGGCATGGGGGTTTGCCTTGGTCAAACCCCTTTTAGGTAATTAAACCAAAATGCCGAAAGAATGGAATGAAACATGCAATAATGGAATGGATCACCTTTCCATGATGTTGATCTTGGATTTCTACAGTAATGGAGGAAGATTCAACCCTTGAATGTCTTTAGAAGCTTTCTTGATGTCTTGCAATGATAAAACCCTAGGTTGCTTGACTTGAGATGAAATATTTATAGATGAATGAATGATGAGAGATAAGAGATGTAAAAATGAGGAGAAAAACACATATTTATACAAACATGTTCCTTAGTAACCTATTAATACCTCATCACAGGCCGACATGAAGCAAAATTAAATTCAAATTTCATTTTTTTCCCGCTCAAAGGTCAAAATTGGGCCAAATGGGACTTATTCGCCACACATGGTGAATGGATCCCACCTGGATGGGATTGATTTTCCATGCATGGAGAATGGGTCCCAGAGGGGCTATTTTGACAGCTCAGATGCCAAGGAATAAGGAAATAAGGTCTAAAATGCAACCTTATCGGGTGTTTGATTAATTTAAGCCTCGAGTTGCACAATATGGATTAATATGGGACTATTAGTGATGATGAAAATGTCAAATAGGGCTTGGGACACAAAAATCAATGTGAAAGTATGATTAAATGCACTTCACAACACTAAAATGAGGTCCACATAGCCGAGGAAGGCACAAAAATCAATGTGAATGTGCAAGACACATTACAACACTAATTTAACATTAAATTTAATTTATAAAACTTCTAGATTGATGTAATAATGTTATTAAACACATTTTATAATGTTGTATTAGGTTGAAATAGGTTAATTAATTGTAGAAAAGAATGAAAGTCCTTTATAAGACTTTACAACACCTTTACAAGAGGTCATTAAAAGAATGTTATTTGATTTGCAAGGGTCCAAGACTTAGTGTGGATGAATAAAATGCCCCACAACACTAGATTAAGACCTCATTAAGTCCATTTTATTATGAATTGATCCCATGTCAAGCGAAGGGTCCAGTTTTCTATGACACATTTAGCCCCCACTTTAGTGAGAGGATGAAATTGCTTCAAACTCACACTAAAGTAGAAATTCAGGAGAGGTCCTCATACACAGATGCAAATGAAAAATAATAACAAAGATCAAAGGAGGTGGCCAAGCCCCCAAGATTGAAGATCCTAAGTCAAGTCCCCAAGATACAAAATCATGCAGTGGAAAGAGCTAGGAGAGAAGAAAAATGAGATGGAAAAGATGTACTCACTCTGGGGCCACAAAACTTTAGGTTGTGTATGGGGTGAGAAGTCCACAACATACTCACTCTGGGGCCACAAAAATTCTGATCATCTGCGGGGTGAGAAATCCCAAAAAGGTAAGATACATACACTAGTTGGTATGCACTTACAAACACAAAGGTGGCTATGGGGAAAAGTCATGCCGCTAGGTGGGCTTCCCACTCAACCATGTCAAAGTTATACCTCTTGATAACTTTAACAAGGTGCCACAAGAAAACACTTATGAAAAAAAAGAAAAGGTACCACAATCATGTAAGTTGTGTTGTGCAAGGTGGCAAAAGATGCAAAAATGTAAAAGTGTAAAAGTGTTAAGTGTAAAAATGTTTGAAGGAGTCTTGTTCAGTTCATGTAAGGTTAGTCACTTGGGGAACATTGTGTCTAATGTCTCCAAGAGAGGACCAATCAAAGAATAGTATATTCACAACTTAGGGGATGTAGTGCGTCACATTAGCCCACCAAGAGGAATTTAGTATGCTAAGATAGATCACAATTATGGAGGACATCACACCCAATGTCATCCATAAAGTAATGAACACATCATATAAATGAAAAGGCTACACTAGGAACCAAGAATGCAAATGAATTATGGTATTGTATGCCCCCCACTTTAAAGGAATTGCTAACACTAGTACTATGATTAATTTCTTTAAAGTAGAAGAGAAGATGATAGATTATTTGAAAATCCCTATGCCGAGTCATATGTTTTTGATAAGCTGCATCATGAAGAAAGAGAGTATGTCACAAGCAAGTCAATCTTAAGACATGTCGTCCACATCTCAAGCTTGCTCTTATAAGTCCATGAAAGGTTAACGATTAGTCAAAAGAGATAACGACAAGTGACATATGAGGAAAAGGCTAACAAATCCCTTGCCCCCACTGAGTGTAGGAAAAAGGTGAGCTGAATTTGTTGATGAGATGCATGCTAGAGTGAAAATAAATGGCAATTAGAGGAACTAGGTGCCCCCCACATAGGGAAGCATACCAAACTCCCGAAAATGTTGGATTTTACGACTCAAAGCTTTGCATTCATTAGTGGAATGTCCATGAACTCTATGATAGGAAAAAAATGAATTCTTGTCATAACATTTCTTTCAAGTTATTGGAGGGAGGGTGATCAAGTGATCTTGGAGGAGTCTTGACAAGATACCCTCTTGATCAAATGGGAGAAGGTGGTCTTGGTCTTGTGTTTTTTTTCAAAGATACATCTTGCTTAGTAGTAGATGTCATACTTACGTAAGTTTCTCGAGATTGAAAGATTTTATTCTTCCCATTATAGGAGGATACAAAATCTAATGAATTCAAATCATGAACATTTTGCGAGATGACATTAACTTTAAGCGAAGGTGTAGTTGTAGGTGTGTGTTGTATGTTTGGTAAAGGATTATTTTCAAGACCATTAGTTACTAAGGATGATTTAGGAGTGTGTTGTGTGGGGTTGTTGATGTTGAGTGAGGTTTTGGTGATCTCGATCATATGGAAATACCTAAGACCATGAGTCGTTTGTTGTATGTTAAGCTCTATAGGGTTGCAGATACCTTGTTCTCAAGCACCACATCCTTTTCCACTATATCCTTGTTGTTTAATGAGTTCACAACCTTTTCCATAAAGATTCTTCATTGCTTTGGAAATAGGTGGTTTTTCATTATTGTGTTCATTAACGGTTATTGTGGATTTTGTGGCATTGTCTAAAGTGGTTGAGGTGGATGCTTTCGAAAGGTCGGCTGAATTTTGGGTTGACATGATGGTTGGTTGTTCTTGTGTCTCACCTTTCTTTTGTGTGAATATGTATTCACCCATAAATGATGGTTTGAATTCTAAGGATCCCCAATCATTACCAAATAATTTAGATGGCCATTTCTCATCGTTGTGTTCAATTTCTAGAGGGTTGATATTGGATGTTGGAATCAAAGTTTTCAGAGGACTTGTAGCTCCTTTTTCAAGATGCAAGCAACTTCCAGGCTTAGGATCTACTTCAACTTGATAAATATTATTGTTATAGACATATTTCATTTTATGATGAAGGGTTGAAGGCATTGCATTCATCTCATGAATCCATGGTCTGCCTAAAAGAAGATTGTACGAAAGATCATAAGGCATGACATGAATAGGAGTTTGCAAAGTAACCACCCCAACCGTAATAGGAAAAGTGATTACATCGAGTAGTTGCTTTTTTGTATTATTAAATCCTCAAATAGAGATAGAATTAGGTATTATTTGTGATTTGTCAACATATAATCGATCAAGGAGACTCACAATACACACATTAAGGGAAAAACCATTATCTATGAGAGTGTGTTTGATACCTATGCGATTGAATCAAGCAATTATCGTAAAGGTGTCATGTTGTTTACAAAACTCCAAAGGAGGGAGCTCATGTTGATGAAAAGTAATGTCAAGATTTTTTTTGTGGATGAGAGCTTCCACATCATTTAGAGTTGTACCAGGAGGAATTGTCATTTGTTTTAAGGCTATTTGAAGAGTGTTGTTGTAATTTGATGAGTTCTAAAGTAAATCCTAAAGGAAAGTCTTTGCAGAAGTATTCTTTAATTTTTCAACAAGATCATACTCCTTTTTGTGTGGGATGTAATGAGGAGCACTAGGCGGATTGCGTAAAGGTAAAGAGGGTGGGATTGGTTGTGATGGTTGCAGATTATTTTGAGTATTATATGTATGAGCAATGGTATTATAACTCAGTTGCTGCGATACATTAGTTTGAGGTGGGCGAAGGGTGTAGTGAGGTTTATTGGAAGGATGAAGTGGATGCGAAGGTGGGTAAAGTGTGTAGTGAGGTTTATTGTAAGGATGAAGTTTATGCGAGGCTAGGTAAAAGGTGTAGTGAGGTTTATTGGAAGGATGAACTTTATGCGAGGGTGGGTAAAGGGTGTAGTGAGGTTGAATATTGTTAACATCCCGTAACAAGTGAGAGTCTTCATTTTCTTTGAAGGGCATGTTATCTTTGTGTTGGATCATAATATCCTCCCTAGAAGGAGAGTTCATAGGAGAACAACAAACCACATGTTCGTGACAATTAAGGTTTGGTTCATCCAAAATAATTTCATCACAACCAAAGGGATTATGAATGGTTGAATGTGTTTGAGTAGGGGAAGAATTTATGCAATCATTCGGTGTTTGTAATGTCTCATTCTCTTGTTCCATATTATCTTCCCTACTAGGAGAGCTTGTAATATGTTCATCTAAGGTTGAAATGTGCAAAGTAGCAACACATTCTTATTTTTTAGTGATTGGATCCTTTTGTTTAATTATGTGTTCTTGGATGGGGGAAACATTAGGAAAGGGAGCAAGAAGATTCTCATGATTATCTTTGATTACCTCTCTTTGTCCAATAATTTCTTCCAAAATAGGGGAAGAAAAATAAAGAGGATTGTCATAGGTCTTAAATATTTGAGCGTCTAATGTCAACATATCCCCTCACAAATAAGTGATTGCCTTGATTACTCACAAAAAAATTCTCACAAATAGGGGAGGAGTTGGGAGATGAATCTATGGTCTCATAGTCATGTTGTGTTGTGTGATCGTCATGATTACTTAGTGTGATGTCCTCTTCTTTAGTAATGCTATATCTAATAGGAGAGGTAAGAGGAGAGAAACAACTTAGATTGTCACAACTCTCATGAATTGGTTCTTCTAGCACTAAATATTTGCTTCACAAGTGAGAGATAATATGAGAAGAAAAAATGTAAGTGTTATGATTATCCAAGGTTTCTTTCACTAAACAAACCTCATCCACAAAATGGGAACTAGGAGAGGGATCTATGACGAAAAAAAAGAGAGGGGAAAGGACCTCATATTCATATGCTTTTAACAAAAGTTTCTTACAACATGCAATAATATCTAAAAAGAGAACACACAAGACGAGAACTATAGAATTTTGTAATGAAAACATGATGAAATGATTAATCTACAATCTTGAAATGTAACAATGTGAAAGAAAAGATGCAAATGAAGAATAATGTTTCAGATTGCAAAGGTGACAATTGACTAATTATGATATGTAACAAGATGAGAATGCAAACTTGAAATGTAAACCATGCATGAAATGAGCTAATTAAGGCTAGATTTTATGAAATGCATGCTACATAAATGCAACTAACTGATATAGGTATGAAATGGAACCAAATAGAAGCCTAAAACTAGGGTTTTTAGCCCTGTAAAAGGCTGTTTTAGGGGTCAAAAGAGACTGATTCGCCCAAGGTGGCGAATGAGTCCCAGTATGGACTTTTTGCAAATTTTTTAGAAATTTATGACTGATTTTTATGAATTCTAAGTGCTATAAAGTAGAACTAAGTGAAAGATGTATAATTTCAAAACTTTTTAATGATTAAAGATGCAAAAATGCAACCTATTATGCACTTTTACGCATGCAAAGATGAAACTCTAGAATGCAAGCTAACTAATGCAAAATGAAATGCAAGAAACTCTAGAATGATTGATGGAATCCAAAATCAAAAAGAGGGGATTCAAATAGTAGGTTCACCAAAATGAAACGAAGGATTTTGGTACCCTAATCCTTCCTTGCTCTTTTTTAGGGTTTTTCACCTAAAATGGGAAAGATGGACCAAAATGCACAATGTTTCAATCAAGATTAATGTAAGGATGGAAAGGAAATATATGTGAAGTGTGTGTGGATATGTTTGAATGCTTACAAATGCAAATAAGTGAATATAAACTTAATCTAATCCAAAATGTTGGAAAACACAGTGTTGATTGCAAATATGAACTAGAAACCTAGACAAATGAAAACAAAAAATGATGAAACTAAATAGAGTGCACTTGGAGGAAGATTACTATTGATGGTAGGTTCTGGAATGTTCCAAAAGTCACTGTTAATGGTCAATGGGACTTATTCGCCATGCATGAAGAATTAGTCCTGCTTCTGATGAAAAGTCTAGGAAACAAGTTTTTGACTGCCGAGAGCTAAATTATAACAAAACCACTTTTCAGGCCTATAGATGGGAATCATTCACCATGGGTGGTGAATTAATCCACCTACAAGAATCAAAAAATTCAGGAGTTGATTATGTGGAACTAGATCTGCACTTTTGCTTCCTACAAGTGGTCGCTTCTGAAATTGTCGGATTCGGGTCTGCAAGTGAATTTTTGTTGATATTTTGACTTGAATGACTTTGCAACTTTATCTTCAATGATTTACAAGCTTTCAAGAGACCTAAATATGAAAACACACAAGACAAGAAGAAGAGATGTTGAATGTCAGGGCATGGGGGTTTGCCTTGGTCAAACCCCTTTTAGGTAATTAAACCAAAATGATGAAAGAATGGAATGAAACATGCAATAATGGAATGGATTAAATTTTCATGATGTTGATCTTAGATTTATGCAACAATGGAGGAAGATTCATCCCTTGAATGTCTTTATGAGCTATCTTATTGTCTTGCAATGATAAAACCCTAAGTTGCTTGACTTAAGATGAAAGATTTATGGATGAATGAATGATGAGAGATAAGAGATGAATAAGAGATGTCAAAATCAGGATAAAAGCACATATTTATACACACATGTGCCTTAGTAACCCGTTAAAACCTCATCATAGGCCGACATGAAGCAAAATCAAAATCAAAATTTACTTTTTTTCTTGGTCAAAGGTCAAAATTGGGCCAAATGGGACTCATTCGTTACACATGGAAAATGGGTTCCACTTGGATGGGACTAATTCACTATGCATGGAAAATGGGTCCCACAAGGGCTATTTTGAGGACTTAGATGCCAAGGAATAAGGAAATAAGGTCTAAAATGCAACCTTATCGGGTGTTTGATCAATTTAATCCTCGGGATGCACAATATGGATTAATATGGGAAAATTAGTGATGATGTAAATGTCAAATAGGGCTTGGGACATAGAAATCAATGTGAAAGTGTGATTAAATGCACTTTACAACACTAAAATGAGGTCCACATAGCCTAGGAAGGCACAAAAATCAATGTGAATGTGCAAGACACATTACAACACTAATTTAACATTAAATTTATTTTAGAAACCTTCTAGATTGATGTAATAATGTTATTAAACACATTTTCTAATGTTGTATTAGGGATAAATAGGTTAGTTAATTCTAGAAAAGCGTGAAAGTCCTTTACAAGACTTTACAACACCTTTACAAGATGTCATTAAAAGCATGTTATTCGATTTGCAAGGGTCCAAGACCTAGTGTGGACACATAAAATGCCTCACAACACTAGATTAAGACCTCATTTAGTCCATTTTATCATGAATTGATCCCATTTCAAGCAAAGGGTCCATTTCTCTACAACAAATTTACATCCACTAATTGTTGTCCAAATTCATCTAAACTACTTTCATGCATACATTCTCCTAATAATGAAAAGTTACCACATCTATCTCATTCTCTAGAAAAACATGATTTTAAATAAAATAAGTTTCCATTAGAGGGTTCACAAAACAAACTTGCTATAAAATCTTTGATTCTTTCAGGTGGCATATTAATACCACAAATGTCCTGCATAATTTGGTTAGCATGCAAAGTGCATCATATATATCGAAAACTATCATAATAATAACAAAATTGTACATGAGTCTTACAACAAGGGATTCATTGATTATTAATTCTAACATACCAAGGTTTACACTTTTCAAATGATCTTTGACTTATGTTAATATTTAATGGTAAGATTGAAGCATCTAATTTTTTTTTATATAATTTAGTTTGAGTCATATCTAAGAGATGCTTTGGATGAGGTTCATGAATTTTGGAACCCAACTTTAATTTTAAGACATCTCTAATGTTAGGTGATACTCTTGTACTATCATGCCAAAATTTATTGATTAAAGATTTAATTTCATTAGTTAATTTCATGTCTGATCTTGGTCGAGTCTACCACTAAAACTCCAACATTGATTAACTAGATCCTTTTCAATACTTTCTCTTCTTTTAGCAGCTCTTATCAACGTTTTAGGATTTAATTTTATAAATTTACTAATCTTGCTTAACATTCTTTTATTTGAAGTTGTTTTATCAACTAGAGCAATTGTTACTGCACGACGAGCTGCATTCTTATCTTTAGATCAAATTTTCTTACCTATAAAATCAATAGCATTAGCAACACTAGATATGACTTGTTCTACTGAATCATCTTTCTTTATTGGTTTTACAAAAATACCTAATTTTTTTTTATCACTTTTCTCATTTTTGACATTCTAATCAGTTGCACCATGAGTTGACATTAGAATCCTAATTTCTTTCTATAAAAAGAGGTTTTATATATTCTATTTCCATAAGTTCTAATTTGTCTCTAAAAAACTTTACCATGAAGGTTATCTAGCACATCTTTTTCAACGGTAATTTTTTTTTCACCTTTATCAATACAAAAGGTTTCATTTTCATTCACACAAGGGATTTCATTTTCATTTTCAAATGTAAAAGGGATTTCATTCTCATTTTCATCAATATGAGGGATTTCATTCTCATTTTCATTCTCATAAGATATAATTTCATCATTTTTTTGTTTTTGCATTGTTTCAACCCTAGAATTATTGATATCATCAACATTGGTGTATCCAGCTTCATCTAAACAAGCAAGATCAATATTATCAAGACTTGGGTTTGAAAACATACCTAGATAGATTGTTTGAATATTTGCATTTTCCATATAATTGGGAGGTGGATTTGAAGACATGCCCAAAGTTGTTTGCATAGGTACTATATCCATATCATTCAAAGTTAAAGTTGAAGGCATAGTTGGGTTTGTCTCCATAATTGCATTTTCTTACATATTCACCATCTCCACATTTGCATCATCTACATTCATTTCATCATTCATGGCTTCCTCTTCACAATTCATGGAACTAGATGCTTCCGAATTTTTCATTTGACGAATCCTTTCTCTTCTACCCCTTTGTCTTTTTTCCTCCATTTCTTTATTTGCTTGAATTTCTTCGGGTGTCATTAACTTTCTATATTTTTTTCTTTGTCTTTGCTTTGATCCCATGGTTACCAAACCCTCTTTGATGACAAAGAAAATTATTCAAGTAACCTATTTTCAAATTGCCTTCTCCTTCAAATATTCAAATAAAACTATGTAGTATGAAGATCCTTTCTTCTATAAACTTTGAAGTACAAAAACACCATGAATACATCCAAAAGTTCTCTTTTTCCAAATCTTCTTGTAAAGTGTTCTTGTACTTGATTCCACTTCAGAAAATTCAACCTACACTTGTCTCTTCCAACAATTTGAATAGAATATGCCCCGCATAAGACAAATTTTCAATAAAAAATGCAAAAAATGGTGCTTTCAAATTGTATTACAGAAAAGGAATGTTGCAAGAAAAACATGTTTTATTATTATTTTCCAAATTGGGAAAAATCACTATATAAGAAACACATACACATTATAAAACACATACACATTACCTTTAACCAATAGGTAAATAGATAATATGTACACGCTATGAAACACATACACGTTATGAAACATGTACGCATTATGAAACGCGTACGCATTTCATTTAAATAACACACACGTGTTTTATTAACATGTATGCATTATTTAAAAATTGAATTCCCAACCCACATGTAGCCTTGGTTTGAGGATCGAGAAAGGATTGGCAATCCAAGCCTTAGACTTTGACTTGCAACTAAAAAACTAAGGCAAATTTAAGAAGAATGTCAAAATTTGGCAATATGGTTGATGGACTTTTTTCTAAATCAATCTATAAAATTAAAACCCATTAGAGAAAATGATGTATAGTTTCCAAATATATAATTTTTATTAAGATTGGATTATGTTTGTTATTTTTTAAATTAATTTCTAAGCAAACTAGGCCTTAAACTTGAAATATTAAGCTTTTTTTGGTTTTTTAATAACTTTTTTTGGGTTAAGTTTCTTGTAAAAAAATTATATGGCATAAATATTCAGACAATTCTCTACATAATGAAAAAAAATTCAAAAAATGTTTAGTTTAGGTCCAATTATGTTGTCCATACACGTTGATTTTTAAAAACAACAATTAAGGCCAATAAAAATTCAATAAAAAAAAATCAACAAAAAATTACAAAAAATTTCCTCATCAATCTTCATGTTGTTAGCCCTTTTTACCCTAAAGGAATTAGCAAAATTCTTTTATTTGGGTCAAAAAGTGGTGTCTGTACACGTGCATGGTATGGTAAAAAAATAGACTTTTAAAAAGTGGTTTTTATAGATCCCTATCAAAATTTAATTTCTATAATCTTGGTATTTGAATTATTTACATATTTGGAAACTAGTGTCAAAATGCTAAATTTCATTTTACTAACTTTTTTTAAGATTCATTATGTAAGTGCCTCAAATGTTTAGTCCAAGTGTGACAAATTCTGAAAAACAACAAAAACACTTCCACTTTTTGAGCTTTTCGTGGACCCAACTTCTTGCGTCAACCCGTATTATTTCTAATAATGTACCTAAAGGTTTTCCTCTAGTAAGAAATATTAGTCATCATATGGACCTAATTCCTAGAGCTAGTTTTCCAAATAAAGCAGCTCATCATATGACTCCAACAAAGAATGAAGAGTTGAATAGACAAGTACAAGAGTTGTTGCGAAAAGGATTGATTAGGGAGAGTTTGAGTCCATGTGCAGTACCTACAGTACTAGAACCAAAGAAGGATGGGGAATGGCAGATGTGTACATACTCTAGAGCCATCAACAAGATCACCATCAAGTATAGATTTCCCTTGCCAAGAATGGATGACATTATGGATTGTTTGAGTGGAGTTGAGTACTTCATGAAGATAGATCTGAAGAGTGGATATCACCAGATCTAGATTAGAGAAGGAGATGAATGGAAGACAACCTTCAAAACCAAGGAGAGCTTGTATGAGTGGTTAGTCATGCCTTTTGGGCTAACCAATGCACCGAGCACATTTATACGGCTTATGAATGAGGTATTGAAAGAATTTTTAAGAAAATTTGTTATTGTTTACTTGGATGATAATTTTATTTTCAGTAAGACATTGGAGGAGCACTTGATGCATATCCGAAGATTTTTTGAGAAGCTAAAGGAAGAGAAGATGTTGATTAATTTGAAGAAATGTAGTTTTGTGAAGAGAGAGTTGGTGTATCTAGGACTTTTTCTCTCAGCAGAGGGTCCTAAAATGGATCTAGAGAAGGTAAGAGCTATCATTGAATGGCCTACCCTGAGGAGTGTTATACCGGTAAGATAATTTCATGGTCTAACAAGTTTTTACAAAAAGTTTATTAAGAATTTTAGTAGTATTTGTGCACCTCTAACTGAAGCGATGAAAGGGGATATAAAATAGTTTAAGTGGACCACAGGAGCAACAAATATTTTTGATATGTTGGAGAAAAAAGTTACAGAGCAACCTATTTTGGCCTTGCCATATTTCAATAAGGTATTTCAAGTAGATTGTGATGCTAGTGGAACTGCCATATGAGCGGTTTTGAGTCAAGAAGGTAAGCCCGTTGCCTATTTTAGTGAGAAGTTAATGATGCTAAGAAGAAATATTTTGTCTATGATCAAGAGTTTTATGCTATAGTTCAGGCTTTGAAGAAATGGAGACACTATTTGTTGCCAAAAGAATTTGTTTTATATATTGATCACCAGGCTTTATAGTATCTCAATAGTCAAGGAAAGTTGAATCAAAGGAACTTAAAATGGTTTGAGTTTTTATAGAGTTATACTTTTTTTTTGAAGCACATGAGTGGAAGGTCAAACAGAGTTGCAGATGCCTTAAGTAGAAGGAATTTTTTTTTGATAGCTCGATGAATATAGAGGTTGTTGGGTTCAATGAGTTCAAGAGTTTGTATCATGAAGATCTAGACTTCTACTTGGCGAAGCTTGGAAGGCTTGTTTGGAACACATTACATCAGTTGAGGATGAGATGGTTGGATTTCTTAATCCAAGATGGAATGTTGTTTAGCAGAAGCCAATTATGCATTCCAAGGAGTTCTATGATAGAGAATCTAATCAAGGAGAAGCATAGTGGAGGATTGGCTAGGAATTTCAGTTGAGATAATACCATTGCTCTTGTTAGTGAGAGAGGTATTATTGGCCATAGTTACAACAAGATGTGAAGAAGTTTGTACAAAGTTGTAGAATGTCCCGGATAAGCGAAAGGAACAATTTAAAATCTTGGATTGTATCAACCATTATCTATACACGAGAGGCCATGGGAGGATATTAGCATGGATTTTGTTCTTGGCACTAAGGAGACAAAGGCGTGATTCCATATTTGTGGTGGTGGATAGACTTTCAAAAGATGACACATTTCATTACGTTTCATAAGACTAGTGATGCTGTTCATGTTGCGAGAGTTATTTTTCAAAGAGGTGGCAAGACTACATCGTTTACCAAAGAGTATAGTTTCAGATAGAGATACCAAATTTGTTGGTTATTTCTAGAGGACATTATGGAAGAAGTTGAAGATAGATTTGAAGTTCAGTTCTACACACCATCCACAGACTGATGGACAAACAGAGGTGGTGAATAGGAGTTTGGGCAACCTGCTAAGATGCTAAGTTGGAGATAAGCCCAAGGGATAGGATTTGATTATACCACAGGCAAAATTTTCTTACAATTTTTTTTCAATAGGAGCACTGATAAATCACCATTCTAGATTGTATATGGAAGTAGTCCAAGAACTGCTTTTGAACTAAGAAAGATAGATAAGGGGGAGAAGAGTAGTGTTGAGGCTAAAGATTTTGTTGAGAACTTGAAGAATTTGCACGAAGATGGGAAGAAACATATCAATAAGATGAACTCACAATATAAGGGTCAGGAAGATCAGAAAAGGAGGTATATGGAGTTCCAGGTAGGAGATGAAGTCATGGTTCATTTGTGAAAGGAAAGGTTTACAATTGGTACATACAACAAGTTAAAGTTGAAGAAGTTTGGACCATGCAAGATTCTCCTCTACTCAAGATTCATCATGGTTGTCTGAGGCTATGGTTAATAGTCTTGGTTTCCCTCTAACTCCTAAGAAGTGATAGTGTCACTTTTCAAATTACATCGGGTGTCTGATGCAGGAGCATCTAGCGGTGCAGGGCAATCTTGCATCACCAAAAAAAAAAAATCTTTATTTTTTTTAGTAGTTTTGAGTCCCATGATGGCACTTAAGGGGTATAAGACTGTCAGGTGTCAAAATAGTGAAAAATGAGAACTTACTATTTTTAGTAAGTTGGCCTAAACAGGCTCGTATGGACGTGAAAATTTACCCCAAGGAGCAGAGTTGAAAAACCTTTTCGGTTGCAAAAGAATTACCTCAATACCCTGCATGGTTTGGGAGAACTTAAAGTTTCCATCCCGGGAAATTTCTCCAATGCATCTTCAAATTCAGATATAAAAATTTAGAGGCTCCAAAATAGCTCAAAAAGTGGTCGAATCGACCTATGGTGGGTTCGTACATCATAGAGCTCATCGAGAACTTTACAATGATATGCAATAATATCAAATCAAACACCCAGATCAAAAGTTATGGCCTCGCAAAGTTGACCATCTAAAAAGTGAATTTCATTAAATTTTCTTCCTAGGCCAGAAATCAAACAACGGGACTTTTGGTGCCAAAATAAAAGAGAATTTCCCTTTCTAGAACATTCTAGGTGGTTATTGGGTAAAATAAAAAAGGAATATGAGGGATTTGTAGAAGGTGGCGCTAATAGTGTAGATTGTGGCTTCAAATAGTAGATTTTATTTTTAGAGTTGAATTTTGTTTTAATGAATCAAACCCATGAGGCTATAGCATGTAAGCTTTGAATCTGTAATTTCATTTTCTAAAAATAATTGAAAATGGGTCATTTTTCTGTCTCGTATTTTCTGTGTTGGTATCTATTGTTGTGATTTTTGTGGGTTTTGGGCGATGTGGCCCTGATCATCTCTAGCCTCTAATCCCACTTATTTAATTCTTAGAGAATATATATGTATTCATTTTCATTGTGAGGAGATTCTCGATCACACATTGAAAAATTACATCTTTCTCCCTCATTTTTCTTTGCATTAAATTATTTTCTATTTTTAATTTTCCACTAGTAATATCTCTAGCACATTGAATGTAATTCACTAGAAAGTGTCCTCTTTGATTACAATAGAAGCATTTGAAATTATTCATTCTTTTTGAAAAAAATTCTTCCTTATGATAAACAAAGTAGTTTCCCCCATAATTGAGTGAGTTTTAGTGACACTTTCTCTTCATCAATCAAGTAGGATATCACATTTTCTAAGCACTCAGATTAAATTTATTTAAAGTAAATATAATACTATAAAAAATTGAAGGCATATTATTTAATAAAAAAATCTTTGGCATCTACATCACCAAATGTACATTTTATTCCAACAAGTTGATTGAGTAGAGAAAAAAATATACTAATATGTTGAACAATACTATCACCCTCTTTCATTTTCAAACCAACTTACATTTTTTTACTTCCTTCTCATATTTGCACTTGAAGCCTGTGAACCATATAATGAATTAATTCTTCCCATAATTCGTTTAAGTTTTTTATGAAATCAATATGATATAAATATGCATCCGAGACCAATCAATGATGTATCTTTGTGATATTTTTCTACCTATTTTAATGCTTCCTTTGCATCTTGTGTTTTTAAAATAATTTCATTAGCAATAATCCATAATTTTTTCTATTAAAACTAGTTACACTTTGACTTGCCATGTATGGAATTCATGGCCCTCAAACATTGAAATAACATATGATTTCTCCATTTTAAATAAAGTCAATCTAGCCACTTATCATTCTATATTTATTTAACATAAATTGATATTAACTTTCTTATTATAAGACACCAAAGAGGCCATTAATACTAGAACATACCTTGATTTTGATGAAATAAACAAATGAAAGTGGTTGCAAAGTTTCTTTAAAAAATCATTTGCCATTTTTTATAATTAAATGGTGTGATTTAACTAATAACGATTCATGATTTTCCTTTAGGAAGTTCCATTTGGTTGTAGGTTGCTACTAACAATTACAAACTCCTTAACAATCTACACAATCATCTCTTCACTCTTTCACCATATTCATGATATTGTATCTTCACATTTCTCACTTACAACAAATTGAAGAAAAAAGGGATAACACACTAGTTTTAAATGCTACACCCTATAAAAATATAGACCTTCAGGTAGCTTCAAACATTTGCTTTATGCCTGATTTGACACCTCATCACACAATCCATATCAAGGATTTATATTCATCCCATATGATTAATCCCATATGATTAAATTGGTACTCTGATACCAATGTAGAGCAACAAATATAGAAGAGAAATGTTAAAGATTTAGATTGCAAACAAAATTAAAGAGTAATTTTGTAATAGTCATTTGTCTCATATTACATTCAATACATTGGTTTTATAAAATCATTGTTTTCCCGTTATGAAAATAACTTCCCACACAACTAACTGATCCAACATTTAATTTATTATGTAAACTTTAATTTCCTAACACACACTAAAAATTGAAATTTTGTGTATCCATTGTTGATCTAATTAGAAAATAAATCTTAAGAAAATATATTACTTAGTATGAAATGTAGTGTATCTCAAATATCCCAGTCATGTTTTAATCCAATTTGAACAAATATAATATGATTGTAAGAAGTTTCATGTTTTGAGGGTCATCATAATATATGGGGTATTTTAATAAATTTGTTGAGAACTAGATCATTGTTTCCATCAAAACCTTTTGTGTAGTATTCATTGCACAAGTTTGTTCTTGAAGATTCAAGATAAACTCTTGCATATGTCAAACCATATTGCCAAAAAACTTTGGCAAGGGCTTCATGAACTAACTTTTTAAATTTTAAACGCATTTTTAATAAGAGTGAAAATGTCCCAAAAAAACTACAGCAAGAACTTGCTTTTTGTTTGGCCTTAACAATGGTGACTGCTATATCTGTAATGCCAGGGCTGCACAAGCTTCAAACGGCTCCTTCAATCGTTTCTCCTCTGACCACCAATTGTTGAATTATTATTTCTCAGCAGCCATACCTCACACTGTTGCAATTTATTTAAACAAGTAGTCTACACTTCCAATAGAAAATCTTCACTGTTGTACATCTGGAATTTTATAATAGCTCTCCTATCCAATAAGAGAGTAACAATGTAAATAACAAACAATAAAGATCATAAACAATATAAATATGTATACCCCCACCTGCTATATCTGTGAAGAGGAAACTGCGTATCAAAAAACTAGATAAAACTAATTTAAATAAAACATTGTATATAATTCTAACTAATTACTAACTAACCAAAAGTGCAACCTGTCAGAATTTTGGGTCCTTTAAGTTGTTGAAAACTATCAATCTATTAACTCTTACTAAATAAAACTACAATGCGGGAGATAAGTTACACTCACTTAACATCAATGCTCCTGCTCTATATGATAAGCTTATCAAACCTATTAAATTTTAAGAATGCTGCTAAATATTAAAGCAAATATGAATAAGGCATAGTAAGATTATGAAAGATAGAAAAAAATATCCAAATGTAGTAGAACACTATATAGATATTGTATATATCATATTGTATTCCAATGAATGATGGCAGGGCAATTTTCCTTTGGCAGAGAATCCAGAAAGGCACAGACATTGTCAGTTGAAGGCTTGAATGGTTTCTGCCAAAGGAAAATCCCCCTGTAATCATTCCCTGCACTTTCTCTGCACAGTCTGGAGATTTGATGGACTGTAGCTTTATAATAGCTGAACCAAGCTGTAAAACATGTGGTTGTAGAAGTATATCCAATGAGTATATCCCATCTTACAGGAGCATACTTTAAAATCCTCAAAACATTCCCTGCAAAGAAGATGCTCGTTACTGAGCAAATAGGCAGAATGAAATTAATTGCTAATCTTATCCAAGCTATACATCTGAGACAACATTTGGCATGTTTAAGAGTTAAAGGAAATTGGTTATTTAAGTTGAGAGTTTATTACAATCTTAGACTTTTAAAATTCAAAACAAAATAAGAAATAGAACTTTACAAAACTTAAATTTTAAGTTTCAAGAGTCTAATTCAACAGAATTTTAAGAACAATGAGTTTAAATTAGTAATTCAATCGAAGAAAGAACTTTGTCGAATAGACTCTTCGTACTTTACTTTTATTATGAATCATCCGATTGTGGTAAGCTACTTTTATACATAAAATTATTCCTTTTTGAAAAGGACTGCGGATGACTATGAACAGGAGGAAATTAACAGTGCACACGATTGTATGGCACTCTGCTACTCTAGACAAAGTATATACTGAATTATATATTCTTCTGCCCATTTATTAGATTGCCTTCAATGAATCCGGTGCTGGAGCATCATAGGCTTAAGAGTAATCTTGTGCCATTTAAAATGATGAACTATTTTTGTCGTTAATATAAGTACTTTTGTTGCTATGTGAAGAGGCAAAGTAATGCTAAGAAGATGAATGCACTAAAATGGATATTTTCTTTTTCATTTATTAGACAGTCTTTGACCTGATGCAAGGTATCTTAGGGTTAAGAGTAATCTTGTATTTTATTTTGATGTTGCTTATTTATTTATTTAAATTTTAAATTTTTTTTTTTTTTTTTTTGGAGTTTAAGTCTTAAATATCACTATTGTTTTTGCAAGGTTTATTAGATTTAGTATGCAAGCATCCATTTTTAAATGTTTGAATTATTAAATTCTATGTTTCCTTTTAAGTGAATAGATGTTTGACCATAATTACTAAGTATCCCAGGTCAAGGGGCAATCCTATATCAACAAACAAGTTTTCATTTTTTGAGGTTCTTTCTATTATAGATCCATGGTCTATGTTCAGAGTTAGAACTTACAGTTTATTCAATATAATTATCGAGATCTATCAATGCTATAGTGATAAATCAAGGGTATTTTGTATGAGATTTTTTGTTACACATTTACATATGGTGTAGTAAGAGATTGTACACACTATACTACAATCTGAATTGAACAATGACAACTAGACCATATCTTCACCCAAGAAGTTTTCTAACACTTTTCTTGGCATAAATCATCATGTTTGTTCTTTTCAAAGTCAAGACTAAATAGGGAATCCTTAAATATTTTGTTTATCTGTCTAAGGAGGATTCCTTTCTCGTGTGTAGTCTTCAATTGAAATTCTAAGTCTTTTGAATGCCAAATTTGTGTCTTATGAATATGCGTTATGAGGATATTGGTGTAGTTGAATTCTCACATCTCTCATCCACACCAAGGATTTGAATTTTACGAATTCATTTTTAGCACAATTACAACATGGATCTAAAGTGATGCTAGAAAAATAATATCACTTTGCATTAAATGCGGTGTGTTGTTAATATCTCACTTGCTAGAATTATCAAAGGTGTTGTGAATATATGGGAAATGCTAAAAATATTGTATTTAGAACTTGGATGTTTACAAATACACATTATTTTTGTATTTTAAAACAAATTCCATTGAAATGGTTAGTAATTCTACAAAATGTATATATAGATCACTTACGTTTTCTATAATTGTTCAACTCTATGTCCTATGTAATGAAGTCATCTCTATAAATTTTGTATATTGTCATTTTTCTATCCAATCTTTATGTGTATTATTCATTGCATAATATTTTTTTCATATTTTATACTCAATTTGATAGCCTTATACTAGGTGATCAAACCTTGGTATCCATTAAGTCATCTATGAGCAATATTTTCTCATGTGAAATTCTAATCCATTTCAAGTCATTTAAGGATCTAAATGCTTAATATGTGTTCATAGTGTAACCCATAATTGTATGAATAGATTTTTTTTGAACTATACTTAGTAATTCCATGAAGAAGAGTTAATAATAGAGGCCAAGCCTAACTCATCAAAATGGTAGGTAGATTTAACATCAAGGAGGGGTAAAAACTTTATTCAATCAAGAGAATGTTACAAAGCAAGGGCATTAAATGGCCCTATCAAGTTCAATCAAGTGATCCAATTGGAGAGATAGATCCACAGGAAGTTGACCCTGATCCACCACCTTCCATTCATGAGTATGATCAGAAGCCCATTTAGCCAAGCAATCAACAACACCATTCCATTCTCGAGGAATATGAGTGAAAGTAATATAGTCCAGAGAAGCAGAAAGAATGAGAATTTGTTCAACAATCAAAGCCAACTGCCAACTCATATCATCTAAATACTGCCTTTTTAGTAAGTTCACCACAACCTGAGAGTCAGACTCACATATGATCCTACGCCAACCCAAAAGACTAGCCCGCTCCACAGCCAATAAAATGGCCTGAGCCTCCATAAGATTATTAGTATGAAGACCCTTATACACAGAGAAGATAAATTGAACATCCCCCAAGCTATCCTGGCCAATACCCCCAATGCCATCATGACCCGAATTTCCACGAGAAGAGCCATTAGAGTTGATTTTTAGGACACCCTAAGGAGGAGGGGTCCATCTTCCCTCCCTATTCACCTTCGGGGTAGGATGTCTACATCTGTTGCGCATGAGCTTCCATTGCGGAGGTGGAAGATGAAGACGATTACAACAACCAACATCATGAGGATTCACCAACACAGACATATCACACTTAGCCGCAATATTTTCCCCTAAAGAGTGTAGAATTTTCCACCACAGTTGAGGGGCCAGCAACAAAAAATCCTGAAAAATCTACCTATTCCTCTCCAACCACAGGTTCTAGATAATGAAGGAAGGCCTAAGAGCCCAAGCAGCCTAAAGAAAGGAGGTAGAGACAGGAGCCCTACCCCACCGTTCCCCAAACTCCAACAAAGAGGACGCATGCTAGCAGGCCGTATTCCACACCCCCCACCAGAAATGCCAAATCTCACGAGCATAGGAACATTGGAAGAAAAGATGGGAGACACTCTCTTCCCCACCATGACATAAAACACACATAGAGGGACCATGGAAACCATGCTTGCATAATTATCCCAAGTAAGACACCGGTTTTGTGCCACTAACCACATAAAGAAGTTGCACTTGGGCCATGACAGCTTGTGCCAAACATACTTCCACCAAGAGACCTCAATGTCCCCAAACATCTGTCTACCTAACTGCTTATAACCAGCCGACACAGAGTACTTTCCAAATGACTCCAAACCATCCCAAGCCAAGACATCAGGACCCCTCAAAGAGTTACAAGCATGGGAAGCAAGGAGCAGGGAAATCTCATGCCTATCCTCTAGAGAGCCACTAGGTGGCCACTCAGAGGGATGCTTCTAGCGAAAACTTAAACCATCATGCTACTCCACCTTATAATGCTCCAAAGTATCCCAACTGACCATAATAAAAACATCACAAAGGGGCTGGAGGTGAGGAAAAGAAGAGAGAATGGGAGGGTAACCATCCCACGAATCAGACCAAAATAGAGCCAGAGACCCCGAATGACAGATCCAAAACAGCGCACTCTTAATCAACTGGTCCCCCACTTTCAAAGTATGCCAAATCATAAAGCTACTCCCTTCCAGAGGATAGTGAGGAACCTCAAAAAAAGCAACACCCCAAAGATATTTATGGTTGAGAATACGAGCCTATAACTGATGCTAATTGGTACACCAACGCCAATAAAGCTTGGCAGCAAGAGCTTTCCCATTCAAAATAGTAGAGCATAAACCAAGACCACCCTCCTGCTTTGGTCTACACACAGAATCCCACTTAACAAGGCTCCACTTTGAAGACAACAAATTACCACTCCAAAGAAATTGATGAGAAAGAGCATCAAATTCCTTAAGGAAATACATAGGAGTCACCTGAACAAAGCCCCTATAGATGGGAAGGGCTTGGATAACAGACTTAAGAAGAGTCACACACACAGCAATAGACAGCCAACGATGGGTCCAGTGAGTAACCTTCTGCCTAAGCTTATCAAACAAAAGCTGCTAAGAAGATATGGGCTGATGACCAACAGCAAGAGGAATACCCAAGTAGACAAAGGGAAGAGACCCAATTTGAAACCGCAGAATAGCAGCAATCCTTTGCTGAATTGCATGAGGAGTATTAAAAAAGAAAATAGAGGACTTGTTCTCATTGACTTTTTGGCCTGAAGCTGCAAGGTAGATGTCCAAAGCCGCCCTAAAGGATTTAGCCTCCCTAATATGAGCCAGGCCCATAAGAGAGGTGTCATCCACAAATTGGAGATGAGAAAGCATAGGTAAGCCCATCCCCCACTGCCAACCATGAATCAATCCATGAGAAACCTGAGACTTAAGAAGCCAACCCAACCCCTCCGCCATAATAATAAACAAATAAGGAGAGAGCGAATCTTCCTGTCGAAGGCACCTAGAAGCCCCAAAAAGCTCTGAAGGTTCCCTATTCACAATAACTGAAAAGGAGGAAGAGGTCACACAGCTCAAAATCCAACTCACCCAATCAGAGGAAAAGCCAAATGCCAAAAGAATCTTTTGAAGAAAAATCCATTTAACTTTGTCATAAGCTTTGGCCATATCCAACTTGATAAACATAGACCTATCTTGAGAGGTTTCCATAGAATGAATAACTTCATATGCAACCACCACCCCATCTAGAATTTGGCGACCAGCCACAAAGCCACCTTGCTCCTCAGAAATGATCACGGGAAAACAAGATTTAAGCCTCTCTGCAATCAACTTCATAATAATCTTGTACACCACATTACAAAGTGTAATAGGTCTAAAGAGATCTAGCCTGTCAGCACCTTCCTTCTTACGAATGAGAACCAGAAAAGTAGCATTCAGGGCACGAAGCATCTGCTTACTATGAAGAGACTCACGAACCACCTCCAATAAATCTAGCTTCACAATATCCCAAAACTCCTGGAAAAAATCAACTGGGAAACCATCAGGGCCAAGAGCTTTCCTCTTATTCATCCCAAACACCACCTCCTCCACTTCCAACAAAGTCACCTGGCGAGTAAGAGAAGCATTCAACTCATTAGAAATTAAGGAAGGAATGCAATCAAGGACCATATTCTCATCCACCTCAGTAGGAAGTGAATCCTCAGTGAACAGATCAGAGTAGAACTAACAAGCCTCCCTAAACAGAGCCTGATGCAAAGAGATCGAAAGACCCTCCGAGTTAACAAGAGAAGAAATAAAACACTTATTTCGACGAGCTTGTATGGAATGATGAAAAAAAGCAGTATTCCTATCACCCTCTTGAATCTAATCAATCCTAGCCTTTTGTTTCCAGAAAATCTCCTCACAAAGCTCCCACTCCTCCACCAGCTTCATATCCTAGCCCTCAGCACGCCCAAGAGCCTCCGAGAAACCTAGATCCTGAATCTGGCGAGTAATAATAGCAAGGCGAGCCTGCGCTTCACTTTTCCTGGCCCAAAAATTACCAAAACATGACCTATTCCATCACTTAAGATGATACTTGACATATTGTAGCTTCTTAACTAGAGAATACATAGCAGTACCATACACAGGGGCACCATCCTGCCACCACTGAGCAACAAGATCTCCCAAAGATGGATCACGTAGCCACATAAGCTGAAATTTGAAAGGAGGATTCTTTGGATTTGGGAAAGCAGACGTCAACAGGTTAATTGGCCAATGATCAGAGCCACACCAGTCAAGAATCTCATAACAAATGACCAAGCTACCTCTAACCCAAGAGCAAGAGACAAGGAAATGATCAAGCCATTGGGAAATCACTTTAGGCCCACTCTGTCTATTATTCCAAGTGAATATTCCGTTAGAGGGTTTAACATCCACCAGAGCAAGAGAGTCCACATTACTCCGAAACATATCTGAAGTCAGACCAAACCTAGGTAGCCCACCCCTTTTCTCCTCCAAACTCAACACAACATTGAAATCACCAGCTAAGATCCAAGGCAAAAAGGGGGCACAAGACCTCACATACTTGATATGAGCCCAAAGTTGGAGTTTACCACGAATGTCAATCAGAGCATAAAAATTACTAACCAAAATAGTCTCACCAGATTCCAAAACTAAACCCACCACCAAAATAGCAGACTGGGTGGAAATCCACGAATGAGGAACCACCTTACGAGGATTCCAGAATAGAGCCAAACCCCCAGAGGTTCCTGTAGACCCAATACACTGACACTGGCCAAAAGGCTAGATACAAGGAGCATGTTGAAGCATAAGATCCACCTGAAGCTTAGTTTCCTGAACACAAAAGATATCTGGAGACTGAACAACAATCAAATCTTGAATAGCCTTTTGACAGGAGGTCCTATTCAACCCCCTTGCATTCCATGAGAGAATAATCATGAGGAAGGTTGAGAGAAGTGGGCCTCCAAGGTCTTAACAGAACTAGATTCCACCAACAAATCCCTAGTAGACTTAATCTTTTCTGCATCATTCTTACGACCAACCTTCAAAAAAAATTCAAAGTGCCCCTTCTTGAGAGGGCATTGCAACACCCCCAAAGCAGGAGACGATCCCTGACCTTTACCTGAAGAAAGCACTGCCTTAGCCAAATCTGCTAGAACAATATCATCCTGCACATCTATAGAGGCTCGAGGAGGCCCAGAAATCCCCAACCCCAATGCCGGTGAAGTATTCTAAACAACAATCGCCTATTTCAGCCCCGAATCCAAACCAACATCCATACCAGTGGCCCCAGAGGACAAATCAGCAAGAATCCCTTCCTCCAAAGCCTGATTATCCAGGGCCTCAAACCAATTGAAACCTTGATCACTCTGTCTATCCTTATAGGCCCACTTCTAGCCCCTCCCTTTATTTTTCTGCTTAACAGGAATAAAGCCATCCTTATCAGGCCCACCCTTGACCACAGATGCCTTACCTTTATCCCCCTTGTCCATCGAAGGCCCAGAAGAAGGAGAAGTAGAAGCCCCTGACATTTTGGGTGCACGAGAACACTTACGCTAAAGGTGTCCATACTCGTGACAAAAGCGACAACGAAAAGGATGGGACTCATAATCAAGCGATTGAATCCACGAGGCAGCACCAATACAAATTTCCAAAGAATCTGGCAAATGGTTATTTAAATCAACTTCAACACAAATGTGAGCATAGGAGAATACCTTTTTATCCAACGTATTCTGAGCAATGGTAGCCGGCTTACCCAACAAAGCAACAATCCGGAGCAAAATATCCTCCCTCCAAAACTCCTACGGCAGCCATGGAAGACGGACCCAAACAGGAACCCATGTAGGAAGATCCTTAGTTGCATTAAAACCTCCATGCCATGGCTTAATGAACAAGCCAACATGATTGTAAAAATATGGCCCTCCCTCGAAAACACGATTGCGATCCAAGATACAAGAAAAATCAACCATGAAATAGCCATTCGCAGCCACCAGAAGATTGAAATCACCTTCAACCTGCCAAGTTCGACGGATCCAAGACTCTAGCACTGAGAGAGGAACACGAATACCCATAAACTTGCAAATCAAAACATGTTTGCTCCAATAAGCAAAGTCCTCCTACACCGATTCGAGAGAAATAACCAAAACTGGGCAATCTTGACATCGCAATAAGCACCCATTCACTTTCTTGAGCTTAGAGCTCTCACCCACAAAAGATGAATCCATTTTTTGTGCATGCATGGCAGCCAAAAAAGGCTGAGATGGCTTTGGACCAACAAGCACCAGGCTATTAGAAGCCCCAGCCATACCCCAACCCCGAGCACCCACCCCAGCTCCACTAAACCCACACCGTTTTCCCCCCCCACAAACCACACCACCTTCCTCCCACCGCACCCAGCAACCCCCACCCACTCACCACCAAGCACGCAAGACTAAGACCATAGGCCCATGCCTGTTACTGGCCACGGGCACTCAAGAGGAGGTCTGCGTATTCAAGGGAGGTGCAGGAGCTCAGACCAAGTGCGCATCTTCCAATATCGGTGAAATCCATCGATAGGTAGATTAGATAAAGATCAACATAGAAGATTTTTCTATGGATAAAGTCCTAGACATTTACAAGATATGAAAAAATGTGAGGATGGAAGTTGATATTGATTTAAAATTTGGAACATGGATGCCACTACAGAGATATTTTTACTCATATTAGGAATTAGAAAAAGGTACATGTATGGAGGTGTTTTATTTTTATAGATTTTTAAATCTTGAAGAGGTGATAAACTACATGATAGAAATAGAAGAATACTTCAAGTTTGAGGAAGTTAGAGACCTATAGAAGGTGAAGGTTTCCAAAATAAACATTAAAGGATATACCACATCATGGTGTTAGATTTTTGAAACAAGCTAGAAACCATGAGCCACAGGATCAAATTAACAAACAAATACACCTTCCATGCAAGAGATCTACAAACAAATAATGCAATATTCCTCAACAAGAAAAAGCTACAAAAGTAAGAGACTCTCAAGAAGATATGAAAGCTCGAGATATTATATAGATAATTACAATGAGGGTTGAGTGCTTATAAGAGCAAAACCCTAAATGAGAAAGGGATCAGATCATGACAAGTGTCAACATCATTGTGGACACCAAAAAAGTATCCCTTTTTCCTTGCTTGATATGGGAATAATTCATCATAAATTGGAGCTAATGTCTCCATGATCTAGTGTTGTGAGGTGTTTTACACATGTCCACATTAGGTCTTGGATACTTGCAAACTGAATAAATGCATTTAACAATGTCTTGTAAAGGTGTTGTAAAGTGTTATGAATGACTTTCACACTTTTCTAGACTTTTATTAAGCATTGAAGTCTCATGGACCCATTTTTCCTTTAATTCAATATTGTAAAATGTATTTAATTGCATTATCACATTAATCTAGAAGGCTTGTAAATTAAACCTAATTTTAATCTAGTGTTGTAATGTTGTAATGTGTTTTACACATTCACATTGGATGTTGTTCCTTTCTAGGCTATGTTGACCTCATTTTAATGTTGTAAAGTGTATCTAATCACACTTTCACATTGAACTTTGTGTCCCTAGCACTAATTACCCTTTATATCATCATTAAAGGGCCCCTATGACCCCATATTGTGCATCCCAGGGCATAATTTGATCAAAAACCCGACTAGAACAACATAAGAGCTTAATTTCTTCACTCCCCGACAATCCAACTAGCACAACAACCCCTGTGGAACTAAGTCGCCTATCTGGGTGAATGAGTCCCATCCAGGTGGGACTAAGTTTCCCAACTTGGCGACTTAGTCCCATTTGGGCTATTTTCAAGGTTCAAGTGGGAAAAATTAGGTTTTAAGTTTAATTTTCCTCCATATCAGCCTTGGGGATCAAATTAACGAGCATTTTAGGTGGATTACCTATATAAAAAATCTTTTAAACCCTAATTCATAATTCACCCATCCTTCATTCATCATTCATCATCTCTTTCAAGTCAAGCAAGCTAGGGTTTTAGCATTCTAAGTCATCAAGATAGCTTTCTAAGGCATTCAAGGGCAGATTCTTTATCCACTGTTGCAAAAATTCAAGATCTATCATCATGGAAAGTTTCTAATTCCTTCATTTCATATTCATGCTTCATCTTATTTCTTTATTTGGTTTAACTACCTAAATGGGGTTTGACCAAGGCAAACCCCTATTCCCTAACATTCAACATTTCTCTCTCTTTCTTTGTGTGTTTGCAGATTTAGATACCTTGAAGACTTGGAGATCATTAAAGAATAGATTGAAAACTTTTTGAATACATCTCCTTGTTGGCTAGGTCAAAATATTCACAAAAAGTCACTTACAGTGTTAGAAATCACATTTTTAGAACACCTAGAGGAGTAGAAAGAGTAGACTAAGAGTTTTTGTTTCCACTTTCATATTTTTAGAAAATCCAAAGTGGACTAAGTCTCCATCAATGTCGTATAAGTCCCACTGTACATATTTTTCAGAGATTTATGCAGATTTGGATACATTTGGTTAAAACGGGCTTCAGAAAAGTTTTCTAGATCTAGGACTAAGTCGCCCAAAATGGCGTAAGTGTCCCAGTAGGTCAAAATTTTAGAATCAATAGCATTTCCAGTCCTCATTCTAGTCTTCAACACATTTCTAGGTGCACACATTCAGTTATACAATTTTCTATCTTGTTTCATGACCATTTAGTATATGTTTGCATATTACACTGTGTTTCCAAACACTTTGCGTTTTACAAGTTTTGCATAAGTAATTAACCTCTTTTATCAATTCTTAGCATCTATAAATCTCCCTTAGTCATATTTCAATCTCCTTTGCATTGGAATCTCAAGGGTTTATTCTTGAAGGAAGTGTTGATCTATGTCTCTCTCCTTTTAGGTACAAAACACTAGAGGTGCAAGAGGTGACAAAAATCTTCACTACATTTTGGTGAATCTGACTTTCAAATACCTTCTTTTCTGATTTGGATTCCTCCATCATCCTATAATTAGCCTGCATTAACTTTGCATTAGGGTTTGCATTGATTAATTTTCATTCTAGGGTTTCAAATTTTGCATTAGTAAAAGTGCATCTAGGTTGCATTTTTGCATATCAACTCATTAAAAAAAATTGAAATTTTGCATTTGCATCTTAGTTCTACATCATAGAGCACACAAGCCTTAATTTCATAACAACCCCCCTCAAGGTTTATGTGAATTGTTTTTCATTGCCTTAGTCTTCCAATCTTTGGCCTCCTTTTCTTTTGATTGCAGAGGTGTTCAGGTTAATGAATCGAAGATAAGAAAGATGGGAAATGCGCCACATGGTGGCTACATGACTTTTTCTCATCATTTTCTTTTCAGAGGAGTGCCCAAGACATGTGTTAGAATAGCGGTTCAAGTTTACTACAAAAACATTTTTTGAAAAACATAAGGTTTTTGACGTCGCGATGTGTCATCTCTTTATCAAAGGAAGACTCTACCTCTTATAAGGTAATATCTTTTGGATATTCTTAGAACTTGTTGTTTTTTCTTTTCTTGGTTCTTGGGATGGAAGCTTCGAGTCGGTACCTCGAGATGATATGATTAGTCAATGTTATCATTTTTCTAGGCTTTTGTTTTTAGGATTTGATCGTGTATAGGCTTCTATCTTTGAAATGTCTAAAAGACATTAATGCAATCACTAGGAGTTAATGAGCAAAGATATTTTGCAGCCTAACCAAGGGTTTATGATCAAATTGTGAGCTATCAAGTATCAACATCTGGCAGCAATTACTTCTGTACTGAGGCGGTGTTTCTTTTGTTTGGTGGCTAAAAGAGGAGAGCAAAGACATAATGAAGGGTTGCATTACAAGTGATAGTTTCTTTGTCAAAACAAGTGTTTATTTAGTTTTCTTAAGGTTTTTAGAATTATTTTTAGAAACAAGTTATATAAGTACTTTATTTTGGCATGTTATATCTATTAAGGTTTAAACTATTGTCGGATTGGCATTTGACCTTTGTTTCAAATTTTATTTTATAATTAAAGCACAAACTATTGACAAGAATTTGTTGAGACTATGCATGTATGGCCTTTTTCAAGCTTTCTTTCTTTATATTGTCATTCTAAATGAAACATTGTGTCTTGTAAGCTGGATCCAGATAGTTTAAGTAGTGGATTTCTATGCTTTATGCTTGTATGGTAGACTAATGGCTTAGGAAAATTAGACTATGTCATTGGACTTTTCTATTTTTCTAAAATTTGTTATTTTGTTGTGCTATGTTGTATTGGGAGATAGAGTTCTTGTGATTTCTGAAATATTTTTTTTTTACTCGTAAGAAATCTTTATGTTTGATCGGACCTTAATGAACACTCCCTGTGGTAGGATCTAAAAGTCTGCATTGTGCTTGAAGTTAGCCTTTGTTGTTCGTTCTCTTTCCAACAATGAGGGGTTGTGGCATTTTGTCTATTTATATCAATCATAGGAATAATTTTGGTTTGAAATGTTGTAAAATCTTTGGTCCATTTCCTTTTATGTTTTATATTTACATTTATTTTCTCCCCTTATCTCAAAACCCCAAAAGAAGAGCCAGCTTTCTATAAAAAACCCGGAGGAATTCAGTGAGGCACAATTTGTCCCCTACTCACTGAATTTCCCATAAGACTGTCAGAGAAGCATAAGCTTTGATAATCAACAATTCTTTTTCTAGCACGCTCAATGGGACCGAATTTTTTCCAAATGCCTAATTGGAAGTTGGAAATATTTCTTGAATCAAGCTAAGGAACCTCCAAGGAAACTGGAAGTTTCATGCCCAAAGTAAAAACAAGAGCATCCTTGAGAGGAAACTTCTAGTACTCTCAATTACTTGCCTCAATCCCTAGAAGGAGAAGACTTACAGGTTTTGTATCACTTGTAAGGAGTAATAGAGCAAGAAGTTAGAGCCCAATATCTAGAGCTTTATCTACTCCACCCAAAGGCTTAAACTTCCAAATAATATGCCTGTATATCCAATTCATAGGAATCTTTTCTCCATGGCTCATGTACCTCCCCCTACTCCTAGAAATTTTGTAACATGGGATAGTGGTAGTCCACTACAACCACCCACACCCCTAGATGTATGGCCCGCCATACTTGATAATTCCCTCAAGGCTATTCCAAGATTCTTCAGAGAAGATTTTAAAACCCCTTCCAAACACCTTCAAGATATAGTGGAGGTATGTAGAGTACATAATATAGCGGAAGAAAATATTGCTCTCAAGCTGTTAGCTGCCTCTTTTAAGGGGAAAGCTCAAGATTGGTATAGATCTCTAGTCTCGGATTCCATCCTTTCCTGGGACCAACTTAGACAACACTTGTTCAAATAGTTCACGGAAAAGGGAGACAGTTCCTCGTTGTTGCAACAACTAATTACCATCAAGGGAGCTCTACATGAGGCTATGAGCGACTTCAACACTAGGTTTGATAAAACTTGGTAGAGGATTCCCATGATCACCCAACCCCTGGCTGTGATGGAATTCATGTTCTATCTAGAGGATATCAATCCCAACCTCGTAGTTGTGATAACTTCTATGGGGGGAGATATCTTGCCCAATGCTTATGAGTTGGTGGTGAAAGTGGAAAACAATCTAATTGATGTCGGGAAGCTCCCACCACAACCACCCATGCCTATGTTCACAAAATCCTCTAAAACATCTCAAGGAGGAGCCTATTCAAGCACGCTCGCTATGCAAAATAGCACATCAGATACACCCTAGTCTATGTATGTGTATCCCACTACACAAAGCAACATGTCGGGATCCAACTCAATCACTACGGATATTAATGACATTTAGAGTCTCATGCAAACTCTTGTTAATGAATTAATCATCCTCAAACGGTAGCAGGCAATGCCTCTGAAGCTGAACGCTCAGACCTATGGCGGAAATAAGCCCTTCTATCAACAAAATTCATACTAAGGGTTTCCCTGAGGAGGAGGCCAATAGAGGACATCTACAAACCAGATAGTTCTAGTCACCATGCCACTTCAAATGGTAAAAGGCAGTCAAAGCATAGAAATGATCCAAGGCCAGAATAATTTGGCAAAAGAGGATGATGTATGGTGTTTTCCATGCAGCAATGATCATCTTCCACAGAATTTCCCAAGGGAAAATATGCAAAAATGGATGGTGGAACAAAGAAGTAAAGGCTCGCCCCTGAATGCGGATGAGTACAGACCATCCAAAATCTAGAATGCTCATTTTAGAATGCAATTGTAAGGGATGTCCCTAAAACAATAGATAGACATTGCACCTGATCAAGCGTTGTTCTCATGGGTGGAGGAAGAAGATGCAGTGTATGAAAATGAAACTTTGACAACTAGAACTCCACCAGTATAGTCAAATTACAACACAAGATCTAAGAGGAGGCTTATCAAAGAATACGTACAACAAGTTTTGCCACATCAATAGTTGCGTCAGCCACCTCTGCAAGAGAAGCAGGCTCCATCGCCCATCATCTGACCTTTTTGACAACCACGTAATTCACCAATGGTGGAGAAAGAGATAGGAAAGGCGCCAATCTCAGTCATGTCGAAACTCTTTCTTCTGAAAATGAGAAGAATATCCTTGTTCAAGCCTAAGGTCCAAATAGTTGGGATGCTTAACGTGGTGGAGCAATTGAAGAAGGTTCCTACAAATGTATCATTGTGGGATGTCATATCAATTTCTGAGCAGAAAAACCTACTTCAAGAAGCATTAGAGGTGGAAGAACAAAGCCCATAGGCGGATGTGGCTCAACCGTGCAATCAAAGCGGAGGTGATAGATCCTTACTTCCCCATCAGGCTCTGAAAGTAACAACTTATGCAAATGATATGGGAAACACAAAAGAGGAAGAGGTAAGTGGAACAAAGCCCATGCCTTTCTTTTTAACACTTATAGTAGGAAATTTATTGTTGCATAATAATATGATTGATTTGGGGGCTAGCACAACTGTTATGCAAAAACAAGTGGTGGATGCTTTAAAGCTTAAGTATGAACCTCTTGAGAAGGGAATCATGTAACTAGATGGAAATAAGGTCTCGATCCTTGGTCAGATAAGGGATCTATCCCTGACCCTTTTCTCCTGCCCAAGCCAAACAGCCACATAGGAAGTGGTAGTAATAGACATTCCACTAGTCTTCAAAATGTGTCTATCAAGGGATTTCACCGCTAAACTTGGCAGGTACCTGGCACTTGACTGGTCCTCCTTGATTTTGAGAACCAAGCATGGAGCAAAGATGAACATTCTTTCCAAACCTTTGCATCTTGAACATATTGCAAACAATGCATTACTATTCTTTGAAGCTGCACATACTGCTATATCTCAACAGGAGAAATATTGTGTTGAAATGCTAGAAGATGAAGAGCATACAAGTGAGTGGACTCTCGAGGAAGAAGTGTTGCTCAACCAATTCATTGGTTCTGATCCATTCAGTAACTTCCATGCAACCGGGCTCAACACTTATGTAATTTTTGACAGTGATCAAACTTTTCCAAAACTAATAAAGGATGAGGAGAATCTGATGACTTGTCTGATAATCGTCTATGGACCTTATATTTTGACGGTGCCAAGTGTAAAGTAGGCTCTGGCATGGGTGTCTATTTTCTCTCTCCAATAGGATTCAAGACTCTCAGATCTTACCATTTTATGTTCTCATGTTTGAATAATGATGTCGAATATGAGGCCTTAGTTCACAACCTAAACCTTGCACAAAGAATGGGTATAAAGAGAATACAAGTTTTCAGGGATTCAGAGCTGGTAGTGAGCCAAGTCTACAATCAAGCAATAATAAAGAATACTCAGATGAGGTCATACAAACACCAAGTCTAGGACCTGATTGAGATTTTTGAAGCCTTCAACATACAAGTTATTCACCGATCCCAGAACAACATAGTTGATCGAATGGCATCAATTGGGTCACAATTCAAACTAGCTTCCGACTCAACTAGGAAAAATGCATTATAGGTCTTTGTCTGGCCCTCAATTCCTAACAATGATAAAAATTGGCAAGTTTTCAACGACGATACTCAGATAGCTACCTTCATACAAAAAGGAGGAATGGTTCCTGACACTCCAACCCCAAGGACAAAAATTTTTGATGGGAAGGTCATCCAATTAAAATGGAACAATCTTCCAAGAGGATTGATTTCCCTTGAGAACCTCTTTTACTATGAATATGCAAGAAATGAAAAATGAAGGTTCACAATAGATGAAAGAGATTATGAAGAGCTTGATGTTGGGGGTGGCAGAAAGTTGAAAGTCAAAAAAGAGGATCTGATTAAAGATAAAGAAAGACTAAGGGATCTATGTTATGAGTATGACGAAGTTATGGCCTGGACCCTAGAGGTTACGACCCTAGTATAATTCAGCATACCATCAACTTGGAAGAAGGGTCTAGAAGCTAGTCCGACAGAAGCAAAGGCCTGTCAACCTAAAGGTTGAGGCATTAATGACACAAGAGCTAACCAAGTTGGTCGAGTCTAAGATAATATATCCAATCAAACATTCCACCTGGGTGTCAAACATAGTACCTATCTGAAAGAAGAATGGTGATATCAAACTGTAGACACCTAAATTTGGACACTTACATTTGTCCAAATTTATCCTTTTTCATCTAAGCATCCTTTTATTTGCATTAATTAAGCAATATTACTATTAATTTTAACTAATACCCTTAATTCTGCCAAATCCCTAAGGCATTTAGTTAATAATTAAATACCTTATCTCTTTAATCCTCCTTTCGTCAAATGAATTAAATAAATATGACATTTATTTAATTCCTTACATGTCACATCACTTTTCCTTAATCCTAAGCCACCTCATAATCTCTTCATTAGGGATGTGCACATGCCTAATCCTTGATTAGGATGTGTCACATCCTCCAACTTTTGCAAGTTGGCTTTGAATCCTTATTAACCACCAATTATCTTCTAATCACTAATTAATTAAGTCTAATCAGTATCTTGGTCAACTCTCCCCATCCCCCAATGAATTTTTAATTCCTTTTTATTCATCCAAGGCTCCTCTCTTCCCCATGTGAATTTTTAATTCACTTTTATTCTTCCAAGGAATTCCCTTTTTCCATGCATCTTCTAGAATCTTTGACTTGTCACATCAAGTCACATGTAGACAAGTGCTTCTTTTTTTGGAACCTTGTCTTGTCCATGGGATTCTTCCAAGCATGTGAATATTTAATTCACATTTATTTTCCCAATTACTTTCCTCTTCCCCATGGAGATTTTTGAGGAATACTAAAATTCCTCTCATGTCACTTTCCAACCATTTGGGAACAAGAACTTTCCTTTTAAGGAAATCTTCTCATCTCCCAATGTACTTTCAAAGTACTTGTCTTTCTTCCACATCATGTACCCTCCTTTCATCTGATCATGTCCTTTGGATACTTCATCCTCCACATGGAAAGATGTGAGGGCTTGTGAGTCCTTAACTCACCATAGCCCTACATCTTGGCCATGGTGGCTCAATCTTAACCATCCATTTCTCTAGAGAATTAAAATTCTTCTATAACTACCCCCTCTTTTCTCTCATTTGGGTACCTTATGCATTTGATACCAAAACTCTTGCCATTTTTCCATTTGAAGCCATACTTAGCCAATTTGCACATTTTGCCTTCATCATAGCACTTGAATCCACTATTCATCTACTTTCAACCATCTTGCATCCCATCTTGCATCTTTCATCTCATTTTCCATCCAAGGAGCAGCATCACGAATCACATCAAGGGCCAACCAAGGACAACGTGAATAGAAGGTATATCATTTACTTTGCTTTATCTTCCCTTTATTTGTGTTCATCGTAGCCTAATCGCGAGGTGGTTTTGTGTTTGTTTTCTCTTCAATTTCTAAGTTAACTTGCATTTTCAAATAGATCACAAACACCTGCACACATTTATGGCATTCCCAGTGGGACCCACAAATGGGTCTCTTGCTCTCAAGTTTCTTGTTGTTTCACTGTTTGTAGGTTCAGATTGCAGAGAGGTGGACCCACCCTTGCAAAGAGATGGGCCTGCCCATGGATAGGCAGACCTGCCCTTAGAGGGATGTACTGGCCCTTACAGAGGCAGACCTGCCCTCCATAGAGCCCAGAAATAGCAAGTTTTTCCAACTTTCAGCAGAGGGACGGACCTACCCTTGTCAAGGGGCAGACCTTCCCATAGAGAGGCGGACCTGCCCACCAAGGGGTGGACCTGCCCAAAATAAAGGGGCAGACCCGCCCAAAACAACATTTTTCAGAAGGTAAAAACTGCATTTTAAGCATTGTTTTCTATTGTTTTGAGTACTTCTGACCTCCTAACATGTGTTGTTTGTGTGTGTGCAATGATTTGATGAGCATTTGGTGGAGAAAAAAAACAAAAAGAAATTACTAACAAGTTTCTTGTAGGGCCATTCATTTTGAAACTTTTATTAGTTGTTTGCTTATCATTTTTTTGTTAATTTAGGCATATAGCTTAACTAGGATGGGTCAAATTTATATTGTGTGTTGTGTTTGTGGTAGGCTATTAACATATCAAATCCCCTTGTGTTGTTTGGCGATCCTGGATGATGAGAAATCATAGCTTATCAAGTCCTTGAGTCATCCCTTTTATTTATTTTTAGGGGACCTACTTAGGGATTTCATCACCCCAAGAGACGATCCCAACCACATGTACCAGCAGGGTATACAAAAGGGGGAGGCCAAAGTTGTACCCTAATCCAGCCACATCATTATTGGAAAAGCATTGGGATGACGTGAAGAGTTGGTCTAAGCCTTTAGTATCTCGCTAAGGTTCCTGACTCACGCTTGTGATTGACTAGTGTTCATGGTTTGGGCCTCATGTACGGGGTGTTTATCGAGGACTCCCTAGCCACCTTGTTTATCCTAGATAGAGGACTTTGTTGGCCATACCCATTCTCCTAATCTTAGGATCATGCTACTTGAACTATTTTCTTTGTGCAAAACTAGTGATTTTCTGTTTAGTCAAGTCAGCCTTATCCTCTGATTGTTGTTTGTTGTGTTTTAGGTCCTTTGCCATAGTCGCTTTTTGTGAAAATCAAGTTCAAATTTGTGAAAAGTGGCAGACTTTCCCTTGCAAAGGGGTGGACCTGCCCTACCAAGGGAAAACCTACCCTCTGTCTCAGTCCCTTTTCAACCTATTTTTGTCAGATTTTCCCAACTTTTTCTTAAACATGCGAACCTGCCCTTGAATAGGTGGACTTTCCCCTTCAGAGGGGCATACCTACCCTAATAGGGGCGTACCTGACCCCAGTTGGGTGGACCTTCCCTTGGATAGGCATACCTACCCCTTGAACAATCAGTTTTATCGCTTGTTTCATCATTTTGAGCACCCGTTTCATCGTTCTGAGCGCCTGTTTCATCATTCTGATCACTTGTTTCCTCATTTTGAACATTTGTGCATCTATTTCGAGAATCCATTCCTTATCTCGAACATTCATCCCCTTGATCCAAGCATCCATTTCCTCATTTCATGCACCCGTTTACCTATTCCAAATAGTTATTTTTGCACTTTTTTCACTGAATAGGCGGACCTTCCCTTGATTGGGTGGACCTACCCTTGGATAGGTGAACTTTCCCCTTTCAGTTGGGTGGACCTGCCCTTAGATGGGCGAACCTGTCCTTGAATAGGTGTACATTCCCTTGAATAGGCATACCTACCCTTCAAACAGTTGTTTTCATCCTCTATTCGGTCGTTCTGAGTATTGTTCCTTCATTCTGACTAACCATTTTCCCAGTCCAAATGACTATTCACCCATTCTGAGCATTTGTCTCCCCATTTTGAAGGTCAATCTCCTCGATTGAACATCCATCTACTCATTCAGAGTCATCGTTCATCCATTTCGAGCCTCTATTCATCCAACTGTTCTTCCGCTTCGGGTTGTCATTCACCCATTACGATAATTGTTCTCCACATTTCGAATTTTGTTCCTTCATTCTAGGTTATCATTCATCCACTCTGAACTTCCATTCATTCAATCTGAGCATATGTTGCCTCTTTCAGACTATCATTCACCCATAGTCGTTCTTTTGTTCCAATAGTTGTTCCCCCATTCCAATAACTGTTCTCCCCATTCATATAACCATTCCCCCATTCTGGGTTGTCATCTCTCTATTTAGAGTTATCAAACTCCATTCATCTGTCCTGCTAGTCGTTCCCCTGTTTTGAGCATCCATTTGCTTGTTCTGAATGATCATTTCCTCGTTCTAAGCATCCATCAAAATTTTATGTAAGTCATCATTTCATCGACCAAACCACATAGGTGCTTCTTAGAACATCATTAGATTCCATATCTATCATCAAATAATCCATCCCACTCATCTAGACTTCATTTTGAGGGTTTTGATTTTTATGTTGAAACTTCGAGAAGCCATAACTTTTGGCTCGGGTGTCCGATTGGGCTGAAATTTTACGGGTGGTTGCGTTATGAGATAGCATGCGGATTTGAAACCCATCCTAAATTGGTTGGCCCCCATTTCGGCACATTTTTGGGGCTTCAAACTTTCATCTTGACCCTTAAAATTGCAATTTAGTGTTTTTTCAGTTTTTAAAAAAATGTTTTCGTTAATAACTCGGAATGCATGTCTTAGATTTGGGATGTTAGTTGGAAATTCATCCTACCTTAGTTTTGGGTATTTTTTGGGAAAAAAATGGACTCTCAAAGGTATGCCTGTGAAGTTTCCTAAAATGGCAAAATTTGATAATTTTTGAAAAACTGCCAAATCTGGTAAAAATCTAATTGTCAACACCTTGTGTCATCTAGTTAAAACCTTTGAACTTGGTTTATAATCAATCCTATCATGTCCTCTAATCCAATCCCAATTTGAGTGTTGGTCCATCTGCATTCTCCCAGGTTCATTCATTCATCATCTGAATCATATAGGTACATCATCTGGAAGCATCTCTAGGCTACACATCCCTCATCATTTTCTCAATCCAGATCCTCTAAACTTTGTTTGACATTATTATCCAAATTAAACTAGGTGTCTAAATCTAATCGTCATCACCAACATCTGCTTAGGATTGTCATCTGTCTCGAGTCAGTCAATCATCGTCATTGGCCCAATCAATTCGCTTTCAATCTCAAGGTGGATTTGGTGCCACAAACATCCATTTATCCTTTAATCTGATCAATCAGTATCCTAAATCACCTAGGGTAATCTCTAAAGGAGGCTTAGAATCCCTCTTGTCATCCTATATGATTCATCACTTGATCTTATCAATCATTCCATCAACTGATCTAATCCAATCACATCCCTATCCAATCACCTTCAACCCAATCAATCTACTTCCATCTCGAGGTAGATTTGGTGTCATAATAATCCTTTGATAATCAACTCTAGTCATCAGAATCAATTCGATTGCATCATCCAAACATCCTAATCTGAGCTTTAATCCAATCCCAATCTGAGCTTAGCTTTAATCTGTTTCCATCCAAAATATTTTATCCATCTTATTTATCCTTTCACCATCATGAATCCTTATCCTCCATCAATAGTAGTCAAGGGAAACCCTAATTACGTTGATGACGATAATGAAATCCTTGTCTATCAAGAGGTATATGACATGGATCCCCTTGATGCTATCATTGCTAGTAAGCTTTTTCCAACCACTTTCCAAAATCCAATCCCCCCTTCGAGCTATCCTGTTACATCCGCACCTAATAATGCTCCTTATGCTACCATTGACAAGGGACATCCATTATCTTCCTCACCCGCATCTCCATCATATCCTCCCTCTACATCATCTTCATATCCAACATCCATGTCTTCTTATCCTAATCTAGTATCCCAACATCCCTATTATAATCCCCCATCCACACTTGCATACCCCAATCCTTCATCCATATATGCCCGCTATCCTAAACCTCCATACCAATCTATCTATCCTAATCCTCCTTATCAGTCTACCCATCCTAATCCTACATTCGCACCTTTTTATCTTAATCCTACACCCCATCAACCTATCCTAGTCCAACATCCACATCTTCCTATCTCAATCCCCCATCCACGTATTCCTCTAGTCCTAATTCAACACCCATATCCTCTTGTCCTAATCCATCATCCAAATCTTCCCATTTTAATTCACCATACCAATATCCCTATCTTAACCCTCCATCTTCCACTCCACTAGGTCCTAATCTTCCATCTACTCTCATTCCTACATCCAATCCCATTCCTCCACCTACTCCTAGTCTAGTAACCTATAATCCCAATCCTTCACCAATCCCTAATCCTTCATCCACTCCTACCTCGCCATCTAAGCCTCGAGCATGCAAATTTCACACTCCAGAAGTTCTCCAAGGACTCATGACAAAGAAGACATTCCCCACTCCACATCTTGAAATCGTGGAACTATGCCATCCCAATCCATCATCCATGGTCACTAATGATGAGACCATTCTCCGTATCGCACCTATCATTGATGTTACAACCCCTAGCATCACTCAAACCACTAAAATCATCAAACCCATTGAATCCATCAAACCCCCATCTCCTACTCTGAGATCTTCCAAGCCCATCGAAGATAACCAAATCCGATCCACTCCTCCTACACCTATATCCTCCCGATCCATCACAGATCCACAAATCTAATCCACTCCTCCAACTCCTAGTATCACTGAAATCCCCTCTCATGAACTTCATGAATCCTCCATCCTTCCATCTCACCTACTTGAAGAGCCCATCCAACATTCCTCCATTATCATGCCTCCTGCACACGATGAGTCATGCCAAGAGCTTGATCCAAATCATACCACATCCCTTCTTCTACATCAAGATCCTACCATCCCCTATAGTCCACCTCAAGATCATAGTCCTTCATCCACTCCATCTCATAACTCCCTTGACATTGACAATTCCACCACTCCATCTCATGAGCCCTTATCTCCATCTCCATCGCATGATCCCTTATCACCCGCTACCACAAATCCAGATCCTATCATACCTCCTAATCCCTCTCCTGGTACTTTAGCACTCATTCCTCCTGATTAGGAAGAAGCTGCTACCCCCTCATCTCCATCTGATGATCCTCCACCATTGCCTAACCATACTATTCCCACACCACTTTTATATCCCCTTGGTACTCTCACATTCTTCCATGGTGGTCTCCTTGTAGAAGAAAAATAAAGCATATATACCACCCATCATCCTCCACCCAATAATGGACTCGTATCATTCTTCCAAAATAACAATAATCTTGTCATGGATCAAATGCTCAAGAACATGAATTATCAAGGAAAAGGTTTAGGACTTCATGAGCAAGGTATTTTAGAGCCCATCCAAGTCCAAGAGCATGACTACACATGTGGTCTTGGTTATATCTCTCAAAACTCACAAGCTAAAAATGTTGGTACGACCTCTATACGTCCTCAACGAGCCTCTTCCAAAAGAAATACAGGCTCTTCCTGTCGCTTCACCAAATCATTTGTTGCCATCCCCCCTCCTCCATCATATCACCTCAAAACAACCGTCCATATTCCTCCTTCATCCGTTCCATCCATTTTGGGTCCTTACATCCCTCCATCCACCATCTCCCATCCTCCATCTACTCTGTCCATGTTTCCTCCAGGTCCTACATCTATTTTGGGCCCTTATATCCCAAATCACCTCCTCCATCTCATCCTATTCATCCTTTCATCCATCCAACACCTATCCATGTCACCCATCATAAACATCCCACTCTCATGTCCCCTAATCAGGATTATAAAAGGAACATACCTACACATCCTCCATCTACACATAATCCCCATAATCCTACCTCCATCACTCCACATCATCCATCTCCTCACACCCATCTCATTGCAACTAAAATCACTTTGGATGCTAAAGAAAAAATGCATGAATCTCAACATCCACATGATTCAAAAGCTCCTCATGTCCCCACTAAAAGACATGTTGAAAAAAAGAAAAATCAAATCCAAAATCCAAATCAAATCAGTAGGCCGCAAAGGCCCACCAAAGAAAAAATCAAAACCATGTGGATCCCAAGGAAAAAAGATGCAATGCCTTCAAATGAAAAATCTATAACCACATCCAAATTTTCTAATCCAAAATCTAATCATACACCCCCTTCCTCTCCTAAATCTATTTTGGGTCCTTATGTCCCAAAATTCACTATCCCATCTCCTCCATTATCCCAACATTCTCCATCCATTAATCCTCCTATCACTTCACATCCACCACCCTATGTGCCAATGTTGGTCCTGAACTCATCGCCCCATCACACACCTACCTTGTCATTTTATCCATACACTTTCTAGCATCCCATCCATTATCCCACATATCTTCCCCATCAAATTTCCTTAATTCATCCTCTTCCATAATCTATTTATCCTAATAATATTGTACCAACATCCATCAATCACTTCACACATGGGCTCTTAATACCTCATATGGAACTTGATGCTTGATTCCTTCATCCATATCCTTATCGTGTATCTTATAAATCCCCTTATCCACATCCCTATCTTTATCCATATCCACCCACATCCTATCCAAAAAAAAATACAAAATCCAAAAAATAAATAAATAGTAAAGAGAAATAATTCGTCCAATGGTGAAAAGTTGGAAAACAAGCACCTTGGATAAGTACCATGATGAAAACCTGAAAAATAGGCATCATGTGTAAATCCCCCATCCAACTTCCTTCCACACTTGGGGGCAACTCCATACCCTTCAACCATCTCCTCCATCCCCCTACCATCCACATCTTGTCTGTCATATCCCATTTATCTCCAACCCTGCCATACTCCTCATGATCTTGATATAAATAGGGGCAAACATATAAACATGCTTTTGACACCTGTTGGCATACATTCCCCTCATCCGCACACTATCCTAATCCTTATTCACATTCATCTACCTTCCTTGTCCACCCATCATGATCCATGCATCCTATCCATATCCATCTCACTCCTCTATTAGCCTATCCTTCTACCTTCCATCCCTCATGCCTCATTATACATGACATATTTAGAGTGGGGGCATCTATCTTCCTTTGTGACATAGTCCTTGATGACATCCTTCATCTAGCAAACAATCCCTTTCATCTCCCAATCCTTATCTTCATATCCATCCAAACAATTCTTTCCATCTCCTCATCCTTATCCCTCTATTCATCCATCATAACAATCTCTTCCATCTACCCATCATTATCTTCCTATCCATTCAAACAATCCCCTCCATCTCCCCATCCTTATCTTCATATCCAAACAATCCCTTCCATTTCCCAATCCTTATCTTTTTATCCATCCAAACAATTATTTCCATCTCCTCATCCTTATCCCTCTATACATCCATCATAGCATCCATTTCATCTCCCCATCCTTATCTTCCTATCCATCATAACAATCCCCTTTGTCTCCCAATCCTTATCTTCCTATCCATCCAAACAATTCTTTCCATCTCCTCATCCTTATCCCTCTATTCATCCATCATAGCATCCCTTTCATCTCCCCATCCTTATCTTCCTATCCATCATAGCATCCCTTTTGTCTCCTCATTCTTATCATCCAAATGATCCCTTTCATCTCCCCATCCTACTCTTCCTATCCACCCATCTTTCTCTTCTTATCTGTTCATCCCTATCCTCATCCCATCTTGCAATCCCTTGTCATTGGTATCTAGCTATAGGCCACTCCCCATGCACTCCAATGTCATCTATCTCATCGTCGTCACTCCTGCTTCCTTTGCGCATCTTTCCAATCTCCTATCGCTTCTCATCCTTCATCTCTCCACCGTATCATTCTACCAATTCATCTTTTGTTGATTTTGATAACTATCCCATCCCTGAGCTTCATGTAATCACTTCATCCTATCTTATCCCACAGATCTATCTTGTCTCATCGTATCAGTCCCATCATTTTACCCCCTTATCCATGATTATCTCATCATCCTTTGTCAATTGTTTGTCATTGGTCTTTGTCGAACTACGTTTCCCCTGCACTTTCACATTGGCAAGGTTGGTCATTCGATCTTCCCCTGGGGCTCTATTTTTCCATCCTTTCTTTGTCATCCACCATCAAGGTCTCCATCATCCTCTTTCTACTTTTACCCATGGTTAGTCGTCAACCTTTTATCAAACTACGAGGGCTTTGTGCTTTCACGTAGGCAAGGCTAATCTTTGATCGGCCCCTGAGCCCTTAGGTCTTTAGGGTGTGTCAGTCTTGTGTCTTGTGTCTCATCCTAAGTCGTGTCATCAAGTATGTCCTTATCTAGCTAGTTCTTCACAAACAAGATCTGCCAGTGTCATCAGATCCAATCAGTTTTGAATATCCTACGTCATTTCGATCTTTTAGTTTAGTATCCATCTTTGGTCTCAATAGGATGCATCCTTCCTAATAGACCTTATCAATCCCATCCATCCCCTTGATCCTATGGAAAAGGAGGTTTGAAATTGATTGTGATCTTTTGATGCTTTTGGCTTTTGTTTATCATTTGAGCTCCCTATCACACCTCATCATGGTCGTCTTGATCCATCATATCATGGTGTGCTTTGACTACTAAACATAAGGTCATATCTTGATCTTTTGTTTGTTTGTGTCTTCTTGGTTGTCCCACGTAGTACCCACCAAGATCCTTGTGGTCTTGTGTTACACTGGGGCATCCTCGTGTGCTTGTGGTTATTCCAATACCTGGCCCAACCAAATTCATTGCAACTTTGGGGTGTTGGGATAGCCTTCTTGTCTATTGTGTTTGTTTCATGCATTAGACACTAATCCGCCTTAGTTCCACATACCCTAGCACTTGGTGTCTTATGCTATAGCAAAAATTAGTCCTCCAAAAATGGAAAATTGCATTAGGATTTCGTTTCATCCCCCCCATCTATTCATCCTTCATCAATATCCCTCCCATATCCATCCAATCGCTTATCCTCATCTCTTCAATCTTCTTAGAATAATATAGATTGGTTATTCTAAGCATCTTGTCCCCCCTCATTTTTATTCCTTTCATCCATCTCACATCTCAATCCAATCCTCATCAATTCAATCTAGCACAAATCATCTAATCACATCCTTGGTCTTGTTCACAACCTTGCTACAAGCCTTGATCTCATCATCATCGCCGTCATCATCGGGATGTATCCTTCCCTCATCAACAACCCTTTCATTGAGATGTATCCTTCCCTATCCTTGTGTAGTTTTGGGATGTATCCTTACCTCACCAACAACAATTTCATCATCATCATTGGGATATATCTTTCCCTATCCTCATGTTGTTTTGGGATATCTCATTCCCTCATCGACAACACTCTATCTATCATCAACCCATTTTGGCTTGTAGCTTGATTGGGGCAACATCACATTTGTCCTTAAATCCATTTGTGCTTCATCCATCTCCTATCGCTTATCATCCTCTCTCACTCCATCCCTTTGCATCATCTTCTTCATCTCCCCTTGCATCATCTCATGCATTTCGAGAGCACACCCATGTTTTCTCAAACCTGCATGTCCCCTCGAGGGGGCATCCTTCATCCCTAATCTTCATCATTTTTTCCTTCCTAGTCACTCCTTTGAATGACTGGAGCATATTTTCCAATCTAACCATCTTCTTCTGGGTTCTATTTTTTAATATTCTTTGAAATGATGCTACTTCGTAACACCATCTCAAAGAGGGGAAAAATGTAAACATATAAATTTGGAAAGCTACATTTGTCCAAATTTGTCCCTTTTCGTCTATTAAACATCCTTTTATTTGCATTAATTAAGTAATATTACTATTATTTAATTAATACCCTTAATTTTTCCAAATCCCTAAGGTATTTAGTTAATAATTAAATACCTTATCTCTTTAATCCTCCTTTCATCAAATGAATTAAATAAATATGACATTTATTTAATTCCTCACATGTCACATCACTTTTCCTTAATCCTAACCCACCTCCTAATCTCTTCATTAGGGATGTGCACATGCCTAATCCTTGATTAGGATGTGTCACATCCTCCAACTTTTGTAAGTTGGCTTCTAATCCTTATTAACCACCAATTATCTTATAATCACTAATTAATTAAGCCTAATCAGTACCTTGGTCAACTCTCCCCATCCCCCAACGAATTTTTAATTCCTTTTTATTCATCCAAGGCTCCTCTCTTCCCCATGTGAATTTTTAATTCACTTTTATTCCTCCAAGGAATCCCCTTTTTCCATGCATCTTCTAGAATCTTTGACTTGTCACATCAAGTCACATGTGGAAAAGTGCTTCCTTTTTTGGAACCTTGTCTTGTCCATGGGATTCTTCCAAGCATGTGAATTTTTAATTCACATTTATTTTCCCAACTACTTTCCTCTTCCCCATGGAGATTTTTGAGGAATACTAAAATTCCTCTCATGTCACTTTCCAACCATTTGGGAACAAGAACTTTCCTTTTAAGGAAATCTTCTCCTCTCCCAATGTACTTTCAAAGTACTTGTCTTTCTTCCGCATGATGTACCCTCCTTCCATCTGATCATGTCCTTTGGAAACTTCATCCTCCACATGGAAAGATGTAATGGCTTGTGAGTCCTCAACTCACCATAGCCCTACATCTTGGCCATGGTGGCTCAATATTAACTGTCCATTTCTCTAGAGAATTAAAATTCTTCTATAAATACCCCCTCTTTTCTCTCATTTGGTGACCTTATGCATTTGATACCAAAACTCTTGCCATTTTTCCATTTGAAGCCATACTTAGCCAGTTTGCACATTTTTCCTTCATCATAGCACTTGAATCCACTATTCATCTACTTTCAACCATCTTGCATCCCATCTTGCATCTTTCATCTCATTTTCCATCCAAGGAGAAACATCATGAATCATATCAAGGGCCAACCAAGGACAACAAGAATAGAAGGTATATCATTTGATTTGCTTTATCTTGCTTTTATTTGTGTTCATCGTAGCCTAATCATGAGGTGGTCTTGTGTTTGTTTTCTCTTACATTTCTAAGTTGTCTTACATTTTCAGATAGATCACAAACACCTACACACATAGACTTTGTGTCGACTTCTGAGATTTAAACAAGGCATCACTTAAAGACCATTACCCTTTGTTGTTAATGGAGAAATTTTTTTATACAGTAGTTGGGTCTAAAATGTTCACTCTACTCAATGGTTTTTCGGGATATAACCAGGTATATGTGAAGGAGAGTGACCAACACAAAATTACGTTTACCACTAAGAGGGGAACATTCGCGTATGCTAAGATATCGTTTGGCCTATCAAATACTGGCGCAACCTTTCAACGAGCAATGGATATCGCCTTCAAAGGTTTAATCAACCTAGTCATTTTAATATATTTAGATGATTTGACAGTCTTTTCAAAATCAAAAGATGATCACTTTGGTCATTTGGAAAAGTTTTTCCAGAAATTCCAACAGTTCGGGATTTCTCTAAATCCCAAAAAATGTGTCTTTGGGGTGCCTCAAGGTAAGCTACTTGGTTTTGTAGTCTCAAAAGAGGGAATATCAATAGATCCCAAAAGGGTTAGATCCAAAATGGAACTACATTTTCTAGTAAACCAAAAAGGACTCCAGCCATTCCTAGGGAAAATCAATTTCATCAGCAAGTTCATTTCGGACTTCATCGGTATTGTGAGGCCTATCACACTAATGTTTAAAAAGAGTATGTTGTTCAAGTGGACCTCTGAAGGAAAAGAGGTCTTTGAAAAAATAAAGATGGTGATTTTCATTGCTCTGGTCTTAGCTAATCCAGATTTTTCCAATGATTTCTTACTCTATGTATATAGATGTCAGGATGGCATAGGTTCAGTGCTCACTCAAAAAGGCGATCAAAATGAAGGAGAACATCTTGTTGCATTCCATCCCAGAACTTTGAAAGGGTATGGGATGAAGTACTGTAACTTTTTGGAAAAGCAAGCTTTTTCCATAGTTAAAATTTTGAATAATTTCTGACACTTGATGTCGGCCAACAAAATCACTATCCTTTTAGCACATCCTAGTGTGTGGGAGTACATCATAGAGGGTGAAATCACCAAAAAAAGAGCAAACTAGATCACTAGGATCCTAGAATATGACGTAGATATCCGACCAACTAATCTGGTCTGAGGAAGAGGTCTGTGTGAATACATCATGCAAGAAACAAGTCTTGTGGCTGAAAATGAGACCAATAGAGTCTACTCGAACCAATTCGAGTCTGATGAGTCTTGGGTTGTTGATTAGACATGGCACATGTAGAAGTGATATTACCCAACCAGTCTTCTGTTCAATAAAAGGAGGTAGTACCAATTGCAAGGCACCAAGTATGTACTAATTGAAGATGTACTGTTTAAGAAAAAATATGATGGTGCGTTTCTCTGATGCCTCGACAATCTACAAGTGGAAAGAGCTCTTAATGAATTTCACCATAGCCCTGAAGGTGGGCACTTTTCTGCCAAGACCATCACTTTAAAAATAATGTGGGTAGGATATTATTGGCCCTCTATGTTTTTAAAAGCACATCATCTAGTGCAGAAGTGTACACAGTGCCAATTTTTTGTTAGAAAAATAAAGAATGCCACTCAACCCCTAAGTTCGATTGTAACCGAAGAACTCTTTGCCTAGTGGGGTTTGGATTTTATCGATATGATAAATCCCATTTCCAGTGCCAAACAAGTGGATCCTCACGGCGACTGATTACTTTACAAGGTGGACAGAAGTCGTAGCCCTAAAGAATGCAACAGAAGGGGAGATTGTTAATTTCCTCGAAGAGATAGTGATCAGATTTGGGCCAGCCAAAACCATCATATCTGACAACGCCCGAGCTTTTTTTGGATCAAGGATGTCATATTTTTCTTTTAGGCATGGGATTTTTCTTAAAACTTCATCAAATTACTGCCCACAAGGGAATGGGCTAGCAGAGTCCACCAACAAAAACCTAATTAGGTTAATTAAATGCATTGGGTCAGAACCGCAAAGGGACTAGCACAAACATCTATGAGAAACTCTGTGGGTAGATCAAATTACCCCCAAGCAAATTCTGAAGACCTCTCCTTATGAGTTGGTGTACGAAAAAGAGGTAGTGATACCCATTTCTATAGAAACTCCTACTCTACAACTATTGAAAGCCCTAGAAATTGAATAAAATAGTGGAATGGAAGTACGACTAGAAAAACTCCTCAAACTAGAGGAAAACAGAGAGAAGGCCCATGGAGTCATGATCAACTGACAACAGACAGTCAAGTGATGGTTTGAAAAGAAGACCTCTAGTCCAAAATTCAAAGAAGGGAGCTTAGTGCTAAAATATGATGAACGTACTACAAAACCAGGACAACACAGTAAATTTGAGGCACTGTGGAAGGGACCTTTCTGAATCAGCTCATGTAAAGAAAAGAATGCATACAAACTTGAAGATATGGAAGGAAATGTTTTAGGTATACCGGTGAACGGTATTTATCTAAAGATTTTCCACTAAAATGCATAGTTCTTTGAAAATTTTAACAGTTATGTAGGATATGTAAAATTTTGTAAATATTTCAAAATTTTGAGAATAAGAAAACTAAGGACACTAAAGAAACAAGTAGCATGTATTATATTTATCAAGAATTCTACATACATGCAAGCTTGAGGCTCAAATTCAAGCATAAGGCTCTCTCGAGCGAACCCAAAAGGAGTTACAAAGAAAAAGATTCAAAAGAAGGGATAACATGTAAAAGCAGTCAGGAAATGCCTTTGGCCATCACCCAGGAAGCAAAATATGCTCTTCATTGGGTTTTCTTTCTTTTCTTTCTTTCTCTTCTTCTCTGTCTAGTTGCAAAAGAAGGGTCGAAAGCACAACAGACATGAATGTAGGCTCAAGGCCTACTCATTGCTACTTTGCACCAGGAAGTCAAAGTGTTTCCTCTAGGCCAATCCTGTAACCCACTCCACACCATACTCACGTAGCAGAAAAATGGCCGCCGGTTGTGAAGAATAACAATGTGTTGCAATGTCCATAGTGCGGAAGTCATAGAGAAAGGATAACTAGGGCATGTCTATGTTGAATTCCACATGCCTCTGGAGGTCCATGGTGCTCGGGATACCAACACCAGGGGAGGCCACTTGCACTATCTCGCCAAGCCCTTCCATTAATGAGGTGTCAAACATCTTGTAGCACAGCTCAATTATCATAGGCTTGGACAGGTTCAGATCCAACAATGAGGCCATGAAGCGGGAAAGCACATTCCATTTGCTTCAAAGTTGGTTCTCATTAGTAATGAAGTCTGCGCCCACCACCCATTTGAACGCAGTCATGATAAGTGGGTCACATTTCTTGACCATTCATTTGATTTGGTCACTAGTAATCTCTCCTATGAAGTTGTATTGTAGCCTCCATGGAAGGATTCGAATAGGGGTCCCTAAGCCAACAGACATTTTGATAAAGTGGCAAATTATGGGGGAATAGAAATAAGCGGAAGACTAGCTAACTTAAGGGATTTTATGTTTGAATGAATGTTGCAAAAGATGGTGTGGCTATATATAGAAAAGGCCAACTTGAAAACTCAACCAACAGAATGTATGTTTTTGGCTAGAAGACAATGGGAAAATTTGAGGGAGAACGAACCAAGGTAGATAAATCATATGAAGGATCCCATAGAATGGCCCTTTAGAAATAAATTTGGGTGTTGGGAGTAAATGCTCTCATGCATCGATTGTTGGCATGTTTCCTTCATCGTCATTAGTGCCAACTATCTCATTAATGACAAAAGACAGGGGTTGACACACTAAAACTCTAAAAAATTAATGGTTACATTTTTCAAGGGTAATTTACACCACCTTGGCACGTTTGGTATGACGAAAAGAACACTTCTCGAGAAAATGTTTTATTTTGATTAAGAGGCAGTGGAAGGAATGTACTAATTCCATCCTCATGAAATTTTTGGCATTCCCAAGGGATACAGATCTCTAGTCCACACGTATCGCCCCAGTGGCATCATTTAATAGCCCAGTAGTAATAGTGTGGTCTTAAGTGCATGTACTGGAAAGACAATTAATTACGCTCAAAAATAGGTTTTTCCTTTGAAAGAAAAGGGAAGGTGCACGTTATCCCTAAGAAGTCATCCGCAACTCTTGATACAGTCATGGGTTCCTCAACCTCTAGAAGACAAGCTATAGTTTCAAGTCAATGACCTGGTTATGCCAATGTTTTTGGGTGGAAGTCATTCGCCAATGCCCTGATCATGGAGGAGCGACCTTTCAAATGTTGCAAGAAGTTTCCAGTTGATAAGCTGTGAGAAGAGAAGTAGTACAAGGTATCGCCAACAATTTTTTTGACCCCAAGTTGTCAGTTAACCCTAAAAGCCTCAGAGAACGTGGATTTCAAAGAAAGGAAAAGTATGGGACAACCAAGGATTTTGCGCTTCAACTATGGGATTTTGGTTTGCCACAGTTCATGTTGCCTATTGTGCATCCATGCCTAGAATTAGTCGATGCATGTGCCAAGAGATTTGATGAGGTGACAGGGGTTATCCAAAATGGCAGGATTAGGGTTACTATTTCTGCTGAAGCCATACGGGATATGTTATGTTCAACAAGGAAAAGATGGATCTTTTCGGGGAAAAAATGGTTAGAAGAACAAACTTTTATGAAGAATAAATGAGGGAACAACCAGACATAGGTCATGTTCCCTTCCCTCTATCATATGATATATTCAAAAGGGACACATAGGCAGTATTTTCAATGTTGGCCTGGGTATTTGGTCTGGATGATGATACCCGTGTTCTTCCTTTTTAGTTCAGCTTGGTTTTGAGCTAAAGAAGGAAAAAATCCAAAGGCACTATAATTTTTTTAAGGTGATAGCTAGGAACATGTTGAACTAGCTAAAAAATTATGGGACTGATTCTAAATTCAGGTATCCTTCCTTCTTGGCTCATTTGGTTTTACATCAAAATTTTGAATATTTTGGGAAAAAAGTGCCAGTGTCTAGGTTGGATGAAAGGAGTTGTCTTCAGTCAGTTTCTGTGTGGACCCATATGCTTTCTAGAATAGGGGATTATTATGGGTTTGCAGATTACTTTTTGAGGCTCGAGCTCCAAGAATTGTTACCTCGTCCTATGGGTCATTTCTCTCCTGAGGTTCTACAATGGATGAGGATCTCACTGAACCTAGTGGATTATTTCCTAGGTGCAAATTTCACATTTATCAGATTTCATGGTTTCCCCAATGAGTCTTTTTGACTCCCTAGATTTGTAATAGATAGATTTTTCACACTGGAAGCATGCCGCTAGGTGACCATTGTTGACAAGATCTATGGCATGGGAAGAAACAAGATGAAGTTGTATTTTCTCCCTCTCAATATTGCTAACAGTCAGGTATCTCTTACAAAGCAATTTTGTGAAGACGAGCTCAAGGATCTATTGGCAGCTTTGGGCCTAGTTATCATTTGTGATAAGTGGGATTATAACCCATGGGGAATTTATAGCGTGAAGCATGAAGAGTGGGAATACTTCGAGAGGAAGAACATGACTTGAGAAGGTGCGGAGGTATACATTGATTTAAATCATATTCCTTTGAAGCGACTAGAATGGTTGAGTTTCTACACACCAAAAGTGTCATATGATAGGAACCTTCCAATAAATAAGTTCATTAATACATAGCTAAAGAAAAAGGGTTGGTCGGAAAGAAAGAAGGAAAATTTTTGGAGGTTCCGACAAGAGCTGCGTTGCCTCAACCTTCTTGTCATACAATTCCCATAGGACAAAGAATTCGAGTATATTTATGATAAGGAGGCTAGTTTCGATGACATTATTTTAGAAACCAGCCATGAAATCGATGCGAAACAAGTTCCATGTCAGACTCCCTGACCACGAGAATCTGATATTCAGAGGGATTCGAGGCAAAATGATTCACGAGCTTCGTCCTCCTCTAGTACAGAGAGTAAGGGAAAGAGACCCCGACGGTCCATAAGAGCATCATCCACTATAGTCACCAAGGGTGAAGTTTCAAAGGGCTTGATTGCCAGGAGATCAGAACATGTCAGTTCTAGTCATGAAAAGAGAAGGCAAGTCAGAGGTTTAGGCGTATCTAATACGCCGACCCAAGGTGAAGAAGAAGTGGAGTCTGCTTTCTAGGATGTTCCAACCACCGCAGTTTAGGTAACTTTTGTTCCTTCTTTTCTTCCTATTTATGCATCTTTGGTTGCCCCCTCTCCTCCTCTCTTGGAAAGGAATTCTTCATCCTTGGGCCTTAGCTTAATAGTCCTAAATACATCCCTTCCTGTTCAGAATGAAATTCCTAAGATTACCCCACACACCGAGCAAGCAACATCCGTCTCGATCATTTTTGACTCTGTGTTTTCCCTATCAAGGGCCCCTTTTGAAAGAGCTTAAAAATCCGTACTAACCCTAACTCCTAGCCCATCAACTTCCAAGAAAACACCTTTTTTCCCAACCATGTCTCTGTTTACCTCTACTGGCAAATCCCATGTTTAGTCTTAGCTAGGTATGCCACCCTTTTCCATGATAACACTCCCTTTCGCCTCTCCCCATGCTCATACATCTAAGGTCTCCTTTCTGTTACCCTTTTTGGTTTCCCTTCGAGTACCCCTATTACAGCACAGAACGTTGATGTCCCTCAAACCCTCCAGGATCATTTCAATGCAACAAAGATAGCCTGACAAAATGCTAAACAAAGGCAGCTTATGAAAAATGTTGAGTTGCCAGCCACTAAGAAAATTGAGGCTTGTTACAATGAGGATCAGAATTCTCTCTTGATCAGCACCATGACACCGCTCATGGCTAAGCCTAAGGGGCAGATGTAGCTGGAGGATTACGACATCTGGATGATGGGCCTAGATCTAGAACTAAAACTCATCCACGCGACAAGGTGGTATATTCAGACCATGAAAGGCTGGGTAGAAAGTTAAAAAAGCATGAGATAGAGTTGGTGAATGTAAGGGAAATAGTGGGTAGGTTGCAGACTGAGCTCAAGGCTAAGGATAGTAAGTTGGCCTGCATAATGCAGATTCAGGGTAAGCAAGGGGAAAACTCAAGATTGCTTGAAGAAGCACAAAGCCAACAAGTTCGGCTACATGCCAAATTGAGAGATTAAAAGTTGAACTCACCACCCAGCATCATACCAACATGGAGTACAGAAGTACTCACGAAAACTTATAGAAAGAGCTAGGAAATGTTTGATCTTAGTTTTCCGACAACGTTAGGAAGGCATAGGCGAAAACGGACAAATTGAAGCTAGAAAAATAAGAGGTCGTGTCATCGTTGCAAACCCATGATTTAGAGGTACAAATAATAAGCTATGAGTTGGCAGATGCTCTCAAGGATAAGGGTCAAATAGAGGAAAATGCAAGGACCAAAGAGACTCAACTCAATTAGGAGTTGGTTGTCGCTCAAAAGACTAGGTCTCTCCCGCTACTAAAAAGATTGGTATCTTCACATTGGGAGTGGATTGCAACTGCAGTTCTTGTTCTTAGGCATGTCTTTCAATTCTTGAAGGATGTCCAGGAATTAAATAGAAAAATTGGCTCAACGGCCGATCATGTTCTACACACGTGTGATTCTCAAGTGGCAGAATCACAAAGTTACGTTTCTAGAATTTGTGTGGCTTCCGACAAGGTTCTGAAAGATGTCAAGATTACTCATCGAAGAACTGCTTACATCAAGGCTAGTGAAATTGTCAACTCCCAAAAGGTTGCCAAAAGGTGCAAATATTTCCAGATGGTGTTGGCGAGGAGAGTTGAAGAGATCAAAAAGGACTTCAATGTTTTGATCAACTACGAGCTACCTCCCCTTTTCTCCCCAATCTAGGAGATGTGCAAATAGTAGAGAAAATTACAAAAGCTATCAAATAGAAGGATCAGACATCTATAGAAATCCCAAGTTCAAGCACGGTGCATGCAACTGATGAGGTTGCGAGCAAGATTTTTCTCCTTTCCTACCTTTATCATTACCTTGGAGTGGTTACCACAAGGTGGGGGGCCATGTCTTTCAAAGAAGTTTTCTAGCTTGATCCAGCCTATAGGCTCATCTATAGTATGTCTTTACCAACTAAAGAAGAATGGTAGGCGCAACACTCCTTCCTCAAACTTCAAGAATTTCCATAGAGTTGGGTTCGTACCTCCACAAGTGAAGGCCCCTGTGAGTCACCAAAACTGTGAAGTGTTTTTCATTGCCTTAGTCTTCCAATATTTGACCTCCTTTTTTTTTACTGCGGAGGTGTTCGGGTTAATGAAGGGCTGGTAAGAAAGCTGGGAAATGCGCCACGTGGTGGCTGCATGGCTTTCTCTCATCATTTTCTTTTCAGAGGAGCACCCAAGACACATGTCAGAATGGCAAAATTTTACTACAAAAATATTTTTCGGAAAACATAGGGTTTCTGACTGCGTGATGTGTCATCTCTCTATCAAAGGAAGATTGTGCCTCTTATAAGGTAATATCTTTTAGAGACTGTCAGAACTTGCTAGTTTTTCTTTTCTTGGTTCTTGGGACAAAAGCTTCAAGTTGGTGCCTTGAGAGGATGTGATTAGTCAGTGTTATCCTTTTCCCAAGCTATTATTTTTAGGATTTGATCGTGTATAGCTTCTATCTTTGAAATATCTAAGACATTAATGCAGTCCCTGGGAGTTAATGAGCAAAGATCTTTTGTAGCCTAACCAAGAGTTTACGATCAGATTGTGAGCTATCAAGTATCACCATCTAGCAACAATTACTTTTGTACTGAGGTAGTGTTTCTTTATTTTGGCGACTATAAGAGGAGAGCGACGACATAATGAAGGGTTGGATTCCAAGTGATAATTTCTTTGTCAAAAGAAGTGTTTCTTTAGTTTTCTTAAGGTTTTTAGAATTATTTTCAAAAAAAAGTTACAAAACTACTTTATTCTGGCATGTTATATCTATTAAGGTTTAAATTATTGTTGGATTGGCATCTGAACTTTGTTTCAAAGCTTATTTTATAATTAAAGCATGAACTATTGAGAAGAATTTTGTTGAGACTGTGCATGTATGGCCTTATTCAAGCTTTCTTTCTTTATATTGTCATTTTGAATGAAACAATGTGTCTTGTAAGTTGGATATGGATAGTTTAAGTAGTGGATTTATATGCTTTATGCTTGTATGGTAGAATAGTGGCTTAGGAGAATTGGACTATGTCATTGGAATTTTTTGTTTTTCTAAAAGTTGTTATTTTGTTGTGCTATGCTATATTGGGAGATAGAGTTCTTGTGATTTATGAAATATTATTCTTTTCCTCATAAGAAATCTTTATGTTTGATCAGACTTTAATGAACACTACCTGTGGAAGGATCTGAAAGTCTGCACTATGCTTGAATTTAGCCTTTGTTGTTCATTCTCTTTCCAACAATGAGGGTTTGTGGCATTCTATGTCTATTTATATCAATCATAGGAATAATTTGGGTTTGGAATGTTGTAAAAGCTTTAGTGCATCACCTTTTGTGTTTTATATTTACATTTCCTTTCTCCCCTTATCTCAAAACCCCAAAAAAAGAGTTGACTTTCTATAAAAAACCTAGAGGTATTCAGTGAGACAATTTTTCCCTCACTCGTTGAATTTACCATAAGACTACCAGAGAAGTGTAAGCTTTGATGATCAATAGTTTACATTATGAAAAAATATTGTACCATCAACCTAAACTCCTTTGTCTAGGAAAATATCTTGATTATCCAATTATGCATCAACATCAACTGAAACTCCTTTATCTAGGAAAATTTCTTGATTATCAAACTTTACATCAAGATCAACCCAAACCTCTCATGTCTTGGAAATTGTTTTAATTATCCAACATTTACTTATGAGTCAAGAAACCCTTCATTATTCATAAAAAAAATCACCAACACACACTTAACTATCCATAGATAGTTTTTGAAAGCAATATATATAGGCCAACAACAACTTACCAAGTTTTTGGATTTAATTATCTATAGACCAACAACTCACCAAGTTTGTGAATTCAACTATTCACAAACCAACCAATTACTAGATGCCCCTCTTTCTCCTAAAGGAAATGGAGATAAAATACATGGTTCTCATACAAGGCATCATCTCTCAGTGAGAATCTAGCTTGAAATGATGAAGATCCTCCTACCTTTGATGCCTCTAGTCTCCAATCCCACCTGTTTAATTCTTAGAGAAGATATATACATCTTCATTTTTATTGTGAGGAAATTCTTGATCACACATTGCAAAATTACATCTTTCTCCCTCATTTTTGTTTGTATTAAATCATTATTTATTTTTAATTTTCCATTAATAATATCTCTATCACATTGAATGAAATTCACTAGAACATGTCCTCTTTGATTACAATAGAAGCATTTAAAATTATTTTTTCCAATTAAAAATTAGTCTTCCATTTTACAAACAAAGTAGTTTCCTCAATAATTGAGTGGGTTTTAGTGACTCTTTTCTCTTCATCAATCAAGTAATATATCACATTTTCTAAGCTTGGGCTCAAATTCAATTTTTTTAAAGTAAACACAATATTATCAAAACTTGAAGGCACATTATTTAATAAAATATCTTTGATATCTACATCATCAACTGTACATTTTATTCCAACAAGTTGATTAAGATCTAACAAAATGTACTAACTTTGGCATCTACATCATCAACCCTCTTTCATTTTCAAACCAATTTCTTTTTACTTTATTCTCATTTTTGCACTTGAAGCATGTGATCTATATAATGAATTAATTATTTCCCATATTTGGTTTGATTTTTTATCAAATCAATATGATATAAATATGCATCAGATAAACCAGGACCAGTCAATGATGTATCTTTATGATCTTTTGATACATATTTTAATGCTTCATCTACATCTTGTGGTTTTATAATAGTTTCAATAATAATATGACATAAAAAAAAATTCTATTAAAACTAGTTACACTTTGAATTTCCCTCTATGAAATTCATTTCCCTCAAACATCAAAACAATATATGATTTCTCCATTTTAAATAAAGTCAATCTAGTCACTTATCACTCTATATTTATTTAACATAAATTGATATTAATTTTCTTATTATAAGGCAACAAAGAGGCTATTAATACTATCTAACATACCTTTATTTTGATTAAATAAACAAATGAAAGTGGTTGCAAATTTTCTTTAAAAAATCATTTGGCAATTTTTACAATTAAATGTCATGATTAAACTAATAATGATTCACAATTTTCCTTTAGGAAGTTCCATTTGGTTGCAAGTTGCTATTGAAAATTACAAACTCCTTAACTATCTACACAATTGGCTCTTCACTCTTTCAACATATTCATGAGATTGCATTTCATATTTCTCACTTACAACGAATTGAAAATAAAAAGATAACATATTGGTTTCAAATGCTATGCCCTAAGTAAGAGACTCTCAATAAGATATGAAAGCTCAAGATATTCTCTAGATAATTACAATGAGGGTTGAGTGCTTATAAGAGAAAAACCCTAAATGAGAAAGGGATCAGATCATGACAAGTGTCAACATCATTGTGGATACCAAAAAAGTATCCCTTTTTCCTTGCTTGATATGCGAATAATTCATGATAAATTGGACCTACTGTCACCATGATCTAGTGTTGTGAGGTGTTTCACACATCCACATTAGGTCTTGGACCCTTGCAAACTGAATAAAATGCATTCAATGATGTCTTGTAAAGGTGTTGTAAAGTGTTGTTAATCACTTTCACACTTTTCTAGACTTTTATTAAGCATTTAAGTCTCATGGACGTATTTTTCCTTTAATTATGTAGACGCTCAAATTATCCTGATTGATATCATGCACTCAATTCTGATTGACTAACACCAATTCTTCCTAAGTAATCACTTCTTTACTAACCGATTAATTGAATAATCTTTATTCAATTAATTCATCAAGATTCCTCTTTTAATTAAATAAATCAATTTTATTTGATTAAATCTAATAATCTTCTTTTAATTAAATAAACCATTTTGTTTCATTAAATCATAATCTTCTTTTAATTAAATAAATCATTTTGTTTGATTAAATCCTAAAGTCTTCTCTCTTAATTAAATAAATCAACTTTATTTGATTAAATCTAATGTTCTTCATTTAATTGAATAAATCAAACTTTATTTAATTAAATTGCTAATGTTATCTATCTTCTCATTTGGTTTAAATAAATCTAAATATCTAAATCAAATAAATTCCACCTAAGTTAATTAAATCCTAATTAACTCCTAACACTAATCTTCAAATCCTCTAGATTTTGCAACTTACACATATAAATCAATTTATCTGATTTATTAATTCCTCTATTTTCATTCAAAAGTGGTATCTTATTGGAATATTCCATCAATTTGAAATCTCCCTCCCAAAAGGACTGGTCCTCCAACATGGCATTTATGGCTGAAGTACCTGTCCTTTTTCTTGAGCCAACTTGGCATTAACTCCACTTGCATCCCCTCTTATGCAAGCCATCTTTTGAATTTCAAACTCCACCTACATGCATTTAACTTGCACATTGTTCAAAATGTGCTCCACCTCTCTTCAATAGCATGTTGACAAGTGGGACAATGCCATTAGGTCAAGTTTAATCCCACATTCTTCCTATTTCTTATTTCTCCTTCCTTCTTTCCTATAAATGGAGGACTTCTCTATTGATTTGGGATCCACAAATTTATGCAAGATTACTATCTACATATTTGAGCAAGTTCATCCACCATGTTCATCCAAGTTTTCATAGATTTCACCATCCATAGCTAGGTTATTAACAATTTTCATCAAGGATCACACAATCATCATCAAAGCTTTGCAAGGAATTGGTAAAGGGCTTCTCTCCACATCAAAGAAGCACCAATTCCCCCATGGGATGCTGGTTTGAGTGTTTTGGATAAGATTTCAATAGATTTCATTTGATATTCTATCATGTTGTCTTGTTCATTGTGTTTGAATGAATTTCATGGGGAATGTTTGTTATAGACTTGGTTAATGACTAATATTTTATTGTTTGATTATGTTGGATCAGGTCTAGACCAAGCATTCATAAATTTAATATTGTAAAATGTATTTAATTTCATTCTCACATTAACCTAGAAGGCTTGTAATGGTAAGTGCACCAAGATGGTTCCCAAAAAGGGGGCTTAAGTGGCCACTTTTTTTCTAAAATCAGGAAATACTGACCTTGGACGTGAAATTGAGGATAGTTACACTCAAAATTTTGAGATGGAACAAAAACAAGGATAGAAGTGCTCTGAGTCTACTTTCTAAACTACTAATTTATTTTGAAAATGGTTGAGATTAAGGGGTTCAAAAGAGGGACGTACACAAATTGGTGTTGTTTTTGTCAGAAAAACATAACATAGCAACTCTCGTACAACCCTAGCACAGTGAAAATTTTTGTAGCATTTTTAAAATTGCTATGGTCAGAAGTTAGCTAACAATATCTAGTTGATGCACAATTTTTTGATAATTTTTTAATGAATATTTGATTTTTAACTAATTTTCTAAGTGGGCACTTCCTAAAAAGTAGAATTTTGGTCGTGCTCCCCCTAAAAAATTTTGAAGGTAATTGATTTTTTATTTTTTTAAAAAATTTGTAGAATGGAGTCTAGTTTCTAAAAATGTAATTTATTTGAAATTTTGATGAACGGTTAATTTATAACAAAAAAGACACCAAACACTGCTTTTTGGAAAAAAAGAGACATACAAACAAAATAAATTATGGATGAAAGGCTTAACATTGTCAAAACATGAAAAAAAATACATCGTTGGATAGCTAAGAGAAAACCTAACATTACCCATGTGTTCGATTTTGCGATATTGAACCAAATGCAATCCTAATGGTGAGCACGAACCCGATTATGTGAAAAAATTGTAGAATTTGCAAAAACATGTCTCTGGTCATTGGGAATGCCCTCCAAGCCTTTGGGTTGGTATTCCAAGGAAAATACCAATGCTAAGGCTCGGGGATTCCCAAAGCAAAATATAACACAAGCACGTTATAACGCGCTCGCGTTATGTCTTTGTTTTGATAATCTTTTGCTTATCCGGGATACATGTCAAGAGAGACATAACGCGTGTGCATTATAATGCGCTCGTGTTATGTCTTCCTTAATATTAAATTCCACTTTATTGAATGTTTGT
>VDFB02179234.1:15477965-15507732 GCA_007258455.2 Sequoia sempervirens
TATCTTTTGATCGACTTTTCTTACCTATAAAATCAAGAGCATTAGCAACACTAGATATGACTTGTTCTACTGAATCATCTTTCTTTATTGGTTTTACAAAAATACCTAATTTTTTTTTATCACTTTTCTCATTTTTGACATTCTAATCAGTTGCACCATGAGTTGACATTAGAATCCTAATTTCTTTCTATAAAAAGAGGTTTTATATATTCTATTTCCATAAGTTCTAATTTGTCTCTAAAAAACTTTACCATGAAGGTTATCTAGCACATCTTTTTCAACGGTAATTTTTTTTTCACCTTTATCAATACAAAAGGTTTCATTTTCATTCACACAAGGGATTTCATTTTCATTTTCAAATGTAAAAGGGATTTCATTCTCATTTTCATCAATATGAGGGATTTCATTCTCATTTTCATTCTCATAAGATATAATTTCATCATTTTTTTGTTTTTGCATTGTTTCAACCCTAGAATTATTGATATCATCAACATTGGTGTATCCAGCTTCATCTAAACAAGCAAGATCAATATTATCAAGACTTGGGTTTGAAAACATACCTAGATAGATTGTTTGAATATTTGCATTTTCCATATAATTGGGAGGTGGATTTGAAGACATGCCCAAAGTTGTTTGCATAGGTACTATATCCATATCATTCAAAGTTAAAGTTGAAGGCATAGTTGGGTTTGTCTCCATAATTGCATTTTCTTACATATTCACCATCTCCACATTTGCATCATCTACATTCATTTCATCATTCATGGCTTCCTCTTCACAATTCATGGAACTAGATGCTTCCGAATTTTTCATTTGACGAATCCTTTCTCTTCTACCCCTTTGTCTTTTTTCCTCCATTTCTTTATTTGCTTGAATTTCTTCGGGTGTCATTAACTTTCTATATTTTTTTCTTTGTCTTTGCTTTGATCCCATGGTTACCAAACCCTCTTTGATGACAAAGAAAATTATTCAAGTAACCTATTTTCAAATTGCCTTCTCCTTCAAATATTCAAATAAAACTATGTAGTATGAAGATCCTTTCTTCTATAAACTTTGAAGTACAAAAACACCATGAATACATCCAAAAGTTCTCTTTTTCCAAATCTTCTTGTAAAGTGTTCTTGTACTTGATTCCACTTCAGAAAATTCAACCTACACTTGTCTCTTCCAACAATTTGAATAGAATATGCCCCGCATAAGACAAATTTTCAATAAAAAATGCAAAAAATGGTGCTTTCAAATTGTATTACAGAAAAGGAATGTTGCAAGAAAAACATGTTTTATTATTATTTTCCAAATTGGGAAAAATCACTATATAAGAAACACATACACATTATAAAACACATACACATTACCTTTAACCAATAGGTAAATAGATAATATGTACACGCTATGAAACACATACACGTTATGAAACATGTACGCATTATGAAACGCGTACGCATTTCATTTAAATAACACACACGTGTTTTATTAACATGTATGCATTATTTAAAAATTGAATTCCCAACCCACATGTAGCCTTGGTTTGAGGATCGAGAAAGGATTGGCAATCCAAGCCTTAGACTTTGACTTGCAACTAAAAAACTAAGGCAAATTTAAGAAGAATGTCAAAATTTGGCAATATGGTTGATGGACTTTTTTCTAAATCAATCTATAAAATTAAAACCCATTAGAGAAAATGATGTATAGTTTCCAAATATATAATTTTTATTAAGATTGGATTATGTTTGTTATTTTTTAAATTAATTTCTAAGCAAACTAGGCCTTAAACTTGAAATATTAAGCTTTTTTTGGTTTTTTAATAACTTTTTTTGGGTTAAGTTTCTTGTAAAACAAATTATATGGCATAAATATTCATACAACTCTCTACATAATGAAAAAAAATTCAAAAAATGTTTAGTTTAGGTCCAATTATGCTGTCCGTACACGTTGATTTTTAAAAACAACAATTAAGGCCAATACAAATTCAATAAAAAAAAATCAACAAAAAATTACAAAAAAATTTCCTCATCAATCTTCATGTTGTTAGCCCTTTTTACCCTAAAGGAATTAGCAAAATTCTTTTATTTGGGTCAAAAAGTGGTGTCTGTACACGTGCATGGTATGGTAAAAAAATAGACTTTTAAAAAGTGGTTTTTATAGATCCCTATCAAAATTTAATTTCTATAATCTTGGTATTTGAATTATTTACATATTTGGAAACTAGTGTCAAAATGCTAAATTTCATTTTACTAACTTTTTTTAAGATTCATTATGTAAGTGCCTCAAATGTTTAGTCCAAGTGTGACAAATTCTGAAAAACAACAAAAACACTTCCACTTTTTGAGCTTTTCGTGGACCCAACTTCTTGCGTCAACCCGTATTATTTCTAATAATGTACCTAAAGGTTTTCCTCTAGTAAGAAATATTAGTCATCATATGGACCTAATTCCTAGAGCTAGTTTTCCAAATAAAGCAGCTCATCATATGACTCCAACAAAGAATGAAGAGTTGAATAGACAAGTACAAGAGTTGTTGCGAAAAGGATTGATTAGGGAGAGTTTGAGTCCATGTGCAGTACCTACAGTACTAGAACCAAAGAAGGATGGGGAATGGCAGATGTGTACATACTCTAGAGCCATCAACAAGATCACCATCAAGTATAGATTTCCCTTGCCAAGAATGGATGACATTATGGATTGTTTGAGTGGAGTTGAGTACTTCATGAAGATAGATCTGAAGAGTGGATATCACCAGATCTAGATTAGAGAAGGAGATGAATGGAAGACAACCTTCAAAACCAAGGAGAGCTTGTATGAGTGGTTAGTCATGCCTTTTGGGCTAACCAATGCACCGAGCACATTTATACGGCTTATGAATGAGGTATTGAAAGAATTTTTAAGAAAATTTGTTATTGTTTACTTGGATGATAATTTTATTTTCAGTAAGACATTGGAGGAGCACTTGATGCATATCCGAAGATTTTTTGAGAAGCTAAAGGAAGAGAAGATGTTGATTAATTTGAAGAAATGTAGTTTTGTGAAGAGAGAGTTGGTGTATCTAGGACTTTTTCTCTCAGCAGAGGGTCCTAAAATGGATCTAGAGAAGGTAAGAGCTATCATTGAATGGCCTACCCTGAGGAGTGTTATACCGGTAAGATAATTTCATGGTCTAACAAGTTTTTACAAAAAGTTTATTAAGAATTTTAGTAGTATTTGTGCACCTCTAACTGAAGCGATGAAAGGGGATATAAAATAGTTTAAGTGGACCACAGGAGCAACAAATATTTTTGATATGTTGGAGAAAAAAGTTACAGAGCAACCTATTTTGGCCTTGCCATATTTCAATAAGGTATTTCAAGTAGATTGTGATGCTAGTGGAACTGCCATATGAGCGGTTTTGAGTCAAGAAGGTAAGCCCGTTGCCTATTTTAGTGAGAAGTTAATGATGCTAAGAAGAAATATTTTGTCTATGATCAAGAGTTTTATGCTATAGTTCAGGCTTTGAAGAAATGGAGACACTATTTGTTGCCAAAAGAATTTGTTTTATATATTGATCACCAGGCTTTATAGTATCTCAATAGTCAAGGAAAGTTGAATCAAAGGAACTTAAAATGGTTTGAGTTTTTATAGAGTTATACTTTTTTTTTGAAGCACATGAGTGGAAGGTCAAACAGAGTTGCAGATGCCTTAAGTAGAAGGAATTTTTTTTTGATAGCTCGATGAATATAGAGGTTGTTGGGTTCAATGAGTTCAAGAGTTTGTATCCAGAAGAACTGGACTTTGCAAAAGCTTGGAAGGCTTGTTTGAAACTTGTTACATTGGATAGGATGAGATGATTGGATTTCTTAATCCAAGATGGGATGCTATTTAGAGGAAGCCGATTGTGCATTCCAAGGAGTTCTATGAGAGATAATCTAATCAAGGAGAAGCATAGTGGAGGATTGGCTAGACGTTTTGGTCGAGATAAGACCATTGCTCTTGTTAGTGAGAATTATTATTGGGCACAGTTACAACAAGATGTGAAGAAGTTTGTACAAAGTTGTAGAGTATGTCAAATGGCGAAAGGAACAAGTCAAAATACTGGATTGTATCAACCATTACCTATACCTGAGAGGCCATGGAAGGATATTAGCATGGATTTTGTTCTTGGCTTGCCAAGGACACAGAGAGGGCATGATTCCATATTTTTGGTGGTGGATAGACTTTCAAAGATGACACATTTCATTCTGTGTCATAAGACTAGTGATGTTGTTCATGTTGCAGAGTTGTTTTTCAAAGAGGTGGCAAGACTACATCGTTTACCAAAGAGTATAGTTTCAGATAGAGATACCAAATTTGTTGGTTATTTCTAGAGGACATTATGGAAGAAGTTGAAGATAGATTTGAAGTTCAGTTCTACACACCATCCACAGACTGATGGACAAACAGAGGTGGTGAATAGGAGTTTGGGCAACCTGCTAAGATGCTAAGTTGGAGATAAGCCCAAGGGATAGGATTTGATTATACCACAGGCAAAATTTTCTTACAATTTTTTTTCAATAGGAGCACTGATAAATCACCATTCTAGATTGTATATGGAAGTAGTCCAAGAACTGCTTTTGAACTAAGAAAGATAGATAAGGGGGAGAAGAGTAGTGTTGAGGCTAAAGATTTTGTTGAGAACTTGAAGAATTTGCACGAAGATGGGAAGAAACATATCAATAAGATGAACTCACAATATAAGGGTCAGGAAGATCAGAAAAGGAGGTATATGGAGTTCCAGGTAGGAGATGAAGTCATGGTTCATTTGTGAAAGGAAAGGTTTACAATTGGTACATACAACAAGTTAAAGTTGAAGAAGTTTGGACCATGCAAGATTCTCCTCTACTCAAGATTCATCATGGTTGTCTGAGGCTATGGTTAATAGTCTTGGTTTCCCTCTAACTCCTAAGAAGTGATAGTGTCACTTTTCAAATTACATCGGGTGTCTGATGCAGGAGCATCTAGCGGTGCAGGGCAATCTTGCATCACCAAAAAAAAAAAATCTTTATTTTTTTTAGTAGTTTTGAGTCCCATGATGGCACTTAAGGGGTATAAGACTGTCAGGTGTCAAAATAGTGAAAAATGAGAACTTACTATTTTTAGTAAGTTGGCCTAAACAGGCTCGTATGGACGTGAAAATTTACCCCAAGGAGCAGAGTTGAAAAACCTTTTCGGTTGCAAAAGAATTACCTCAATACCCTGCATGGTTTGGGAGAACTTAAAGTTTCCATCCCGGGAAATTTCTCCAATGCATCTTCAAATTCAGATATAAAAATTTAGAGGCTCCAAAATAGCTCAAAAAGTGGTCGAATCGACCTATGGTGGGTTCGTACATCATAGAGCTCATCGAGAACTTTACAATGATATGCAATAATATCAAATCAAACACCCAGATCAAAAGTTATGGCCTCGCAAAGTTGACCATCTAAAAAGTGAATTTCATTAAATTTTCTTCCTAGGCCAGAAATCAAACAACGGGACTTTTGGTGCCAAAATAAAAGAGAATTTCCCTTTCTAGAACATTCTAGGTGGTTATTGGGTAAAATAAAAAAGGAATATGAGGGATTTGTAGAAGGTGGCGCTAATAGTGTAGATTGTGGCTTCAAATAGTAGATTTTATTTTTAGAGTTGAATTTTGTTTTAATGAATCAAACCCATGAGGCTATAGCATGTAAGCTTTGAATCTGTAATTTCATTTTCTAAAAATAATTGAAAATGGGTCATTTTTCTGTCTCGTATTTTCTGTGTTGGTATCTATTGTTGTGATTTTTGTGGGTTTTGGGCGATGTGGCCCTGATCATCTCTAGCCTCTAATCCCACTTATTTAATTCTTAGAGAATATATATGTATTCATTTTCATTGTGAGGAGATTCTCGATCACACATTGAAAAATTACATCTTTCTCCCTCATTTTTCTTTGCATTAAATTATTTTCTATTTTTAATTTTCCACTAGTAATATCTCTAGCACATTGAATGTAATTCACTAGAAAGTGTCCTCTTTGATTACAATAGAAGCATTTGAAATTATTCATTCTTTTTGAAAAAAATTCTTCCTTATGATAAACAAAGTAGTTTCCCCCATAATTGAGTGAGTTTTAGTGACACTTTCTCTTCATCAATCAAGTAGGATATCACATTTTCTAAGCACTCAGATTAAATTTATTTAAAGTAAATATAATACTATAAAAAATTGAAGGCATATTATTTAATAAAAAAATCTTTGGCATCTACATCACCAAATGTACATTTTATTCCAACAAGTTGATTGAGTAGAGAAAAAAATATACTAATATGTTGAACAATACTATCACCCTCTTTCATTTTCAAACCAACTTACATTTTTTTACTTCCTTCTCATATTTGCACTTGAAGCCTGTGAACCATATAATGAATTAATTCTTCCCATAATTCGTTTAAGTTTTTTATGAAATCAATATGATATAAATATGCATCCGAGACCAATCAATGATGTATCTTTGTGATATTTTTCTACCTATTTTAATGCTTCCTTTGCATCTTGTGTTTTTAAAATAATTTCATTAGCAATAATCCATAATTTTTTCTATTAAAACTAGTTACACTTTGACTTGCCATGTATGGAATTCATGGCCCTCAAACATTGAAATAACATATGATTTCTCCATTTTAAATAAAGTCAATCTAGCCACTTATCATTCTATATTTATTTAACATAAATTGATATTAACTTTCTTATTATAAGACACCAAAGAGGCCATTAATACTAGAACATACCTTGATTTTGATGAAATAAACAAATGAAAGTGGTTGCAAAGTTTCTTTAAAAAATCATTTGCCATTTTTTATAATTAAATGGTGTGATTTAACTAATAACGATTCATGATTTTCCTTTAGGAAGTTCCATTTGGTTGTAGGTTGCTACTAACAATTACAAACTCCTTAACAATCTACACAATCATCTCTTCACTCTTTCACCATATTCATGATATTGTATCTTCACATTTCTCACTTACAACAAATTGAAGAAAAAAGGGATAACACACTAGTTTTAAATGCTACACCCTATAAAAATATAGACCTTCAGGTAGCTTCAAACATTTGCTTTATGCCTGATTTGACACCTCATCACACAATCCATATCAAGGATTTATATTCATCCCATATGATTAATCCCATATGATTAAATTGGTACTCTGATACCAATGTAGAGCAACAAATATAGAAGAGAAATGTTAAAGATTTAGATTGCAAACAAAATTAAAGAGTAATTTTGTAATAGTCATTTGTCTCATATTACATTCAATACATTGGTTTTATAAAATCATTGTTTTCCCGTTATGAAAATAACTTCCCACACAACTAACTGATCCAACATTTAATTTATTATGTAAACTTTAATTTCCTAACACACACTAAAAATTGAAATTTTGTGTATCCATTGTTGATCTAATTAGAAAATAAATCTTAAGAAAATATATTACTTAGTATGAAATGTAGTGTATCTCAAATATCCCAGTCATGTTTTAATCCAATTTGAACAAATATAATATGATTGTAAGAAGTTTCATGTTTTGAGGGTCATCATAATATATGGGGTATTTTAATAAATTTGTTGAGAACTTCGTTGTTTACAAATGCATAGTCTTTTGCATTGTAAAGAAGCTTTGGATCAACATGATTTGTATGTTTACAATGTGCATAGAGAGATCCCTCGTGTTTGATTATTATTTAGCATGTTCGATTGTAATGAAGCTATTTCTGATTTTTTTTTGGTACTAGATCATTGTTTCTATCAAAACCTTTTGTGTAGTATTCATTGCACAAGTGTGTTCTTGAAGATTCAAGATAAACTCTTACATATGTCAAACCATATTGCCAAAAAAAAACTTTGGCAAGGGCTTCATGAACTAGCTTTTTAAATTTTAAATGCATTTTTAATAAGAGTGAAAATGTCCCAAAAAAACTACAGCAAGAACTTGCTTTTTGTTTGGCCTTAACAATGGTCTCCTCTGACCACACCAATTGTTGAATTATTATTTCTCAGCAGCCATACCTCACACTGTTGCAATTTATTTAAACAAGTACTCTACACTTCCAATAGAAAATCTTCACTGTTGTACATCTAGAATTTTATAATAGCTCTCCTATCCAATAAAGGAAAAGAGTAACAATGTAAATAACAAACAATAAAGATCATAAACAATATAAATATGTATACCCCCACCTGCTATATCTCTGAAGAGGAAACTGTCTATCAAAAAATATAGAAAACTAAATCAAATAAAACAGTGTATATAATTCTAACTAATTACTAACTAACCAAAAGTGCAACCTGTCAGAATTTTGGGTCCTTTAAGTTGTTGAAAACTATCAATCTATCCACTCTTACTAAATAAAACTTCAATGCAGGAGATAAGTTACACTCACTTAACATCAATGCTCCTGCTCTATATGATAGGCTCATCAAACCTATTAAATTTTAAGATTACTGCTAAATATTAAAGCAAATATGAATAAGGCATAGTAAGATTATGAAAGATCGAAAAAAATATCCAAATGTAGTAAAACACTATATACATATTGTATATATTACATTGTATTCCAATGAATGATGGCAGGGCAATTTTCCTTTTGCAGATAATCCAGAAAGGCACAGCCATTGTCAGTTGAAGGCTTGAATGATATCTGCCAAAGGAAAATCCCCCCGTAATCATTCCCTGCACTTTCTCTGCACAGTCTGGAGATTTGATGGACTGTAGCTTTATAATAGCTGAACCAAGCTGTAAAACATGTGGTTGTAGAAGTATATCCAATGAGTATATCCCATCTTACAGGAGCATACTTTAAAATCCTCAGGACATTCCCTGCAAAGAAGATGCTCGTTACTGAGCAAATAGGCAGAATGAAATTAATTGCTAATCTTATCCAAGCTATACATCTGAGACAACATTTGGCATGTTTAAGAGTTAAAAGGAAATTGGTTATTTAAGTTGAGAGTTTATTACAAAAAAAAATAAAGGTGCATGATCAAATCCAACAAGACCATTCTAATAATAACTTCATTTTACAAATAATATAATGTAATGCCACAATCTTAGACTTAAAAAAATTCCAAAACAAAACAAAAAATAGAACTTTTCAAAACTTAAATTTTAAGTTTCAAGAGAGTCTAATTCCAATAAAATTTTAAGAACAATGATGTTCAATCGAAAGAGAAAGAAATTTTGTTCGAATAGACTCTTCATACTTTCACTTTTATTATCAATCATCCGGTTGTGGTAAGCTACTTTTATAGATAAAATTATTCCTTTTGAAAGGACTCCGTTTGACTATGAACAGGAGAGAAAGTAACAGCACACGATTGTATTGTACTCTCTTCTCTAGACAAAGTATCTACTGAATTATATTCTTCTCCCCATTTATTAGATTGCCTTAAATCTGGTGCTGGGCATCATAAGCTTAAGAGTAATCTTGTGCCATTCAAAATGATAAACTATTTTTTTGGTTGTATCAGTACTTTTGTTGCTATGTGAAGAATCTAGGCAAAGTAATCTTAAAGATGAATGCACTGTATTCTCTTCTATTGAGAAAGCATATACTGAATGGATATTTTCTTTTCATTTATTAGATTGACTTTGACCTAAAGCAGGGTATCTTAGGGTTAAGAGTAATCTTGTATTGCCTAAAATGATGAGATATTTACTTTTTAATGTTGTTAATTAATTTATTTAAATTTTACATTTTGTTTTAGAGTTTAAGTCTTAAATATCACTTTTGTCTTGGCAAGGTTTCTCAATAATTATATTTAGTATGCAAGCATTCATTTTTAAATTTTGAAGTAATTAAATTTTATGTTTCCTTTTAAGTGAGTAGGTGTTTGACTATGATTACTTTTGTTTGGATTTTTCTATTTATTGATGAAAAGTATCCCAATTCAAGCCTGGCAATCTTATATCAACAAAGAAAGATGTTTTCATTTTTTGAGGTTCTTTCTATTATAGATCCATGGTCTATGTTTAGAGTTAGAACGTACAATTTTGTTTGGATTTTTCTATTTATTGATGAAGAAGTATCCCAAGTCAAGCCCGACAATCTTATATCAACAAAAAAAGATGTTTTCATTTTTAGAGGTTCTTTCTATTATAGATCCATGGTCTATGTCTAGAGTTAGAACATACAATTTTGTTTGGATTTTTCTATTTATTGATAAAGAAGTATCCCAAGTCAAGCTCGGCAATCTTATATCAACAAACACAGATGTTTTCATTTTTTGAGGTTCTTTCTATTATAGATCCATGGTCTATGTTTAGAGTTAGAACGCACAGTTTATTCAATATGTTTAATGAGATCTATCAATGATATGGTGATAAATCAAGGATATTTTGTATGATATTTTTTTTGCACACACATACATATGGTACTGTAAGAGATTGTACATGCTATGTTACAATATGAATTGAATAATGACAACTAGACCATATCTTAACCCAACAAATTTTCTAAATCATGTTTTTTCTTTTCAAAGTCAAGACTAAATAGGGAATATTTAAATATTTTATTTATTTGTCTAAAATATTTTATTTATTCGTTTAGGAAGGATTCCTTTCTCATGCATAGTCTTCAATTGAAATTCTAAATCTTTTGAATGTCAAATTTGTGTCTTATGAACATATGTTATGAGGATATTAGTGTAGCTGAATTCTTACATCTCTCATCCACACCAAGGATTTCAATTTTATGAATTCCTTGTTAGCACAATGACAACATAGATATAGAGTGATGTTTAAAAAAAATATCAATTTGTATTAAAAGTGGTGTGTTCTTAATATCTTGCTTACGAGAATTATTAAAGCTATTGTGAATAGATAGGAAATTTAAAAATATTCTATTTAGAACTTGGTTTTTTATAAATAAACATTATTTTGGTATTGTAAAAAAAAATTCTATTGACATGGTTATTAATTTTACAAAATGCATATATATATCATTTATGCTTTCTACAATTGTTCAAATCTATGCCCTATGTAATGAAGTCATCTCTATAATTTTTGTTATTATCATTTTCCATCTAATCTTTGTGTGTATTATTCATTGCATACGTGTGTTTTCGTATTCCATATTCAATTTGACATCCTTATAAATTAGGTTATCAAACCTTGCATCCATCAAGTCACATAAGATCAATATTTTCTCTTGTGAAATGCTAATCCATTTGAAATCCTTTAAGGATCTAAGTGCTTAATATGTGTTCACAGTGTAACCCATAATTATATCAATAGATTTTGTTTGAAGTATACTCAATAATTCAATGAAGAAGAGTTAATAATAGAGGCCAAGCCCAAGTCGTCAAAATGGTAGGCAGATTAGGTGAAGTAACAAGATTAAATATGGTGAAAATGAGATTATATGACTTGGATGAAGATTGACATAGAATATTTTTCTATGGATAAATTCCTAGACATTTACAAGATAAGAAAAAATGTGAGGATGAAAGTTAATATTGATTTAAATTTGGAACATGGATACTGTAATACCCCTCATGTTGCTGATACTCTTTGATACTCTTAGGTACTCTTATGTGTTGGTTTGGTACTTGGTTGTGTGTGGATTCATAGTTTGGTTGGTTTGCTACACTTGACATTACTTATGATGCTTGATGATACATTATGTGGTGGTTATATTATTTGGTTATGTTATGGTTTTCTTTAATATTATATGTGATGATGTTGTGATTCTATGTTGCTATGGTTTCTGATGTGTTTTTTAGTGAGTCTTGGTGAAAGGACGGAGTAGCATCACTTGCTTGTGAGCGCCCTATTACCCTGCAATTACCTTTCATAGTTTGTCTGCAATGGAGATTTACATGCTACTTGACATTTGTTTCTATGCAGGATGCAAGTACAGGACACCGACTCCACTTGCTTGTTAGGTCTGAGCGTGTCCCATAAACACAATGGGTATGATGTTGAAAAGGGAGTTGATAAGGAAGTATCCCCATTCCAAGTTTGTCACCTTGTTGTGAGTCTTTCAGTGTCATGCTTTTGACCTTGTCTTTGTCTCAGTATTGTTGTTGTTTATTTATTTTATTTGTGGATAGATGTTATTTAGTTTATCTTTATTTTATATGGGATTAATTAATGTTATTTTGTGGATATGATTAATTGTACATAATTGTAATCTAGTTAAATGTTGGATTTAAAATGTTGTAGATTAAAAGTATTTAATTAATTAAAAGGTATAAAGTAATTAATTTAAATAAATAATGTTTGTAATAATTGTAAATTGTCTTTTTCAAAATATTAATATTATAAAATCAAAGGATAAAATCTTGTGAAGATAAATGTGAAATTAATGATTTTTAATTAAATTTGTGAGATAAAGGTGAGCTTTTAAAACAATAAAAAGAACCAACGCATGTTTTAGATTTTTGGTGAAAAAGAAAGAGCTTGATTTATTTTTATTTTATTTATATTTTGGTGAGAGGAAGAGAGAAGGGAGTTGAAAAAGAAAAAGAAATGTTTTTTTGTGTTTCTTTGTAAAAATTATTCTTCGTAAGGGAAAAATAGATTATTGATCTAAAATAAGTTAGCTGAAGAAAGGAATTAGAGAAGGAACTGTAGAGAAAGTCTATTTTCGAAAGAGGAAGAAGGGCTACTGTGTTTGAATTTGAAATCAAATGAAGGACTCCACGTTCTTTTTAATTTATTAATTCTTTTGTTTTTTGATAGTTCTGTAAGGGAAATGAAAATCATGTCTGCCATACTCTAAATTGATATCTATGTTTGAAAGAGGGTTTTGTTGTTGAAATTTGTTTGTGTCAAACTTTTAAATCTTCTATAGAAAATTATTAAGAAATCTTTTGAATTCTCTTAAACAAATCTGGTTGTGGAATTCTTGTTTGAAATGGAAAAATCAATTTATCATGGGGTTGAAATTGTATGCCCAGTCTGGAGAAAAACAAACTGTTGTTCATATTATTTATTTTATATTGTGGGCAAATATATATATATATATAAAATAAATATATATATATAAATATATACATATTCTTATGTGATATTCTATTTTTATTTTAAAAAATATATGTACTTCAGGGTTTCTATGTTCTGGTGATTGAATGAAAATAAAGTATATAAAAAAATATTTATATTCATTTCGATTTCCGTGTTTTGTTGTTATGAAAAAAATGAAATATATTAAAAATATATATATATATATATTTGTAGGGTTGTGTCCTACATTTCTTTAAAAAAAAAATATAAATTTTTTTTTATATTTATTTGGGGGGGAGTGGTCGGCTTCCACCATACCACTCTCGACCCCATGGTGGGCTGTGCACAGCCACCACCGGCTGCACACAACAGCTGAGGCTACTAGACACAACCGTGTGGGAGTTGCGGCCTCCCCACTAGAGGTACGCAATACCACGACTGTGGTTGCTTGGGGTATTATGCAATTCAATGTTTTTTTTTTAAAATTCGACTTTAAGTTTATTTTTATTTTTATGACAATTATATATTATATATATATATATTAATATATATGTATATATATATATATAGCTATAATTTATAGTGAGTTATTTTATTAAATTTTATAATATGATTTAAATGCATGATGTTATTTTTAATATATGTATATATGCACAAAATCGTATATATATATACATATGCTGTGATTATGGAATAATTAAATAAATTGGCAATGTTATAGTGTAACCGAGTAAATTAGAATAAACATTGTTAATCAAATTAAGTTGAATGATTTCGTGTAAAGAAATTATTCATTTTCTTTGGCCTATTGTGTTTGTCGAATTATTGTTAAGCCAATTGAGGTTTTTGCTTCATTGGGATTTTTTATTGTGGGAAAATCCTTAAGTTAGTTTATCTTGTCATAGGAGCTTAAGTTACTTGTTAGGGACTTCCAAAGGTGGGGAAATTGATGTTTTATATTTGATCTTGTAATTTGATAGTTGTCCCTATTTTGACTATAGTTGTGATTTAAGTTTACATTTGGGATTGTACCATTTTCTATGGGTGTTGATTTATATGATTTTGGCGAGATGGTTTTGCCTCGTGAATGTTCCATTTGTGGTTCAGTGTTCTTGTTGGTACAATCCCTTGGTATTGGATTTTATGTTTTGGGTTTCTAGGGAGAGTGGCTCTATGTGGGTGCCAATGCACAAAGGGGCTATCAGGATAACCCACGTTAGAGTTAGAGTAATAAGTGATAACATAATTAATTAATTAGGGGGTGGGTAGTAAAATATTAATAAGATAATTATGGATGCCTTCTTTGCCTATTAGGGCTTTCATAGACTAAAGGTGGGTCGAGAAGGCCGTGGTTGGAAAGATTGTTGCCTTGTCTTCATGAGAGGTTAACGGTTCCACATGAGTCACCCTATGGAGCGGTGTCTTGAGATAGGTAGTCAAGACAACCATAGATGGAGGCGGCACCTTGTGATAGGTTGTTTGGATAATCCATGTAAGGCCATGCGATGACACTCTCCTCTAGCATTCCCTTTGAGTGGTTTATTGAAATCCTCTGGAAGTGGTCTATTGTTATGTTGTTGGTGATTTATTGTGTTATGTTATGTTATTTTTGTGTTCTCTTGCTTTTCATGTCTGGAGTTTAGTCTTGCCTTACTATTTGGATGTGCTTGGTCAGGGATCCTTCCTTATTTACTCCTAGCATGGGGGTGGTCGAGTGGAACGTGCTGCGCACCCTATTGGGTCCCCTTTGATGCACTTGTACTTTTCAGTGCAGAGTTTTGCAGATGCAGTTTGATCCAAGTTTCATATGTTACCAGTTGTATATTTGCACTCCATGTATTTTATGTATTGATGTATCACTCACACATGCGTGGGGAAGATTTATAATGTAATTTTGTATATGTGTTCATTGTGATGTACTATTAGACTAATGTAATGTATTATCATACCATGTAAATCATTCTTGAAATACCATTTGAAAATACTGTTAATGTTATGTTGTCTCTGTGGAAATATGTACTTAATATCTCCATGATTAATTTATTCTATTTGCATGTATGGTTTTCTATGGATTATTCTTATCATTTTGGTTATCATTAATAAATGTTTTAAATGATGATATGTGAATGAATGGATATGTAATTATAATTTAATGTTCATCTATTAACTTTTTTGTGGGATAGTTTAGGTAATGTCATGTCGTGTACCCCAAGGGACTTTGATGTGCAACTTGAAACATTGGTTATGTTGGAAAACTTAAAGTGCATTGCTTATGTTTTGAAAACAAATTTGTTGTGTTCTTAGTTGTTCCTTTGGGGTTTGCATGACAGGGCGTTACAACTTGGTATCAAAGCCAAGGTTGCTAACGCTGGGTTCTCTGGGTAGTTTGTGTCCATTAGGCAGCCTTTGCATTAACTCTTGATCTTACATAACCCTAATTGTTGTGCAGGATCATGCCTCGAGGCAGAGGTCGTGGCTGAGGAAGAGGCCGAGGTGGTGGCCGTGGAGCCAACTGCCAAAGTCCATCATCATCGAGTTCCCACAATTCTGAGCATGAGGAACAAAAAAGTCCTCAAAACAATCTGTCAGGTGGTGGTCAGAACCTGAAATAGCCTGGTTTAGATGGATAGTTGCAACACCTTCTGGGGGTGATTCTTGATCAGTTGGGACCCAGGCTGGAGGAGGAGCAATGGGTCAAGAGAGAAAGGGAAAGGTCACAAAGGCAGAGGGAGATAACAACATATCAGGATGTAGTGCTAGCTGGTCATATGAGAGACTTGATGAGAGCACACCTCCCTACATTTGATGGTTATGGAGGAGGTATGGAAGTGGAAACATGGTTAATTGATTTGGATTGATGCTTCACGGTGCACCCCTATGGTAGCAATACCAAATCTCAGTGCATATTCATGCATCTACGAGGTTTCACATCCACTTGGTGGCGGCTGGAAGAGAAAGAGTTACATTTGGATATCAACATGGTCACATGGGAGCTATTTTTAGATAGGTTCAAGGTTGGCTTCCTTTTAGATCATTGGAGGCAATGCAAGGCATATGAGTTTCATGACCTTAAGTAGATGTCAATGTCCATTGAACAATATGAGCGGTGATTCTATGAATTGAAGCAATATGCAAGAATCAACCATGATGAGGGGATGCTAGTTCAACATTTCGTTCGAGGCTTAAATGCCCGAATCAGTGGTGTTAGAGTCTTCGAGCCAAAAACAATGGAGGTAGCAGTTGAGAAGGCTCGTCTAGTAGAAGAAAGTTTGGCAATGGCATTAGGAGGACACATTGGAGTTCAGATCAGTAGTGTCCCAACATCAGGTTTTGGTTCTAGAGGTGGATAGCCTCAAGCTGCAGGGTCTTCCAGGAATTTTTAGACACCCTCTAAGGGTGGTCCACAATTGGAGTAGCAGTCATAGCCCAAATTGAACAAATCGTAGTCTTAGCAGGAGACAGATCTCAGAACAGGAAGAACCAAAGTTGGCAGCAAAATAGATCAGATCGTTTTGTGCACCCTACACAAAGCACATAGTCGACACATTCGTGAGGCAATTTTTAGTTGTTGAGTGCACTGTCTAGTGTCAGAGGATTTGGGTGAGGCACAAGCTATTTTTCATGTGGGTAGTAGGGACATATTGCCATATAGTGTCCACAAAGGAGTAATTCAAGTTTTAGCTAGAAACCAACTGCTTCTGAACCGACAGTGGGCGATGCAGGTAGAGCTCATCGGGTGTTTGTGGCATTAGAAAATCGTCAAGCAAAACATTGAGGCACGATAATCAAGACATCAAGTGTGTTACATGGTACTATCATTTCCATACTCTTTGATTCCAGTGCATCTGACTCTTTTATATCTCCTTCAGTAGTAGAGCAATGTAGATTGGTGGCAACTAGGCAAGTCATAAAATGGTAGGTTGAATTGGCCTCAAGGTCAAAGGTTGTAGTCTGGATATAGGGGCATTGACAACTAAGATGGACCTCTGGATCCTACCACTTGGCTCATATGATGTCGTCTTGGGAATGGATTGGTTGAGTGCTCATCGTGCCATGATAGACTATCGCCGTAAAGTAGTGTAGTACGTTGATGATTCCAGAAAGGAGGAGGAGATCATGGGTATTCAGAGGCCCATTTCATTGCGAATGATCTCTGCCTTGCAACTAAAAAGGTTTTTCTAGTAGGATTGTCAGCTTTTTGCAGTATTAGTGGGTGATCTTGAGTCAGAGGATAGCCGAGGGGTGTCATTGGATGATTACCCACTCCTTAAGTGGTTTTCTAATGTTTTTCCGAGTGAGATACCAGGTAAGCCACCAAAGCAGGATATAGATTTCAGAATTGATTTGGTACCTGGAGTTGAGCCTATATCCCAGGCTCTATACTAGATGACAATGCAAGAGCTTCAAGAACTCCATCTACAATTGGAGGAGCTATTGGCTAAGGGGTTTATCCACCCAAGTGTTTCCCCTTGGGGAGCACCCATAATTTTTGTAAAGAAGAAGGATGGTTCTCTCCGTCTATGTATTGATTACAAGTAGTTGAACAAAGTAACGGTGAAGAACCAATATCCCCTGCCTAAAATTGATGATCTTTTCAATCAAATAAAAGGGGTGAAGGTATTTTCTAAGATTGTTCTCAAATAAGAATATCATCAGTTATAGATTGCAGAACCAGACATTATGAGTTCACTGTGATGTCGTTCAGGTTGACAAATGCACCTTGAATCTTCATGAGCTTAATGAATGGAGTGTTTCGAACGTATTTGGATAGATTCGTCCTTGTGTTTCTCAATGATATTCTGATTTATTCCAAATCTATGGAGGAACATGAGGAACATCTAAGAAAGGTGTTGTAGTGCTTAAGGGACAATCAATTGTATTCCAACCTGGAAAAGTATGAATTCTATAAGACTGAAGTTCAATATTTGGGTGATGTCATTTCAAGTGAAGGAATTTCCATTGATCCTACAAAGATTCAGGCCATTGTGGATTGGCTTATACCCTCAAATGTCTCATAAATTCATAGTTTCATGGGACTAGTAGGCTATTATTGATGGTTCGTCCAAGGCTTTTCTAGGATTGCGCATCCCATCATCTCTCTCTAGAGGAAGGGGAAAAAATTTCTTTGGTCAAATCAATCTCAGTTAGCATTCTAGACTCTTAAGGAAAAGTTGACTAGTGCACCAATTTTGGTAGTACTGAATCTGACGGGAGAATTTGTTGTATGTACAGATGCTTCCTTGGAAGGTTTAGGGGCCATTTTGATGCAAGAAGGGTGAGTGATTGTGTATGAATCTGGTAAAATTAATTATCATGAATTGAACTACCCCACACATGATCTTGAGTTGGCCTTTGTGGTTCATGCTCTGGTAAGATGGAGACACTTCCTTTTAGGGCATCAGTTTGAGTTGCATACAGATCATCATAGTTTGCAATACGTCATCACACAACTGAACCTGAATGCAAGACAAAGAAGGTGGATGGAATTCTTGTGCGAATACAATTTTGAAGTAAAGTATATCCAAGGCAAAGAGAATGTGGTGGCAGATGCTTTGAGCTAGCGTAGAAATGAGATTTCTACAGTTGCTGTCAAGGTTGATTTGAGGAGTCAGATCCTCACCGCTCTCTCCTCAGACAATTGGTATCAAGAGGTGAAATCTGAAATCAAGTCAGGCAGAACTCTAGAAGGAAAATTTGCTGGATACTTTGGATTTTGATGATGTCTTGCGCTATGTAGGCCGAATGTATGTACCTCCTGTAGAGGGTCTTCACACTCTAATCTTGACTGAAGCCCATCGGGCACCTTATTCAACACATCTTGGAGTTAAGAAAATGTATACAGATATGCGATCACTATATTTTTTGGGCAAGATTGAAGCGTGATATCGCCAATTTTGTGGCTAGATGTTTGGAATGTTAGAGGGTTAAAGCTAAGCATCATCATCCAACAAGTTTGTTGCAGCCTCATCTTGTTCCAGAATGGAAGTGGGACATTATCTCTATGGAAATCATTGTTGGCTTGCCTATGTCTTCCAAGTGGCACAACGCTATTATGGTTACTATCAACAGACAGACCAAGGTGGCCCATTTCTCTCCTATCCAATCTTCTTATACTACTTCTTCGGTAGCCAAGGTGTTCATGGAAGACATTGTTCGATTGCATGGGATACCATGAAGAATCATTTCTGATAGAGATCTGGTATTCACATTTGTGCTATGGACATCTTTACAGTGGTCCTTAGGGACTGAATTGCACTTTAGTTCTGCCTACCATCCAGAGACAGATGGTCAAACTAAGAGAGTTAATCAGGTGCTCAAGGATATTCTCTGCATGTATGTCATGTACTAACAATCACATTGGGAATATTATCTGCACTTGGTCAAGTTTTCCTACAACAATGGTTACCATAGTTCTATCAGCATGGCTCCTTTTTAGGCTTTATACGGTCACCCTTTTCGTACCCCTTTGAGCTGGGATTGGTTAGAGGACAGGGTTCTTCTAGAACCCGAAATTCTTCAAGATATGGAACAACAGGTAGCTCGCATCTGAGAGCATCTTGTAGCAGCTCAAGATAGGCATAAGAAGTATGCTAATGCACATTGAGTTGATTGGCAGTTTTCAGTTGGTGATTGGGTGTTTCTTCGTGTACATCCACAGAAGAGACCTATTCATTATGGAAAGGGTTCTAAGCTTGCACCCCACTTCGTAGGGCTGTTTGAGGTGTTAGAAATAATTGGTCCTATTGCCTACCACCTAGCCTTGCCACCTAGTCTGTCGCGGATTCATGATTTTTTTCATGTTTTAGTTCTTAGACCATATTATCCTGATGTTACTCATGTACTTGATTGGAATGCTCTACCAGTCAAGGATAGCTAGCTAGCTCTCGAGCCCATGGCTATGCTACAACATCAGAGACTCGTCCTTAGGGGCAGAGATATTAAATAGGTGTGGGTTCAGTGGGACCTGAATGATGAGACTTCGGCAACGTGGGAGGATGCATCCCATATTAGAGAGGCTTACCCATATTTATTTACTGGCTTCTAGGAGTAAGCCATGTTTTAGGGGGGGAGGATGTAATACACCTCATGTTGTTGATACTCTTTGATACTCTTTGATACTCTTTGGTACTCTTATGTGTTAGTTTGGTACTTGGTTTTTGATGTTGATTAGTTCATTGACTTGGTTATGTGTGGATTCATAATTTGGTTAGTTTGTTGCAATTGAAATTACTTATGATGCTTGATGATACATTATGTGATGGTTATATTATTTGGTTATGCTATGGTTTTCTTTAATATTATATGTGATGATGTTGTGATTCTATGTTGCTATGGTTTATGATGTGTTTGCTAGTGAGTCTTGGTGAAAGGACAAAGTAGCATCACTTGCTTGCGAGTTCCTTGCTACCCTGTGATTACCTTTCACGGTGTGTCTGCGAAGGAGATTTACATGCTACTTGATGTTTGTTTCTATGTAGGATGCAGGTACAGGACACCGAATCCACCTGCTTGTCAGGTCTGAGCGTGTTCCATAAACCCAATGGATATGATGTTGAAAAGGGAGTTGATAAGGAAGTATCCCCGTCCCAAGTCCGTCACCTCATTGTGAGTCTTTCAGTGTCGTGGTCTTGACCTTGTATTTGTCTCAGTATTGTTGTTTTTTATTTATTTTATTTGTGGATAGTTTTTATTTAGTTTATCTTTATCTTATATGGGATTAATTAATGTTATTTTGTGGATTTGACTAATTGTACGTAATTGTAATCCAGTTAAATGTTGGATTTAAAATATTGTAGATTAAAAGTATTTAATTAATTAAAAGGTATAGAGTAATTAATTTAAATAAATAATGTTTGTGATAATTGTAAATTATCTTTTTCAAAATATTAATATTATAAAATCAAAGGATAAAATCTTGTGAAGATAAATGTGAAATTAATGAATTTTTAATTAAATTTGTGAGTTAAAGGCGAGATTTTAAAACAATAAAAAAGAACCAATGCATGTTTTAGATTTTTGGTGAAAAAGAAAGAGCTTGATTTATTTTTATTTTATTTATATTTTGGTGAGAGAAAGAGAGAAGGGAGTTGAAAAAGAAAAAGGTATGTTTTTGTGCTTCTCTGTAAAAATTGTTTTTGGTAAGGGAAAGATAGATTATTGATCCATAAGAAGTTAGCTGAAGAAAGGAATTGGAGAAGAAACTGCAGAGAAAGTCTGTTTTCGAAAGAGGAAGAAGGGCTACCATGTTTGGATTCAAAATCAAATGAAGGACTCCAGGTTTTTTTTAATTTATTAATTCTTTTGTTTTTTTATAGTTCTATAAGGGAAATGAAAATCATGTCTACCATACTCTAAATTGATATCTATGTTTGAAAGAGGGTTTTGTTGTTGAAATTTGTTTGTGTCGAACTTTTAAATCTTCTGTAGAAAACTATTGAGAAATCTTCTAAATTCTCTTCAACAAATCTAGTTGTGAAATTCTTGTTTGAAATGGAAAAATCAATTTATCACGGGGTTGAAATTGTATGCTAGATTCATTTTGTGTGTGGAGAAAAACCAGATTGTTCATATTATTTATTTTATATTGTGGGAATATATATATATACCTATATATATATATAAATATATATAGATATATATATGTATATAAATATATACATATTATTATGTGATATTCTATTTTTATTTTTAAAAATATATGTACTTCAGGGTTTTTGTGTTCTGGTGATTGAAAGAAAATAAAATATATAAAAAAATATTTATATTCATTTCGATTTCTGTATTCTGTTACATTTTGAAAAAATAAAATATATTAAAAAAAAAAAATATATATATATATATATATATTTTGAGGGTTTTGTCCTACATTTATTTAAAAATAAAATAAAATATAAAATAAAATAAATATTTATTGGGGGGGAGTGGTCGGCTGCCGCCGTACCACCCCTGACCCCATGGTGGGTGGTATGCAACCACCACCGGCTGTGCAGAATAGCCAAGGCTGCTGGACGCAGCTGTGTGGGGTATTATGCTATTCAATGTTTTTTTTTGTAAATTTGACTCTAGGTTTTTTTTTTAATTTTTTATGATATGTATATATTATATATATATATATTAATATATATTAATATATATGTATATTTATATATATATAAATATATATATTAATATATATTAATATATATGTATATATATAGATATAGCTATAATTTATAGTGTCTATTTTATTCATTTTTATAATATGATTTAAATGCATGATGTTTTTTTAATATATGTATATATGTCTATATGCGTAAAAGCATATATATATACATATGCTGTGATTATGGAATAATTAAATAAACTAGCAATGTTATAGTGTAATCAAATTAGAATAAGCATTGTTAATCAAATTAAGTTGAAAGATTTTGTGTAAAGAAATTATTTATTTTCTTTGGCATATTGTGTTTGTCAAATTATTGTTGAGCCAATTGAGGTTTTCGCTTGATTGGGATTTTGTATTGTGGGAAAATCCTTGAGTTAGTTTATCCTGTCGTAGGAGCTTAAGTTACTTGTTAGGAACTTCCAGAGGTGGGTAGTAATTAATTAATTAGGGGGTGGGTAGTAAAACATTAATAAGACAATTATGGATGCCTCATCCGCCTGTTAGGGCTTTCATAGACTAAAGGTGGGCTGAGAAGGCTATGGTTGGAAAGATCGTTGCATTGTCTTCACGAGAGTTTAACGGTTCCGCATGAGTCACCCTATGGAGCGGTGCTTTGAGGTAGGAAGTCAGGATAACCATATATGGAGGCAGAACCTTGTGATAGGTTGTCTGGATAATCCATGTAAGGCCATGCAATGACACTCTCCTCTAGCCTTCCCTTTGAGTGGTTTATTGAGATCCTTTGGAAGTGGTCTGTTGTTATGTTGTTGGTGATTTATTGTGTTATGTTACGTTATTTTTGTGTTCTCTTAATTTTCATGTCTAGAGTTTAGTCTTGCCTTACTGTTTGGATGTCCTTGGTTGGGGATCCAAGTTCCTTATTTACTCCTAGCATAGGGGTGGTCGGGTGGAATGTGCTACGCATCCCTTTGGGTCCCCTTTGATGCAGTTGTACCTTTTAGTATAGAGTTTTGTAGATGCAGTTTGATCTAGGGTTCATATGTTACCAGATGTATATTTGCACTCTAGATGTATTTTATGTATTGATGTATCACTCCCATGTGCGTTGGGAAGAATTATAATGTAATTTTGTATATATCTTCATTGTTGATGAGGGCGCAGCCCGAGACTTAGAAAATAACCCACAAACAAGAGAATAATTTTATTATTCAGAAAATGGAGATTCTTACATGTAGAGGATCTCAAATCCCCAAGTTCTACAACACATGCAAGTTACAGAAAGCTATAGAATCACCCTTTCGCAATATGCGAGCTTGTCTCCAAAAAGTTACCCAAAAATTAGAAACCTGCCCATAAATAGAGCTCTTCTTTAGTTTGGAGACAAAACAACATTCAAATTTGAGTTTAGGCGGTTTGGCGCCAAAAAAATATAACTTGAAGTTCAAATTTCAAAAGAACATTTACAATTGTATCTTCTAGAAAGTGCACCAACTTCCTGGGGCCATAAATTTTGATCCGGGACTCTGATTCGCTAATTGTTTGAACCGTTGGAAAGGTCTCAAAGTCAATATTGCACTTGAAATCCACTATGCCAATTTTGGAAAGTTTCGGGGCCATTCTAGGAACTCTAAGTGTCTCAAATCTAACTCATAAGATTTTCAGGTGCAAATCTGGGAAACTAAAATTGCAATATCTTTCAACCCAGGAATAGAAAATAAAAACCATAAATTGGGAATTTCATTATGACAAAAAGGGTATCCAAAAATGTAAAAGCATCTAAAAATTGAGAAACTTGAAATTTAACTATTTTGGGTGATGTAAGATTACCCTTACACCACTGGATGCTCCTACATCAAACACCCAGGATAATTTGAGAAGTGACCCGTCACGTCTCAGATGGTTGAGAAAAATCCAACCAGTCAACCACTACCTTAGATAGCCAGGATGAATCTTCCATAGGCCTTCCTCTCCATTTCACCAGATATTCTTCATACTGCCTATTTTTGGTACTCCTTCCCACATGACTATCCAAGATTGCTTCAATCTCCTCCCTTTCTGAAGTAGGTGCTGGAATGCCATACTGCTCTATTGCTGGTGCTTCCTCCATTCCACCTTCATGATACTCTATCAAATCTGAAATGTTGAACATAGGGGAAATGTTGATTCCATCAAGAAACTCTACCTCATATGCATTCCTTGAATCATGCTTCTTCGAAATCTTACAGGGACCAAATTTCTTCATCTTCAATTTGTTATAGGTTCCCACGGGAGACCTTTCTTTCCTCAAGTGGACCATTACTTCATTGGCAGTCTAAAACTCCTTATTCCTCCTTTTCTAATTTGCCTTAGCCTTATATTGCATATTCATCTTATTAATGTGTTCTCGTACCTTCTCATGTATATTCTTGATGTGCTATGCAAAATCTTTGGCTTTAGCACTTATTTTCTTCTCTTGGTCCATCTTCCTCAATTCTGGAGCTGTTCTGGGGATACCTCCATACACAATCTGGAACGGTGATCTACCAGTGCTTCTGTTGACATAATTGTTGTAAGAAAATTCTTCCGGGTAAGATCAAGTCCCATCCCTTGGGTTTATCTCCTACCAAACATCTCAGTAGGTTACCCATACTCTTGTTAACAACCTCTGTTTGCCCATCTATTTGTGGATGGTGTGCAGTAAGTGAACTTCAACTCTATCTTCAACTTCTTCCACAAGGTCCTCCAAAAGTACCCCACAAATTTGGTGTCATGATCTGAAACAATACTCTTTGGTAGACCATGTAGCCTCACCACCTCTTTGAAGAACAAGTCAACAATGTGGACTACATCATGGGTCTTCTGACATGGAATGAAATGTGCCATCTTTGAAAACCTATCAACCACCACAAAGACTGAATCATTCCCTTGTTGTGTCCTTGGCAAACCAAAAACAAAGTCCATACTTATATCCTCTCATGGCTTCTCTGGTATAGGTAAGGGCTAATATAAGCCTATATTCTGGCTCACTCCTTTAGCCATCTGACATACCCTGCAGCTTTGTACAAACTTCTTCACATCCTGTGACAAATGAGGCCAATAATAATGCTCACTGATAATGGCAATGGTCTTATCCCAACCAAAATGTCCTACCATTCCTCCATTATGCTTCTCTTTATCAGGTTCTCCCTCATGGAACTCCTCAGGATACACAATTGACTTCCCTTAAATAACATGCCATCCTAGATTATGAATTCTAGCCACCTTGTCCTGTCCACTGTAACAAGTTCCTTGAAAGCTTTCCAAGCCTCTGCGAAATCAAGATCTTCTACATATAGTGTCTTAAGTTCATTAAACCCAACCACTTCAATCTACATCTTTGTCATCAATGTATGCCTCCTACTTAAGGCATCTACAACCCTATTTGACTTCTGACTCCTATGTTTCAAAACAAAGGTATAACTCTACAAAAACTCTACCCATTTCATATTCCTCTGATTTAATTTTCCTTGACTATTTAGGTACTGCAATGCCTAATGATCAGTATATAGAACAAATTCCTTCGGCAATAAATAATATCTCCATTTCTTTAATGCTTGAACTATTGCATAAAATTTTTGATCATATACAAAATACTTTCTCTTGGCATTATTTAACTTTTCACTGAAATAGGCAATGGGCTTACCTTCTTGGCTCAACACTGCTCTAATGGCACAACCACTGGCATCACAATCCACCTGAAACACCTTGTTGAAATCTAGGAGGACTAGAATAGGTTGCTCTGTTACCTTTTGCTTCAACAATTCAAAACTCTTTGCTGCTCTAGTGCTCCACTTCAATTCTTTTCTATCCCCTCTCATTGTTTCAGTCAGGGGTCCACAAATACTACTGAAGTTTCTAATAAAATTTCTATAAAAACTAGCCAAACCATGGAAAGATCTCACCTCAGTAGTGTTGAAAAATGAGGTGTTTTCTTAGCTTAATACTCTGTAAAACTTCAATATTGCTATTCTAAGTAAGTCTTTTCTTTGTTACATAAATTCTTTGTGGATGATTATCTTGATTAATCCATTTTACTGTTGTAGAATGTAGAGAGAATTATTTAGAAGAACTAGACAGGATAATAGAAGATCACACAAGATATATGTGGAGAAACCCTTTCGGGAAAAAACTCCACCAAGAATTATTCTATTATTCAAACTCTGAATTACAATAGCTCCAATTCTTGCTTGAGAATGCTTTTTGTCTTTACCAATCTTCTTCACACCTGCAATAACCAATCTCAAAACTCTATTCAACTTGAATGAGATATATAGACAATATGCAACCTTGTAATCTCCAAATGGTGATAATTACAATGCATAATCTCAAGCCCTTGAAAAGGTACGCCATATTCCTTCAAGTAGAGTTATTTAGTGAAGACTAAAGCTTACAACATGTGCATCATGCATTTGGGTGTCCCAAACTGAAGCTACAACTTCTCCTTCACTTCGGTGATAATTCCAAAGCTATTCCTCAAAGATGGCGCCCAAAAGAGGGTCCCACTTAATAGAGCCTTTAGAAATATCTTATCATGCATTGGAGTTAATTCCAAGAAAGCACCTTGGGTGCCCAAGTTGGCTTCAAGTGATTTCTTGTTAATTGAAACATTTACTCAAGACCATTCCCAAAGAATGGTCATCCCTTGTTAACTAGAAGTAGTCCCTATTATCTGTCATACAACTCAATGTTATTATCCATGCATTACAAGTTAACTGAAGCTAACTACATGCAACTCAAAATAACCAACATGCATGCAACATGCACTTGCATGCAACTGAAGATAACTGAACTGAACTGAACTGAACTAAACTGATTCTGAACTAAACTAAACTGAACTGAATTGAACTGATCTGAACTGAACTTAACTGAACTTCAAGCATGCAAACATCAAATCCTAACTTCTAGGATCTTTACATGCATTTAGAAGTGTTAACGGTTACTCCGTATAGTTAACTGGACACAAGGTGAGTTTCACCTTACCATGTGTGCACCCACATGCTTCTATTATTTAGGAATAAATACAAATGCCAATTTCTTGATTTATTTCATCCACATATTAATCTCATCCTAATCTTAGTGTTGTTGAACACATTCCAAGAATCTAGGAGATACATGAAATAATTAATGTTTTAGAATTTGCAATTAAATGGTATCCTATTTCCAACATTCTCCCACTTGACATTATACATTTCAATTATTCTAAACAAGGAATAATAAAACAAGTACAAGTCTCAAAGCCAATGGCCTTCTTGCACCAACTAATCAATCCATGCTAACTTCAAATGCAACCTGCATAATCATGAAGCTTCCAAGCAAATGATTAAAACCAAGAGAACTTATTGTATGGTTTCATAAGATAATCTGTAACATTAATTAAAGTGTTAACTTTTCTCAATTAATACCTTCCCATTATCAACCAAACCATTACCTTTCCCAAGCCTCTATAACCAAACCACCTCTTTAGAGGCATGCTAAACCACCGAGTGTGTTGAATTCACATTCAACCAAGGTGTAGACTCCTCAGTCTTTTCTGTTGAAAAACTTTTCTCACAAGTAACCATTCCAACAAATGTCTCTTACCACAAGAGAATTCCAGCCTCACCTATTTCTCCAAGTATCCATGAGGACCTGTAACCAACCAATCCATGCCAAACTCCAAATGCAACACAACACTTTCATGAAGTAGACAAGCAAATGATTAATGTACCCAAAACTTAAGATAACTACACAAGATCATTGTCAAAACTCCAATCATGAATCAAGAATCATAAACATGACATCCATGATCTAACCATCTCCTCTTAGGAGATCACATGCATCATAACATACTTATACATCTTAGTCTCAAGAGAACCATGTAAATATGCCAAACTCTAAACTAGTATCAAGAGTAAACCATGATATCCATAACAAATATACTCTAAACCAAGAAACCATATCTCCAACCACATGGAGATAACCTTACCAATGATGCATCCAAGTCACTGCTAATAACTCCCACTGAACCGTGATACCGAGTCACACATGGCATTGTGACTACCATCCTCTCTTCGAAGATTACTCTGAAACATGAAGCAAAGAGTTATCACAAACAATATTAGCTGAAATAACCAATGTATCATTACTATTATCTGAGGACTCCTCTGTAGAAGAATCAGAACTCTCTTTCTTGTTCTTACAATCCTTCTTCACATGTCCTGGTTTCCCACAGTTCCAACACTTTACCTTACTTCGTCCTTCTGACTTACCCTTCCCTTCCTTGTTTCCCTTAGGCTCCTTTTTCTTAGACCTACCTTTTACAAACAAGGCATCTTGGATTTCCTCCTTAGATTTCCTCCTCATCTCCTCTGACAGGAGAGTAGGAATAATGTTGTCCATCTTTGGATCTGCACCATGTCCACTAATTGCAACAATTATATTTTCCCAAGAATTTGGTAACGAACAAAGTAATAAAATGCACTTATCCTCATCCTCTAGCTTTACATCTACATATGCTAACTGACTGAGAATTAAATTGAAAGCATTCAAATGTTGTGCAACTGAATCACCATCTTTCATTTTTAATGAATATAATTTCCTTTTCAGATACAACTTATTGGTGAGACTCTTAGTTTGATAAATATCCCCTATTCTTTTCCATAATTTATATGCACTAGTTTCCATTGAAACATTCAAAAGAACAGCATCAGCAAGACATAACCTTATTGTTCCTCTTGCCTTCTTATCTAACTTAGCCCAATCTTCATCTGAAATAGTTGTAGGTGTCTTTGTCTCATTATTAACCGCTAACCACTGATCTCTTTCTTCAAGAAGATCTTCTATTTTTAATTTTAGAATTTCATAGTTAGAACCATTGAACCTTTCAATATCTAACCTGAATTCATCAGAATAAAACCAATTCCAAATCAGCAACAAAAAATAATAAGATTCTACCTAAGCTAAAAACTCCCAAATCTTTTAAGAGAGTATTCCTAATGCTCTACCCAACCTTAGTCATACCAAATGTTGAAAAATGAGGTTATCTTTAGCTTAATACCAGAAACTTCAATATTTGGCTATTCTAAGTAAGACTTTTCTTTGTTACATAAATTCTTGTGTATGATTATCTGATTAATCCATTTCATCACAGAATGTAGAGAGAATTATTTGAACTAGACAGATAATAGAAGGATCATACAGATATACTCAGGAGAAACCTTTCGAGAAAAAAACTCCACCAAGAATTATTCTATTATTCAAACTCCGAATTACAATAGCTCCAATTCTTGCTTGAGAATGCTTCTTCTGTCTTTACCAATCTTCTTCACACCTGCAATAACCAATCTCCAAACTCTATTCAACTTGAATGAGATATATAGACAATATGCAACCTTGTAATCTCCAAATGGTGATAATTACAATGCATAATCTCAAGCCCTTGAAAAGGTACGCCATATTCCTTCAAGTAGAGTTATTCAATGAAGACTAAAGCTTACAACATGTGCATCATGCATTTGGGTGTCCCAAACTGAAGCTACAACTTCTCCTTCACTTCGGTGATAATTCCAAAGCTCTTCCTCAAAGTTGGCACCCTTAAGGAAAGCTACTTAACTAAGCATTCAAAAATATCTTATCATACATTGGAGTTAATCCAATAAAGCATCTTGGGCACCCAAATTGTCTCCA
>VDFB02179234.1:15507832-15545373 GCA_007258455.2 Sequoia sempervirens
AGTAGAGTTTTCATGTTGAAAGACATAATATCAATTCAATTTTGAATTCTAGTGATAACTGATATACAATTTGAAACTCTAGTTTTTTAGGTATGTGAAGTCTTTGTACTTTTTTTTCATTCTATTATGGCTTGCTTTCATTTTTGTTGTTTTGCATATTCTATGTTGATCATTGTTTGTTTGTCATGTTACAACCTTAGGTTGTCAATGGACATTTTAAATTACACAATTCTATACACTTTCCAATTACATTTTTAAACCAAATCTCTTTGAGGCATTTTTTATTTAACAATTGACTTACTTTGTGTATGCTTTCAAAGCTTTCATTAAGGTATTTTGTCAAATAATTATACAAACTAGTTGATTTCCTTGTCTATGCTACCAAATTTTCCATACATGTCCCTAAAAAATTGGAATATACTCCTAATGCAGTAGGGGAAGGCCTGCAACACACAACTCTAATCTGAAAACACAATTTTTAATTTACATTTTCATCAGGACCTCTTCATTCAGCATATTCACACTATCCCTTGTAGCATATCAAAGTCACTCAATCGGGTATAATTCCACTCACAAAACCTTTCAACTCACAACACAACACACATCAGGGACCCATTACAAAACCTTTCAACATATCCAACAATCACCAATGCTTGTTTTGTACCAAACTACACAAATTAGGTTTTCTACACTTATAAGTGCCCAAGTTAGCCCACTTTTACAAAGGGGCCACCTTCAAAACTTTTCCAAATCTCTTGAAACCTTGGGGAATCACTTTATATCTATCAAAACTTCAAATTATAGTGTTAGATTGTAGACATTCAATCATTTACCACCCAAACCATAAAACCCTCTCCCTAGGTTTAGAAACCCGAGGTTTTATTGAAAGTAGCACTTTCCAAACACTCCAAAACTTGAAAACTATTCAAAAAAGTCTAAAATACCCTTCTCATGCTCAATCTAACATAAAATAATGCTGCCCAACTCAGAAACTCAATTTCACTAACCAAAACCTCATTTTTCTTAAGGAAATCTCAACATTTCCTCATTTGGTTTGACGCCCAATCCAAGGATCATCCTCCATTCAAGTTTATCATGGCCTTTGATAATTTTTCCCTCCTAAAACAAACCACTTCAACTTTGAAAACTAACATTTGAAAGAGGTGACCATTGGTCTCCCTCTTTAATACACTTTTACAACCCTGGTGTAGGAGCACCTACACATCATCCTCCTTATTTGATCATTTAATGGTAATTAGGAGATTAATAGGTAGGTGGATGATTCTTTGAGCATTTTTTGTCTTTAATAAGTTCAATCAAGACCACTAAGCATGTCTTAGGTTGAGTTTTTGAGTTTAGGTGTTAAAATGTGAAAAATGGTGATCTTGCACTAAAGTATCTTTGTAGCCTTTGAAGGAAAGTTTTTTAATTTACATGTAAAGTGTGCAAGATTAGTGTTTTGTGAATGTAATAAGGCTCATTTAAAGCCATTGGTGTAGTTTTATTGAGTTATAGGTGTTAGGGGTGCAAACTTACAATATGAGTAATATTGTTGTTATATCATGTGTAAATAATGTAAACTTGGCCTTCAATGGTCATTAAGGGTTTGAAATTTAGTTGCAAGGTATTTGGTCGGTGGGATGTGAAGAAGAAGCATATAAATGAGAGAACGGGTGGTGACATATTGTGAAAATAATAAATTGGAAATGATTGACGAAAACAACCCAATTGAAGAGGAACCTCAACCGTCAAAAAGAGAAAAGAAATTGGCAGCACAAAGGGAAGGAATGCGAAAGAGTCGTGCTAGGACAGATGCAAATACCATAGTTGGAGACACACCCTCTACCGCAAGTGAATACTAAGGGACACCATTTAGCACAAGTGAATATGGAGGGACACCATCTACCGCAAGTGAATATGATTGGACACCATCCATCGCATCTCAAGTTGAGAGTACATCATCACTGGGATTTGATGAAGAAGGTATGACATCATCCCCACGTGAAGATCAAAGTCTACTCCACCCTCGATTGAAGGTACACAATATAGCCCACCTCAATTAAATATTGATGAAATTGCTAATGTTGAGATGTATGTACCTAAGAGAACACCACCTAGGATTTTGCGTAGAAAGTAAAAGTTTTTTATTAATATTGATGAGGATATTTTGCAGCACATGGAAGGTAAGATTCCAGAATGCACTTGTAGAAGATATGCTGATAAGATTTGGAAAATCTTCTTTGAAATGCTAAATGAGACCATAAGATGTCAACTATTTGTTCAAATGATGTAGGGTTTAAAGTACAGAAACATCATGAAGACTGTTGGGTTGAGAACATCGAATGCATCAAGTCAAAACACTATTGTGAAGAATCTAATGGACGCTTATGAGAGTGCGGGTAAGACCTCGTGCTCAAAGGATAGTAATGTCACCCAATGTGTCATTACATCGACTTTCATAAGCTATCAAACAAAGAGATCTCGTCTCATTAAAAAGACAAGTGAAAAAAATGGAATTAGTGGAAAAATTTTATCAAAAGTCATTCAAAGGAAGCAAAGAATTGAGGGCACCAATTCAAATGAATTATGGGTATTCTCGGGAAGACTGCCACATAAAGATAAAAAAAATTGTTGAAGCATTGAGAACACTAATTGAATAATATTGGAAGAATAGTACAAGGCCATCTCCAAATCAAAGGGATGTTGTAAGAAGGAGAATCGGTAGTTGGAACTGTGAGCCACAACCAAAGCATTTTTTGGATATGACTTAAACCCAATTTTTTCATAAATTTCAAAATGATTATCCTCAAATTAGTATTTCTCAAAGATTTTTTGAAATTCTTAAACCTTTTTATATCAAGATAAATCACGCATGCACAACTTGTTGTTGTAGACTATATATTGAATTCTCTAACCATTATGATATTTATCGTTCTATATGTTTAGATTTGCATACTAACAATGTTTTCCAGGATTGTGGCATAGAAGCCCCACCAAAATCTTCAAGAGAGTTTTTATCAAAAAAATTATGTCAAATAGAGGATGGCCAAATATTCTACAAGACAGCATGCTTGGATGGTTCATGTGAGCATTGTGGTGGCTTGCAACGAATGCTAGTATGTCAACATATGGAAAGCACAGATAAGGTGGAATAGAAACTAGTAGATTTTGGGAAGTATAAAATAGTGGCATATGCTACAAAAGATGGATCTCAAGCAAAAAGGTGTGATTTGGTTATTGAGAAGATTCCAGTGTATCAATTTATGTCAATGTTTCATGAGAATCTAGTGTATGAGTATGCAAGGCATACCCATAGAGCCCGATGGTTGGACACGCAATTCAAGCTATGCAAGGACACATTTCTAGTTGGAAGCATAGTATCAGTGGTTGAATTTTTAGAGAACTACACTCTACAGCCACAATGTGAGGTGTAGTCACAGTATTACAACTCCACACAGGTTTCGATATTTGTGCACATAGCATTCATTCATGCAACTAATAGTACAAAGGACCAAAGGAAGGTATTGAGGGAGTATCACTTTTATATTAGTGATGATCGCACACATTCTCCAGAGTTTATGCAAGGTTGCTTCCAGATGTTCTACAATGATTTGGCTCGAAGGGGCATAGCATATGGTTAGCATATAATATGGTCGGATAACTATGCAGCATAGTTCAAGAACACGTGCATGTTCTACTCATTGTACAGGATGCATCTCACTACAGGTGTTTAGAATATGTGGAACTTTTGTGAGGCCAAGCATGGAAAGGGGGAGCATAATGGTGCAGTAGCATGCATGAAAAGAGAAAATTGTTAGCACAAGAAGAGTTAAAGTATAAAGACAGCGAAAATTTGACATATGCAAGATCAATCATCGAGTGGTGTAATGCTTCGATGGGTCCAGGTAATGAATGTACATCTTCAGTTCATAGATTTTTTTGGTTGATGGATGATACTAACATTGCACCATACGAGGATTTTTGTACACTAACAAGATCGAGTGAGCTACACTCTTTCCTTAGCTCAAATGCAGGTTCATGGAGTATTGATACACGTAAGATGGAATGCTTTTGTTCTTCATGTACACTGCAAGCCTGGAATGATTGTGAGTCAAGGGAGTAGGTTGAAAAATGGTTTAAAATTTATCTTAACCCACTTCACACGTATCACCTTCCGACGGCATTAGAACTAACACAAATGGAATCATCAGTCAACTTTGACCACGTATCAGATCTAGTTCAACCAGGTAATATATCTACTTGCTTAGTTTTTGAAATTTCATATTGTTATCTTACTTTGTACTGTATTCATAATGTTGACTAATTTGAAGAGATATGCCACACATATCAATGTAGGGCATGTTTATGCAGTTATTACAGATGAAGAGAATGAAGAGGGAATGGACTATTACTTCTGTTGTTGTGTTGAGGCCAAAAATAAATTGGAAGGCCCAGTTATAGATGGAGAAAACATTGAATACCCTACAGGCTCAGTTGTTGTTACTGGAACATGGCTTAGAAGGTACCCACATAAGAGTGTTAAACATTGGTTGTTTCAGGACTTTGACATGCATCGTAAGATTCTTCATTACTCAAACCTTGTTGTGGCATCCAATGTTCGTTTGACAAAATATGGGGGTAGACCTTGTAGAAGGTTCGTGAGTCTAACCATGAGGCAATACTTGACACAATAAAGAGTAGAGCAAACCCGAATGGTTCATTGGATTAATTTGTAAGTATATGCATAATGGTTCTTATTAATTAATATTTGTATCCATGTTAATTTGTTTGATGCCAATGCTATCATCTTATTTTACTTTGCGTATCTATAAGTAACCTGGTAAACATTGATTGGTGTCCCCTTGCAGAAAATGCAGATTTATGAGCCATCCAAGAGAATCTCAGTCAAAAAAGCAATGCAACATCCCTATTTTGATGATCTTGAAAAATCTTGATTCTGATTAAATAAGCCATTACAAAAGTGTGTGCGAAGCTTGGTGAGGGAATTTCAAGTTAACCTTATCATGAGCACCTATGATGTAGAAATTATAAGAGCATCTTGAATTTCAAGATATTTTATTCATGAGAGGTGTTGTGTGCAATAGGTATCTTGGAACTCCTAGTGAAGATGTATGGCTAGGATTGACTAAGTTGAGAGATTTCCATGCCTATCTGTAAGTTCCTTCCATCTATTTTCATTTATTTCCATTTTGGATGAGTTATTTCTTTTTTTCTTTTACTTTGTGTATCTGTAACTAAACTAGTAAAAATTGATTGGTCTCTCCTTGCAGAAAATGTTGATTTTCGAGCCATCAAAGAGAATCTCAGCCAAAAAATCAATGCAACATCCTTATTTTGATGATCTTGACAAACCTCAATTCTGATTTGAAGCCATTATAAAAGAGCATGTGAAGCTTTGTGAGGGAATCTCAAGTTTCTCATTTGAAGTTAACCTCTAAATGAGAACCTATGATGTAGACATTATAAGAGAATCTTGAATGTATGAGTGACATTGTAAAATATATGTGATAACAGAGAACCTAAGGCATTGTAATGAGATTTACTTGTAATGACATTTACTGAAATAATGAAATTTGGTACAGGGGCACCAAGGTTATTGAGCAAATTTGGTTCACGGAAGTCTTTTAAGTTAGTTTTTTGTTTTGAGTTTTGTCAATTGAATAAGGTCATAACACATCCACAATTGATTTATAATGTAATAAGTCATTTTAGTTACAAAAGAACAGTTAGGCAAGATTGGAAAGATGTAGAATTATTTGTAAAGGCTATTTAAGCCAATATTTGAATTTGTAGCCTTTTGAAGGAAAATCTTTGAATATAGTTGTAAATGTACAATTAGTGAGATTGAGATTGTTAACCTTCAGAGAGTAGCAATATTTATGTTGATGAAATTTCCTTTAGATGCAAGGATTCAAAGCACATCAACCATGTGGTACAAATGATTAAATCCCAGAGATGATCTATAGCAATGAAAGAGTCTGAAAAGGCAGAGAGAGCTACACTGGTGACTCAGGAGAAACTTTCGTGATGCAAAGTCAAGGTGGAGAAGACTCAAACAAATCAGATTTCAGTAAATCAACAACCTTTGTTATTTCATTCAGCCATCTTGGAACAACTACCAACAAAAAGGCTTCCAAACTCAACAATTTGGCTTAAATTTTAGAGAAGGCCTCTCAAGTACCATTTCATCATCAATATAGCATCTACTTAGACCCCCAACACCATTCCCAAGCCAGACATACAAGGTTTCTTTGCAATTTCTTGGAGATCCTTCAAACTACCCTGCAAAAAGGCTACAAAATTAGCCCTACTTTGTAAAAAAAATGCTCTTTAAACTTCTTCTCACCCCACAATCTCTCAAGGATAGTCATCAAATAGGTCACAAAACTCCCAATTCCATGGGTTTTAGACAAGCACTCAACCTCTAAGCCATAATTTCTTAAAACCCTCAATTTCCTAACAAATACCTAGGGTTTTCAGCATCTCACAACTCCAAGGCCTTCCAAACCTCACCAAAGCATCAAAAAAGTTTTTAAGGGTATGCACACACATAATAAACCTTCACTTGGCCTTTAGACTCAGTACATCTCAAAAACATCACTTTGGTTCCTCCATTTCAAGCCAAAATATCACATTCTCAACCTAAAACAACATCACCAGCCCTATAAACACCTTACCATTATTAAAAGAGTTAAGGAAACTTGAAAACAACACATTGTAAGCCTTTCCTCTGAGTCACAATTCACCATAGTAGGATGAAGGGATCCATCACAAAAATTAAAGTAAACTCAGACCATGTTGGTTTGTACAGGCTGAATAAAGAAAAATGGATTTTCCTTTCACTAAAACAACTAAAGGTGTATCAAAACATATTGAAATCCAGGTTAAGACCTGCCACCACAGTGTTTCATGATTTTTTTTTCATAGGAGGCCTGTACTGGGCCGTACATAGAGAAAAGAAACTGAAAAACTCATAAAAATGTTGAAATTCCATAGTTTTAGGCGTTGTAAAGAGCACCAATCTTCAAAAAAACTATTGATTGAACCCCCATTCGGGCTTGAATGATTTTTTTAATACATTTAAAATTAGAATCATCTCCCTTCAATTCCCATAACTACCTTTGAACCACCAAACCCTTATTAAGCCTACAAATACTAGTATTTAACAATGGTTTTGCTTAATAATCTTTATCATGCAAATTTATTATTCTAAAGGCCTAGGACCACTTAGACACCCTTATAACATGACTTTTAGACTCCTTCTCTATACTCCCACCTATTTTTTACATAATTTTCCTGTATGGCAATATCAACAATTATTTAATTCAAGAGTGTTTTTGCACATTTGTCCACCCTAACCTACTAATTCCCAAAGTACATAAAAGATTGGTCTATTAGACCTTATTCAAGACAAAATGACCTCAACATACTAACATTACCAACTTTCCTCCTAGTTTACCATCAAACAATCACAAATTGAGGGTGAGGTGTGGGTGCTCCTGCACCATTTAGCTTTCAAAAACAAAGTCAATTAGGCTGGCAGACATGTGGATCGGGCCAGCATTTGGTGGAAGAGGAAGAAAGATGACTGGAACTCTAGAGGCCCACCATAATATATTTCAGTATTGAACCATGAGAGTAAAAGAGAGATTTTATATCATGTATCAAAACATTAAGCATGCATTCTTCCAACCAACAGAGAAGGAGATGATTACTTTGCTTCATTTCATTTGCATAAGCATATCAAGGTATGGGAACCAAGAAGACCAAGGATTTCCAGTTTTATGTGGAGGCAATGGATTTGGTCCAAACTTTGGGAGGGTCAAGAAGGTTAATGTATGATCTAGATGAAATTGAGGAAGAACAACAAGAGAGGGACAGGAAAAATAAAATCAATACATAGTTTCAAGGATTTGTCAAGCAAGTAAGAGAGCTATGGGAGCAGCCTCATCTAAAATATTTTGAACTAGAGTTTGATATGTACCATTTAGAGAGCTTGGTTTTCATGGAGTTCCTTTCAAATCCTCTACTTTTATTGTTCTTATGGTAAACTTTTTGGTAGAGTTGGTGGAATTACCTTTCTTAGTAATCGCTATTAGTGAGATTGAGATTGTTAACCTTGAGAGAGTAGGACTTAGGCAAAATGAATTTGATATGGCTATTGCTTTCAAAGACTTCAAGTGGGATGTACTTGGCATTGACACCATTCCTCAATCTCCACTTTATGGCATCAAGGAATGGTTGAACTCCATGGTTATAAAGTATTATGAAAGCAGAATGAACTTGTACTAGCGGCCAATTTTGAAGACTATTACTGATGATCCAAATAAATTTATTGAATATATTGGTTAGGAATTTTTGAATATGGAAGAGATAGTGATTTTGATTATGATAATTTGGAAGAGTCAGATCAAGGATATGAACCCTCTAATGTAGAAGAGGAATCAGAATCACTCTTCATGTTGCAAGTACCAGCTTTAATACCAACTACAATGGCAACATTGAAATTCCCTAGTAGTATTTATGTAAAGGAAATTTCCTTTAGATGCAAGGATTCAAAGCACATCAACCATGTCATACAGATGATTAAATCCTAGAGACGATTTGTAGCAATGAAAGAGTTTGAAAAGGCAGAGAGAGCTACATTGGTGACTCGAGAGAAACTTCAGCTTTCAAAAACAAAGCCAATTAGGTTGGCATATGTGTGGATCAAGCTAGCATTTGGTGGAAGAGGAAGAAAGATGACTAGAACTTTGGAGGCCCACCATACTAGATTTTGATATTCAACCATGAGAGTAGAAGAGAGAGTTGATATCATGTATCAAAACATTAAGCATACATTCTTCTAGCCAGCAGAGAAGGAGATGATTACTTTGCTTCATTTTCATTTTCATAACCATATCAAGGCATGGGAACCAAGAAGACCAAGGATGTTGAGTTTTATGTGGAGGTAATGGAAGTGGTCCAAACTTTAGGAGGGGCAAGAAGGTTATATTGTTTTTACTGTTGCTACCTACTTTCACAGTGTTCTTGGATTGAAGGGTTTCATGATGTAATTCGACCCATTCCAATTTTTGTCCCTACTATAACTTGTGGAATGGGTCCTCTAACTTGTAAAATACATGCCTAACATGTTTAGAATGTTGTGGAGTCAAGGTTGGGTATTTGGGATAATGTTCTAGGGTTGTAGCAGGGTATTTTCATGATGAAAATGAGGGTTTCAAGTGGTGTTTTGACAAAATGTGTGAAGGACTATCCATGTAATGTATTATTCACCATGTGTAGGGTCTAGTAAGTGTTTCTGGTGCTTTTTTTGGGTATGGTAAGTGCGGGAGATAGAAGTTTCATTAAAACCCCAAGTTTTTTGTTTGAAATAGAGGGTTTGGTGTATTAGGGGTCTAGAGGTCTTGGACCTAGAAACAAATCATGGAATTAGAGGTTTTGAGACATAGCATACTATTGTTTGAGGAGTTTGAGTGAAGATCTAGTGTTTAAAAGGTCGTCTCTTTATAAATAGGGCTAATTTAGTAGCCTTTATGCAAGGTGATCTATTGAATCTTAATGATGGTACAAAGAAACACGGTATGATATCTTGGTAATTTTTCTTAGGTTTTGTGTTAAATCTTGATTGATGTTTGGTTGGCCATTGGATGACCTTCTCTAAAAGATAAGCCCATTTAATGAGATTTGGAGACTATAAGTTATGCAAGGGTTTATTGAAAACCCACACTCAAAACCTTCCCACAACCAACCAAAGCCTAAAACACCTTCAAAAAATTTTGCACAAGCTTAAAAGTTCAAGAGGTATCGCTGCCCCCAAATATTTCTTTGAACCCTAGTAGTAAACCACCATTTTCCACTCAAAAATGCACCATTTGACATCTAGGGCATCACCTAAAAACCCTCTATTTTCCTCCCTTTCACACAAAATTTTTCACACATGTTTTATAACCATAACTAAGCCTTTCCATTGAGTTATAGAAGCATATAGTGGATGAAAGACTTAATATGGCATTTTAATGCACTCAAAACCCTTAAAACAGGGTATACAAATCGACCCTTAGTAATTGGCTTCTAAAATGCACAAAATCACTTGAAATCCAACCAAACCAAACTTAAAATGGATTTAAGTATGCTGCCCACTGAATTCCATCGAAAAGAAAGCACAATCACCCTGTACAGAACTGTACAGTTCAATGAAACATTAAATCCCAAAGTGCAAAAGGGTAGCAATCTTTGACGGTGTATTACTCAGATACCATGGCGCTTAAAAAATATTTGTCTAAACCTATAGGATTTTTTTGGGGCCATCTACAATAACCTCTCTCGGTTTTTCTTATCTCAGAGTGGTCTTCTTGTGGTTTTCAGTTTTCAGTTGATGGAAAAAGTGTCAAATGCAAGCAGTGGAAAGTTGCAAAGTGGTGCAACTTTCGTTCTACAACTCGTGTGACCAAATGGACTATTCCAACACATCTTAATAGGTATTTTTATGCTAGGCATGGTCCTCTTTCACACCAAAACACGCAGAATTGCTTTGAGCTACGTTCAACTAGATCGATCCCTTAAGGGTCCAAAGTGCAAAATCGCTGTAAAATTTAGCATGTTGCTACTCGAATATCGTGATGCTTAGAAACTTCTCATTTGATCCTATGGAATTTTGTTAGGCCCCTCTACAATAACCTCTCTTTTTTTTTTAATCTCGGAGTGGTTTTCCTATGGTGTCCATTTTTCAGTTGATGGAAAAAGTGTCAAATGGAGGCAGTGGAAAGTTGCAAAGTGGTGCAAATTTTGTTTTGCAACTTGTGTGACCAGACATACTATTCTAATTCATCTGAATAGGTATGTTTACGTTGGGAATGGTTCTCTTTCATACCCAAACATGGGAAATCACTCTAAGCTATGTTCAACCGAATCAATCCCTTAAGGGTCCAAAGTGCAAAATGGCTGCAAACTTCAGCATGTTGTTACTCAGATATCATGATGCTTAGAAACTTCTCATCTGATCTTATGGGATTTTTGGGCCCCTCTAAAATAACCTCTCTTGATTTTTGTTATCTCGAAGTGGTTTTCCTGTGGTGTCTAGTTTTTAGTTGATGGAAAAAGTGTCAAATAGAAGCAGTGGAAAGTTGCAAAGTGGTTCAACTTTCGCTGCAACTCGTGTGACCAAACGAACTGTTCCAACGCATTTGAATATATATTTTTACACTAGGCATGGTCCTCTTTTTTACCCAAACACGCGGAATCACTCTGAGCTACGTTCAACTGAATCAATCCCTTAAGGGTCCAAAGTGAAAAATGGCTGCAAACTTCATCATGTTGTTACTTGGATATCATGATGCTTAGAAACTTCTTGTCTAATCCTATGGGATCATGTTGGGCCCCTCTGTAATAACCTCTCTTGGTTTCTGTTATCTCGAGTGGTTTTCCTATGGTGTCCAGTTTTCAATTGATGAAAAAAGTGTCAAATGTAAGTAGTGGAAAGTTGCAAAGTGGTGCAACTTTCGTTCAACTCTTGTGACCAAACAAACTATTCCAAAATATCTGAATAGGTATTTTTACACTATTCATGGTCCTCTTTCACACCCAAACATGCGGAATCGCTCTGAGCTATGTTCAACCGGATCGATTCCTTAAGGGTCCAAAGTGCAAAATGGTTGCAAACTTCAGCATGTTGTTACTCGGATACCATGACACTTAGAAACTTCTCTTCTTATCTTATGGGATCATGTTGGGCCCCTCTACAATAACCTCTCTCGATTTTTGTTATCTCGCAGTGGTTTTCCCGTGGTGTCTAGTTTTTAGTTGATAGAAAAAGTGTCAAATGCAAGTAGTGGAAAGTTGCAAAGTGGTGCAACTTTTGTTTTGCAACTCATGTGACCAAATGAATTGTTCCAACGTGTCTGAATAGGTATTTTTATGCTAGGAATGGTCATCTTTCACACCCAAACACGTAGAATCACTCTGAGCTACATTCAACCGGATCGATCCCTTAAGGGTCAAAAATGCAAAATGGCTACAAACTTTAGCATGTTGTTACTCAGATACCATGATGCTTAGAAAATTCTCATCTAATCCTATAGGATCATGTTGGGCCCCTCTACAATAACCTCTCTCGGTTTTTGTTATCTCATGGTGGTTTTCCTGTGGTGTCCAATTTTAAGTTGATGGAAAAAGTGTCAAATGGAAGCAGTGGAAAGTTGCAAAGTGGTGCAACTTTTATTTTGCATCTCGTGTGACCAAATGAACTTTTCCAACGTGTCCGAATAGGTATTTTTATGCTAAGAATGGTCCTCTTTTTCACCCAAACACACAGAATCACTCTGAGCTATGTTCAACCGGATCGATCCCTCAAGGGTCAAAAGTGTGAAATGGCTGCAAACTTTAGCATGTTGTTACTCAGATACCGTGATGCTTAGAAACTTCTCGTCTAATCCCATGGGATCATGTTGAGCCCCTCTACAATAACCTCTCTTGGCTATTGTTATTTTAGAGTGGTTTTGTTGTGGTGTCCAGTTTTCAGCTGATGAAAAAAGTGTCAAATGTAAGTAGTGGAAAGTTGCAAAGTGGTGCAACTTTCGTTCAGCAACTCGTGTGACCAAATAAACTATTTCAACACATCTGAATAGGTATTTTTACACTATGCATGGTCCTCTTTTTCACCCAAACATGCGGAATCACTACAAGCTACATTTCACCTGATCGATCCCTTAAGGGTCCAAAGTGCAAAATGGCTGCAAACTTCAGCATTCTATTACTCAAATATTGTGATGCTTAGAAACTTCTCCTCTAATTTTATGGGATCATGTTGGGCCCCTCTACAATAACCTCTCTCAATTTTTGTTATCTCGGAGTGATTTTCCTGTGGTGTCCAATTTTCAGTTGATGGAAAAAGTGTCAAATGCAAATAGTGGAAAGTTGCAAAGTGGTGTAACTTTCATTCTACAACTCTTGTGACCAAACGAACTGTTCCAAGAAGTTCAAATAGGTATTTTTATGCCAAGCATGGTCTTCTTTTGCACCCAAACACGCGGAATCGCTCTGAGCTATGTTCAACTAGATCGATTCCTTAAGGGTTCGAGTGTAATATGTTGAAATAGGCCATTCCACCTATTGTTCAGGTTGTGTCTTGATGATATGGGCCTGATGTAAGTAGGATAGGGAGTAGGAATAAGAAAATAGCATTGGTAAAGGCATTGGAAGAGATTACTAATGTTGCCCCTGTTCAAAATTCAAAATTGAGGCCCCTTAAAAGCAAGGCTAGAAGAGGTGAAAAGAAAAATTGCTTGAAAATAAGTTAGAATAGGTTGGAAATAGGGTGAGGTTGTGGATTTTGATGTGTTCAAAAAGTTTGCAAGGATAGGGGAGGTCAAAAGTATGTTATGGCATGATGCCCTAGTTGGGAAAACAAGGGTTTTGAATGAAAAAGAGATGTTTGAGGGAGTAAAAGTGGGTAAAGTGAAGAGGAAGCATAATTTGGTGGTCAATTAAGTTTGTGCGGGTAGAATGAAGAGTGTTGGAATAGGTTTTGAGGTTCGGGTTTAGGTTCGGGGGTTCGGTTCGCCGGTTAGGCCAGGATTTTTTGGAAGGGGTTTCAGTTTGTTTTGGGTTCATTGGTACAAAAATCATGTAAAAACAAAATATAAATATATATGCAGCCTAGAAGCATGCATTACGATTATAATATCACATAACATCATATAAACAACAAAATCACCATAAACTTGAATGTCATTTAAAACATGCATGATAAATATTCATCTTTGAAGCTTGAATTGTGGTAGCTTGATATACAAAGTCTATTGATGCTAGGGTTCAATTTGTATGATTTTGAAAAAAGAAGCCAACTAAGTAGAGTTATCATCGTTCTTCATAAATCATAATAATTTTTTTAGTACACTAGCCATTTTGATGTCTTCTTGCAGTCTCAAACATTATTTTGTATCATTGTTACATTGGTCTTGAGATTGGTAGCTTAATATAACTCCACAATACAAAATTTGGTTTACCTATGCAGTGTAACAATGGCATAGGCAGATTTTTCTTTCAAAGAACCAAAGGGTGAGTGCACAATTGAAGTGTATAAACACATATTTTTGTAATATCAAGGATACTTTTTGAAACTTCCATGCATTGCTAATCTAAAAGGAAAAGTTTATACATATCATTTGCTTAATTGAGTTGTTCCAATCAAAGGATTAAATATATTGGAATCTTTTTATCAATCATTTCATAGAATACCAATTGAAAACGTGTTTTTTTTGTTTTAGATAAAGTTGTTTACCATCAATCAATTAATTTATTCAAGACAAACCATGAAGAACAACAATGATCAATGTTATGGCTAACCAATTAATACGTATACTCGTGAATAAGTCAAGCATGTACATGTGAATAAGGGAAGCACAAGTAGTCACAAACACATATGCCTTGAATTATACACACAAATACATAGTATACACAACTTAAGACAAAGTATATGCATGAATACAAGGTATACGCATGAAAACGCGTAAGTCGCAAAGTATACATTGGAACACATGTAACTCACAAAGTATACACATAGTTGTAAAGTAAAGACTTCAATACACATAACTCATATCTATTGAACCCTGAATTTATAACATGCAAATATGGACACCATCGATAAAAAATATTTGTATTAACCAAATAGTCATGTATGCATATATCAATATATGTTGATATAAGTATAAAATATAGGTACAAAATAGCCATATAGGCTTACGAGAATGTCATATAGGCATACAATGTCAAATATATCCAATACAAAATACGTACAAAACTGCCATGTAGGCATACAACAAAGGGCTTTGGAATCAAAAGTCATTGCTCTCCAGGCTCTCAAAATAAACTCTTGCCCTTTGTTGGTCGATCGGATGGCGATAGGTCTGTCACTCATTTCTGCTGCACTTGAGGAGTGCTCCTGCTACTCCTACTACTATTAAGTTCTTGGTGAAGTTTTAACTGTTACAATAACAAGTAAAGACATTAATATACAAAAATTACATTATAAAAAATGATATATTTAAAAAAATAATCACTTACGGCCATCTCATGATCACTCTCCTCAAGGGAAATATTTGCACCCCGATGCTGAGGCATGCTCAAACCCTGTATAAACCATCCAAATAGAAATTAGACTACGAATCAATAATTTGGTTTGATTTTTCACTCGAACTAACATCTATAACAATGAATGTAAATTGAAATTTAGTAATTTCCCTCATACCTCCCCTATCAGAGCCATCGAGGATTGTATAGCGGATGAAACACTGATATCCATTGCCCTCGTAATATTTGGAGGTGTTTCCACAACCAACATCTAAAAATAATACAACAAATTATTTAATCACAAAAAAGTTACAATAGCAATGGACACGTCATGACTTATAGTGTATGAGATCTAATGAACAAAATTTTGAGTACTTATTAAACTATATATTTTTTATTATCATGCTTACTATTTTCCCTATCCATATCTTGTTCGAAAGGATGTGTTTTTAGGCTTTTACCCATAGCATCAAGCCGCTAAATCATTTGATTAAATGCTTTCGTAGACATGTACAATAACTATGGTGGCATAGAGAAGGCAGTGAACTATTTGAAAAAATGCCTCAAAAGAAATGGGGTCTTGTGGTGATAGAATGCCATTACAAACAAATGCACGTCATAGCATTCCATCACCATAAGAATGCATTTCTTTTAGGATTTTTTTCAAAAAGTTCATTGCCTTCTCTATGACCAGTATTATTGCTTACTATTATGCTTTGATAGATATTTTTCCAAGCATCCATAGTTTGTTGGAAAGCACCTATTTTAGGCTTTTAGCCATAGCAGCAAGGAAGCATGAGTAGTTTGATAAAATGCTTTGGTGTGCATATGTATGAAAAATGTGGTATCATAGAAAAGGTGGTGAGAATTTTGAAGAAATGCCTCAAAGAAATGTGGTCTCATAGTGATGGAATGGAATTCCATCACCATGAGACCACATTTTCTTCGAGGAATTTTTTGAAACTACTAACTACCTTGTCTGTGCTATTGCTTACTATTATGGTTTCATAGATTTTTTCCAAGCATCCATATTTTTTCGTGCAGGTGCACCTTTGCAAGCACATGCCTCCATGTGAAGAAATTGCATCAATGCTTATGTTGACTTTCTAAACAACTATATTGTAGATGAATATTTGTCATCTATCAATATCTAGTTATTAGTTATGGAATGCAAAGTAATGCTTTGAGTTTGAATGATGTGCAATGCAACGTAACCAACAATATGAATATAAACTACACAAATCTATTAAGTACAATTCATTAGTTAAACTCTTTATTCTATTACCTGCGTGAAGGTTTGAGTAAATCCATTGGAACTGGGAGGTGTTCCCTCAAAACCTCCAATATTACCATGTTCAACATCCAAAATCACATATTAAAATACCATTTGTAAAACAATGCTATTAACATGTAATAAATTTATAATTTTTTACTAGTTACATACCCCGCTAATAGGTGTACTATAGAAATAAGTAGGTGGAGGGCCAATGTATCCAGTCTCAACATTGTGACCTTGAAATTTTATTAAAATCATAAAACTAAATTAGTTAATCTTGCATTTCAAAATCAAATTTAATAAATTAAATTCAATGAACATGCAAACTTTTACCCGAGTATCAATTCCATACATATCATGCAAAATTTCAGTCGTCCTCTCCATCTCCGCAGTTGCATAAGGATCCTCCGCAGCAGCCTCCTGAGTGTCGGTGGGGTCATATGAAAAAGTTTCCCCGCAATATTGACACACATGGGTTCAAAGGCTGCCACACGAAGACTCCACCGAATGGCGTTGTAGAATAAGGCTAGTATGATGGATGACACTCTGGATCAAAGTGTTGATCGCCTACAATGTCTCTACATCTGCACTCTCCTTCATGAATGCATGCATAACAACATGCTCATGAGGCAGCCTAGCAAGAGCTCATCTCCCTTGCCACGTAGGATCCGACTTTGCACCAGGACTATCCTGAGCCGACCCCCCACCTCTCCCCTGGAAGTCCCTCATATCAAAATAATTTGGTATTTTTTTCAATATGAACTCACTGTATAGTTTCCTAAGAAAATACTGGGGGACTTCACAATTGTTGCACGGTCAGTCATCAAAGACTATCTACCACCTATCATAAAAAGGGTTCCTAATCTCTTAGTGGTGGCACCAATGAATAGGAAACCTCTTCGCATTGAGGCTAAGTTTTTGATTTGTGCGTGGGTCAGTGAATAATGAGCACAAATCACCTTTTGTAATTTTTAAATTGTTTACTTGTTTATATGATAGTTTATTTGCATAATATGCCCTAGCTGCTTGCCTCCTATCTTGCCATCTAGTTATTTGTTTGCTAATTGAATCTACATTTTTTAACATATCTTTCAATGAATTTGTGAGGGTCATTCTTTCTATGGTTGAACCATTTGGATCACTCAACCTACTAATAAAATCCTCAATCATTTTTTTGTTGTTCTCAATCTCACTCATTAAATTTTGTTGAGTGCCATGAGGTTGTTGAGGGAGTGGTGGAGGAGGTTGTTGTTGAGGTTGATTTTCTTGTTGAGGATTTTGTTCTTTAGGATTTGGTTTCTCTTCTTCTTGAGTATTTGGTGGGTTTGCAGGTTCATTTGCATCTCCTACAAATTCAAAAATTTATATATCAAATTTAACCTAAAACTAACAAAATCAACCTAAAACTAAGAAATTCAAAACAAACAACAAACAATACTTACCTCTCCCACCTCTTCATCGTCTTGGCATCATCCTTGCAAAGAAATAGCAACTCTTGTTGAAGATTTGTGCTCAATACCTCCTCCTAGAATGCGAGCGCGAAAGTTGGGGGTTTTGGCCACAGGCAGAGGAAGAAAACAGTCAAAGTGAAAATGAAGACTTTCACTTTTTTTTTGCTTATAACGTGCTATAACGTAAGCACGTTATAACGCGCTCACGTTATAGTATTTTGAAACTTTTTTTATAAAGTGGCCATGAAATTGCTACCCAACTTCATGCACCTGCCCTATGTGTCCTAATCCATGCAGTTGGTTTGTTATAATCATCTTGATATAGATTGTGTAATACTAGAAATTCCTTTGTGATCACATTCTCACCACAGGCGAGATCTATTAATATCCCATTGGTGGGCTTATCATAGATTCTAACAGCTATGTAAAGAGGACCATCAAGAAGTTTTTGAAGTATATCTTTAGCAGAAAAAGTATTATCAAGAGATTTATTGGTTTGGCCCTTACGAGGGATAACATCTATCGCACCCACAAGTTCATTAGTAGGATTAACTTGGGTAAAATTTGGAGTTACATCATGTTGTTTGCTATGTGTATCAACATTTATTACATCAATGTTGAAAGGTCCACTAGCCTTGAAAAATGAAATATTGTGTTTAGGCATGGGGTTGGTGAAAAATTGTAAATTTTGGTTAGGGGGTGCAACAGAATTATTGCCTTGATCATTAACACCTGCAATGGATAAACGGTCTGAATCAATGAGGTCTTGAACTAAATGTTTTAGACACTTACATTGTTTGGTGTCATGTCCATTTTGGCGATGAAAATGACAATAAGCATTTGATTTAAAGGTAGGTGGTAAAGGTTTGGTGGTATCAAGCGGTTTGACAATAGGAAAAGTGATCATTTGTTGTTGGAGAAATTGGTTCATTGTATTATGGAGAGTATCGAGTAAGGGAGTAAATTGTCTCTTCTGGTCCCCATAGGTATAAGGCACTGTGTCTTTAACAGCTACCACTTGATTTAGAACTAGTTGGGTTGGTTGCGATTGAGGAGGCAAATTGAACTGTAAAAAGCCTCTATTTGGTTTGCAAAAGTTTTGTGTGTTGTTTTCGTTTTGTGGTTTAGATTTCTCGGCTCAGTTAGAAGTGGACTTTGAATCACAACTAGAAATCGAGTTGTGATTATCACACAAGGTTGTACATAAATGCATAAATGAAGGAAATTTCATCGTAGTTAATTTATCCTAAAAGTTTGTGTGCAAGTTTTTGATAAACACCTTCTGCAAATGTGCATCAGGAATCTTGAGATCAATTTGAGCATATAATGACTGGTATCATGAGATAAAATCAGTTACTTTTTCATCTGTGTTTTATCTACAACGCATTAGGTCAGCCATTATCTTTTTAGGGGTCATATGAAATTGGAAGTGACTTACGCAGGCATCCACAAGCTTATTAAATGATCGGATAGAATGATTGGGCAAGTTGGAAAACCACTCCAATGCAATATCTTTCAAGGTCCTAGGAAAAAGTTTAGCTAAAAGTTTATCATCAAGGACAAAATCACTACATAAATTTGTATAAGCATTGACATGGTTAATAGGGTCTTCTTTACCTCTGTATTTCTCAAATCAAGGAATTTCTATCCCTTGTGGCATCTGTGTGCATAATATTTCTAAGGATAAGGGACTACTACGAACATGATATGTGGGTGGAGCAGTGTGACCTTGGCTAATGGTGGAAATTTTTTGTTGCATGGATGAAATGATATTAAGGAGTTGTGTGATGATGGGATCGGGGTAGATGGTTTGAGGTGGAAGAGAAAAGGGAGATGGAGTGTATGTAATGTGAGGGGAAGTGAAAGGAACACTAAGAGGGGTGAAGGTAGTGGAGGGGACTTGTGATGCCACAAGAGAACTAGGAATACTAGTTGGAATTGTGAAAGAAGGAGCCGCGTGACTAACCTGTTGCATAGTTGTTGTAACCTAAGGAGTGGTATAAGTTGGTATGGATGCTATGGTTGAAGGGGGAGGAATGTGAGGTCCTCCTTGGCTTACAGCAATGTTTGCGGATTGGGAAGTAGAAGAGGCATGTTTAGTGTAAATCTCAGCAATTCACTTCATAACTTGCAAGCCATCATCACTTTCAATCAAACGATGAATGTTTTCGATTGCGGGTATGGCGGTGGTGGAAATGTTTTCAAGGGACAAGTCTTGTTGTAAATGTGCAAAATCCTCATGAATATTAATGACTTTTTCTTGCGGGATGGAGTTGTTTTGGGTGTCAACATTCATTAGATGGAAAGGTGAAGGCATAGAAGTGGTATTTTCAATGCCTAATGCACCATTCATGTCCATACTAGGAGTAGGAACTCTTGAGATCCCAAGGTCCACAAAAAAAGTGTTATCATGGGAAGCCATGAGTCTAGAACTTCATCTCACTAAAGTATTATCAATGGGGCACCAAACACTCATACAAGTACCACAAAAGATGGGGTGAATGTAAATGCAAGGTAATCTAGGAGTTCTCAATGCAAATAACATAAATTTTGCTAACTGTAATAGAGAAGTAACTACAAAAAACATAAATGCTGAAAAATGCCAGAAAATGTCTAAAAATGCAGTATGAATAGTGTAGGTGGACTGATTCGCCCAGGGTGGCTAATGAGTCCTAGTATGAGATTTTTTGTGTTTTTCAAAAAATTTAATGTGATTTGAATGTTTTTCAAAATGAAATGAAGGATGCAAATGCAAATTTTTAGTTTTTTCAATGATATGCATTGCAAAAATGAAATCTAAATGAATGTTTCACTAATGCAATTTGAGAAATCCTACAATGCAGAAACAAAACAATACCCTAATTGAATGTTGATGCAAGTGTAATCTAGGATGTAATCTGCAAATGAAATTAGAAATGCAAAGTGTTCAAAATGCAAGTTCACTAAAATGAACCATAGATTTTTGGCACCACACAAGACTCCCTAACTCTTCTAGGATTTTTCACCTAAAAGGAGAGAGTAGGGCCAAAAATGCTAACTAGGTTCATTCAAATTATGTAATGTATGATGTTATTTAAGCTAAATGGAATGAACTAAGTGACCTATATGACTGAATTTGAATGCAAACTAAAGATTTATGCAATGCTGGAAAACACAATGTGATATGCAAACAATGAAATAAGAATGAATAAATGCATAACTGAAAGAAATGATTTGAAACAGTGTGCACTTGGAGGTCTCATGAGGATTCTAGAATGATCTGAATGTTGTCTGGAATTACAGAAACTCACCAGTGGGACTCATTCACCCAGGATGGTGAATTAGTCTTGCTTCTAATGAAAACTGTCGAGAACAGATTTATGAATGTCGAGATCCGAAATCTTACAAAACTTATATTTCTAGCCTTAAGGTGGGACTCATTCACCATTGGTGGTGAATCATTCCTCTCCCAAAATTCTAAGAAATCTGGAGATAACTTTGCAACACCAAATCTGAGGATGTTTGCTTGTCAGGTTGTTGAAGTCAATTCTACAGGAAACGGATAGAATACCTTCTCCAAACTTGAAATATGGTTGATTTGACTTGAAGCACCTAGTTAACTTGTTGACCACTCCTCAACACCTAAATTTTTGTTAAATCTACATACAAAGGTTTGCAAACACACATGCAAGAGGGGGAAAATGGTTGAGGGTTAGCAAATAGGGGTTTGCCTTGGTTAAACCCCACTTTGGTAATCAAACCCTTAATGAAATAATGAAATGCAAGAGAATGATAAAAAATAACATGCAAATGCTATCAACTTACCAAACCCTTGTTGAAGAAAATTTGAAGTTGTGTCAATGGATGCTTCATGAATGCTTGATTTGATGTTGTAAGATGCTTGAATGCTTGAGATCGTCTGAATGTGATGTGTGAATGTAGGAGATGTAAAATGAGGTGAAAATCACTTATTTATACAATCATGTGCCTTAGCAACTCGTTGATACCTCATCACATTCCGACATCAAGTGATTTTAAATAAAAACCTGAAAGGAAATTTAAAATATTTTGAATTTGGAGCCAAGGGGGACTCATTTGCCACCCATGGTGAATGGGTCCCACCTAGGACCTGAAAATGGGTGTCGGGAATTAAGTCACATTTAATGTTATTTGTCAGGTTTACATTCAAAAATGCACTTAATTAAGGCTTATAAGAGCATAAAGGGGTCAAATAAAGCATAAGAAAGGTGTAAATAGTGAAATTATGCCTAGAAAAGTGTGAAATCTTGTTACAAGTCTTTACAACACTTCAAAATAGGACTTGATTAGTGATGAAAAGGTGATTTTTAGGTGAATTGTAATGAATAGAGTCTAGAAGAGTGTAGAAATGTCTTACAACACTTCACAACACCTTCACAAGATGTCATTATTTGAATTTTAGTACCTAAATATGCATGTTCAAGCCATATTATAACATAAAATCAAAGAAAAATAGACCAAACATCATGAAGCAAGGCCTAAAAGACCATGAAAATGACAAGGGTCCATTTTTCTACGATGCATTTTTATATCCTTATATTTAAAGAAATTTAATGTATTCATTTCCACATCCTATTTCATCCTATCTCCTTTGAGTATTCCAAGACATATTATTCACATTACAACATTTCAATTAGTGCAACAAAAGGAATCTATATTTGCATGATCATTTAAGGAGAATTTGCATAGTTGAAGAATGTTGTCTTTGATTGTTTAGTCTATTTTTTAAGAGAATGTGTCCCTTTGTGACACTATAGATAATCTTCCAAAGATATTGTTAAATATTGTTAGTCCTTGAAACCAAAAAGAAAAAAGAAAAAACAATTAATAAGGTGAAGTGAAAAATAAAGGCATGTAGAACAACAAATCAAGTCTATAGGTGTAAACATTTACATGATCATGGACTCAACCCTACATAGAGAAAACATAATATTTTGATCCTAACATGAATAACACATTTTCATGATCATTTTTTGATCCTAATATATTTAGATTTCAATGTCATTTCAAATTGCATTCATTCTTAAATCATGTAGCTAAATACATTGATTTTGTATTTACTTTCTACATTTCATTATCGTAGTATTCACATATAACATATATATACAATTTTTTACAACATTGAATAGTCTAGGTTGATTATGCTTATTTCCATGTTATTGGATTTTCCTAGACTACCCTTAAGAAAAAAAAAATTACAAATAGCTATAGTATATAATTAATAAAGGATGTTGAGAATATTTGACATAAAAATTTATCATTTTTTTAAGAACATAAGAAAATTAACATAATAAATGTTTTCGATGTATGTCATGCTTTATAAATATAAAATTATAAATTTAATAGAACTATTATAATAATATTTATACTAAATTTATAATTTATGAAAAATGTCAACAATTAACATATGATTTTTTATATGATTTTTTTTTTAAATAGAAAAGTTAAATAATAAATGACTTGACATCCATCCTGCCTTACAAATATAAAATTAAAGAGTTTTATTTTGTATGTAATTTTTAATTTTATTTAAATGTTATTTTTTTATTAAATGATATTATGTTTTTGATTAGGAAAAATAGGTTTTGAAGGGGCCATGAAACCCTTTACAATGAAGGAAAGCTACTAAAAAGATAGAAACAGAAACACCCGCAGCCCAATAAATTCAAAAGGTTGACAAAAGATAAAGCAAGAAAACTCGTCAACAACCCAACAACAAAACATCAACACTAAGGCTGAACAATCAAAAACAACAGCAAAAAACTATAGCATTTTATCAAGCACTTTGGTCAAGTCCATATTATCAACAATGACCTGATTGTGCATCTCGACCACATCCTGAAGATCCTGGAATGAAATGGCTGCCCTTTTCTTAGTCTTTCTCCTCATTCATAGGCAAGGACCAGCCTCCAAATTATTCTCCTCGCCAGGACCAATATCCTCATTCTTATCCTCTAAGTTCATGCGGTTAACCTCAGTAATGGCCACCTCATGCTCACCCAAATCCAAAGGCTAACCATTCCACTTAATGGCTTTGTCATTCAAAACCAACAAGCCCTTAGCACTATTTTTCAGTGAGTGATTACTAATTTGAATCATGGTCTCCAAATCATTGTTGATCTTGCTCATTCTTTCCTCCATACTCACTAGTTGCTCCTCATTGATCCTTTGGACAGAAATTTCCAAAGAGGTCAACCTTTCCTCATGGCTTTTACCAAATCTATCAGCATCCACAACTAATTTATCAAGAATCACATTCATGTTCTTGACCTTACCTCTCACCGTCCATTCCTTTTCGTTGCAGTTTACTAATGCCACATAGACATCTTTCTAATTTTTAAGCTTGGTATTAAGCTCCTTCACTTCCGATAAAAGCCATTTCACAAGTGAGAGCAGGTTACGAGTACCTTCCTCAACCATTCTACAAAACAGGTCCATATTAATCTCCTCCCAATTGACCAATGACCAATTCAGTAGCATGAATATCAACCTTCTCATCAGGATCCTCCTGAGCCCCAACCTTTCCCACTAAATCCTCCTCTACAAGGGAGTCCTCAACTTCAATTACCTCCACTTTCACCCTATGCTTCTCAGGGATGTCGGCCAAATTTTCTAGAATTTCAAGATGCTCTGCCTTAACATCAATATGCTTAACTTGCTCAACATTATTACAAATAGGAGACTCAAAATCCTCCTAGATAGGACCACCCACCTTAGAATTCAAAAAACCCTCATCATCCTACCCAATATCTGCCATAGGCTACTTGTTTCCCTCATAAACATCACCCTGAGCCCCTTTAACACCAGGGTTAGGGGAATCCTCCAAACCTTTTGACTCGTCCACACCCTGTTTAACAACAGACCTCCCCTTCTTAGGGCACCTTTTCTTCCCCTTCAAATTATTTTTCACCAAAGGGACAATGGCTTCCCTCATTTCAATATATGTTTCATAACCCTTAGACCATTATTTAGATTCCCCAGATTCATCGACAGACTCACCCTCATCCTCCAAAGATTCATCATAAATAGAGTCTTCTTCCTCAGATTCCTCTTCCCACTCATCCGCTAACTCACCAATTTCATACCCATTGTTCTTACCACCCTTTTTATGAGCAGGGAGCTTAGGGATAGCAAGTAACACCTTCATTTTAATGTGATCAAAAATAAGACTCATAAGGCCTTCATGAAGAATAGCCTTCTTGAGGTTCTTTATGTGGTCCTCAATACTAGTTTCCATGGATACAAGCAGATAAAAGGGAAATGAAACCAGATTGTTGTGGTGGAAGTGATTAAGTAACATGAAATGATAACCATAGATAATAGAGAACCTACCTTCCAAAGTGAAGAATTGCATAATTGTTAGAACAATATCCCTCTAAAGTGGCTTAATGGATTTACGGGTGTACCCACCACTACCAATGAACTTAAGCTTTTGCTTCTCTGAGCCTTTAAAGAAATTTGCTAATGTAATCTTCGCCACAGCCCAATCCCTATAAAATTTTCTTCCCTTCAAAGAAAGACCAGTAACCTCAACGATGAATTCCTTGGTGATGTTGAATTCCACACCTTGGTAATGCAGGACCCTGTTGTTCCAACCATTCACAAAAACCTTTGTCACCTCTGGGTCAGAACAATGAAGCTTCAACAAATAAGGGAAAACTCCACCCTTCTCCAAATGCTCCCAGACTATCTTATTACCACAGAATTCATCACAAGAGCTTGGATCCACTCTACAACAAGCTCCTCCCATGGCGGACTACAACAAAATACACACAACCTGCTCTTTGTTCTTTTGCACAGAAAGGGTTAAGCAAACATACTAGAAGAAAATGCAAAAAATACCCACAATTCGTGTGAGCTTGACAAACCAAGTACTACCAACCTTCAACTCCCAACCCGTGATCTAAAAATCATCTAAAAAATAATAATTAGACAAGCAGGCACTGAACTCAAAGTGCAAAAAACCACCAAGGATGAAATAAAATAATTTATCTCTCCCTATAACTGCTTCCTTGACATCACATATGGTCATAATTAGAGATATTCTAAAGATTAAATGGCATTGAATCATAATTATTCTAATAATTATGAACCATCACACCTATATTTGCGAACCCATTAGCAAGCAAGTTCGCCTCCCGAAAAACGTGAGTAATTCTCACCTCAGAAAAAGAATTAATGATAGATAAAGCATCATTAATCAGATGAGCTATAGACCAAGATGGCGAACTAATCTTTAGGAGAAAATTTATGATGTTTAGGGAATCCCCTTCTAACCAAAGTTTAGTGACCTCTGCTTCTCTAGCCAATAAGAGGCCATGATAGGATACTCCTGCCTCTACAAAGTGATTTGTCATTAAATGATATTATGTTTATTAATATTTTGATTTATAAATAATTGTCAAATTTAAAGTAAATAATATAATTTTACAAATTAATAATATTCAAGATACTTTTATGTCATTATATAGTAGCTCTCATTGTAATAACTTTTAAAAGTTAATCAATAATATCTTTAGGCATTTATCATTCTTTATAAATATATATAAAAAAGAAAATAATGTACAAAATAAACTATAGACACTTGTTTATATATTTGGTTGAAAATATATATATTAAATTTAAAGTAGGATTCAATAAGAATTCAAATATTTGACATAAAAAAATCAAATGTATCATTTAAAACTAAATTAAATGTTGACTTTAGAAAAATAGATATTGGTATTATTTTTAAATACTTTTTAATTGATTAAAAGATACCATTAATATAATAATTTGAAAATTGAAAAAAGGTAAACTTAAAAATATACTTGAGATTGTGACAATTTAATTGACACATGTGTAAAATGAGATAATTATTGTATTGAGTGTGGTGTACATGTATGTAGTTATTTAATTAATTTGTTAGACATGTATTTTCGTAGTTTCATATCTATTGTACATGTCTTAAATTATAATTTTATTTGTACATTTATATTGTATTATTCTTAATTTTTTTTATTTTTTATGATTTTTTTTGTTTATAAGGGTAATGATGGGTTTTTGAAAGGCTCCAAACACTTTTACATAGGCAAGTTCAACTATAGTAGTGAAGCCAAACACATAACAATGAAATATTAAGAAGAGATGACAACTCTAGGTCTAAAAGCTAATAGTTATAAACAACAAAGATATCTCATATATTGAGCCTAAAGCAAACAAAGAACAAATTCTAGTTACATTAGCCAATAATCTCACCTCACAACAATTTAATTTTGTTCTTCACATTAATAACTCTAATTGCTTCTCCCTTAAGCGTCACCCACCTCGAGCCCCCCCTCAACAATCAAATTTCAAGAATATGTTGATGCCTTTACCTATTCTCACAATTCTCCTCTCATTCATCATATGTCATCTTTGTATGTGTCAAATGTGTTTTCCTCTTACTGTCATTCCTTCTCTTTTCCCCCCAAAATCCTATTTCTGAGGGGTTAGGTGTCTTCTCAGCCCCCTACTTTGCCTCTTTCCCTAACCAACCCGGACATTACTACCTGACGCCTCATGAATCAACTTCTCTCCTTACTCGCAACTTTCACTCTTCGATGTACTCATGTCCTTTAGCAATTTAGGATTGGAAAAATAATCTTGTGGTTAATTTATCTAATGCCCTCTTAGACCCCCTTACTTTTAACTTCCTATAAAGAGGTCTTAGTTTTGCCATGGCCCCTCGCTTTGTTCCCCACATTAACTATCTCATTGAAATTGAGAATGTGGTTTGAAATCTCCCTTTGGATGTTGCTAAAGAAGTTAGACAAGATTGTGTCGTGGCTCTTAGAAATGCTAAACCACCCAGATGCAACATTCCATGTGTTGAGTCTCTCACCTTCATCATGCTAATGGAAAGTAATGATCTAATCATTTCAAAAGCTAACAAAGGAAACACCATAGTCATCATGGGTAGATTTGATTACATCTCCAAAATGTTGAATCTTCTTTCTGATACCAGTAGTTATAAAAATTTTTCCTACAATCCGTGCTCCAAAATTTTCAAAAAAAGTCAAATTTTGCATGTCTTGCTCCTCCTTTGATGATGCAACCAAGAAGCATCTTTTACCTTCTAAATAAGTGACCCGTCGCATTTATGGAGTTTCTAAAATTCACAAAGTTGGCATTCCTCTTAGGCCTATTGTTGACACCATAGGTTCTCCTAATTACAAGTTGGCCTCCTTCCTTGCCAAGTTAATCTCCTCGCTCGTGGGTAAATCTGACTCCTTCATCAAGGATTCCTCCCATTTTGTCCAATTTATCCAAGACACTAGATTAGAAAGTAGAAAAATCTTGGTGAGATTTGGCATTGTCTCTCTCTTCACCAAGGTTCCCATTCCCGATGTTATTGAGATCATCAAGCGCAAGGTTAATGGCGAGATTGCCTCCTTAGTGGATTTATGCTTAAGATCAACTTTCTTCTCTTTCCAAGATGTTATCTATAAGTAGGTTGATGGTGTGGCCATGGGTTCCCCTCTCTCTCATATCATTTCCAACCTTTATATGGAGCATTTTGAAGAAATTCCCCTCAAGTCTTCCCCCTCAAACCAAGATGGTGGAAATGATATGTGGATGACACCAATGTTTGTTGGCCTCATGGCCTTAACAAGTTGGAAGAATTTCATGCTCACCTAAACAACATTGCTCCTTACATCTCCTTTACTAAGGAACTTGAATCTAATAACCAATTTTCTTTCCTGGACGTGTTAATCCTCAAAAAAATTGATGGTTCCCTAGGTCATCAGGTTTTCTACAAGGCTACCCACACTAATTTATACCTCCACTCATCTTCCCACCATCACCCAACCCAAAAATTTTGTATTCTCAAAACATTGGCCATAAGGGCCTACCGTATTTGTGACCATGAAAACTTAGACCAAGAATTGGACCATCTTTGTTTTGTCTTTAGGTTGAATGGGTACACCAATAAGCAAATATCCAAAGCCCTCAACCAATCCAAACATCGGTTCCATTCTAACTTAATCTCTATTTTCCCCCAACTTGTTTTTCTCCCTTTCACCACCTTACCAAATTTGTTGAAGGCATCTTCCACAAAATCTCAAAAATCCTTCTTAAAAGGGCCTATGTTGTGCCTTCAAACCCTTTTCCACATTAAAAAATTCCATCCCTCCTCTTAAAGACTCCGGAGATATCTTTCTAGACTTAGGGGTTTACAAAGTTGCTTGTTTGTGTGGCACTCCTTATATTGGTGAAACGGGTCAATGTTTCAACACCAAAATCAAAGAGAACAATGCTGACATCTTACATGATCGGGTTGTTAAATTTTCCCTCACTGAGCACTCCTCTTCAACCAAGCATCATATTTGTCTTGAAAACACCAAAATTTTGTGCAAAGAAGATAATTTTCACAAGAGGAAGCTCAAGGAAGCCATTCAAATCTTAAATCACCCCACTAACCTTAATCGTGATGGAGGATGGAGTCTTAGCCTGTCTTGGCATCCTCTTCTGTATGACCTCTTAAACCGCCATAAAGCCCATCCTTGACCCCCTTTTCTTTTTTCCCCGTTCTTTCTCCCCCTTTTTTGGTTCCCTTCCTGCTTGTTGGTTCGGGTGGTTTCTTGTGCTTGGGCCCTTCCTCCTTTGTCTTTCCTGTAGTCCTTTCCTTTGACCCCCCATCCTTTCCTTCTCCTAGTCCCTAGTGTTTATTTCTCTTTGTTTTTTGTCAAGGTTTGCAGTTTCTTGACTTTTTTTATCTAGTGCTTAGTGGAATCGCATGTCTCTCTCCTTTTATTTGGTGGTTCTTAGTTTTTCTTAGTTGTGGATTCTTTCCATTTTTTTGTAATTCTCCTTTGTTCTCTTTATTGGTTGCTTTTTTAATTTGAGATTTTCTTTGTAAGTTTGTTCTTGTTTTTTGTGCCTCTCTTTCTTTTCTAATGAATTTTTCTTTCCCTCATTCTTTTTTATTTTTATTTTCTGTGCCTTGTTCTTGTTTTTGTGCCTCTCTTTCTTTTTTAATGCCTTTTTCTTTCCCTCTTTCTTTTTAACTTTTATTTTTGTGCCTTGGCACATTTATTTACTCTTTTATATATTATTCATTGTGCCTATATGTATCTATGAATCTTTGCATTTTTGCATTTATTTTCTTGATTGTAATTTAGCATTTGCCTCTTTTCTTATTCTTTTGTTCTTGCATTTATTTTTTGCATATATTCTCATTGATTATATATGCTTATACTTGATTGCATACATTCTATAATATAGTATTATATTAGATCATATTCTTTCTTTTTTAGGTTATATATTCCAAGAAATATGTTTTACCCCCTTTTCTTTGTTGTTATTCTTTGATATTCGCTCTTTGATATATATATATATATGAATAATTCTTAGCAATTTTATACTAGTTGGCACGCATATATGTATTGGTACATATATACTTATTCCATCTTTTTATTCTAGAGCTTTGCATTTTATAATTTTCCTTCCTCCTCTTATGTTTTAATATTTTGTTATTATTTTTTGCAAATAAAGAATTATAGATGCATTTGTATATATATTAGCTCAATTAAATATTTTCTTTTAAGTGCATATAGATTCATATATTTATATTTTTATACTCATTTACTTTCATACATTTTTTAGTTTTTCTTATTTTATAGTAATAATAATGTAGGTAACTTTTCTAGTTTTTTATTGTTAATTTATATTCTTATTTTTATTCATATTTAATTTTATTTTTTTCATTTACATTTTTTTGTCTTACATGCATGTATCATTTCTATTTTCATGTTTTATATTCTTTTATTTAGATATGCATATGTAAGTGTTAATATATATAGTTTTTCATGATTATATATTTTTTAGTCTTCTTCTTTCTTGTTTTTATATTCAACGCATTCATTCATATATATATATATATATATATATATCTTAGACTTTATATATAGTTTTCTCCTCTTATGTTTTAATATATTGTTATACTCTTTTGAATATATAAATACATAGATGCATTGTATTTGTAAGCTCAACCATATATCCTTTCAAGTGCATATATATAGATTCATATATTCATATGTATATTTTCAAGCATATTCTTGCACTCTCTCTTATATCAATATATTAATATATAATTTAATGATTATGCATATTCTCATATATATTATCTCATATTCTCTCATATATACTTAGGTGCATATTTCCTTTCCTTTTTCATCTTTTATATTCGTGTGTGTGTCTTTGTTAAAAAATATTTGTTTTTTATTTATTCTCTGACTTTTGCTCATTGTTATTTATTAAATATATCTTAACCTTTTTATACTTCTTGTCATGCATATATGTATTTATATTTGTTTAGTTATCTTTTTCTTCTATTTTTTTGCAATTTATATATTTATATCATGTTTCCCCTTCTTTTTTAATTTATTGATATTCTCATTGGCATAGATAGATATTTTTGTTATTTGCATTCTTTTTAATTATCTTCTTTTAAAATTGTCTTTTATTTTTCATGATTATGTTTTTTCATATATATATATTCTCTTATTCTCTCATATATATTCTTTCATATTCACTCATCTATATAATCTCATATATGCATATTCTCATATATATGCATATGTTCATATATTCTCATATGCACATTCTCTTTTATATATTTTTTCATGATATATATATATATATATATATATATATATATATATATATATATATTATCTTTTTCTTCTAGTGTTTTGTATTTTATATTTGTATATTCTTCTCTTCTTATGTTGTAATATATTGATATGTTCTTTTGTATATATAGATACATAGATGCATTGTATTTGTAAGCTTAATCATTTATCCTTTCCAATGCATATATAGATTCATATATACATATTTATATATACAAGCATATTCTTACATACTCTCTTTCATAAATAATTCTCAATAATTTTATAGCAATAATAGTGTGGACAATATATTGTAGCATTTGTATTTTTAGTTTGCTTTCTTTTTATTTCATATATAGATATATATTTTATCACTTGCATATCCTCATAATCTTTTCATCCATCTATAATTTCTTTGGCTCTATTCTCAAGTAATGCTTATACATATAAAATATAGATATACATTTATGCATACATACATACACTTTATAATTTTGTTGCTTAATATTTCTATGTTCATATATTCTTAATGTTATGTTATATTTTGACCTTCATCTTTTTTTTCTTCCCTCTTTATTTTGTATTTTCAGTGGTTTTATTTGTTCTCTTAGTTGATTTATTTTTAGGTGTTAATAATTTCTTTTCTTTTTTTCCTTTTATCTTCTAAGGTTTTAATTTTTTAATTCCTTTCCCTCATGGGGAGTGTTTCACCCCTCTCTTTCCTCTGCCCATCTTCTTAAACCAGTTTGGCCTGCAACTAATCATCTATTATTCTTTTCAACTCTTTATCTTGATGATGGATCATTATGTGTGATTTGAAACGTTACGAAAAAATGAGCACACAATCAAATCCAAAAGTAGCTAAATTAATTCACATATGGATTGTGGAAATCTAATTGCATTGAAAAAAAAAATTCCAACAATACACTAGTCTAGTGGCTTAAACCCATATAGATCTAATAGCCTTGGATACTAGTAGCAATATCATGCCCGCTAAATTATAAAAACCCTTCCTAGTCAATCTTTCTTTTCTAGCTACTACTCTTAATTTAGAGGAATTCAAAGGGCTACTTGAGACTCTGTTACTAGAATTACATCTAGGAAATTTGGATCCTCAAACTTTCTCATTTTCTTGGATGAAGAAGGATACTATATGTAATCTGGACCGCATGTGAAGAGTTGGAAACCTCCAAGGCACTGATCCCATCAACCATTTTTGTAATCCTTACATTAGAAGAGACTAAGTTATCCACAAGGTTAAGCCTTACCGTTAAAGGGAAAACCTCAACCCCTTTGTTCACCTCCATAAGGTTGACCACATCAAGCTTTGTCAAGGGAAACACCTCTACATTCTCTTAGCAAAGACGACTTATTTTTATCCTTCACTCTCCATAAATTTTGCCTCCTTTTATTGATATGGCAATAATTGAGTGGCTAGACTTGTGGTACTTCTAATTGTTTATTTTATTATAATTAACAGTATTCAATTTTAAAATAAAAGTATAGTTTATTACATTAATCAAGATATTTTTAAACATCACCAAATTCATTAATCATAAATGAACTACATGGTTAATGAAAATAAGACAACTATTTATCACTTTTTTTTTGGTAAGTAAGTTGCAATTTAGAGACTGCTCCATCTATTAATCAGAAAAATTTACATGACTTTACTTGGACACCTGCCCTTTTACATGACTTTACTTAGACACCCACCTTTTACAATTAAAAAAAACTAAAGAAACAAAATCTTTATGACATTATCTTCTAATTTCTACTCATCTATTCTCATATTAGAATCAAGTAATAACAAAATCCCAGACCTATTACTATCTACTTCGTATCATTTACATGTTGCATTATACTATTCTACTATTCACAATACTCTTCTATTACCTAACCCATTTGTTCCTATTCTTGATTTATGAACTCAAACATCCATTCTAGCTCAAAGTTAAGCTCAAGATTTATATGATTTTCTTCATTAAGGAACCACCTTTCACCGTCTTGTGTTGATGTTGCATGAGGGTGGCTGTGCTGAAGTTCAAGAGGAAAGGGAACCATTAAACGACAACCCCATTTTCCAACAATATTTGAAAGTCCTTTGAAATAGGAAAGCCAACTCCTAGTCTTGCCGCCTATAGGTAGAACCTCCTCCAAATTACCAAAAAAATATCTTTTACCAATGCTAGTGTGAGGACCTGAACCGTGTCTTTTAACTCCCCCAAATCTAACAGAGAGGCCACAAAACAAGATGATATGTCTTTGTTAACACCTATGACGATTATCTGTGACCATAAAATTATTGCCCAACACCCACTTCACTGCCAACAGTATGAGCCTATGATGAGATTTAAAAACCATCTTCAACCTGTGGTCAAAAATCTCACCGAGGAAGGCCATCTACCTTTGAGAACACACCAATCTTATGGGGGTATCCGTTATTGTAATATTGAGATGTCTCAGAAAATATTTGGAATTATTTTATTCCCTATCCAATCCAATTAATATAGCTCTTGTTCAAGCCATTTCGCATGGTCCATCCAAGCCAAACGTGCGAGTAATGGCTAAGTGAACTTAGAATAATTTCTCCAACCATTATATCTCCCTCGAACTATGAGGAAAAATTATTATCTTGCATTTTGTGATCCTCTGTATCTTTCCAACACTTGGCAAAGGCCTTCCAAAGTGGCATGAAGAAAATGAATCATCGTAGTTGCTCACCTTTGAAAGAAAGCCACCACATGCTAATCAAAACCAAGCTCAAATAATCATGTGTCCTATAACAAATCATGATTACTGTGGCATCCACTAGATCGTATCACTTAGGCTCCAAAATGACTTGGTCAACACCATCAATTGTCATATTAGCGAGTGTGTGCCCTTGTTAGCCTTAGAATATACATGATTTGCTATGTTGGTCTCTAACTTGGAAATTAGTTCTAGTGCCACATCAAGAAAAGACTTTAGTTTTCAACCTTGCTTTTTTTTTTCTAATATAGTGTTTATGACTATAGTCAAATCACTCTCAATTTCCATATTAGTGATTTTATGTTTTAAACACAGTCTTAGACCAAGAATGAGAGTCTGCAGTTCATCCTTATTGTTCAATCCCTTCGGAAGTTTACTTGATGTTTTGAAGATGATTTGACCATTCCAATCCCATACTATATGTTCGACTTGAAAACAATAGGGTTACCTCTTGATGATCCATCAAAGTTCATCTTATGCCACCCAAATTGAGGCGGTTACCATTTTGTCTTATCTTGATTGATTTGGGACTCCAATCCACCAACCCCAATAACACGAGAACTATTTATCACTTTTTACTATGAATAAAATATAAAATTATTATTGACTATTGAACAATTAAAATAAATAATGTTTACATAAAAATATATTTGAGGGTCAAAGGCTTGCAACACAATTGGTTGACTGTGATTGGTGAGGGTGACGATATGTTTCTTGATTATGACATCTACCAAGATGATGAGAACTATTCACGTTCCATTTTTGTCATATTTTAATCTTTTTTCATATGCCTCCATATTCCATTTCCATATCATATGTATATCATTTTGTCACTTCTATGCTCTATATATATATATATATATATAATTGGGGTGGGGATCACAATCCGTGGAGCACTTGCCAAATTTTAGCTATTAATAATTTATTTACTTTATTATCTATGGACCAAGAATATCTTGCTATATTAATTTATTGTTGTAACCTCCAATATTTTAGTTTTATATTCTATAGTGGGGTTTCCTCCTAGCAAACAAACTTGTTTATTTTGAAAGTATAAGCGAATCGAATTATAATATGCAATTCAGATTACAATAAAACACTGCTTCAATTTCTATTAATTGATTAAAATAAAACAACACCAATGGGGCGTGGCCAAGCGGTAAGGCAATAGGTTTTGGTCCTACTATTGCGAAGGTTTGAATCCTTCCGTCGGGTGGAGCGATTATTATTTTGAAAAACAGGAAAAAAAAATAAGAAGAAAATGTCCTACCACATTTGTGGTTAGTATTATTCTAATCCATAAATTGTGGATTATGTAAAATTAATTTATTTTTTTATATAATGTCATTAAAATTGCCTAGAAGGAGATATGGCAACATGGGTTAGGAAAGAAAAACAATGTTGGAAAATAGTGTAGAAATGGGTGTGAGAAAAGGTGTAGAAAGTGTATGATGTTTATAATCTGAGTTTCTAACAGAGCGTTTCAACATCTCATGGATCGAGCAAGGCCCACTCTCTTGAAATGACAGTGATGTTACTTTTTATAATTTGATGTGTTTTATTTTAAATAGTGTGATTGAATTTAGTTATTAATATTAATTTTTTCTCATTATCTAGCCCCAATTGTGGACAAGGTTCAAATCTCCCAAAGTATGTATGATAAAGGTCATGATTGTACCCAGTGACTTCGGTGAAATGAATACCTCTCAATCATTAACTCTCACAAAAAGAGTTTAAGAACATAGACTTGTACTCTTATATTGAGGCGAAAAAAACTCAAATGATATAAAGTCCTCCATATATATTTGCCCATCCCCATGCAGCTACTTAAGTGCATTTTCTGCTTATATTTAAACCAGTGTTCCCATGCAAATTTAAAATTGCATTTTCTGCTTATATTTAAGCAGCTGGAGTGTTCCAATGCAAATATAAAATTGTGGAAAAAGGATAATTTAGAATCTTCCCTATTTTGGTGGAGCGGCTATTATGTAGGAATTGAAAATAAGCTGTGAAAGAAAATGGAAGGTTGAAAATAAATAGTGGCTGCATATTGAAAAAGCTGATAAGTAGCTCAATAAAAAAATTTCCCTCTTTTATTTGCCTCCAATTTTTCCCTCCAAATTTTATCTACTAAAATTATAATTAATGTTATTTATTCATACATATAAATAAATAATAGCTACAGATTGACTGTTTAAAGGTCACCAGCCCCACAAATTAGTGCATGGAGACCTGCCCCTAGTTAGAATGCAACTACCTTAAGCTTTGGGGCTCCACAATTTCGAAACTTCAATTCAAATTTTGGAGTGGCAAATGAAACTCAGATTTATCGGTGAAAACGACCTGAAATGGCTAAATACAGTGTCTTGGATTCACACGACAACGGTGGCTTAAAACTTCACTTCTGTGCAAACGTATGGACTGACGTTTACAGCGAGTCTTAAGATACAAAACCAAGTTTATTTTTATTCAAAAAGATTTGAAAATTGATTCTTTCATACAATAATAAAAAGGTAGCGTGGGTAGAAAGTTACCTACTTTTATTTTTAAAAGATTTTGAAATTTTATAATTAGAGTAAAATGTTGACCAATTTTAATAATGTGGAATGTTGGCCAATTTTGTTTCTCCTAATTCTTGGCAGTTCTCGCAACGCAACATCGACTTGGATATTACGCGTTCAGGGGAAATTATTAATGGCGGGCTTACTACAAACCATCAAGCCAATAACATTTGTTACAGGGAATGCAAATAAGCTTGAAGAAGTCAAAATGATCTTAGGCCAAACCATTCCTTTGCGATCTTTGAAGCTAGACTGTAATTACCTCTTACACATTTCAATTCATTTGATCTCGTTATTACTATTTTATCTCGTTTTATACCAGCAGTTGCACCACTGAGGCAAAGTTTTTCTTTCTTTTGGTTTTGTAAGTTTAAAGAGATTTTAGTTTGTTTAAATAAACGAAGCTAATTTCACTACATTGTTTATAAAAGCCGGTAGATAAATAAAGCCTGTAATATATCAAGGCCATTTTGAGAAAAAAAATCAGGAGGGTTTTGTTCAATTTAGGTGTTGAACAAGTGTTGTATTTTTTATTTTTAATGAGTAGGATGGGGATGTAAATTTTTGGATTTTTTTTCATTTCTATTCATGTTTTAGAAGATTATGTTTATTTTTTACAGGATTCGTGTTGATGAACAGTAAAACAAATGTGCTGAATTTTTTAGTACTGAAATTTTACTTGTAAATATTTTTACTTTTCTTAAACAATATTTATCAAGTTTATTTTCTCTACAATTGTCACAAGTCAGAGTCTTGGAGG
>VDFB02179234.1:15545473-15660517 GCA_007258455.2 Sequoia sempervirens
AATATGATGACTAATCTTCCTTATAGGTGGTAAACCCTTAGGTACATTATCAGAAACAATATCTTGAAACTCATCCAACATACCAGAAGCTTCTTCTAGAACCTTCTCACTATTCTCCCTACTCACTTTAGGAATCAATGCATATCACACACACTCATGATTTATACCTTCTAAATTTTTTCTTCCATCTACATAACAAATTCTAGCAATACTACATACCTTTCCTTCAGTCTCCTTCAGGGGTTTCAACTTGTGACGAATCCCATCCTTTGTCAAGGAATAAGTGTTTGCATGGCCATCATGTATAGCTCGCCTATCGAACTGCCACAGCCTCCCCAACAACATGTGGCATGCATCCATGGAGATGATATCACTGAGTACCTCATCATGGTAGCTCCTGATCTTAAACTTTACTAGGCATTGCTCATTGACCAAAACTTTGTGGTCTTTCTGCAACCAAGCAATCCGATATAGATACGAGTGTCTTTTCCTCTTCAGCTTCAACTTTGTGACCATCTCTTACGACCGCGGTGCCAGTTGCTCCCACTTTGTCAATAATGACATCAAACACCTCTGGCACCACCATGCCTACCAGGCATCACTCTTGGAGGCATCTTTCTTGACCTCGACCGACAACCACAGTCCTGGTGTGAGCTACCTCATGATCGACGATCTGTCCACCCTCAAGAAGACCGGCTCGATACCACTTGATGAGGTAGCCGAGGACTTAGAAAATAACCCACAAACAAGAGAATAATTTTATTATTCAGAAAATAGAGCTTCTTACATGCAGAGGATCTCAAATCCCTAAGTTCTACAACACATGCAAGTTACAGAAAACTACAGAATCACCCTTTCACAATATGCGAGCTTGTCCCCAAAAAGTTACCTAAAAATTAGAAAGTCACCCATAAATAGAGCTCCTCTTTAGTTTGGAGCCAAAACAACATTCAAATTTGAGTTTAGGCAGTTTTGCGCTGAAAAATTACAACTTGAAGTTCAAATTTCAAAAAAACATTTGCAATTGTATCTTTTAGAAAGTGTGCCAACTTCCCGGGGCCATAACTTTTGATTCAGGACTCTGATTCGTGAACCGTTTGAACCGTTGGAAAGGTCTCAAAGTCAATAACGTGCTCAAAATCTGCCATGCCAATTTTGGCAAGTTTTGGGGCCATTCTGGGAACTCTAAGTGCCTCAAATCTAGCTCGGAAGATTTTTAGGTGCAAATCTGGGAAACTAAAATTGCAATATCTTTCAACCCAGGAATAGAAAATAAAAATCATAAATTGGGAATTTCATTATGACGAAAAGGGTATCAAAAAATGTAAAATCATCTAAAAACTGAGAAACTTGAAATTGTGATGTACTATTAGATTGATGTAATGTATTATCATACCATGTAAATCATTCTTGAACTACCATTTGTAAATACTGTTAATGTTATGTTGTATCTGTGGAAATATGTACTTAATATATCCATGATTAATTTATTGTATTTGCATGTATGGTTTTATATGGATTATTCTTATCATTTTGGTTATTATTAATGAATGTTTTAAATGATGATATGTGAATGAATGGATACATAATTGGTAATTTAATGTTCATCTGTTAAATTTGTTATGGGATAGTTTAGGTAATGTCACCTCGTGTACCCAAAGGGACTTTGATGTGCAACTTGAAACATTGGTTATGTTGGAAAACTTAAAGTGCATTCCTTATGTTTTAAAAAATAAAATAGTTGTGTTCTTAGTTGTTCCTTTGGGGTTTGCACGACGAGGCATTACAAATACCACTAAGGAGAAATTTTTAGTCATCTTAGGAATTAGAAAAGGTACATGTATGTAGGTGTTTTATTTTTATATATTTTGAAATCTAGAAGAGGTGATTAACTAGATTATAGAAATGAAAGATTACTTCATGTTTGAGGAAGTTAGAGACCTATAGAAGGTGAAGATTTCCAAAATAAACCTTAAAGGATATACCATACTATGGTGGAAGGAGTTAGAAGTAGATAAAATAAATAAATGGAAAGGATAATATTTCTCATTAGGAGCAAGTGATTTCCAACTTAATAGTCAAAATTCTTGTCAAGAGATTACACATTAGATAATTTGAAGAAACTTAAAAATCTATTCAAGATCAATTCGATATCAAGGATTACACAAAATAATTATAAAAAATAATATAATATGAGACTTAATATCTAAGAGGAAATAGTATGTTGAGGATTTTTAATAGTAGAAAAATATTACCATTATTTTCTAAAGGAAAACATGTAGCTCAACAAAAATAAACATAAAAATACAAGAGGAAGAGGTGGAAAATGTATGTTATAAAATAGAAATAAAACTAATAGGGAAGGGAGGAAAGTATTTATTAATTATAAACTATTCATGGTAATGTACAAAACCATAAAATGGTTAGGGGTATTCTTAAATCCATTGAATAAGATTTCATGGAAACCTATTTCCAATGTGGTCATCTTGGCCATCAAGTAATTTAATTCCATGAATTTGATCTAAGAGAAGTAGAAGGAAGGATATAAGCACCCATATTATGTAACCAAATGAATAATAAATCAATCACCTCAGAAAGTCTAAGATATAGAGAATGTAGAGATTAAGATCTAGAGAATACAAAGATAATCATGAAAATCATAGTACTATTGAAGCTATGATAGGATAACAAGGATTTGATATAATAAGTCCAATAGAATGTATTTCAAGGTCATCATGCTAATAGTGAAAGTTTAGGTAATATTGTTTCTATAAAAATAGTGGAAATTTTAGGATTGAAGAGTATTTCTCATCCCAATCTTTATAATAATTTTTATTAGAAAAATGATATTTAGTGATTATGGATGAACACAATAAATGATCTTCAATAGTGTATCCTACAAAGATTAAGTTCTCTAAAGCATCATGTTGATGGATGTATACCATGTCATGTTGAAAAAATGTTGACATATTGATGACCAAAATATAGAAATGATGGAGGGGAAATAATTATGGAAAGAAGCTTATTTTAAATATTTGGAATTATTGTAAGGAGAAATATGTGATAAGCTCAATATTGATGTTGATATCAAAAAAAGAGTTCCTAAATTATATTTAGACGATATAGAGTATTATTGAGGTTTACATTGATTTCTAAAGTTGTAGAGGAAAAATTTTTAATTCAAAAAAGATTTACCATGAAAAAATTAAAGGAGATACAAATAGAGTATGTAAACAATCTCAAGTGACATTCTTAAGGGACTAATAAAATAAAAGTGTATTATTCATCACATGGATATAATACTTGAAGAATTTATATCTAATAAGGATGTGTATTGGTTTATGCAAAAGGAGAGTGAGGAAATAAACCCTTATACTTCCATGAGCTACTCCAAGTGGAGTTGATAATGGAGAATTTTTTTTGATGAATAGGCACTAATCTATATTAATTATAAATATTACAATACATATTAAAAAAAAAAGTGGGTGGTAAGAAGGCACACCTCAAGAGTCACATGGGCAATGCCCAGAAAACCAAAAAACTAACACATGGGCCTAGCCTAGAAGTCCAAGATTACAAACATTAAAAAGGCCATCAAGCAGCCAAAGCAGTACCAATAGAGCTAGGAGGGTTTCTGTCATCTAAGTTTTTCCCCCATACATTAGTGGGGTCTGGAGTGATGTGAGGAGGATGACCCCAACCATCATCTTTATCTTTATCTTTATCTTTATCCTCATGTCAGGGTGAGATTGCAAGTGCTAGACGCATAAAGCATTTACGAGAGTTTGGCCAACCAACACCAGTAATAGGAGTATCATCAAAGGGCCACCAAGAACTACCATCGTTGCTCCCAACCACTCCTCCAGAGGGCCACCCTTGACCAACTCACAGAGGAGGAGAACGAGTCTACTGAGGAGGGTGGGAACCATGCTAAAGAGGAGGCTGAGAGTGGGGGTGAGCAAAGCCACTTCACTGCTAGCCACGAGAGGGCGATCGACCACGATAGGAAGTGGGCGAAGCAGGCACCCAAGCCACAGTACATGGGGAATTTACCTAATGATCCAAAAGCACTTGAAGGTGAGCCACCTCAAGTGCAACCTTGTTGGCTTTCAAACTTGAATCTACAAGAGAAAATTAGAGAAAATAATAGCTGTAGAATACAAAGAAACATGTTTATCTATTTCTATGTTAGAAAATATGTAGGAATTTATATATATCCAGATATTGAAGAGGATTTTGACCTTGAAAGTGTGCCAAATTTGGGTATATTTAGCAGGAAGTCCAGGAGAGTCTCCCAGCCAAACCATATGCTAGGAGAAGGGCTCCGGTTTGAAAGGACAAAAGAAGTCATGAATCCAATTCCAAAACTACTGAGCTCTTGTACAAAACCATAAGAGATGCTTAAAAGACTCAACTTTCCCACGAAAAGGGCACCAAGGGTCTTGGACCCCCAAATAAACAAGCTGGGACCCCACAGGCAAGCCTTGGGAAACAATACACCAAGCAAAGTGGGAAATTTTTGGCTCAACACTTGTAGACCAAGTGGTGGAGAATATTTTTCATCAGACATGAGCATGGGATCGAAGATGCCACCTCTGGTTTAAACTTTCAATCGTTGGAAAGTGTGGTGAAAGCCAAATGTAACCAAGCCTAGGCTTGTAATTCCTGAAAGGGGTTTCTAGATACCACTTCTAGTCCTTCCACTAGGGCTTGGACCCATGAATTCCCACCTTATGAAGCATATCTATAAGAATAACATTCACTAGACCATCATAAGTATCACGGTCTTGGTTTTGAAGCCTGTAAAGGGCAGAAAAATTTTCCCATGACATGATGTGCATTGTGGGTCTGTGAAACACATGCTACAAAGTTTGAATGCCTTTCATGTGGAACCTTAGCACCTTAAGCCATGGTGAATTGGCCAAAGGCTGTCAATTACTAGAAAAGAAAGGTGACCACCAAAAATTCTATTGATTGAGCGAAAGCCCATCATGGAAACCAGAGCCGGTCCAGTGGAGTCAAGGCTTAATTGCCTCCCAGGCTCTCTAAATGCTTTTGGCCATGAAAGTTACCACATTTTGAACTTGTTCCTTCATGACCAGAAGGGTTTGAAAGCCAACCCCCTTCCAGGCAGGTCTATGAATAGGAAAATTGGATTAAATGCAATGCTTGATGAAAATTTTCTAGGCTTCATGTCCAATAGGGGCTCTAATTATCCATTTCACACACAAGGCAGTCCCTTGTCATTGAGTGGAGAGAAGACCAATTCCTACAGAGTCTCTAGGAAGGCAATTAAACTCCCAGGTGATGCAGCGAAACCCTCAGTTGGACTCTGTAGAGGCCCAAAGAAAGTCCTGAAGCAAATTTTCAAGCTTGGCATAAGTAGCTTTTGAAGGAGCCCAACAAGAGGAGTAATAGACATGTGTAGCCTCCAAAATATTAGAACACACTTGGAATTTCCCTACCAGAGAAAGAGGTTTGGTAATCCAATAGGTCAACTTTTGCTCAATTCTGTAGAGGACAACTTGCCACAACTTAGCCAGAGAAGCCTAGAAGGCAAAGGGAATGCCAAGAAACTAAAATATTTCCCTTGGCCCAATCCATTTCCAACTGTACTATTGAAGCCAATGAGGAGTCAGTAGAATAGATTGTCTGTAGCACAAAGATTTATGCCACAAAATTATAGAGCCAGATGCAAGGAAAAATATGTTAAAACATTCAAGAGTCATCTTAATATCATTCTCTTTGTCTTGAAGGGTGAGGAAAGAGTCATAAAAAAAATGGCCATTAACCAATTGAGCCTGGGAGTTAGGCAGGGTAATGCCTTTAACACATTGTTGAGAAACCATATTGGCCAAGAGATAGAAAAATCCTTCGACAACAAGCACGTAAAGAGGAGCAAGAAAACATCATTTTTGAATGGAGCGAAATAGCCCAAAGGCAAGAGATTGGTGACCATTAATGGTGATACAAGCAGAGGCATTTGAGAAGAGCATTTGGACAACTTGAATGAAATTAGGCCCAAATCCCAAGGCTTTTAACATGGCTAGAATAAAAGGCCACTCAATGTTGTCATAGGATTTTGCAAATTCTATTTTGAGAAAAATAGTTTTCTGGTCCGAATGCCTAGCCTACTCCATACCTTCCCACACATCAATGATATTATCCAAAATAAATCTGTGACTTGATAAACCCATTTTACTCCAGGCACACAATATGAGGGAAAAGATGGCGGATCTTTAGAGCCAAAGCTTTGGTGATGATTTTGTAAGAGACATTCAGTAGCGTGATAGGCCACTAGTTGAAGATATCCTTGGGATCTCCAGACTTAGTGAACCAAATATTTTTGGGATGTGGGTGTCTCTTTCATTTATAAGGTTTTGCACCTAAAAGGAGAGAGGTACCAAAAACCTTAATGGCTCACTCAAGAACAAACCCTTGAGATTCCAATGCAATTGAGATTGACATCTATCAAAGGGGAATGTCCTAGATGCTAAAAATTGATAAAAGAGGTTAACTACTAATGCAAAACTAAGAAAATGCAAAATGTTTGAAAACATGTTGTGATATGCAAAATGACCTAAAAATGCAAGTAAACTATAACATAAACTTATGAAATTTATAGTGTGCACCTAGAAACTTGAAAGTGATGGAAAGGAGCTCTGGAATCTTGAAGAATTCATTGTTGAAGCCCATTGGGACTCATACGCCAAGCTAGGTGACTTAGTCCTGCTTTGGTGAAAATTTGCTAGAATAGGTTTAGGGGAACTGGGTACTCAAATTTGCAAAAAACATGTACAATATGACTCATTCACCACTAATGGTGAATGAGTCCACTTTGGATTTTCTGAAAACTCAAAAGTGAAATCTGAAGCTCTCGGTCTGCACTTTCTGTTCCTCCAAGTGTCTAGATCCAAAACCCTAATTTTTGAGGCTGTAAGTGAGTTTTTGTGTAGATTTTGATCTTTCTAATAGGGATATGACTTCAAAAAGTTTGAAACCTATTCTTCAATCATGTACAAGCCATCCCAACACCTAAATCTGAAATCACACAAAGGATCTTGAGAGAGAAAATGTTGATTGCTAGGGATTGGGGATTTGCCTTGGTCAAACCCCATTTAGGTAATTAAACCAAAATGACGAAATAAGATAATAAAACATGAAACATGAAAAAATACAATTAGAGACTTTCCATGATGAAGGATCTTGAATTGCTACAAAAATTGATGGAGAATCTTGCTTTTGAATGAATTGATGAATTGACTTGACAACATGTAGGCTTGATGATACTTGGATAATGGATGGATGAAAGGACTCCTTTTATAGAGGAGAGTTAAGTGAATGGCTAGAATAAGGATCGCGATCAAGGGCCAAGATTAAATTAGAAAATAATTTAATCAAGGGTGGAAGTTAATTGAGAGAAGAAAGACATGGATATATAAAGTTTTGAGGTGGAAGATAAGATTGGCACAGAAAAAGAGGTTGTTGGAGAAAATTAAATAATAAAATTATTTAATTTAAGTGGCCAACATAGGAGAAATAAATAAAATATTGATTTTATTTATTTAAAAGGAAATGTGAGAACAAATAATTAGATAATTAAATAATTAAAAATAATTATTTAATTATAGAGGAAAGGTGGAGTGTTAAACATTAAATAATTAAAAACAATTATTTAATGGAGAGGGAAGGGATAATTAAATAATTTAAATAATTATTTAATTGGGGAAATAAGGAAAGGATAAATAATTGAACATTTATTTAATTATAGAGAGAAAAGGCTAATGAATAATTACATAATTGAAATAATTATTTAATTATATAAGAAGAGGGGAATACAAACTTTTGAATTAAAATAGTATTTAGTTGAAAAGTGGGGAAAAAGGACCATTTAAGGCATAAAGAAGCATAAATTTGAATAAGGCAGGCCCAAACAAGTGTAAAAATGTAAAGATGTACATTTTTCTACATTACACTTAGGTATGAATTTAATATTTCCTTTATTAATTATATTACCTAGGGATTTGGAATGAAAAGCCTCAAGATAAACTTTATGCAAGTTATTCCCATCACAGTCACATAGGGCATTGTAAAATTCACTAGGTAAACCATCAATCCTCGAGGATTTTTCATCAACCATAGAATGAACAACTTCCATTAAGTCTTCAACTGTGAGAAATTGTTCAGAAAAAGATTTTTGGGCTAAAGATAGCCTATTTCACACAACAACAAGACAATCTTGGAGGGCTTGCTGTCACTCTAGTGTGTACTTCTAGATGAGCAATGAAAACTTGTTCATAATGTCGAACAAAGGCTCAGAGAATGTTAGGTAGCTTAGAAAGCATGTAAATTCCATCTTTAATTTTTTTAATACTAGGAGATGAGTGCTTGGCACGCAATGCCAAAAAAAACTCTTTGGAGGCACAATCGCCAATCTTTAACCAGTGCAATCTGGCTTTGATTTGTGCACCTCTAGTAGCATAATTGTCTATAACTTACCTTTCTTGTATTAATTCTTCCACCTTGACTTGTAATGATGGGGAGAAAGGGATAGCCGCTAGAGCCTCAGTGGCTAGGCGCAAGTCAACTATGGTAGCCTTATAATACCACAAACAAAAAAATGGGTAGTTGGTGCCCATAAATGTGTAGAAATCTAGCTATGTGAGTGATAGCATCATTCCACCAATTAATCTAGCCTGTATTGTGAGGTGGCTTGCACTCCAAATTCTAGACTCTATTAATGTGGGCCAATGTGGTCTAATGAAAAAATAAAGATGTGTTAAAAAAGAACTCTATTTTGCAGGCTCAAGGCTATCTTGTCTCCCATTCAATGCAAAAAGAAATGGGGAGATGATCTGACAAAATCAGATCAATTAACAACTTAGCCAAGAGTGAAGAGGTGTTGAAAAGGAAAAGAAAGATTGGGCCGAGATCATGGCACGATCAAGGTGCTTAAATATCCTATCAGATCCAACCCTGAAATTACACCAAGTGTGCCAGAGGGAATGAGAATGGTGGTGGCCAATATTGGGATCAAAGAGCCCCAATTTGTTATGCATGCAGAACAATGCCTCCCATTCACTAGTTACCCATCTAAATGGAAAAGTGCCATCTTTATCATATACCATCTCAACCATATTGAAATCCCCACACAATAGCTAGGTAGCATCTAGAAATGAATCAACAATCCAACACCAAAGCAAAGAGTGTTCCACAACATCATTAGAGGCATAAACATTAATAATACCAAAAGAGTGATTATTAATATTAAGGAGGATCCATATGAGCTGATGTGTGGGGTCAGACCCATGGTCAACCACACAAGTGTGCCACCATGGTGAAAAAATTGTGACAACTCTGCCACATCCAACATCATGAGCAGTACAAAACATATGACTAGTTGGCCAAATTGAATGATAAGCTGATGCAAGAAAAAAACCAAAAAAATTAACTTCTTGGAGACAAAGCACTTCAATACCAATATATTTCTGCAAAGTATCCCTAAAAAATAACTTCCTAGAGAGGTATGTCAGACCTCGAACATTCCATGAGAGAAAATTCATGAATGAAAATCCTCCATATCATCGGAGTCTGACTCCTCCTCATCTAGAGTAGAGAAGTGATTCTACAAAAATTATGGTAAAATTGACCCAATTTGAATATTTAGAGCAAAAAATATATGTTTCTCCTACACATATTCTCCTTCTAATGGCAGAGAAGGACTGTGAGATTGCCATTGAGCTCCCATCACGAGAGGACAAAAGTTTAGTTGTGCCATCATAACAACAACAAGCTGAGGCATAGCCTTCAGCCTAGGTTGCACCATAATACTGTCAGCCCCAACCAAGGCTTCTTTCCCCTTCGCCAAAGGGTTTGAAGCATCTTTAGCTGGCTCAGGGACTTTGGAAACCGTCCTAGAGCCATTGGACTTGTATTTACGGTTTGTAACCGTGGTCCATTTCTCATCTAGTTTGGAAGAAAAATTATCCACCTGATGGGGATTTTAAGATTCCTGTGGTGGAGAAGGAGTATGAGGAACTGCCAAAGGAAAGTTCTTGATCTTGTAGTTTGTAGACTGACATCTATAACATGTGTTTGGAAGATTAAAATAAGTGACCTTCTGGGTATGCCAAAAATATCCAATTTGAATATCAATGGAGTCTTTCAAATCTTGTGAAAGGTCCACTTCAACATAGACCCATTTCTAGGGTCAGGCTTGGAAAAACCTATCTGGCTCAATACAATGACCCTACCCAGAGAGGACACAATATGACTCAAAAAAGGAACACAAGATAAGAGAAACCATAGAAACTCAATCCAAACTAGGACCTGCAACTTGGTGTCATCCAAGACAGTGAAGTCCTGGGTCCATGACTGGAAAACCAACAGAGAAGACTTGACATACCAGGGACCATGATTCAGGATTGCCTGAACATGACTGACCTCCGCAAAATGGAAAAGAAAAAACCCTTGGTTAAATTTTGGACCATATCAAGGCAGAACCCATGAGGGACCCAGGTCTTGTGGACCCATTCTTTAAGCACACTTTTAGGGGGAGTCCTCTCAAAAAACTACCCAACAAGAGTATGTTGCTTAAGCCATTTACAAGTAGAATAAAAATCATGCAAAGGTAAAACCACATCAGCCGGGGAGTCAAAAGACTTACCTTGTGAAACACTTTCAGAAAAAAATTCTAGGGTCATTTGTTTGGAGGAGGAGCCATTGAGCAGAGTTGTCAAACTGCCAACACCAACATGAATTGTTGGGTTGGAGCTGGTTGAAGGCATATTAAAACAAAAAAAAATATAGTAAATGCAGTCATACACACAAGAAAGGAGGAAAATCTTGTGCAAAGAGTGTAGTATGACACAAGAGGGGCCAAGAATGACCGCATATGCAAGAAAACCCTAGCAAAGCTTAAAAAAATCAAACCCTCATTCACCTAACTACTTATAATGGATATTTTGAGTCTAGGTGTAGTGTGTAATACATGTGATATTATTTTTAACAAAGAAAGAAGAATGGAACATGCACTCTAATCTAAAATCCATCAATAAAATTGTGATCAATTAAAAATATTTTATTAGCATAGAAGGATAATTTATTGAATTGTTTGAGTGTATTACGATAATATAACAAGATAGATTTTAAGAGAACTTGCCCCCATGTCTGCAGTAGAGGAGATAAATCATAGAAATATAATACCAAGGAAGAAAAATATGAATGGTTGGTAATGCATGTTATCCTACCTATCACATCTTGAGTATATTTATAGAATTCATAAATGATGTGTTTAAGCCTTACATTGGTAATTTTATGATAATATGCTTAGATGATCTATGCTCATCTTGAATAATACTAAGGAAGAGCATATGATGCAATTTTACTAAGTTTGGAAAAGTTTTAAAGAGGAGAGGTTATTGATCAACCAAAATAAATGTAGCTATGAAAGAGGATATAGTATATTTAAGCTTTTTGATTTATAAATATGAATTGGATATGGATCTTAAAAAGGTGAAGGAAATTATGGAGTGTGAAAAAATACAGTCATTTGTTTAAAGCCTAGAGGTTCTATGGATTGGCACATTTCTATACAAGTTATAGGAACATCATTAGGATCTCACATAATGATTTAGGAACGAATTTAGGTGGACAATGTTTCCACAGTGATTTTTAAATTTTGCAAGTGGGAGGTAATTAAGAAACTAGTCCTAGTAGTAATTAATTTTGGAAAAATCTGTTTTAGGTGAATTTTTCCTCCAACAATTAAAATATTAGAGCAATATTATGTGAGAAGGGGAAACTAATGGTAACATAATTTAATAAAAAAATTAATTAAAAAAAATTAATTTATTACTAAGAACTATTTACAATTATTAAGGACTAAAGAAGTGGAGGCATTACATGTTTCCAAAGAAGTTTATTTGGTAAACTAATCATTAGGCACAATAACTTATCAAATTTTAATGTAAATTTTGAATTAGAAATATTTAAACTGGGTTAAATTTTTGTAGAGCTATGAATTTTTGTTGAACCATATTAATAGAAAATCTATTAACATATAAAACATATTGAGCAAGAGAAGTGCATTACTCATAGAGTTTAGAGTTCAAGTTCTACGATTTGAAGAGATGGAATTTTTTAATCCTTGAAAATAATGTATAATTTTGGGAGGCATGTAAGGATATATTTGATAAACATATTCAATGTAATGAATAGAATATTTCATTCAAAATATGGTTATTGTTTATGAAGCATCATTTTTGTATATTATAATGGTCAATGTGTGATATTTTAATAAGAGAGAATCACATTGTAGGGATGGATAGACACTTTAGAGTGGAGAAGACATTAGAACTCTTGAAAGATATAATTATTGGCCATAAATGAGAGAAAAGATACAAAATTTTGTATAGAAATGTCACTTTAGTTGGTTTGTCCAAAAGAATAGTCAAATGATGAATTGAATTGATTATCTCTCATAGTTATTGTAGAATCCATGGGATGCCATTAGCATGCATTATCTTGGGAATTTTATAAAATAATCACTATAGAAATTTACTTATTATGTTAGTGATGCTTTTTCTATAACTATATTTTTCATCGATATTGCTAGCTTGAATTTTCTATTATTTGAGGGTATTGTATATAAATATGGAAACTATTTTGGATTTTATCTCATCATATACTCCAAAAAAATGAAAGAAAAAAGATAGTTAATTAATGCTTAGGAATGTTAATGGGATGTTTTATAGGAGATAAACCCAAGTAGTTAGATCTTATGGTGGTGTAAAGGAGGATATTGTTAGCCTCAAGACAATGGGGTCTTACAGAGTAAATAACCCTCAATTAACTCAAAGGACATTGCTTAGGTAACAAGATAAATAGTAAAGAATGTTTGTACAATTTAACCAAATTGACACTAGGTTATGAATAATAAAAATATCAAAATTACTTAATTACATGAGTAAATGATAGAATTAAATTCTTTGGTATATGGAAATAGAAAGTACATAGAAACTAAATATTGTACCTTTAAGAGGATTAGATGTCAGTCATGGACACCAACATGTTGCATGGATATGTATGCACAATTTTCTCATCTCTAATGAAATAGACAATAAGGGTCTAGAATCTAAAATACTCGATTTTCTAAATCTATTCATTTGTGTGCACACACATAAAATGTGAAAAATGCTCGGGGCTATTTACGGGTTTTCGTCAGTCAAACCCCCATTTCTATTTTTCCACTTCCAAAAATATCTAGATATGATTAAGATAGACAAAATGCATAAAGCGAAGACATGTGATAGAAAAAAATCCCACAAAGGAGGAGAACCCCTATCATGAATGTAATCAAATAGACAAAGATGAGATCACATTGTAAAATATTTTGACAAGAGAGTGTTACCAATAGCTTGTGGTTCTACTCTTGGATCAATAGATGTGATAGACTTGTGAGGTAGAGGATTCTTGACTATTGCTTGAGAGAGAATTCTAGTAGAGCTTCACTATGAGAGTGAGAGAACAAGAGAGAGTATTCATTTCTTGGAGTCCTCTTTTCAAATGAGATTTAAACGGGAGTTTTGTTAAGCTACATGGGTGGGAGGAGCCCTTACACATGCATCCTTGCTGCTATGACACATGCCATGAGCAAAGAACACAAAATATTCATATTTGAATCTCAAAAAGTACAAGGATTCTAGCACATTGCATAGACATCTACATGTCATGCTAGTGTCCAACCAAAACTTTACAAGAATGAGGCAATCAAGCTACTAGTGCACTTCATCCTATTATTCATACCTTTTGTATGAGTGAAATACCATCCTTGTAAATTTTTCATCCTTATGGACATATTGTTGTATTTTTTAGGAGTTGGGAAATATGTTGATGTGCCATATTTATCCTCTTCTACTTTTTTAGTAATGGTGATTATGGTTACAATTCAACCATAATAGTTTGATGAAATCTACTCCCTCATAGATTCATCATAGTAACCAATTCACATGATTAAGCTAGCCTTCTACTTGGGTAGTTACAGGTGTGTATTGGATCTATGACATTTATCTCTATTATTGTGTTGTACTTTGGTAAATTGTAAATTTTATTGGTGTAATTGTGACATGTAAGTATTTTATTTTTTTGATAAAAGGGAAAAGGCCTAAACTATTTCATATTAATTTAGTAGCTAAAATATATTCTTATAAGTTTCAATACAAATAAACAAGGGAAATATGATCATCCCTCAAAATAGAAAGTAATATTAAACCCAAAACAAAGTTTAAATATAAGTAAGACCCATCCATGATAGTACCATAAAAACACAAATTGCCTCCTCCAACCATGCAACAAGACAATATCTGCTCAAAACTTAGTTACCCACACAATCACCCAAGCTTAAAACTGGCTTTGAAAATTCCAGTATCCAAGGACCCAACACCCAAGAAATGGCTCCAAAACCTTACTACAAAATAAATTTCCAGCTAGGGAAAAAATATTGTGCACTTCATATATAATAAAAAATAGAATGCAGTCCTCATAGAAAAACTAGACTATTCATCGCTAAGTGCTTGTACGTAGTTGATAAAATTGTCGACCCATTCAAAGTCTTGGACAAACTTGTGATTAAGCATTTTTTCATAAGAAGCTTACTACCACCTTCACATACTCCCTATGCCCAAGTAGTGTTGCAGCTTTGATATCCAAGATAAAAGGGTAAAATATTTACACCTCATATGAAAAAGAATAAAGCTCCAAGTCACAGGGCCTAGGTATGCCAAGAACCAAAGAGGAAGCTTACAAAACCTCCTCTAGACCACCAAGAATTAAAGGAATGAGAAATTTGTGAGCCATTTTTTCCACCTCTACCTTTGGAATTTGTAGGTCTAGAAGATTCACCACAAATTGTGATGAGATATCTGATTCGACTCTATATCACTCATCTGATTATAGAAATTCTTGACCTAGAATGAGTTTAACTGCTCCAATCAGCAGGAAGGCCACTTCCAACATAATTCTATTCAATTGAAGCTTCAAGATTATTCCAATGAAGGCCATCATCATATGGGTACTCACCAACCTAATAGGAGTATCCATACCTCCACAGAAAACACTTTCAACAAACATGCACACAATTTTAGACTTCTATGCCAATTAAGACACATTGATTTATAATATTACTCTTGCATCAAGAAACACACATATGAGTCTATTGGTGTTCATTGATAAATAATTTACCATGTAATTATCCAATTTTTGATAATGACCTTTGGCCTTCTCACATGATTAGCTTTAGTTTTGGAAAAAATACCAAAAAACGGTGTTGGCATGAGCTCATCATATTATTAAATATGGCTTCCTTTCCTTGGATTATGAATAACACCTCTGAGGTAGAATAATTAGCCATTAATACCCATCAAATCAAGAGATTTAAATGCAAGCATGGTACGAAAATGGATTACAACCATCTTTGGCCTAGAAAATACAATGATCTCAAAAATAATATTTTCAAATATTTAGAGAGTTTCCCTAACATTTGTGGTGACAATTTTGAGATGGAGTTCATGAGTAAATGTGGCTTGTAAGTATTGCAAAATTTTAATGTAAAGAAAATTTTGTCCATTTTTTATCCTTTTAAATATATTGAGCAAAGTATTATGACATTACATTTAGTTTTAGACTCAAGTTGTAACATTGGGAGCTTTGGGTTGTGTGTTGTCTTATTCTCTGCATGTATTGATGTTTGTAATTTAGATTAATATGTTTGTGCTAACCCATTTGATTGTGAAGGAATATGCCTCCTAGCTCCTATTATACTTGTTAGGGGGGCAACTACAACACAACCCTTACTTAGAGTATCCTAAAATTATAGTTATTATTTCCTTAGATTGATACTATAAATACAAAATAAGAAATTAGGTTTATATGGGTAGTTGGTGTTAGTTATTTTTTTAGAACAAAACTTAATCTAATTCTTAATGTATGAGCTTGCCATGACCCAATTATCAGCTAGATTGAGGATTGGCCAACACTTAAGTAAAGTGATTATTACTTTACTTCTTCTCTTTGGGCTCTGTGAAACCCAGGGAGGATAATCCCATATATACTCATAATATTTCACACTTGGTCAAGAGTATTTCTTCACACATATGCACTATTCCTTGGTCAAGGTGTTGGTTATTTTTTAGAAGCAAACTTAATCTCAATCCTAACCTATGAGCTTTCCATGACCCAATTATTAGCTAGGTTGAGGATTGGCCAACACTTAAGTAAAGTGATTATTACTTTACTTCTCTTTGGGCTCTGTGAAACCCAGGGAGGGTAATCCCATATATATTCATAATATTTCACACTTGGTCAAGAGTATTTATTCACACAAATACATTATTCCTTGAAAATCACCTTATGAAAAGCTCAAAAAACCTTAGATAGAAGTGTTACTTATTTTCAAGAAGTGCTCCTTCATACTTAGAGTTGGTACATTGTAATTTGAAGTATCTTGAATCATCCTTCATCTTGAACCCTAGGCCCAATTCAATACTAGCTCAGCTGACCATAAGATAAACTAATAAGATAATCGTTGCTTTATCTAAGGCAAAAAAAAGTTATGGCTGGTAATCAATCGGTAATACAATTTTGATTGAAACTCATAAATTAGTGGACCATTAGAGTGTTACTTTGTTACATCTAATTCACCGTGTCTACAAAATATTACTTCCTTACTAAATCCTATATTCTTTTCTCACAAACTAATGAGCTTGTTTCGACATTTAATTAATTCATTGAAATGAAGCATAAAACAAATTCATACATTTTGTGCAAATGAAAAAAAACAAATGAAGTTGGCATTAAAGATTTTCATTCATAACTTGGAAGAAAATACATAGGAGAATGATATTCTGAAACTAAAATTCTTCTTCAATTTTTAGCATTTCTTTATAAAACATATTCAAGATTCATACACAGTATAACTTTCATCTTAGAATTTCTTTTGATATATCTACTAGATTATCTATTTACATTCTATTATGCTATTAGAGCTTAGTATCTACTATGACTGTGTCTAGACTAAAAATCCTGAACTCTCTCTTTTCTTCAGCCATGAAATCCCCTTTATATAAATAGGGGAGCAACAAGCAACTAGTTGAATTACAATTTCAATTTCATTTAAATTCATTTCAAAAACATAATTCTAACTAACTCCTCAAAGGACTCCCCAGGCGGTTTCATACGTAATCATTTCAAAATAGGGGAGGTAAAAAACATGTGTAGAATATTAGCCGTCGTTGTCATAGTATTCATTGTTTGGAGCAAAAAGATTCGGTTCATATCATCTAGAAGATTATTCCACATTAGCATGGGAAATTAAAAAACAAACCATAGATACAAATACCTCCTATGCAAAGACCATGGTGTCATCAAAAACTGAAATAGGAGGTGACCCTATTTAGAGTAATCAACATCCAAAAATTCCCGGCCGCTCCTTGTCCTCGATGCAATTGGAGGTATCACCAGCACATTGTCATCAAAACTATCATATGGCACCAGGGAACATAGGTACTGGCCATAGTCTGAGTTGTCATCAACTTCAGCATCCGAAGGTGAGTCTAAAAGCATGAAAGGAGAGTTATGCTTACCCAAGAGGGCTTTGTGGCTCCTTTTCTTCTTCTTGGCATTTTTCACTTGCATTTCCAGTTCCTTGACTTTGCATTCAACCACTTCACCTCGAAGGGCCCTATTCCTCAAACGATATGTAATATATAGAATTGACTTCTTCTTATGCCCCCTTAGCCCTCCTTTTTCCTTTTGAAACTTTAGGAGAAGCCATGGCTTCTTGCTTAGCTACGTCCTCATGAAATTCATACACACTTAGCTAGCTAGACCTCCTAACAGGTGGAAATGATGAACCAGTTTTTCCCATTTTCACTAGAACTAGCAGAGAGATAGTTAAAAATATTTTTGATTTAGAACCCACAAGAGAAGCAACCCAATCCCAACAATTGTAGACATCTCAAGCAACAGAAATCCCAAATATACTAGAAACCTAATCTCATACCAATTTTCTCAAGATGAAGATACTGAAAGTCTACTTAGGAAAACTCAATCACCTCCACTACTCATACCTTACTTCTTTTGCATTTTGAAAAGATAGTGTGAATAAAACAATGATCACCCTGCATTAAATAAAAAATTTGATCATGCAAAATTATTGATTCAGAATTCCTTACATGAGTGAATTGGTAACTATTCAGTTTGGCTTTGCATCTGGACTGTTTAGCTTAGAGAAATTAAAACTTCATCTAAGGTGGCCAGGAGCTTTATTTTTTGACCATTATCAACTTGCTCCTTGAAAAAAATGAGGTTATTTCAACTGCTGCCATGTTTCCTTTTAACCTTGATTAATCATAGGTAATCTGACAATTAACATGTATCACCAACCTAATTCATGCTTCTCATTAATATCGACGAAGTACATAGGACCAGTTTCTTAGAGAAAATTTCTTTAAATGCTTCATCCTTGATTCCCCCCAAAAATTTTAGGGTGCAATTTGGTGATTAAGTTACTCATGCAATGATTTTCAGTCCATCATATATTCATGCTTTAAGGCTTCATCAACAATTCTCTAATTTTCCCGCTATTTTCCTTTCTAATATGTGCGAATTCCCCAGGATCATGACATGTTTCCTTTTTCATTTATGGTCATCACTCATCGCCGATCTACTTTATCTTTGCTCGGCTCAACTAGTGATGTAAACATCTCAGTGATGATCTCTAGCTCCTGGTTCTATGGCATGACATTTGGTCACATTTATCCTTTCGTCGTGCATCACTAATTAAAACCCTACCATTAGGACTCCATCTACGATGGGAGATGTTGTGTTAGTACCAGATTTGAACACGTACAACCTACATAGAATAAACATCACAAAAGACATCACTCATATGATCATATCACATTAGCGAAAGAAAAATCCTTTAAAGGACCTCCAAAAATTATCGCTAAATCAAGTCTGTGATGAGCGATGAAAGTATTCATACGACCTTTGTGCATCACTAATTTTCCTCATACTTTTGCAATAAATTAGCGATGCAAATATTACAACTTTGTAATGTTCATCACTTATCACTAATGTGAGATTTTACATTGAAAGTGTGTTAGAGATCAAGCGATATACAAGAAATCACATTACATCGCTCATCGATGTTCTAGGTTTACCTTTTTATGGCCATCTAGGATAAGCGATAAGGACATAAGAGTAGCATTGCTCATCGCTATTACAATTTTGGAGGCTTAAAAGACATTAGCAATGAGCGATATCATAGGGACAATGTTAATCCATCACTTATTGCTAATTCAAGGTGTGAGCCAATGAATAAATCAACAATGAACGATGCAATCATGAGGGCCATCGGGACTTAAGTGGAAAATTTTATGCATATGTTCATTAGTTGTTCTAAAAGAGGGGAATTCTCTAGGAAAATATGAGAATAGGAGGTTGAAGACTTATGAATCATGCGATACAAATGGATGTAGAAGTTAGGTGATTAAAACTAGACATGAGAAAGGTTAGTCACATGATGATATTTTACGTGCATTAGAAGATTCTTTGTGACCGACCACAAGCAATACTAGTAAACAAAAAAATAGAATGCTAAGAAATTAAAACAAAACAAAACCCTAAACCTCATGTAAGAACCCTACAATAGATGTAACAAATATTTTTAGGTTAAATTTCTTAGGGTTTTAACATGAGAACGCTAGAATTTTGTAAAATTCAAAAGTGCCATCAGTGGCTCTTTTTGGGGATGTATATTTCTCAGCAAGCAGAGTGAGAATTTAGATCCTCGGGAGATCATACCAAGTGCTTACTCCATTGGGAAACAGAGTAAAAAATCACCTCTACCCCCAATTGCTTTGGTTTGACAAGTCAAACCATATTTGATGGCCCAAGGCCACCAAAAACCATAGGCCTTCTCTTACCTCTGTCATAGACAAAGTTTTCATCACATCTTACTGGATCCAATCTGAAGACATTACTGTAATATGCCCAATTAAACATGCTGACAACTTTGAATAACTTAGCAAATATAATATTATCAAAATATTCACAACTACCCTACATTTGAGAATCAAGCATACCCTCAAAATATTGATTATTATATGGGAATGAATCATAGGTTTTGTAATTCAAAACATTATAGAATTGAAAACAACTTCCCTTAATTGTTTTCTCATTACCACACTATAAGAAAATTCCATCTAGCTAAAAAATATAGCACTCATACTCTGCGATATAGCTAGGATTATCAAGCTCAATCTGATTAGTAGTTTGCATGTTAAAAGTGAAAAAATCATAGGAACTAATCAAAAGATTATGCACATCATGCAAAATACCTCCAAGTGTATGTAAAGATATACAATCATATATTGGCACACATTGTTTCTGTGTCTCAACATGTTGTTGTATAGAATCATCAAGAATCTCTACCCTATCCTTATTTTTACTTACTCTGACATCTTCTGAACACATCATACTAACATCTTCAGAATCCAAAGCCTGTTCAGAAGTGAGTAATTCTAGTTCCAAAAAATAATTTGATTTCTCTTTTCAGTCAACCCCTATATCCACATGAAAAGACTCATAACTAGGCTCATCTAAATCAAGACACATATACTTATCCAAATCTACATTAAGACTTTCAAAATCTTGCTTACTAGATACATAGACTTTATGCTTATCTGTTGTTCTTAACTTATCAACATAAGTTTCTAAATTTGCATCATCCTGCATCCTTTCATGTTCATCACACGATCAAAGGGTTGTTTGTCACTACCCAAATTATCATCATGGTGACTGGCCTGTTCATAACTAGAAGGAATATCAAATACCCATTTTTCATATTTTTTTATAATAAAGATCATTATCATCGTCAAAATCAATATGACTATTACACAATATCTGAGGATTAGTCATATGTGCTTTTTTATGATATTCAATGTTTAGCAAACTTGAAATCTGTTCACTAATCAATAGAATACAATCCCAATCCATTCTTTCAACCATGACTTCCTCTTGTCCTCCAATAGAAAAACATGTCTTACCAAGTTGTAACTTAGGGCATACCAAGATATTACCACTATCAAAATCTAGAAACTTTATAGACTGGGTTTCATCATCAATTTGACTATTTATATCTTCTTAAAAGTAAAAAGAAGCATTTTCAATATTATGAGCATCAGTGGTTAACATTGCAACACTTTTAACTTCTTCAGGTCTTCAAGCATGCACTCATTCATATCTGAAACTACATGTATCTATTCTTTTATACTCACACAACTATTATTTTCATCAACATTTTTATCCAAAATTGAAAACAACAGACTTTGCATATATTCATTCCTCATTTTTTTCCATATTATCCAAACATGTGTAAGCCATTTGCATATTCAAGATTTTAAAATATTTCAACAATGCACTAGGTCCCTCCTCAAAAGCTTCAAAATATAAATGAATGCAATCCGATGTACTAGGTCTGACATTTTTCAGGGATTAGTGAAAGAGCAACAACAAATCTGTGACTAAAAGAAATACTTGACTCTTCATCTTGTTTCTTAAGTTGTTTTAACCTTGTGACAAGATCAAAAGTTTCTTTTGAAAATTCTTTCCAAAAAGCACACACCAGTTTATTCCAACATGGAAAAGATTTCTCAGGAAAACTTAAGTACCAATCCCTAGCTCTAGCTTCAAGAGATCTAACAAAAATTCTCATCCACATATCCTAATCTCCAAATGAATGTTTCACCATGAATCTATAGAAACTTTGGACATGTGCATCTCCTTCACATATATTACATCCATTAAATCTAGGCATTTGCTTATAGACTCGAGATTTCATACTTTTAACTTTATAATCGATCCATGATAAGTCTAATTGGTCATACAATGAATCAAATGAATTGAAAAAGGTGCAACTATTTGGCTAATAGATCTAGTATGGTTATCTCTTAACTAGGATTGTATAGCCATTAGGTGCCTTTTGTTTAGCTCTTTAACTCCTCTTTTGAATACAACTTTCCATTTCGGTCTAATCCTAGGCTTATTCACACTTAGGCTCCTGTACTTTGGGGTTTCAACTGTCTGAGGATTTTCAAACTTATGAAGCTTCTTGACAATATGCATCCAAGTTTCTAGTGGCATGGTTATTTCTCTTTTATTATCCATGGATGTATGCAAATCTGGTTTCAACTAATTCTACACAGTCACAACTATGACAATATGAAGAATAACTGCAAATAGATAGTAATCCTTGAAAAATATTACTTCATTCTAACCATCCATACTTTCTACTTTGTGAATAAAACTTGAAGTGCAACAACAATTGAAATCCATATGACAGGTTCAACAAATGAGAATATGTAGAGAACTATGTACCTTCACACCTCTAGTTGAACCTGTAACTTTGAATAGAGATTTTTCAAGTTACAAATAACAAACAGTAGCCCTTTATGTGCATAAATTGTAGAGCAGAGTTACCACCTCTTCAACAAGAGGAAAACCTTTGAAGTAAGGATATCTTTATCTGGGTTCTTCTAGCAAAGTTTCCATAGGGATACAATAAATCACTTTGCCGATTTGGAACTTATTCAACACTTGAACTAGATGTTCATTTTTTCCTAACTCTTTAAAATGGTGTTTGAAATATTTGTATCAAGGATACAAAAGTGTCCCCAGTGGATTCACCATTTCTATTGGTTATATTTTTAGAACCAAACTTAATCTCAATCCTAACCTATGAGCTTTCCACAACCCAATTATCAGCTAGGTTGAGGATTGGCCAACACTTAAGTAAAGTGATTATTACTTCTTCTCTTCAGGCTTTGTGAAACCCAAGGAGGATAATCCCATATATACTCATAATATTTCACACTTAGTCAAGAATATTTCTTCACACAGATGCACTATTCCTTCAAAGTCACCTTATCAAAAGCTCAAAAAACCTCAGATAGAAGTGTTACTTATTTTCAAGAAGTGCTCCTTCATACTTAGAGTTGGTACATTGTAATTTGAAGTATCTTGAATCGTCCTTCATCTTGAACCCTAGGCCCAATTCAATACTAGCTCAGCTGACCATAAGATAAACTAATGAGATAATCATTGCTTTATCTAAGGCAGAAAATAAGTTATGACTGGTAATCGATTGGTAATACAATTTTGATTGAAACTCATAAATTAGTGGACCATTATAGTGTTACTTTGTTACATCTAATTCATTGTGTCTGTAGAATATTACTTCCTTACTATATACTATATTCTTTTCTCACAAACTAATGAGCTTGTTTCAACATTTAATCAATTCATTGAACTAAAGCATAAAACAAATTCATACATTCTATGCAAATGACAAAAGACAAATGAAGTTTTCATTAACAATTTTCATTCATAACTTGGAGGAAAATACATAGGAGAACAATATTCTAAAACTAAAATTCTTCTTCAATTTTTGGTATTTCTTTGTAAAACATATTCAAGATTCATACACAGTATAAATTTCATCTTAGACTTGCTTATGATATATCTACTAGAGTATCTATTTACATTCTATTATGCTATTAGAGCTTAGTATCTACTATGACCATGTCTAGACTAAAAATTCTGAACTCTCTCTTTTCTTCAGCCATGAAATCCCCTTTATATAAATAAGGGAGCAACAAGCACCCAACTGAATTACAATTTCAATTTCATTTGAGTTCATTTCAAAAACATAATTCTAACTAACTCCTTGAAGGAATCCCCATGTGCTTTCATATGTAATCATTTCAGAGTAGGGGAGGAAAAAAATATGTGTAGAATATTAGCCATTGTTGTCACAATATTTGTTGTTTGGAGCAAAAATATTCGGTTCATATCATCTGGAAGATTATTCCACATCAATGTGAGAAAGCAAAAAATAAACCATGGAGACAAATACCTCCTATGCAAAGACCATGGTGTCATGAAAACTTAAAATAAGAGGTTACCCTATTTAGAGTCGTCGGCATCCAAAAATGCCTAACCGCTCCTTGTCCTCGATGCAATTGGAGGTATCACCAACACGCGATCGTCAAAACTATCATATGGCACCAGGGAACATAGGTATTGGCCATAGTCTAAGTTATCATCAGCTTCACCATCCGAAGGTGAGTCTAAAAGCATAGTAGGAGAGTTGTGCTTACCCATAAGGGCTTTGTGGATCCTTTCCTTCTTTCTGGCTTTTTTTAGTAGCATTGCCAGTTCCTTGCCTTTACATTCGACCACTTCACTTGGAAGGGTCCTATTCCTCAAAGGGTATGTACTCTACACAATTCAAACTTCAGGAGAAGCCATGGCTTCTTGCTTAGCTATGTCCTCACGACATTCATACACACTTAGCTGGCAAGACCTCCTAATAGGTGGAAATGATGCACCCATTTTTCCCATTTTCACTAGAACTAGCAGAGAGATAGTTAAAAAGATTTTTGACTTAGAACCCACAAGAGAAGGAACCCAATCCCAACAATTATAGACAATTCAAACAACAGAAATACCAAATATAGTAGAGAACCTAATCTCATACCAATTTTCTCAAGATGAAGACACTAGAACTCTACTTACAAAATCTCAATCATCTCCACTACTCATACCTTAATTTTTCTGCAGTCTAAAAAGATAGTGTGAATAAAACAACAATCACCCTGCATTAAACAGAAAATTCGAGCATGCAGAATTAATGATTCAAAATTCCTTATGCAAGCGAATTGGTAACTATTTAGTTTGGCTCTACATCTGGACCGTTCATCTTAGAGCAATAAAAACTTCGTCTAAGGTGGCCATGAACTTTTTTTTTCGACCATTATCAACTTGCTTCTTGAAAACAATGAGGTTATTTCAACTACTACCATGTTTCCCTTTAACCTTGATTAATCATAGTTGATATGAAAATTAGTATGTATCGCCAACCTAATTCATGCTTCTCATTAATATCGGTGAAGTACATAGGACTGATTTCTTAGATAAACTTTCTTTAAATGTTTCATCGCTGATTCCCCCCAAAATTTTAGGGTGCAATTTGGCGATGAAGTTGCTCATGTGCGATGATTTTCAGTCCATCAGATCTTCATGCTTTAAGGTTTCATCAACGGTTCTCTAGTTTTCTCGCTACTTTCCTTTTTGATCTATGTGTAATCCCCAAGATCATGACACATTGCCTTTTTCATTTATGGTCATCGCTCATCGCCGATCTACTTTATCTTCACTCAACTCAAGTAGCAATGTAAATATCCTAGCGATGATCTCTAGCTCTTGGTTCTATGGCCTGACCTCTAGTCACATTTATCCTTCTGTCATGCATCGCTAATTCAAACATCACAAAAGACATCACTCATATGATCATATCACATTAGCGAAAGAAAAATCCTTTAAAGGACCTCCATTGCTTATCGCTAATTCAGAACCCAAGTTCTAAATCAAATCCACGATGAGTGATGAAGGTATTCATATGGCCTTTGTTCATCGCTAATTCTCCTCATACATTTTGCAAGCAATTAGCGATGAAAAGATTTACAACTTTGTAATGTTCATTGCTTATCGCTGATGTGGGATTTTACATTCAAAACATGTCAGCGATGAAGTGATATACAAGAAATCACATTACATCACTCATCATTGTTATAGGTTTACCTTTTTATGGCCATCTGTGATGAGCGATAAGGACATAAGAGCAGTATCGCTCATCGCTATTACAATTTTGGAGGCTTAAAATCCATTAACAATGAGCGATATCAAAGGGACAATGTTAATCCCTCGCTTATCACTAATTCAAGGTGTAAACCAATGAATAAATCAGCGATGAGCGATACAATCATGAGGGCCATTAGGACTTAAGTGGAAAATTTTATGCATGTGTTCATTAGTTGTTCTAAAACAGGTGACTTCTCTAGGACGATATGAGAATAGTAGGCTGAAGACTTATGAATCATGCAATACAAATGGATGTAGAAGTTAGGCGATTCAAACCTAGATATGAGAAAGGTTAGTTACATGATGATATTTTACATGCGTAAGAAGATTCTTTGTGACTGACAATAGGCAATACAAGTAAAAGAAAAAATAGAATGCGAAGCAATTAAAACAAAACAAAACCCTAAACCTGATGTAAGAACCCTACAATAGATGTAACAAATATTTTTAGGTTAAATTTCTTATGGTTTTAACATGAGCACACTAGAATTTTTCAAAATTCAAAAGTGCCATCAGTTGGGTTGCAACGTAAAATAATGCTAAGGTTTGCCCTAGGTAGAAATAAATTTAGGTAGGTAAGTCTTAGATTCATAGTTCAAGAGAGACAAATTTTAGAGAACATGAAATGAAGAACTTGAGGAGCTCAAATTTGAATACAATGGAGGAAATTTCTAGGTAGTAGGCTACACAAGCAATGAATGATTATAATTTTTTTTCTAGCCATATGATTTATATTAGTTAAACACAAGAACCAATTTGTAAGGTTTACACTAAAGGAAATAAGACTATTAATTATCTCTTTTTCCTTAATAAATTTTTCATGGTTCATCTCTATTGTAGTAATACGAAGCATTAATATTCTACATCTATGTAGTACTAGGATGAGTAAAGGAATCATTTTGATATTGCTATAAATTCTTGAGAAACCAACTTGTAAAGGTTTCATTCATGTTACCTTTAAAATAGTTTTAGGATGTTTAATGTTGATGAGTTCCATGAGCTTTGGTAGTTTCATATCATAGTTGATTAGCATGAAAAACCAATACTTTGAGGTAAAGATATATACATTGTCAACTGAGTATGACAAGTTTATTCTTCATAAATTTGTAAGAGGTTTTAACTCTTATTTCATTGGAGGTGTTTGAGTACTATAGCTAAAGTCTTTGAAAATTTCTAGATTGAGAAGGTAAGGTTTATAGAGATTAATTTGTCAAAAGTGGCCATGAAGGTCAATTAGTAACCTGGGCCATGGTTCATTATTAGGTAAGATTCAAGGTTTGAGGATCTCAACAATAATCAAGGGAACCTTTAGGGTACCTTTGGTACCTCCAAAGACTCCCTAGTAGTATTAGAGATAGAAGCTAAGTTAAGAAAATAAGAAACCAAGAAAGTGGTTGGTCTTCCCCACTCAAATTAGAATAAGTCTATTAAGAAAAACTTCATTTCTTGGTAGCAAGATAGTTATGGGTATCCCATTGCTTTCCACTCAAGTTTATAGTAGTTGAATATAGCAAAGCCAACCTCATGTTGGATATATTAATACTTATTTACTTTTGGACATGAGGACCACTTTGAAAGATATTACCCACAAGGATCAATGTTAGTTGGTGTTCAAGTGGTAGCACAAAGTCCAAGACAATAGTTGGATATATTGATAGGTCTCACATGGTTTTTGTAATAATGGAAAACCATCAAATATATCATTATAGTAAACTTGTTTATACCAAGTGTGTGTTTAATGGAGTATAAGTTTCTATTTTTATGAAAAATGGTAGGTTGACCTAGTCACAAGTTGCTCTTATGTTTAAGAGCAAAGATATCCCCTCCTCCCCTCCCCCTCCTCCTCCTCCTCCTCCTCCTCCTCCTCCTCCTCCTCCTCCTCCTCTGCTTCTTCTCAATGTAAGTTTATCTTCTTCTTATGTGTGTTTAATGGAGTATAAGTTTCTATTTTTATGACAAATGGTAGGTTGACTTAGTCACAAGTTGCTCTTATGTTTAAGAACAAAGATATACCCTCCTCCTCCCCTCCCCCTCCCCCCATCCTCCTCCTCTTCCTCTTCTTCTTCTCAATGTATGTTTATCTTTTGATTTATAAATGCAAAACATCATAGTTATTATGTGAAGGGTTCCCTTTTGATTCATAAATGCAAAAGATCCCAGTTATTATGTGGAGGGTTCCAACTAATTAGATTTACTATGCCATAATCTACTTTCAAATTTTAGATTCACCAAGTTTTAAGTACCCTTCCAAGTAGGTAAGTGTATATTGATGGTTTCCTTTATCTAGGATTTTATGTTCATTTATATAGAAGTAGCCCAAAGTCAATAGAAAATCATATATAAATAAAAAGAGATTTTTTTCATTTTTTTAGTTTTCTCTAAGTTATAGGTTCATAATGTATGTATAAAAGTTTTCATTTTCATGAATGACTTCATGAAAGTGTATATATAATACTATGATACTATAAAAATATTTTTGTTGAACATATTTACATATGGTACAAGCATGCATTTTACACCCCACTAGATAGTTTGAACTGTAAAAAACAACTAGATCATATTTTCAACCTTGAAGCTTTCTAATACTTTGCTTGGCATCATCTTGTTTGTTGTTTCAAATGTTAGATTAAATACATGTTCCTTTACTATTTTATTTATTTGTCTAAGGAAGATTATTTTCTCATGCCCACTCTTACAACATAAATTCTAAGGCTTTTGAATGTTAGTTTTGTGGCTTATAAACATGTGCCATGAGAACATTAGGTAGTTGGATTTCCACAGCTTTGGTCCATTGGATCTAGATTTTGTGCAACCCTTTAACCCAATTAAAAACAAATCGAAAGTAATGTTAGAGGAAAATATATCACTTGGTATCAATGCAATGTGTCCCAAATATCCCACTCATGTTTTAATCTAATTTGAACAAATATGCTTGAATTGTATAAGTACCATGTTTCAAGGGTCATCATAAGAGATGGGGTATTTTAAAAAAAAACTATTGGGAACTTGGATGTTTACAAATACACTCTTTTGCATTGTAAAGGAACTTTGAATCAACATGATTTTAAGTTTACAAAATAATGAAATGTATACTAGATCATTGTTTTCATCGATTGTACAAGTGTGTCCTTGAAGACTCAAGATGAACTCTTTAATACATGTGTAAGAAGAAATATTAAAAAAAACTTTGGCAAGGGTTTTGTAAACTATTTTTTTTAATTTGAAATGTATTTTTAATAAGAGTGCAAATGTCTTCTCTTCATATTTGTCATCTTTAAAAAAAAAAAATAGTGCAAATGTCCCCAAAATAAAATCGCAGCAGGAACATCCTTTTTGTTTGGGTCTAACAATGGTGTCTGCTTTATCTGTAATGACTATGCTGCACAAGCTTCAAACGGCTCCTCCAACAGTTTCTCCTCTAACTACACCAATTGTTGTATTATTATTTCTTAATACTTCTTTAAACAAGTAATAAGTAGTCTATACTTCCAATACCATAATTCGCTGTTGTACAACTAGAATTTTATAATAGGTCTGCTATCCAATAAAGGAATAGAGTAAGAGTGTAAATAACAAACAATATAAATATGTATACCCCCACCTCCTGTGTGTGTGCAGGAGAAAATGTGTAATGTATAAAAAGTTATATATAATTCTAACTAATTGCTAACTAAAAAAGCAACCTGTTAGAATTTTTGGTCCTTCTAACAGTGAAAATTCTCAATCTATTAGCTTTAACTAAATACGACTACAATGTGTGAGATAAATTACACACTTAAACATCAGTGGTCTTGTTCCACATCATAACCTCATCAAACATATTATGTTTTAACATTACTGCCAAACATTGAATAATACATAGTTGGATTATGAAGACAGAAAAGTTATCTAAATGTACTAGAACACCAAATAGATATTACATTCCAATGAATGATGGCAGGGCAATTTTCCTTTGGCAGAGAATCGAGAAAGCAACAGCCATTGTCAGTTGAAGGCTTGAATGATATCTGCCAAAGGAAAATCCCCCTGTAATCATTCCCTGCACTTTTTCTGCACCGTCTGGAGTGTTGGCGAACGGTAGCTTTATAATGGCTGAACCAAACTGTAAAAGATGTGATTGTAAAAGGATATCCAGTTAGTATATGCCTAGTGTACAGGAGCATACTGCAAAATTCTCTGTGAACATTCCCTGCAAAGAAGATGCTCTTTATTGACCACCTAAGCAAAATGAAATTAATTGCTAATCTTATCCAAGCTATACATCTGAGACAACATTTAACAATGTTCGAGGGTTCAAAGAAGTTGGTTATTAAGAGTTAAGAGTTTATGAAAAAAATAAATCCATTATAATAATAACTTCATTCTGCAAATAATAAAATGTTATGCTCTAATGCTAGCATATGAATAAGATTTTACTTTTCAAGAGAGTCTAATCAAAATAAAATTTTAAGAACAACGAAGTTTAAATTAATGTAGTTCAATGGAAAAAGAAAGAGATTTTGTTCGAATAGACTCTTCGATGACTTGAATATTATCAGCCATTCGATTGTAGTAGGATACTTTTATACTTTAAAATAATTCCTTTTGAAAGGAATGCTGTTGACTACCTTTCCCGCCTTTATGTGAAGAGGAGGCAAAGTTAAAATAACAAGAATGTACTGTAATCTCTTCTATAGAGATAGCATATACTGAATGAATATTCTTCTACCCATTTAGTAGATTGCCCTCAATCTGGTGTAGGGCATCATAGGCATAAGACTAATCTTCTTACCATTTAAAATGATAGAAGATGAGGCAAAGTAAAATTAAAAGACATTCAATGTAGAATATTCTCTTTTCTCCAGAGTATATATTGAATAGATTTGTTTTTTTTTTCATTTGTTGGGACTGTCTTTGACTTGAAATATGGTGTCTTTTTATTAAATGTTGAGATATTTTAAATTTTGTATAAGATTTTAAATTTTAAAAGTGCATTTGTAATGTAAAGAATTGTTTGTCTATTTTTAATCTATTAAATATTTTGATCAAAAGTTTGAGGCATCACATTTTATTTTAAAGTTATGATGTAACATGGGAGCTTTGTATTGTATGTTTGTTTATTCTTTTCATGTATTGATGTTTTCATTTGGAATAATGTTTTGTGTTAATCTATTTGACACATTTGTGAAAGAAGATGCCTCCTAGGTCCTACTATACTTGTTAGGGGGACAAGGTGACCTTGACTAAGAGTATCGTAGAATTTACAGTTATAGTTCTCTTGTGTTAAGACAATTTCATCCAAAAGAAACATTTGGGTTTTGTGGGTGGTTAGGTTGCCACATGAACTATTGATAAAATTTTCCCTTGGTAGAAGGAAATACAAGTAATTAGTTCTTAACCTTCATAGTTAAAGGGAGAGACACATTTCAAAGAAGGTGAATGTAAGAACTCGAGGAGCCCAAATTAGTCTAGACTAAAGGAAGGGCCTAAGTAGGAGTAACCTTGGTAGGAGGCAAGGTAGGTAATGGATGATCACAATGTCATTGCTAGCCATTTGATATATCCTCTTTGAGCACGTCCACTAAATTTTGAGGCTTTCACTAAAGGAAAAGGGACTAATAATTAGATTTTTTCCCTTAATCATTATTTCATGATACATCCCTATTGCAGTAATACAAATGCTTGATATGTCATCATCCAGTTGTGCAAGTTTACTTGCACCTTGTGTTGATAGGAGTGCTAAAGGAATCACTTTGATATTTCTATAGTTCCTTGGGAAACCTTCTTGAAAAGGTTTCATTCATACGACCTCTCAAATATTTTAGGAAGTGTCATGTGGAAGAGTTCCATGATATTTTGTAGCTTCATATCATAATTCATTAGTATGAAAATTATCACTTTGAACTAAAGTAGTATGTTAGCTCAATTGAGTATGATAATTTTATTCTTCATATGTTTGTGAGATGTTTGAACTCTTGTGTAATTAGTGATATTTTAGTACTAGAACCAAAGGCTTTGCAAATTTATATTGAGAAGGTAAGGTTGATAGAGAATTTTTTTGTAAGAGTCCATAAAGCTCAATTGGTATCTTATGCCATGAATTGTTATTAGATATGATTAAAGGTATGAGGATCATAACTATATCTTGAGGGGACCTTTAGGGAAATTTCAATGTCCCCAAAACCCCCAACAATAATAGAGATAAAAGCTTTAAAAAAAAACCCAAAGTGGGCAAGTGGTTGGTTATCTTCCTCAATTAGATCTAAATATGCAGCTTTAAACAAAACTTATTTCTCAATAGTAGGATAGTGGTGGGTATTCCATCCCTAGCTTCTCAAGCTTATAGGAGTTAAGTATACCATACATCCTCATCCTAGATAAATTGATACATTGTTACTTTTGGACATGAGGAACACTTAGCAAGATCTTACCCACAAGGATTAGTGGTTATTGGTAGTTCGGATGCTGAAAATTCAAAGCTAATAGTTGGAGATGTTGGTAGGTCTCACATGGTTTTCTAATAGTACAAAACCATCAAGTAGATCATGTGAATTTTTTATTTATTGAGATCACATGTTTGTTTGATTGAGTATGGTTTTTCTTTAACTCTATATATTTAAATTTTAGACTCTTTTACTTCCCCATATTTGATTGAACACTCTAGGTTGGTGTTACTAAGATATAATGATAAATGGTAGGTTTAATTAGTCACAAATGCTAAGGTGGTAGGAGAATCACTTGCAAATTTTTGGTGGTGCTAAGGTAGAATGATAAATTGTAGGTTTACTTAGCCACAAGTTCTAAGGTGCTAGTAGACTCACTTGCACATTGTTGGATGATTGATCTTCGAACCTTCACCACCACCATTGATTTGTGTTTTCTATCAATGTGATATTACAATGTAATAATTGGTTTCAACTAGACCATAATAGCAAAAAAACTTGTGCTTCCACAAAACACACTTGCACACAATGATCAACCTAATTCAAATTAGAGTTAATTTGAATGTACAATGTAAGTTTGCATATATAGGAAAGGAAGAGGCAATCCACCTATCATGTGGGTTGACAACTACCCCATGATGTGATACAAATGAGAAGACAAGTGTCATATAGGTGTCAACCTTAGGATCACTTGGAATGTGCAAACCAACAACCTGTTTGACCAAGTCATCAACCTCAATGCCAACTGTTGAGTGACCTTTGAGGTGAGATGGAAAGTCTTTCAATCTCAAAAAGAAAAGGTAGCACATGAGGTTTACCAAATAACTTGATAACCTCTTGAGGTCTAAATGGTTGCACATTCAATTAGACAAGATGTTGTCTAACCTCATCAATCTAAGTACACTTAAGTATAGTGAATAGATAAATTATTCATTCTAACATGTTAATATGTCCAAGAGTATATGTTTGCACATTGATGCATTGCAAATTCTAGTTGCATGTGGCTAGATTAAACAATTAATAATAAGTGCTAAATAATTGAATGAAATAAAATTTAACAAAACTAGATTTTTTTCCTTAAAGAAATTAAGTATTATCTGATTATGAAATATTTGCATACAGATTTAAAACATAAAGCAATATAAATGAAAAATAAAAGGTTGTCAGTCAAATTGATAAAAAACACTACAAATGGAAATAAAATGTTCCCATCCACTTGTCAAATCAATATTTATGTGAATTTTGTGTGATAAGTGAGATTTTAGAAGCTTTTACCTGATATTTTAAACCAAATCTCACTGAACATATAAAATTTAATAATATTAAATATATGGCAATTATTTGCTACGTTTAAATATAAACTAAGATATATAAAATTCTATTAACCGTTTGACAGATTAGGTTGATATTTAAATAGAATGGTATCAAACACTATAATTTCAAATGCGACACAATTGTAGTGACATTACAATGAGTAGAAAAATGGCAGGGAAATTCTCCTTCAGCAGGTGAAAGGGCGAGGGAATAATGTTAATATCACCACACACCTTTAATGATACCTGCAAAAGGAGAATGCCCCCGTAATTCTCCTACCCACCATCTCTTCTTTCTTAGTCTTGATGGGTTGCAGACTTGCCAGGAGGGTCTATAAATGAGTAGAAACTAGCGATTGCACCCCAACGAGGTGCAATGGTTACGCTAATAGCACAATATACTCTAACAATATATTGAAGGGTAGGGGGAAATTGCAAGAAAATGTAAATTGCTTTTCGTAAGACTAACAATTTATAGGAAATTTCAATTGGCGATGGGATGCGAGAAGATTTGAATATAAACAAATGAAACTTAATTTAACTTGGTATGCTTTGCGTATGACCTCTCTTAGACATAAATTACTCATGTTCTAATGAAAACATCTCTCAAGTTACTTGAGATTGCGCATCCATCTTCCTCTGCATGCCATATCTTTTTCCATGTCATTTTTCTGCTCCATATCAAGACACAATAGCAACTATAGCTAATGTTTCTAAGTTGTTACGGTGCCCATCCTACCTTGACTCATCCCGTTTTAGCTTCCAGCCACCATGTCCTAACTTGGGTATGATGGGAAACCCTCCTAATGGCCACGAATCTCCTTCTTGTTGACTCATCTTGTCTTCTAAGGCCAAAATGACTCACTTAGGACCTGTTAGAGTTGCGCCCCAACATGTAAATCACATTTTTTTCCTTTTGTGTCAATATTCACTCATCTCCATTTCAAATCCCATTCCATATTGTAGCTTATTGGATATTTCGAATGCCAAGCAAATAACCTTCAACTCATCCCTTCAATGTCTCTTTGATGGACTTCATCAATATCTCGTGCTTCCTCACAGTTTCCTATGTCCCCTCTCTTTCTTGTGTTATTTTCTATGTTCTTTTCCTCCCAACTTGACTTCCATCCGACTAGTCTCTTTTTCTGGCTCCCATGTCGTCCTTCTCCCTTCTCTCTCTGCATTTTCCTATCTGTTCTCCCTCTCAGAACATTACCTGTCTCCCCTCAAGCAGTCATGTGTTTCTTCTTTTTTCCTTGTGACTTGATGAATCTAGAGATAAGGACGCCATGCCTCATGAATGGTACAAATGCCCTCCTCTTTACTCCAACATTTCCTACACGTTGCAACCTCACCTATTTAATGAAGATTGTTTCATTCATTAATGCCCATTTCATCCTGCCCAGAAGAATGCCGAGCAAATTCAGGACATCGGACAGTAGACAAAGCCAGTACTACATGGTTTGTGGACAGGGGTGCCATGCCCTTTGACCATCCCTTCCATACCTACCCCACCATGCATAGTATAGCGGCCTCACTCCCATCGTTCGTGGTTGAAATGAATGCACACCAAATAGACATCGGAGCAGATACAAACCAGCATCAGAAAATTAGACATCAGATGAATCCAGTGGGATTCCCCACCTAGAATAGCCTATCAGCTAATAAAGTACATCCATTAGCATATGTAGTTTCCACACCAGAGAATATGGTACAATAAAGTGGACACCTACACAGGAAAAGCTAGTGATCTACAATCCTTCCGAAGGTAAAGTGATTCCATTTCACCATAAAAATATCCTTGTATGATTGAATGTAGAATTATATCCACCGCATCACAAGAGACTATTCACACAATTTTTGAGTTAATCTAGGTACAAACGAGTTGAAATATATAACATATAAAGCTTTAAAATAGTTTTTCACATATAAATATCTAGCAATTGCACCTTTGTGGAATAGGTATATCAAAGAGGTGTGGATTGTCATTTAAGAAAAAAATTGGTGTATTTTTTTTATAAATTTGTGTAGTACATGAGGTCAATTGGTAGATCATTTAGTAAATGATGTTGTTTGCACAACAAACATTTCAATGGAGAAGTGACAACTTCATATCAACTCTGCATCCACTTATAGGGATCAAAACATGACTAAAATAAAACTTCTCAATCGATATGATAATGAACATCCATTACCAACAAGCTCATGCTATGTTTACAATAGGGAGAAATGAAGAGATAGGGATAGAAAGAGGTAGAGATAGAGGGGGGAAGAGAGAGAGAGAGAGAGAGGTAAGGAGATAGAGATAGGGATAGAGACATAGAGGAAGATAGAGATGGAGATGAAGATGGAGATGAAGATGGATATAGAGATGGAGATGGGTATTGAGAGAAGGATTAACAAGATATAAAGAGAGAGAGGAAAGAGGGATAAATAGAGATGGAACAAATAAATATATACAGAGGGAAAGAAAGGAAGAGAGAAAAAAGATAAAGATATAGGAAGTGATATATAGAGAGAGGTAGAGAAGAGATATATAGAGGTGGAGAGAGGGAGAGAGAAAGATAGAGATAAGAACTGATATATACAGAGAGGCAGATAAAAGGAGATATATAGGGGTAGAGAGAGAGATGGAGAGATAATGAGATATAGATAAGAGAGATGGAAGAAGAAATATGAAGAGATAGAGATAGGAGAGATGGAAGAAGAAATATGAAGAGATAGCGATAGAGAGACAAACATATATAGATATAGAGGTCTAGGAAGAGGGAGAGGGAGTGAGAGGGAGAGAGAAGAGGGGGAGAGATATAGAGGGTAATGTAAAGGTTTTTTTTTTCCTCAGTCATTTTATTTTTGGTTTACATAAACATTTCTGGTGTTGGGTGCACCCGTGCTCAAATATAAAATTAGTGAAAAGATGCACAATGCGCCATGTGGTGGTTGCACAACTTTTACCTTTTGCATCTTCCTTTTAGGAGGAGGTTCGAGACACATGTTTGCTTGTCGAACATTTCCCTGGGAGCTATATTTTTGAGCTCGAGAGTTTCTGCCCTACTAACACATCATCTCCTTATCATGGGTTATCTACAACGCCTATAAGGATATTTGATTGAGGAGTTTTTCAGAGTTGGCTAGCCTTTCTTTTCTTCTCTCAATTTTTGGGACAAAAGTTTTGAGATGACACCCTATAGTAATGTGGTTAATCAATTTATGTTTGTTGCTAGACTGTTGTTCCTAGGATCTGATCACAATTGGGTTCCTATCTTTGCTAAAATATCTAGAGAACATTAATGCAATAGCTAAAAAGTTAATGCAAAGATCTTTTGTGGCCTAACTAAGAGTCTGCAATCAGATCATGTGCTATCAATTGTCAACACTTGGTAGTAATTACTTTTGGGTTGAGGCAGTTTTTTCTTTCATCAGCAGTTATAAAAGGGAGGCGACAACACCAAAATAGGGCTGATTTTTTCATAAAAGGACTTTTCTAGGAGGAACTGTTTTCTTTGAAAAGAGGAAGTGTTTTTTTTTTAGTTTTTCTTAAAGTTTTAAGAAACTATCTTTCAGAAACAAGTTATAGAACTACTTTATTCTAGAAAGTTATATCTATTAAGGTTTAAACTATTGTTGGATTAGCATCTGACCTTTGTTTCAAAGTTCAGTTTAAATTAAAGCACAAACTATTGAGGGGAATTTATTGAGACTGTGCATGTATGGCCTTTTTGAAGCTCTCTTTCTTTATACTATCATTTTTGAATGAAACATTGTGTCTTGCAAGCTATATTCTGGTAGTTTAAATAGTGGATTTCTATGCTTTATGCTTGTGTTGTGGAATAGTATTTTCGGGAGAAATCAAACTATGTCATTGGAATTTTCTGTTATTCTTGAAGTTGTTATTCTTCTGTGCTATGCTATATTAGGATACAGAGTTCTTATAATTTCTAAAATATTATTATTTTACTCTAAGGAATTTTATGTTTGATCAGACCTCAATGAACACTACCTGTGAAAAGATTTGAAAGTCTATAGTGTGCTTGAAGTTATCCTTTTTTGTTCATTCTCTTTCCAACAATGAGGAGTTGTAGCGTTATGTGTCCTTTATATCAATCATAGGAATAATTTGAGTTTGAAATGTTGTAAAATATTTGGCGTATCATCTTTTATGTTTTATATTTACATTTTTTTCTCCCTTATCTCAAAACCCCAAAAGAAGAGCCAACTTTCTATACAAAACCTAGAGGTTTTTAGTGAGATGCAATTTGTCCGCCCACTCGCTAAATTTCCCATAAGACTGTTGGAGAGGTGCAAGCTTTGATGATCAACAATTATTTTTCTTGCATGCCCGGTGGGACCGAAGTTTTTCCAAATGCCTAATTAGAAGTCATAAATATTTTTTAAATCAAGCTAAGGAAGGAAACTAGAAATTTCATTCCCAAAGTCCAAACGAGAGCACCCTCGAGAGGTCATTTCCTGTACTCTCAGTTACCTACCTCAAATCGTAAAAGGAGAAGAACTACATGTTCTGTATCACCTGTAAGGAGTAATAAAGCAAGAAGTCAAAGCCCATTATCTAGAGCCTTACCTACTCCACCCAGAGGCTTAAATTTTTAGATAAGATTGCCTATATATCCGATTCACATGAATCTTTTCCTCATGGCTCAAGTGCCTCCTCCTACTCCTAGAAATTTTGTAACATGGGACAGTGGTAGTCCATTACAACCCCCCACACCCCCTGATGTATGGTCTACCATACCAGTTAATGCCCTTAAGGCTATTCCAAGATTCTCCGGGGAGGATTTCAAAACCCCTTCCGAACACCTACAAGATATAGAGGAGGTATGTAAAGTACATAACATATCAGAGGAGAACATCTCTTTAAGATTGTTAGCCACCTCTTTGAATGGAAAGAATCAAGATTGATATAGATCTCTAGCCTCAAGTTCCATTCTTTCTTGGGACCAACTCAAACAACACCGGTTTGAATGATTCTCAGAAAAGGGAGACTGCTCCTCATTACTACAACAACTAATTACCATCACGAGGGCTTCACATGAAGCCATTAGCAATTTCAATACCAGGTTCCACAAGAACTAGAAAAGGATCCCTGTGACTAATCAACCTTAGGTCGTGATGGCATTCACGTTCTATCTAAAGGCCATCAATCCTAACATCGCACTTATTATAACCTCCATTAGAGGGAACATCCTGCCCAATGCATACGAGATGGCAGTGTGTGCAAAGAATAACCTGATCAATGTTGGGAAACTTTCGCCTCAACCACCAATGCCAGTGTTTTTGGAAATATCTAATGGCTTTGAAGAGGAAGCTAACCCAAGCACTCCTGCAACAAAATTGAAGCTAGTCACCTCACACCTTATGAACGAGCATCCTACCACTTAGGCGAGTACATTGGGTCTCTCGTCAATGGCAGTAGATATCGTTGATATAAAAGATCTAATGCAGACTTTTGCTAATGAATTAGTCATTATTAAATAGCAACAAGCAACACCTCCAAAAACAACCACTCAGGTCTATGGTGGAGGAAAGCCCCCTTATCAACATAATTCATATCAAGGATCCTATAGAGGAGGGGGTCAATAGGCATCGTCAACAAATTATATAGTTTTGGTTGCTACGCTATTACAGTCAGTCAAGAGCAATCTGAATAAAGAGATAGTCCTAGGCCAGAACAATTTGGCAGAGGAGGAAAATTTCTAGTGCTTCCCGTGCAATGATAGCCATATGCCTCAAAATTGTCCAAGGGAAAATATGCAGCAAAAGGTGGCAGAACAGAGGACTAAGGGTATGTTCCCGAACATGGGCGAATATGAATCACCCAAATGGAGAATGCTCATGTTAGGGAATAAATGCAAGGGATGTCCCTTGAACGAGAATTAGACATCGCACCTGACCAAGTTCTTTTCTCATGGTTGGAGGAAGATGAAGCTATATTCACAAATGAGGCCCTGACAACCAAAATTCTGCAAGTACAGTCAGATTACAATACAAGATCAAAAAGAAGACTCATAGGAGAATATGTACAACAAGCTTTGCCACATCCACAACCACGTCAACTCTTTGCCTCAGAGAAGCATGCTTCACCACCCATTGTCTGACCTATTTCATAGCCACATAATCTACCATCAAGGGAAAAGGAGGCAAACAAAGTAAAAGATCCAACCTTGATGGAATGTTTTCTCCCAAAAATAAAAGAGATACCACCTTTTATGCCAAAGGCCCAAACATTTGGGATGCTTAACGTGATGGAGCAATTGAGGAAGGCACCTGCCAATGTTTCATTGTGGGACATTATATCAATTCTTGAGCAACAAACCCTACTTAGGAAGCATTGAAGGTGGAAAAGGAAAGTATGTAGGAGATCATGACTCAGATGGACAATTAGAACGAAAATGACAAATCTGTGTTCCCTCCTCAGGCCCCAAAATCAATAGCTTATACAAATAATGTGGATAGAATTAAAGAAAAAGAGGTAAGCGGAATAAAACCCACACCCTTCTTTTTGGCGCTTATAGTAGGAGACAAATTGTTGCAAAATAATATGATTGGTTTGGGAGCTAGCACAACCATTATGCCCAAGCAAGTGGGGGATGCTTTAAGACTTAAGTATGAACCCCTTGAAAAGGGAATTTTGTAACTCGATGGAAAGAAAGTGCCGATCATTGGTTGAATAAATGATTTGTCCCTGACCCTCTTCTCCTACCCAAGCCAGACAGTCACTCAGGAAGTAGTAATAATAGACATTCCACCATTTTTCAGAATGTTCCTATCAAGAGATTTCACTACCAAGCTCGGTGGATACCTGGCACTTGATTGGTCCCACTTAATAGTGAAGACCAAACTCAGAGCAAAGATCAAGATTCTATTTGAATCTTTGCATCTTGAACATATTGCGGGTGACACAAATCTATGCTTTAGAGATGCTGATACCCCTACTTTTCAGCAGGAGATATGTTGTGTAGAGATTCCCAGCGAGGAAGAAGATATAGAAAAGTGGATTTTGGAAGAAGAGATGCTACTCAATCAATTCGCTAACTCTGATCCATTCGACAACTTTCGCACTATAGGGCTGAGCTCCTATGTAATTTTCGATGGAGATCAGGCTTTTCTACAACTAATGAAGAGTCTAGAGGAGTCTAATGATATGTTTGATAATCATGTATGGACTGTACATTTTATTGGTGTCAAGTGCAAAATTGGCCCTAGAGTAGGTGTCCGATGGAAATTTTCGATGGGATCAAAAGAGCTTAGAGCCTATTATTTTTGGTCTCCATGCTTTGTTGATGATACTATATATGAAGAGTTGGTCCATGGGTCGAATCTTGTAGAACAAATAGACGAAAGTAAGAAACAAGCTATCAAAATTTTTGAATTGATAGTAAGCCAGATCTATGAGCAAGCAACCACAATAGATACGAGGCTAATATATCAAGTACATAATGTAAGGGACCTCATCATAAGTTTTGAAGCTTTTGGAATGCAAGGGAATCCCTGATCTCAAGATAATATCATCTATTGGGCATTTCTTATCGGAACGTGTTCAGAATCAATTTTTGATTTGACAAAGAATAGATTCTCAACAGTTTCGAGGGATTATAGCAAGCTTAGTGTCAGAAAAGGAAAAAAATTAGCATATAATAGGAGGGCCTCTTTTAGGAATAAAAGGTGGAAGGAATAATGCTGCAAGTACGATCTCAAAGGCTATGACCTGGGTATAGTCTAGTTAGTGTTTGCCTTAGACAAAGGACCCAAGTCAGTCAGGCAGGAACAAAGGATAATGCACTTAAAGGTCGAAGCTCTGACAACACAAGTTTTCATCAAATGGGGTGAGACAAAAGACATATGTCCTATCAATTTTTTTGCTTGTTTTCTTTATCTGGTCCAATTTTGAGAAGGAAATAGGGATATTCGACTTTATATTGGCTTTCAAGGCCTAGGAGGGATTTTGTTGCATAATCATTATTCCTTGACATTGATGTGGAAATTTTCCCAAGCTCTAACCAGGACAAAGATCTCATCGTTGGTACATGATTCCTCAAGGGAAAATGAAGTCTTCATAATGGGATCTGACTAACTAAGGATGACTTCTACCACCAAGTGGGAAACGGTTGTACACTCAAGAATGGAAATTTTTGAGACGGTCTGGAGCTCAAAATTAAACATAAGTTCTTTTTTGGGAAAATCTAACCTTGCCCAAGGATTTTCACTAGATTTCATGAGCATTGTGACCTCGTTTTCCTTGATGATAAAAGAGAAATCATCTTTTCAGCAAAATCCCAAGGGCACAGTGGTCATCAAGTAGCTAGAGGAGAATGAGGGAAAAAATGAAGAGCATCCCATTACGCTGCCCTTGATGAAACAAAGGAGAACCAATGTGTAGGAAAATATCACAGAAGGAAGAATTGATAAGCTTTTGAGGAAACTAAAAGCCATGTCAAGTTTTCCCAAAAATGTTACATCTGCTAGTGCCCAAGAGATAGTAGAGTCACAAGAGTCAAATTTTGTTATCAAATACAAGGTTTTTCCCAAGACTTCATCATATTGTTATATGAGAAGAGGCAGTTTAAATAGATCAACCATTAAGAACCTAACTAGGTCAATCCAATGTGTTGGGTTGGTCACTCAAAGAGACTGGCATAGTTATAAACGAGTTCCCTCGTTGATGAATCAAATTACCCTCAAGTCAGCCCTAGAGTTTTTAAAGTATAAATTGATGTATGGAAATCTGGAAAAAACCCTAAGGCCAAAAAGAGAGAAAAAAACCATGGAGCTACAATCCACCATCGGCAAACAATCAGACGATGTTTTGATGAATAAATTTTTTACCCAAAGGAAGGTTCAATGCTAGGCTACTACAGATTTGCTGCGAAGTCAGGACAACTAATTGATTCCAAAGTGCTATGGAAATGACCTTTCAAAAGCAACACATGCAAAAGAAAGAAGGCATACAAACTCAAGGAGAGGTTTTTATATGTGCTGGTGAATGGTATTTATCTATGAATTTTCTATTAAAAAACACAGTTCTTTTAAAATTTTTAACAGTTATGTACCATATATAAAAAAATTGTAATTATTTTGAAGTTTTTTAGAATAAGGCCTAGAATAACACATGAGAAATAAGAGCTATACTATATTATGTTTATCAAAAAAATTTACAATACGGTATATAGCCCAAGGCATAGAAATATTACACAAAGCTCTCTCGAGCAAAACCCAGAAAAGGAAGCAAGCAAAAGTTGTCAAAAGGGAGGCGATGATCAGATAGTCAGTAAATTTTTGCCCCCAATGACAAAGAAAAAAGGGACTCATACTCAGCTTCCACTTCTCCTCTTTTTATTCTTCTTCTTTCATTAGACAGGTTGCAACCAGGGGCAAAAAACACAACACACGCAGGCCGCACAATTCAGACCTAGGGTCTACTCGTTGCAATGTTGCACTAGGTAACTAAAGTGCTTTTTCTAGGAAATCCCTGAAACTTTCTCCACACCATACTCCCACAAAAGGAAGGTGGCCATTGGTTGAGAAGAACAATGGTGTACCTCCACGTCCATGGCGCAAAATTCAATAAGGAAGGGCAACCAGGGCATGTAAAGCCTAAAGTCCATGAGCTTGTGGAGATCCATGGCGCTTGGAATGTTGACGCCCAGAATGGCCACTTGCACTATCTCGCCAAGCCCTTCCATCAAAGAGGTGTCGAACATCTTCTAACATAGTGCAATTATCATGGGCTTGGCCACACCTAGGTCTAATAGTGAGGCCACGAAGCGTGAGAGAATGTTACAATTGCTCTACAACTAGTTATCATCGGTAAGGTAGTTCGTGCCGACGATGCACTTGAATGCAATAATGATCAGGGGGTACCCAGACTAGTAGACATCACAACATTAGTGGATTATGGCAGAGAAAGAGTAGGTGGAGGTCCAACTATGTTAGATAACTATATGATCAAATGAATTTAGTAAAAGGTGGTGTTGCTATATATAGAAAAATCTAATGGGGAATCTTTTCCAATAGGATGTTTATTTTTGGCTAGACGACAAAGGAAAATTTTGAGGCAGAATGGAGCAAGGTGGGAAAATCGTATGAAAGATCTGATAGAGTGCCTTGAGAAATAAATTTGGGCATTGGGGAGTAAATGTCCTCATACGCTAATGGTTGACGCGTGTCCTTTGCCATCATCATTGCCAACCTATTCACTAATGAGAAAATACATCATGGATTAACACACTAAGGCTCTAACAAATTAATGAAGATTTCTTTTCAAAAGTACCTAGTGTCATCTCAACATGCTCCATATGATGAAAAGAATGCTCTTCAATACAATGAATTAAAGGAAAGAAGAGACGACAGAAGGAATGAACTAATTAAATTTTCATGGATTTTTTAGCATTCCCAAGGGATACAGATCTCCCATCCACATGTATTTTCCCAGTGGTAGCATTTAATGAGCGATTGATAGTGGTAAACTCATGACTGTATGCAAAAGCAGGTTAGGTTTTACAAGGAAAAATGTTTGTTGTAACCAGAGAGTTTCTGTATCATTTTTAAGCAATCATGTCAAAAGTATCTACCTTTAGTAGGCAGGCCAAAGTATAGAACAAAAGATCCACTTATTCAGATATTTTTGGGACCTACTCATTCGCCAATGCCCCAGCTCTAGAAGAATGACCATTTGAACGCTACAAGAAGATTCAATCTGACAAACACATCTTAAAGGAGGCAATTCAAGATATAACCGATAATGTTTATGACCCTCAGTTATCCACCAACCCTAAAAATATTAGGGAAGGTGCTTTTCAGAGAATGCTAAGGCATGAGTCTGGAATAGTGGTCTACCATCGTTTGTGCTACTTGTTGTTCATCGATGCTCGGAGCTGGTTGACACATGTGCAAAGAGGTTTAATAGAGATACAAAGGCCATTGAGGGCCATGGGGTCAAGATCACCATTTCGGCCCAAGCTATACATGAAATGTTGTGTATCGCTATGGGCTAGGGTGTCGACCTTTTCAATGAAGAAAACACAGATGTCCTGGGGGGAGATATGTTCAAGAAAACAAGTTCTTATGAGGATGAAATGAAGGAAATGCCACAGAGAGGACAAATTCACTAGCCTGTGTCATGAAGAAAATTCAAGGACACGTAGTCTGTGTTCTCAATGTTGGCTTGGGTTTTTGGGCTCGATGACAATGAAGAGGTTAACCCTTTCCAGTTTTCCCTAGGCATTGTGCTCAAAAGAGATAGGGTACAAAGATGGTATGATTTTTCTGAAGTAATGGCTGGGAATATGAAGTTGCAGTTGAGAAACTACAGTATGGAGTCCAAGTTTAGGTATTCTTATGTTCTGGTTCATTTGTTGTTGCATCAAAATTTTGAGTGGCTAGGGAGAAATGTGCCAGTATCTAGGATGGATGAGAGAGGCTATATCCAGCGAATTTCTGTGTGGACCACCATGTTTTCAAGAATAGGAGATTACTATCAATTTGTAGATCATTTTCTGAGACCAGTGCTGCAAGATTTACTGCCTCACCCCATCGGCCATTTTTCTCAGGAGGTTATAGAATGGATAGACCATCCACCTATCCTAATGGATTACTTCCCTGATGAAGATTTCAAATTCATCAAGTTTCATGGTTTCCCCGGGGAAGTCTTCTGACTCCCAAAATTTGTAACAAACTGAACTTTTGCACTAGAGGCTTGCTGATAAGTGTCCATCGTTGATAGAATCTATGGTATGGGAAGGAATAAAGAAAATATTTTTGATCTTACCCTTATGTTTGCAAAGATTCAAATGGTACAAAGCAAGCAAAAGGTTGAGGATGAGCTCCAAAATCATTTGACGGCTTTAGGTTTGTTCCTCATTTGTGACAAATGGAATTATAACTCGGATGGGCATTTCAGCTTAGGGAATGAGTTCAGGGAGTACTTCCAAAGGAGGAGAAATATTGCTTGAGAAAGTGCAAAAATATACATCAACCTAGCCCATATACAAGAGGAACAACCAGAATGGCTTATTTTTTATGAGCCGCAGGCACAATATTAGAGAAATATCCCAATGGGAAAATCTCTCAGTGCACAACTAAGGTGTGAGGTTTGGTTGGAAAGAAAGAAGGTAGACTTTTGGAGGTTCTGACAAGAGATGAGGAATCGAGGTGCTTTGTTCGACAGTTTCCAACTTGATGAATAGTTCGAGGACACATATGATAAGGAAGATGGTTTTGATAATAGCAATCTTGAGACAAGCCATGAAATTGAAGAGGAACAAGTTCCACTCCTAATTCCTAGACCTCGAGAACCTGACAACCAAAGAAACTCGGGGGTAGGGGGTCCATAGGTCTCGTCCGCATCCCAAGCCCGAAGCAAAGGAAAGGAGATCCCGAGAAAGATCCTCAGCGGCCGTTGAAATCCAAATGTCAGAGGACTCTTTTGGAAGGAGATCAGAACATACTGGCTCTAATCGTGCTAAGCAGAGGAAGATCCAAGAATTAAGTACCCTTGATATGTCGATCTGTTGGGAGCAAGAAGTGGAGTCCACCTTGCGGAATGTTCCATCGACTATGGCTTAGGTAAGTTTTGCTCCCCCTCTTCTTCTTATTTTTGCATCTCTAGTTCAAGCCTAGTCTTTTCCTATTGAAAATAATCCCCCATCTCTAGTTCTTGAACTAGTAGTAATGAATGCAACCCTTGCCATTGAAAATCAAGCCGCTAAAACATTCCTAGGAACCGAAGGAGAGTTATCCATTATGGCTGTTGTTATTGCATTATTTTCTCTGTCTAAAGCCCCCATTGAAATCACTAAAACTATGGTTTTTCCTGTTACTATCAGTCCATGTACTTCTGGGAAGGCACCTCTCCATCAGCCTTTTTCTGCTTTTACCCCTATTTTTTCTTCTCCTGCTCCTTTTGGTGTTCCACCTTTTTCTATGATCACACTACCATTTGTGTCTCCTCACACTCATGTATCTGAAGTCTTTTCTACTGTAACCCTTTTTGGACTACCCCCTGGTGCTCCCATTGCAGCTTAAAGTGTTGATGTCCCTCAAACTCTTGAAGTTCATTTCAACACCGCCAAATAGGCTTGAAAGACTAGGAAGCTAAAGATGTTGTCAAAGAGCACTGAAAGGCCTGCCACCAAGAGGATTGGAGATTTTTTTAATGAAGAGCACAACTCCCTACTTATAACCACAATGAGGGCTCTGGTTTCCAAACCCAAAGGGAAAATGCAGATGGAGGACTATGACATCCATGTCATGGGTCTTGATCTGAGTGAAACTCGCCAGCATGATAAAATGGTCCTAGCCAAGGCCACACAAAAGGTGGTATATGCTCATTATGAATGACTAGACAAAAAATTAAGGAAGTGCAAGGTTGAATTGGAAAATGTGAAAGGGATAGTGAGAAGGATGCAAAATGAGGTTTGAGCCAAAGATGCTGAAATGACCCGTGTGAAACAAATTCAAGGCCAACAAGGAGAAATGTCCAAATTGCTTGTAGATACCCAAAATGAACATGTTCAACTTTGTGCTAAAAATGAAAAATTAAAGAAAAGTTTGAGTGATTACGGATCCCAAAATATTGATGATCTATAGAGAGTCCAAATTAAGGCGGAGGAGTCAAGATAGGAAGTTGGAAGACTGAGCTCTAAGTTGGAAAACACTCTTTGTGAGAAAGGTCAAATAGAAGAAAATACTAGAGTAAGAGAGGATCTTTGGAACCAAGAGTTAACTCCTACAAGAAGATCTGGATCCTTCTCTATAATGAGAAGGTTTGTGGTTATGCATTGGGAGTAGATAGCGGCTAGCGTATGTATATTGGGACCCACCTTATAGTTCTTAAGGTATGTATGAGAATTGAATGCTAAAGTCGGTCTGATGGGTGACCACTTTGTACAAACATGTTCACCCTGGGTGGCTGAATCCCAAAGTTTAATCTCCAAATTAAGCATCACCACCAATCAAGTTCTAAGAAGAGCGAGAATCCCCAATCGAAGGGTCACCTCTATCAATGACAATGAGATCATCAATTTCCACATGGTTGCAGTAAAATGCAAGGCTCATCAGATGATATTGACTAAAAGAGTCACCAAGATCAAAAGGGATTTAGCCATCCTAGTTGGTTTTGGGTTGCCTCCTCTTCTCTCCCTAGACGAAGATGCACTAAAAATGGAGCAAATAAATGAGGAAATCCAACAAAAGATCCAAACCATTGCTAAACTTCCAAGCTCAAGTGTTGTACCCATGGTGGATGATTTTGAGTGTGAAATATATCCTCTTTCTTAGCTCTATTATCACTTGGGTGCAATCTCTTCTAGATGGGGTGTCATCTATTTCAAGAATATTTTTGATCTTGAATGAACATACAAGCAGATCCAAAACCTTGTTCTACCAACTAATGCAGATTAGGAGGCTCAGCGTGCCGATTTCATCAAACTCCAGGAACAACCAGAGGCCTAGGTTCAGTTGTTTTATTTTTGGTTTACATAAACATTTTCGGTGTTGGGTGAACCCATGCTCAAATAAAATTAGTCAAAATATGCGCAATGCGCCACATGGTGGCTACACATCTTTTACCTTTTGCATCTTCCTTTTGGGAGGAGGTTCGAGACATGTGTTTGCTTGTCAAATGTTTCCCTGGGAGCTATATTTGTGAGCTCTAGAGTTTCCTCCTTGTTGACACGTCATTTCCTTATCGTGGGTTATCTGCACCACCTATAAGGATATCTGATTGAGGAGTTTGTCTAAGCTGGCTGGCCTTTCTTTTCTTCTCTCAATTTTTGGGATGAAAGTTTTGAGACGACACCCCACAGTTGCTAGGTTGTTGTTCCTAGGATCTGATTGCAATTGGGTTCCTCTCTTTGCTAAAATATCTAGAGAACATTAATGCAATAGCTGAAGAGTTAATGCATAGATCTTTTGCGACCTAAGAGTCTCTGATTGGATCGCGTGCTACCAACTATCAACACCTGGTAGTAATTACTTCTGATTTGAGGTGGTTTTTCCTTTCTTCAGTGGCTATAAAAAGGAGGCGATGACATCGAAATAGGGATGCTTTTTTCAAAAAAAGACTTTTCTAGGAGGAACTATTTTCTTTGAAAAGAGGAAGTGTTTTATTTTTATTTTTTCTTAAAATTTTAAGAAACTATCTTTTAGAAGCAAGTTATAGAACTACTTTATTCTAGACAATTATATCTATAAAGGTTTAAGCTATTGTCAAATTGGCATCCGACCTTTGTTTCAAAGTTTAGTTTTAATTAAAGCACAAACTATTGAGGGGAATTTATTGAGACTGTGCATGTATGGCCTTTTTGAAGCTTTCTTTCTTTATACTATTTTTTTTGAATGCAACACTGTGTCTTGCAAGCTATATTCTGGTAGTTTAAATAGTGGATTTCTATGCTTTATCCTTGTGCTATAGAATAGTATTTTCGGGAGAAATCAGACTATGTCATTGTACTTTTCTATTATTCTTGAAGTTGTTATTCTTCTGTGCTATGCTATATTAGGAGACAAAGTTCTTATAATTTATGAAATATTATTTTTTTACTCTAAGGAATTTTATGTTTGATCAGACCTCAATGAACACTACCTGCAGAAAGATTTGAAAGTTTGCATTGTGCTTGAAGTTAGCCTTTGTTGTTTGTTCTCTTTCCCACAATGAGGGGTTGTGGTGTTCTATGTCCTTTATATCAATCATATGAATAATTTGAGTTTGAAATTTTGTAAAATATTTAGTGTATCGCCTTTTATGTTTTATATTTACATTTTTTTTCTCCCTTATCTTAAAACCCCAAAAGAAGAGTTGACTTTCTATAAAAAAAACCTACAGGTATTCAGTGAGACACAATTTGTCCCCTCACTCGCTGAATTTCCCATAAGATTGTCAGAGAGGTGCAAGCTTTGATGATCAATAGGTAATATAGAGAGAGAGAGGGATATAGGGAAAATGATAGAGTTATATTTTCTTATATATATCTATCTCTATATCACTCTATCTCACTATCTATATTTCTCTCTATATCTCCCTCTCCCTCTTCCTTTATATCTCTCTATCTCCCTAGTTGTGAAAAGTGCCAAAAACTTCTTATAATCACAAAACTATTCCATTTATAGAGAAAATAATTAACTTTAATTAGTTATGGTGTTTTACATATTAATGAAGTACATTACATTGTAATAACTTATCTTAGAAGTACTTTATTATGAAACTTGATCCTCATTATTGATAGCTTTCTTTGCATCCTTCAATGTTGATGATTTTTTAGAAACAATATTCATGTTCTTGATCATTTCCTACCAAATTGAATTATTTTACTAATTGAACTCCAAAAATTACCTGATTGCTTCATCCAAAAACTTTCCATGAGTAGCCTCAGTAAATAAAACATGGGATATTTCAATAGATTAATCTACATTAAATATAGCACAGTATGGATAATTTTTAATATTTAAATAAATTATAATGTAATATTTGAAATATTTAAAAAATTACGATGAGCATATAAATAAGGTATTTGAATCGAAATATAATATGTTTTATTTTCTTTATGGAGCCTGATGAATTAAAGGAAAAAATATTACCTCCTTTACTTTTATTATATCAAATGAATAAATGAAAATAATAAACTGAATATAAAAATGACCTCAATTGATGTACCCTCTTTTTGATGGCTACAAAACAAGTGGAATTGGAAGAGAGTTGCGTCCAAGTTCTTCAAAATTATTTACAAGTAAAAAGCGTTATTTTCCCCCTCCATGGATCATCTTGGTTATGAAATATATCTCTAATTTCAAATTAATCATTGCTAAGTAATTGTTTTAAAATAATACAAAATACATTCAATTTATTTCTTTTAGTTAATTATGACTATTTATTGCATATAAAACTCACATTTATAATGATAAATTAGTAGAGTTTCTTGCACACATACATGTTCATCAAGAGGCTAGCAACCTTTTACCTTATATTTTTTGATAAAGGAAAAAATAGGTTTTATAGGGACCCAAAACCGCAAAGAATACAAAAAAAAAAAAGCATTAATGAATCCAAAACAAAAAGGTTGCTAAAAGAAAAGAGCCAAGAAAGCACAGGAGCCCCCAACCCAAGGCCACCAAGGGCCATGAAAAAATACCAACCAAAAAACAACAACAGAAACAACCCACAACTATCCTAAGGAGTTTAGAGCATCAACAACCTCAACTTCTAAATTGGGCATGTCCTGGGTACACTTTTTCAGGGCTTGAACCATTTGAGGCGCCTTCCTCTTTAGATTAGCTCTCATCCTCTTCAAAATTCCAACATCCTCAGTCCTCCTTTTGTAGTTTTCAGCTTCCAAATCCACAACTAGAGATCCCTATTGTGTGTTTTCTAGTTTCTCAGTCATAGCATTGATGATAATGATGTTATGTTTCACCATTATGTGGTTGTTCTCCATAATAGTTTCATGGCGTCTTTTATTTTAACAATTTCTACTTCTAGGCACTTAACCTTACCTTCATTATTCTTAGCCTCCATCCTCATTTTATCCTCATTCCTCCCACCCTTCGTAGTATTAAGGGAGGTGTCTTTAACTTCCAAATCCTCCAGCTTGTTGTTGAGGGCCCTATTTTTGAGGTTAAGGTCCTTAATTTTATGGAAGGTCCACTTCATAGTTCTTAAGTAATCAACGACACAATTTCTAGCGATGGCTAGGACAGCCCCAAGAAACTCACGGTCCTACTTAAAATAATGATCTTCAGGGTTAAGGTCTCTAGGGAATTTTGGTCTATTTTCTCTATCTATAGCAAGATAGGATGAGGAAGAATCCTTGCTGGCATCAGGGACCTCAGAATTATCCTTTGGGGTATCCTCAGAGTAAGAGACCAATTTATTAGTAGGGGAACCCTTTTGAATTGACTTCTCTTTCAGAATAGAGCTACTGGGGTTTTTGACAGTTCTTGTTAAATTCTTAATCAGGGGTTCACACTACAGGGTTTTCTTTCCAGATTTGTTAGGGGAAGGAGGATCTTCTTCAATTCGCTCAGTGTTAGGATTATTTTTATCCTTCAATACACTATTTTATGTGTCATCATCTTCAAAGGAAAAAAGTCGAGACAGGGTTGGATAAGGGTGACATATTTTGAAAATGTTCATAAATAAGCCTAATAAGGCCAGTATGCAAAATTGGGTACTTAGGATTCTTCGTATGATCTTCTAGGCTATTAGTAATGGAACAATACAGATAGTGAGGAAATGAGACCCTTACCTTGTGACAAAAGTGGTTGAGAAGGGCGAAGTAGTAGCTATAGACCCTAGTGAATCTACCGTCCAGGGTAATGTATTCCATGATGATTCTGAGCACTTTTCTCCATAACGACTTTTAAATCAAATCAGCTTCAAAGTAGTTGTTGGAGACTTTTATCAGCTTAGTCTTCTCCTTATCTTTCATAGGGAATCTAATAACTACCTCGTCAAAGAAATTTCTATCATGAAAGAATTTCATTCCCTCAGTTGACATGCCAATGACCTCCCCTATGAGTTTCTCATCCACCTTAACTTTCCTCCCAAAAATAATTATTTCTCCATTCTTCCAATTTTTGTCAAAGTACTTAGTGGCCTTCAGATCAGGCCCATGAAGCTTTACAATGAAAAGGATTAGCCCACCACGTTCAACTTGTCTCTAGACCTTCGGGTTCCTCTTATGCATTTCATAGCTCTATTCGACTCCACCCTTTTCCTGTCTCCTCTCATTGTCACAATCACCTCCCTAAAATTTCTACCAGAGAAAGAGTCCTGAAATGAAATGCTACAGCCAAACCAAGGAGCCCATAATACGTGCCACTTCTTACTACTAGTTAAGATAATAAATGCACTCTCATCAAATCTAATGATATTGATGTACTTGACCCTACACTCCTTCATGATCAAAAAAAGTTGTTGCTTTCCCATTCGTGATATCGTATTCAATTAAGGCCCTTGCATTAGTTCCCAAACCCTTGAGGTTTGGCCACATGACCAAACCCTTCTATTTAACCCCCTCATTAGCAAAAAAATTGGCCACGCTATTGGCTTCCCTAAAAGCATGAGATATTTTTACTTTATCAAATTATTCTAAAAGGGATTTAACATCTTTGATCCAGCTCTTGATAGTCCATGAGGGAGGGGACTTTTCCTAGGAGGCAATCAATAATGTTTTTTGAGTCTCCTTCAAGCCATAAATTTTTAAAATTTAGACTAAGTGCTAAGTTAATCACTTGAAAGGCTCTAATAGCTTTAGCCATGTGGTTAGTTTGAGATCTAAGGGAAATTGCCACCGCTGCTAAAAAATTACCATTTGAGCCCCTAATCACACCTCCACTTCTAGCCAACCCCCGGTTTCTCTTAGTCGCACCATCAAATTTGGATTTAATGCAACCACTCGGTGGAAAACTCTAGCACACCCCTTCCCCGTCATTTTTATCTAGTTTAGAATCCCTTGACACATCATTTTTAATATTCCACTCCTTAGCTATCTTTAAGTCATATGGCTCAGAGCACAACACAACCTCCAGTTTATTCTCTTGCTAAGGAAAGATATTAAAGTTTTCCACAATTATCTTGAAGATTTTTTCAAACACATTGTTCTTTGAAGTTTCCTTGTCCGTGAAGAGTTTTTTATTTCGTTCCTTCCACACACCCTAGGCTATATAGGGGAAAGTGAAAGCCCATAATCTTAACATAAAAGGATTCAGAGAAGGAGCTTTCCATTGAGAGAAAAAGTCTTTAGTAGAATAAGGAAACACCCATGAAATGTTCTAGAGGGCCAGAAACTTACCCTGGCGTATAGAAGCAACAAATGTACAATGGAGAAAAAAGTGATTTACAGACTCTGCCTCATTCTTGCAAAGATATTATCTATTAGGTATTTGGAAACCATGCTTGCAAAGATTGTCAACCATAAGAACTTTATTTTAAAGAAGGGTCTAGAAAAAAATATTGACTTTAGGGGTTAGATATTTTATCCATGCTCTGGTCCAGAAAGGAGAGGGGGTTTGAGAGAGGGACAACAGAGAGACATCCAAAGAAACATAGTAGTTGCCCGAGGGGTTATCTGTCCAGACAAAAAGGTCATCCTACTGATTTGAACCCATCCTAACAGGCATCAGAGATGAGTGAATCGAGGCAAGATCCAGGCTAAGCTAGCACAAGTCCACCCAACCCCCATCATACCAATAGTCTTTAACTTGAGTATCAAAAGTCATTTTTCAAATGTCAGCCCATTTATTAAACCTTTCATTGTTAATTAGGGGCTCCTTTAGTAACCATCTGTCCTCCTAGAACCTGGCTTGATTCACACTACTTATATTCCACCCAACACCTAAGTCAACAATCTTTGTCCCTATAATCATATCATTCCAGCAAGTTGATCCATGGGGCAGTGAGGGAGAATCCAGTAGGGCCTTAAGGGATCCAAAATTAGCCATATATTTACTTTTTAAAATGTCTTTCCATTCCCCATAAGATGAAAAAGACCTCCAAATTTGCTTAGCAAGAAGCATCTTATTCATCACTCTGATCTTTCTTAGACCCAATCCTCCCATCTTTTTAGCCCTATAGACAAGATCCCATCCAATAAGAGGCATTCTCTTTCTTTCTTCAACCCCCCACCAAAAAAATCTTTTTTGAATTTTTTCAATAGAATCCTCAAATTTAGCAGGGATTTTGAAAATACTTTAGGTGTAAATCAGAAATTTTTGAAGAGAAGCTTTAAGTAGTTGGATTTTTCCTTCTTGACTAAGAAGAGCTCCTTTCCATCCAATAAGCTTTTTGCTGAACCTATCAACCAACGAACTCCAAAAGGAGTTAGGAGGTTTAAGGACTAAGGGCAAGCCAATATAAATAGAAGGTAAGGAATCCACTCTACATCAAAGGATTCTAGCTATCTTGACCTTTCTGTGATCAGGGGTGTTAAAAAAGAAAATATAAATTGTTTGTCTATTAACCAACTGACCAGAAGCCCTCTCATACTCGTCCAAAATTCTTTTCAGATTCTTAGCTTCAGTCATAGTAGATCTCCCCATCAGCCTGGTATCATCAACAAACTGTTGATATGAGAAAATAAGATTACTAGAAGAGGGACTAAGTCCCACCAGAGACCCCTGATCAATTAGTCTTTTCAGGTTTCGCCTAAGACATTATGCCATAATAGTGAACAAGATGGGAGAGATAGGGTCTCCCTGTCTTAAACCTCTTGAATTCTAAAATAAATGCAAAGGGGATCCATTCACCATAATAGAAATAGAAACTGTTGAAACAAGTTGATCCACCATCTGAAGGACTTTATTGCTGAATCCAAACACCCTCATGATTTGAATAAGAATTTCCAGTCCACACAGTCATAGGCTTTCAAAATATCCAGCTTTAGGAGAGAACCTTCAGTTTTGGATTCCACAAGGGAATGTATATTCACATGGACAATAACAATATAATCGAGGATCTGCCTTCTAGGAACAAATCCATTTTGCTGGGGAGAGATCAATGAAGGCAGAATTATGAGAAGCCTAGATGTCAAAACCTTTGAAATTATTTTGTAGAAAGAATTACAAAGGCTTATAGGCCTGAAGGCTTCAAACTCCACCGCTCTAGGTTTGTTGGGAATAAGGATCAAAAAGGTAGCATTTAGTTCCTTTAGGAGACTTCTTGATCTAAAGAAGTCTTTGAATGCACTCACAACATCCTCTTCAACAATCTCCTAGAACCATTGAAAGAAGAACATGGGAAACCCATTGGGGCTAGGGGCCTTGTTCCCTTCAAAGGAAAGGATGAATTTTTTAATTTGTTCCATAGAGGGAATAGTAGCAAGCTTGGTATTATCTTCCTCCTCAACTAAATTAGGGATGGCCACTAAAAGGTAATCTTTCTCTTCATGGTTGATTCATTCGCTCGCTGAGAGGAGATCACTAAAGAAAAGTACAACTTGTCTTCTGATGTCATCCTCCTCAAACTGATTCCCATTACTTTCAATGTGAGAGATTCTATTGGCAACCCTGTGTTTTGATGCAGATAAATGAAAATATCTGGTGTTTTTATCTCTAGCAGAAAGCCATAGAGCTCTAGATCTCTATCTCCAAAAGTCCTCTTTGGCTATAATTTCATGCATTTTCACAAGCAACTAATTTTCTTTTTCCTTGTTATCATCAATATATCCTTCCCTCTGGATTTTATCCTGAATCTCCACCAACTCCATTTGAAGCTCAGATTTGATTTTAAAAATGTTACCAAAGGTGTCTTTTTTCCATCTTCTTATTTTACATTTAACTTCCCTCAATTTCTTAGCCACCCTAAACATGGCGGTCCCAGGGACAACAATATTCCACCATTTCCTTATTTCCTCAAATATATGAGGATGGGAAAGCCACATTGTTTCTAATCGGAAGGAAAAGTTCCTCTTCCCCTTTAATGGATCCACCACAAAACTTATAGGAAAGTGGTCAAAGCCCACCCTAGAAAGAGCTTTTAAAGAATAGTAATAGTTTAAAAACCATTGATCTGAAATTAACGTTCTATCTAACCTTACTTGGATTAGGTCCTTACTAGTTCTTTGATTCGACCAAGTATAGGTAGCTCCCTACAGATCCAAATCAATTAGCGCTTGGTTATTCATGAAATCCAAAAGGTCCATTCTTCTTTCCATATTAACCTGGGAACCTTCAAACTTCTCATCATCCTGAAGAGGGGTATTATAGTGTCCCATAACGACCCATGAATCGTTATTAAAAATCATGCAAAAGGTAGTAAGCTCCTTCCAAAATGACTTTCTTGCTCCTTTCCCATTAGGGGCATAGATGTTAGATTGAATCTAGCAAAAATTGTCTCTGATATGGGTAAATATGGTAGCCACATGATTAGTACTCTCTAGCAAGGGTTCCCCATTAATGAGATTTTGGTTCCAGAATGTGACAATTCCTCCTGAGGCACCTTCTGATTTGTTTCCATGGACACCACAAAATTGAAACATCTTAATCTTTTCCACCTTCTCCTTAGGAATTTTGGATTCTTGGACAAGTAATATATCAGGTCTATGGTCCCTAACAAAATTGTGCAACACATCCTACTTATGGAGGCTATTCAACCCCCTAATATTCCATGACATGATCTTCATGTCTTGCTAGGGTATTGGAGAATCTCCAAGATGGCCTTTTGAACACCATTCACAATATCTTGAAAACTACCATGCTCCCTCAGCCACTTTACAGATTTTCTTCCTTGGTTTCTCTTAGTAGCTCCATAATTTTCGTTAACTCTAGTTCTAGTAGAGAATCCACTCGGGGTATTCTGCTGTTTGTTTTTCTTCTTCTTTTTCTTGGACAAAGAGTTGGTGTCATCTCTATTCGTATCTTCATGGCTTTCCAACTCTCTCCCTAATTACCAATCCTTATCAGACATCCTCCTTTGATCCAAGGGAAGGGTGTCCATTAGTCTGTTATTAAACTGGGTCAAATTTTCACTTGAGAACTCTTTAGTCAGACTCAAGTTCTCATAGGTATCCTTGACATAATCCGAAGAGTTAACAGTTCTCAGAATCTAAAAAGATTCCATGCTAGAGGGGAGGCCTCCTACAGAAGCAGAAGGAGGAAGAGGAAAATCAATATCCAATGTCAATCCCTAGATAGGAATATCATCCAACCCTAGTCCCTCATCCTCCTTACCTTCTGATTCCATTTCAAGGTTGTTGATAGAGGAATCCAAATTCAGCAGTCCATTTCCAATGCCTTCTAGTTCACACTCTCCATCCTCCTTCATTGCAGATATGTTCTCTAACTCATTTTGTTGAGGCCCCTGAAAATGAAAATCTTCCTTGAAACCCACCAATTCATTGAGCTCAGGGGCATTCACCCGACCTTCAGGCTTCATACACCCCGACTCGCCGATACAGGAGTTTTCTTTGCTCTCTTTACCCTCCCCCTCAGGCTTCCTTCTACAGAAAGGCTTTAGATTAGGCAGAGGTTTCTCTTTCTCCTTGCTGGCATTGAGTGGGCATTTCTTAGCCCAATGCCCTATTTTTTTGTACTTAAAGATAGCAAAAGGGATCGATTTGAACTCTATAGCTTGTGTCCAAATCCCCAACTTCAATTCGATATCAATAAAAGGGAGGTCGACATTCTGGGACACTCCCACACAGATTCTAGCAAACATAACCCTTTTTATAGCCATTGTCATGGGATCTATTGACAAAATCTCCACAAAAGAGTTAGCAATCCCATTGAAGACATACTCATTCTAGTATTCCAAAGGAAGACCTGGAAGTCTAGCCCAAATTGGAACATTCTCAAAAATGGATTCTGAAAGGTCCATATTAGACATCCATTTCTTAAGGGCTAGGGATGATTTCCCTATAACCCAAGGACCGCCGCTCTTGATAGCCACAATATCCTCCTTGCAGGTAAACTCAAAAGTAAAGTATCCTTTGGGAAGCGCTGCAACAATAACTTTTCCATTGGTTCTCCACTTGTTTTTGAAAAACTCCCTAACCACTTCAATATTTGGTCTAGGGCCCATAAAATTTCCAATGAGTGCTCTATTCATTAAGGCAATATTATGATCAATAATCAGATCAGGCACAAAATGGAAAACTTACCTTTCACTGGGTCAGATATGTTGCGCACTGGAGGGAAAACTGATTTTCCATTAGGCTTGTCTCCAAACAGAGAAGACCATGGTTTGTGTTTAAGAGTCATATTCACAAAAGACAAGAGAACTTAAATTTACAAAGGGAGATTTAGTGTTAGCATGTTTTATGAATAAGAGGTTTCCAAGAGGAACATTTATCTAGTTATGTTACAAAAAAATTGTAGATGTGGAGTGCTAAGGAAAATATCAACTAATGCCTATGAAGCATATTTGTAATGGAATATAAATATCTCATATATTACCAATGTTCTAAGTGAATATAGATTATTTTATGAAGACACAAAAGGTAAACCTATATAATAGAAGTAGACAAATTCAACTTCACCATATTGAAAGACATGAATTATAGAAATAAAAACCCTAACAGTTCTCATTATGAATACTAGAATAGCTATCATTCTCATCCATTTGGGCCATTAAATGAATTATAAAATAACACCTCCTAGTTAAAATGAATAAATGATATGATAAGAAATCTTAAACTTCTTACTTTAGATTGTGACGCAAGAGGGAGAAAACCCCTCTGCCTATCAATCTCAAAACAAGCACAAAATAACTCACAAACAAAACATGGCTTCAAATCATCGTTCAACAAAACTAAGAAAACAAACTTGGCTTCTATTAACTCAATTACAATGATTAAAATCTCAGTACATGGCTTTCCATGGCCTCTCCTTCCTGTACAATTATCACTCACATTATTTTTCTATTGTGGACAATGAACCATCACTCTATGTATTCCCTTCCTCAACTTGCTGAGATCCGCTCCCAAGCTGATTATCCTCTCTACTCCGATAGGCATCAAATCACCATCCCTTTTCTCTTAATCACACTCCACCATAGCTTCAACTTGCACCCACTTTTAATTGCCCTTATGCACACAAATTCCTTTCTATTTCTCCATCTGTTTTCATAGTGACGTGACTGTTTATTTCCTCCCCTATCGACCTACCAACAACTATTTTATTTTCATTTTAATTTCTTTCCATGGTCTTTTGATAGGCGCAACATGTATAGTTTGTTTGGTCTGCAAAATAATTCAACTCTTGTGCCCCTTTACACAATTTCTCTTCTTTAAAGTTTGTTGCTTCTTGGATTCTCCACGCAATGCTAGTTATTGGTATGTTCAAAAAATCATTTATTTTTCTCTAAGAATCCCCATCGATCCTCCTCTTCACTGAAATCCACACTTCTTTTTATGTGGCATAGACTCCCATTCTTTGCTATTTTACGATGCCTCCCACATCAATCGATATATTTAATTTTTAAAAGGAGAAGAAAACACACCATATCAACTTCCCTTGTCTTTTGGAGAATGCACAAGTTTTATCTCTTCCCCAATTTTCCTTCACCAACGCCAATTCATCTTCCCAAATAGCGTGGCTTGGTTGGAATTTTAATTTTTTCCTTTTAATTTGAATTCAAAATGTCTTTTGAAGACACGAGTTCCCTTTTCGTTTTCATGGTGCCAAAATTGTCTACTTTTAAAACTAAACTATTTAGATTTTGGAAAATGAAATAATAGAAAAAAAATAATGATTAGATAAATCTTATAGTTTGAAGATATCAAATACACCAATGCAAACAAAGGACAAATAGTCCGATCAACTCATAGAAAAGAAACCACCTCAACTGTGTATTTAAATCAATCACATATTGAAGCAAAATAATGTCGAACCAATGTCAAAATTGATATATGGCATTTGAAAATGTCATTTAATATCCATTGAAGACCATCAAGACCAAGACAGACTGTGAATCAAGAGCAAACACCAAAATTGAAATAAACTTGCAATGAACATTTTTTTTGGTTAATGCAGGATCGTGCCTATACTGGGATGCTCCTGCATCAGACATGCCAGGTAGAAAGATTGTGCGAATAGGCTTACAATGGTGGAGTTGAGTGATGGAATCACTCTTTGAGATTGTAAACAATCTACAACAAACTCCATTGCTATGTCAAGTGCCCCAAAACTTTTTCTTTCACTTTTTTTAGCACTTCTTCAGAACACGAACCATCTCCCTCTAGTAACATTGTAGCTTCTTCCCTTTCCCCCTCATGGAATCATGTCTAGCACAACCCAACCTCCTCTGCCAAATGCTTTCCACACTCCTTTCTTCCTCCGTGGGTTCAAACCCACCTCTAACTGTTCACCTCCACAAAAAAAACATGCAACATCTTCTACCATTATTACAAATAAATATGGAATATCCACTACATGCTCTTGCTTTTTATCCCTCTCTCTTTCTATCATTTCATCTAAAAAAAAACATCATTAGCAGAGAACAACTTTACCTCAATTGTACCATTCACATCCTTTCCAACTGCAACTTTTCTCTTCTCTCTTCACTGCAACCATGAGCTTCTCCTCCATTTTCCTCAATTGCAACATTTGCACAAACAATATTTTTTGCTATCCGCTACCTTTTCATTTCACCTTTTCTTTTCTTATTTTCTCCCATGCTTCCTCATTGCATGTCTTGGTTGATACTTTTGATATGGGCTACATCTTCCCTTTCCATCAGGCTGCTACCCTTTCTTTTTTCGCTCCTCTTTACCACTTTCTTTTTACCTTTCCAAAAATTATTTTCCAATTTCTCGAGCCTTTCTCAATCTTTTCCATCACTTCACATTTCATCCCACATTTCTCAATACTAATCCCAAAATAATATCTACATGAGCCTCGTCATGACCCAACCCATCTTGCCCACTGCAATTTTTCACAATTCAATTTTCTTTGAGCTTGTCCACTTTGTGTGTCACTGTTTAGGATTCCTCACACATCTGCAACAACTCTCACGATTTTCTTCTCAACTACTACTCACTCCCACATATCCTAGTGGATATTCTCCACACTCAGGTTTACTCACTTTGATACCAATTGACACAAGAGGGAAAACACCCCTCTACCTATCACTCTCAAAACAAACACAAAATAACTTGTAGAAAAAACATGGCTTCAAATCATCATTGAACAGAACTAAGAAAACAAATTTAGATTCTATTAACTCAATTATAACAATTAAATTTTCACTACATGGATTTCCATGGCCTCTCCTTCCTGTACAATTATCGCTTACATTATTTTTCTATTGTAGATAGCGAACCGCCACTCTATTTATTCCCTTCCTCAACTTGTTGAGATTTGCTCCCAAGCTAATTATCCTCTCTAGTTCAACAGGCATCAAATCACCATCCCTTTTCTCATAATTGTGCACCACCATAGCTTCAACCTACACCCACTTTTAATTTCCCTTGTGCACACAACTTCCCTTCTATTTATCTATTTTCTTTCATAGTGATGTGACTATTTTTTGCCTCCCCTATTGGCCTATCAATAGCTTTTTTATTTTTTGTTTTAATTTATTTCCATGGTTTTTTCATTGGCGTACCCTATCTTGTTTGTTTGGTTTGAAAAATAATTAAACTCTTACACCCCTTTACACAATTTCTCTTCTTAACGATTTTTTTCTTCCTACATCTCTCCATGCAATGCTAGTTATTGGTATGCTCAATGCCTCATTTCTTTTTCTCTAAGAAGCCCCATCAATCCTCCTCTTCATCAAAAGCCACACTTCTTTTTATGTGGCGCAACCTCCCATTCTTTCCTATTCTGCGATGCCTCCCACATAATCATTGTATTAAATTTTTAAAAGGAGAAGAATCCACACCCTATTGGCGTATGTGGTTTTCTAGCTCAACCTATATAATCTCCCCTGCCACGTCATTCCATCTACTCCACCAACTACATTTAATTCCTTTATCTTCTTTCTTCTATTTTCCTCTTCGATGTATCTGGACTCTTTGAATTTTGGGTGTATTCTAGAAGCTTCTCCTATCTCTTGAAATTAAGCTTTGTTTTGGTAAAAAAAGATTAAGGGCAAGGTACTTTGTTTTGAAATGGACATTGTATGAATGTAGGCATGAGCATCAACAAATATGTTATTAAAATGGCATTTAATAAAACTCTGTTCTATTTTTAATATTCTTGTTGTAAAATCCTTGTGTTTTGTGTTTCAAAATCTATGTTTAGTTCTCTACATTCCTACAATTGGTATTCAAGCCAGGGTGCAAGATGGGATCACTATTTATTGTGCAGGGTTTGTGTATCTGAAGATGCATAATTTGATGAAAGGAGTGAAATCGTAGCCGATTTGGAGGAATATATCGTTGAAACAAAATATAAGCACAGTCAAGAGATAGAGATGTCGATGGAAAGATAAAAGGAGGTCTGCAACATCTGTTCGCTGGAGAAGTGCGGAATCCTAGTATATGGAGGCTGTTGAAGGTTCCATAAGGAGAATTAGTGGGTCAATGGTGTGTGTTTATTACAAATAGTGCAACTGAAGAAGTTGCTACTAAAAGAAGAGACTGCTAAAAAAGAAAGGAGGAGATCACTATTATAATCAATGTAGGTTCATTGTTTGTTTTAAGTAAAAGCTATTTGTTGTTTAGAAAGGAGGAGATGCTAAAGAAGAAGACAAGTTGGGGAAAAAACATAAGGAATATTCAAGGAGGAAACAAAGGTGTAATCCAATGGAGAATCTTGTACATGTATGCTATTGTATAGATTCTTTGTTCTATTCTAAATACAAAGGCGAATATATGTTTATTGGATAAATGAAACTTCTGGAGTGTTGTAGCATAAATCAAGTACGGTAAGCTGAAATTTTCTATTACAGATGGGGAAAGTAGGCAAAAGAATTAAAAAAGAGAATGAAAATTTGGCAATTGCAAAAGATGTTTTAGAAGAAGAATTAATAATACTTAAAGATGAATTGGACAATGTTAAAAGGGATAATAGATGTTATTTTGAAAAAAATAAAAGAGATGCAGAAAGAGAAATGTAAACTGCTAGAAGAAAATTATGATCTTGAGAAAGAATTAGGCAAAGTTAAAGCTAAAAATGAAGATCTAGAAGAAAAGCTGAAATCATTCAATGAGATTAAGAAAATAAATGAGGAATTTGAACAAAGAGTAAAGTTGTTTGATGAAATTAAGAAAAAGAATGAAGACTTGGAAGAAAAATCAAAGAGATTGGAAGAAGAAAATAACTTGTAGCCGAAGGAAATCATAAAATTAAAAGAAGAGAATGATAAATTAGTAGCATGCAATGAATGTGTGAAGTCAAATCCTTTAATGTGTGACATTTCATGTGATACAAATGATTTATGTTTTGATCAACCAATTGATAAGTGTGTTTTTGCTGAAGTTGTTTGTGATAGAGATAAACATGAGACTAGTAATCTTGTTAGATGTGATGATAATGCATTTTATTTTTATAAATGTTGCTACTAATGTTGGATTAAAAATAATGAAAAGAATGGGTTATGAAGGTAAAGGATTAGGAAAGAATGAGAAAGGAATGAAAGAGCCAATAGAACTAGTTATGAGGCCAAAACATGAAGGAATTGGGTATGTAATAGGCAAAGGGAATAATACAGGCTCAAGTAAATTTGTTTGAGAAACAAAATGTATTCAATGTTCTTATTGTAGAAGGAAAGGGCATACAAAAGATAAATGTTGGGACTTACACCCTTGTAGTGTGTGTGGTTTGAAAAATCATTGTGAAAAGAAATGTTGGAATAATGTCTCAAAGAAATATTCTATGGCAGGTTGTATTAAAATGGATTGTGGATGGAGCTGTGGATTAAGTTGGGAAAAACTTACAGGTATGATCAATAATTTGTTCAAGTATAAAAGTTCACATGTGAAAGATAATGAAAATCATGGGAAGTTTGAAGGCACAACAAATACTTTTGGAAAGACATCTATAGATGGCAAGTTTGAAGACACAACAAATACTTTTGGCAAGACATCTATAATGGCAAGTTTGTAGGAAGTTTAAGATTGAAATTTTGAAAAACAAAGGTTTGAGAGACTGCCGTAGCAGTTCGACAAAGACAATGGCATCATCAGGCATAGAAATCATTAAGATGGCAAAGAAAGGATTCGGGAAGTCTAAAGACTTGGTTGCAACCACAAGAAAAAGAAGAGAAAAAATGACCGCATTCAATGGAAAATGAAGAAAAAAAGGAATTGGAATAGTAGTTATATATGGCAGTGAAGATTAAGGGGGAGTGTTGGCATATGTGGTCTTCCAGCTCAGCCTGTATAATCTCCCCTGCCACGTCATTTCATCTACTCCACCAACTGCATTTAATTTCTCTATCTTCTTTCTTCTACTTTCCTCTTCGATGTATCTAGATTCTTCCAATTTTGGGTGTATTCTAGAAGCTTCTCCCGTCTCTTGAAATTAAGCTCTGTTTTGGTTAAAAAAGATTAAGGCAAAGGTACTCTATTTTGAAATGGAGAATGTATGAATGTAGGCATGAGCATCGATATCTCTGTTCTTAAAATTGCGTTTAATAAAACTCTGTTCTATTGTTAATACTCTTGCTGTAAACTGCTTGTGTTTTGTGTTTCAAAATCTATGTTTAGTTTTTGCATTCCTACACACCCTATCAACTTCCCTTTCCTTTTGGAGAATGCACGAGGTTTATCTCTTCCCCAATTTTCCTTCACTAATGCCAATTCATCTTCCCAAATAGCGTGGCCTGCTTGGTATTTTAAACTCTGCCTTTTAATTTGAATTCAAAATATCTTTTGAAGACACGAGTTCCCTTTTCATGGTGCCAAAATGATGTGCTTTTAAATCTGGAACTATTTAGCTTTTGGAAAATGAAATAATAGAAAAAAATAACGGTTAGATCAATTTCATAGTTTGAAGATATCAAGTACACCAACACAAATGAAGGAAAAATAGTTCTATCAACTCAGAGAAAAGAAACCACCTCAGCTGCATATTTAAATCTGTCACATATTATAGCAAAATAATGTCGAACTAATGTCAAAATAAAAATATATGACATTTGACAATGTCAGTTAATAGCCATCGAAGAACACCGAGACTAAGACAAGACTGAGAATTAAGAGAAAACATCAAAATTGAAATAAAATTGCAATGAACAATTTTTTTGGTTGACACAAGATCACACTTATACTTGGATGCTCCTGCGTCAGATTGAAAATTAAACAATTTCTAAAAATATTAGATTTGAATATGAAACTCTAATGTGATAACCAATGGTGGGTAGATTCAAATGAAAAATATATCACAATAAAATACCAAAACCTAATAAAAAATAATTCATCAATGAAGTCAAATGGTGTTAAAAGGTAAGGTAGTTATTAAAAATAAATGTAGTTTCAAATAAAAAAAATGTAGATCTAAAAGCCCTAATATAGTGTAAAATATTAATAAGAAGGTTGATATGAGTGGCGTTAGAATAGTTCACCAAAAATTAAATGGAATATAATAGTTTCCATTAGGGTTACTGTAGGCCAATAAAATAAAATCCATACATTATGTGCATAAATCAAGTTAGATTAAAATGATTGACTATGGAGGTAGAATATAAAAAATCAAGAAACAAGAAACAATGCTTCACTATTAGTGAGATATCTAAAAATGTGTGCTATATATTTACTTTATCAATGGATCACTTTATGAGTTTTGCATAAATTTGTGTGCACAAATATGCACTTGTGTTCTAGATTCATCTTGATAATCAATATTTATTTACTCTAAAAATTTGCTTGATATGTGATCTTATACTCTACTTTATCCACATGCTTGGACACTAGCGTTATTTAAAATTACCTTAAATTATTGTCATTATTTCATATAGTTTTCAACTAGATCAATACCTCAAATTTTAATAATATCAAAATAATTAGGGAAGAACCTAAGTATGCAAAATCTTTAGTCTTTTTATTACACTAAATTGATTACTCTAATGGTCTAGAATGCTTTAATTTAAATGTCTTTGAGTGGATTAATAAAACGACTACATTGGATGTCATTAAATAATTAAACATGACCTTCAATTGCACAAAACATACATGTTTATTAAGATCAATATAGAAGGGTGAAAGTGGCTAGTTAACCAAACTTGAATTTTTAATTTTTAGTTTTAAAGGAACAAGTTTACAACTATCAGGTCAACCCCGCGATTACAAACTTATCTTGAATTAAAATAATGGTTAAATCAATGTAATAAATATGTAGATAGAGTTAGGTTCATAAATGAGTGAGATAAGTAGGTGAATAAAAAAATACAAAAGTGTGTGTGTGTAATTGATAGGGTATTCACAAAGATCTATACATGTGTAAATGAATAAAAAGGCTAAGGTAAGGAGCCCATCTCTATAGAAAATCATATCATTTGTCACTATGTAAATGTATTAATACAATGCTCCAAAAATGGGTAAAAAATAAATTTGAAATGATACAAGTACAAAAGTTTCACCATTAAACTTATACCTTGTATTAGTTACCTCCATAATATATTTCATTTTTTTCTAATTAAAATGTAACATTTTCTTACTAAAGTAACTTTAAGTTTAAATTATTACTTTTAGTGAAAGTTAAATCATAAATTGAATATATAAGAAAGAAACAACTTACGTACAAGGTTAATCAATGGAGGAGGATCTATGAATTGAAAAAGCTATAATAATCACGTGTGTTAAGAAAAAAAGGAAATATTTTTTGTAGAAAGATAGAAAGATCAATAGATAGAATACCTAACTTGCATTTGTGAATGGATTTTAGTGGGAAAACTCCTTGGTCATGTTTCTGAATCAGGCTAAACATGATGATGTTAGTGGGGATGATGAGGAAAAGTGAATTGGATCTTTGGATGATGATTAGGAAGAGAAGTGAATAGATTTATTGCTAGCCATCATGATGTTGGTAAATCTATATATTATGTCCTATTCTTATAGTGAATAAAATATCTAATACTAAGGTCTTTGAGGTTCTTATAAATGCCTTTCATTTGACTACACTATTGTCTCTTATTGTAGGGAGGTTAAATAGTGATTCTAAGGTCTCTAGTTTATGAAAGGGATTGATACAATGTGTCATCCTCCTCTCCTATGCGCCTATGCATGAAGTAAAAATTAATTATGATTCATTTGCTTTCAATGAGAGATAGTCATATTTGGTATCCAACATTGGTGCAAGGTTTGTTTTCAATTATGGTTGGTATACATCTTACCTCTTGTTTAATGATGATGTATTTAAGTTTTTCCTATCCTCTCTCTAGTTGGTACAAATGACATGGGTCTATATTTTCAAGTTTGGAGACATGGGAAGATGTTATTGATATATAATTTGTATAAAATTTGTAGTTATTGGTTATTTTGTGGAAAGTGTGCAACCTTTTAGCAATAGGGAAGGCCATAATTCCTAGGTGGAAGTGTTAAAAGGTAATACCTACTCCTCTCTTCCTTAGTCTCTCTATTTAGAACTTGAAATAATCTTATTGGGATGTTTCTTAGTTCTAAACTAAGAGGAAATGGAGTTTATACGGACAATTTGAGATCTTAAATATGAGTAGTGGTTTCTTTTTAATATCCCTCTCAAAACATGAGTATTATGTTCAAATCCTCTTGGATGGTCCTTTGAGAAACTTAGAGATCTATTGTAATGCTTTCAAGAACCTTAAGGCCACATTCTTGTTGGGTCACTATCCTAGGTCTCTTTTTCTACTAGCTGGGATATCTTAGGTAACCCTAACTAGTGAATGGGGTGAACCAAGCCCTATGATCTTCTAGGAGACCCTTGTTTGTGTACCATAGAAAAAAGGAAACTTGCTTGATTTGGGAATAATTGTTGATAAATTGGACTTAATGAGGCCTTGATTCAGTGTTGTGAGGTGTTTTCCAGATTTACACTAGGTCTTGGACCCATTCAAATGCATTTAACGAGGTCTTGTAAAGGTGTTGTAAAAGACTTTCACGCTTTTCTAGACTTAATAATCCCATTTTCCCTTAATTCAACATTATAAAAAGTATTTAATTGCATCTTGACATCAATTTATAAGGCTTGTAAAATAAACTTAATGATAATCTAGTGTTTAAATGTGTCTCACACATTCACATTGGATATTTTGCCTTCCTAGGTTGTGTGGACCTCATTTTAGTGTTGTAAAGTGTATTTAATCACACTTTCACATTAAATTATGTGGCCCAATCCCTAATGGACCTTTACATCATCATTAATAGGCCCATATTACCCCATATTATGCAACCCAAGGCATAATCTGATGAAATACCCACCAAAGTCATCATACAAACCTTATTTCCTTGCTAGCATCCTAGCTGTCAAATGGACCACACTAGGACTAATTCACCACATGTGGTGAATGAGTCCCTTCCAGGTGGGACTGATTCACCCAAGGTGGTGAATGAGTCCCATTTGGACCATTTTTGTCCTTTGAGCAAGAAATTTTGGAATTTAAGTTTTTTTTTCTTCATTTCAGCCTTAGGGATCCAATTTACGGGTAAATTAGGAGAATTTCCTATAAATAAAACCTTCTAATCCATAATTCATAATATCTTAATCTTTTAACTCATTGACACATCTCTTATCATTCATTCATCATCTATCCTCTCTATCAAGTCATGCAAGCTCGAGTTTCATCATTGCAAATTATCAAGTTAGTTTCCTAAGACATTGAAGGGAAAATTATTCATGTTTTGTTACAAAAATTCAAAATAAATCTTCATGGCAAGGTATTGAATTCATTGTTTCATGCTCCATTACATTCTTTCATCATTTTGGTTTAATTACCTAAAAGGGGTTTGACCAAGGTAAACCCCCATGCCCTAGCATCCAACATTTCTCTTCCTTGTCTTGTGTGTTTGTAGATTTAGACATCTTGGAGGCTTATAAATTATTGAATATTGCACTACAATGTTGTTAAAGCCATCTCTTTATAGGATAATTCAAATTACCCACAAAAGGTTACTTTCAGCCTTAAATTTGACAGTTTCAGAACCAGACACCTAGAGAAGCAGAAAGTGTAGACTATAGCTCCTGTTTCCACATTTAAATATTTATAAATTCAAAAGTGGACTCATTCACCATGGGTGGTGAATGAGTCCCATTTCAAGGCTTGATTTTTGTTTTCTGCATTTTTGGATACCCATTTTTTCAGAATGGGTTCTGGAGTAGTTTCACAAAACTGGGACTAATTCGCCCAAGATGGGGAATGAGTCCCACCAAGCCTAAAAATTAGGATTAGTAGCATTTTAAATGTCTTTTCCAATCTCCAAAAAGATCTTAGGTGCACACTTCTAGTTTAATCAAGTTTTGTTATAGTTTACATTCATTTCTAGGTGTTTTTGCATTACACAATGTGTTTTCAAACCAGTTGTATTTCTTTGGTTTCCATTCAATAATCAATCTATTTTATTAGTTTTTTGCACTTACATTATTTCATTTAGTCATAATTACATCATACATTCCATTATTTGAGTGAACCACCTAGATTTGGGGTGTGGGATCTATCTCTTTTCATTAGGTGAAAGACCCTAATTGAGCAAAAGAGTCATAGCATTCCTAATCTTAAAATATTTGGTTCATTTTGGTGAACCTACTTTCCAAATACTTTTTTAATTTGGATTCCTTCATCATATATCTAGCCTCGCATTAGGATTTGGATGGATTCATTTGCATGCTAGGTTTCAAATTTTGCATTCATAAAAAGTGCATTTAGGTTGCATTTTTGGCAACTAAATTCATTTAAATTTCCTAAAATTCTGCATTTTTAACTTAGGCTTGCATCACAGAACTTAAGAAACATAAAAATCCCTTAATTTTTTTTGAAAATTTTGTTAAAAGTCCATACTGGGACTCATTGACCACCTTGGGCGGATCAATCCCTTTTTACCCCTAAAACTGCCCTTTCTAAAACTGAAAACCATGTTTTTAAGCTTTTGTTATTGCCTTTACCTACCTGTAATAGTTAGCTAAGTTTCAGTAACATGCATTTCACTAGATCTACCTTAAAATAGGTCATTTCGTGCATTGCTCCATTTCACATTTTCATGTCAGAAAATTACCTTGTTTCATATCTGAAAATTGCATTTCATTTTAAGTCATTGCATTTCAATTTCTTTTCTTTTTCATCATACCATGTTTTCTTTCAAATGACGTGACTTTGATTTGGTTAAAAATGGATTGCATAAATACAACAATGCCTTTTATGATTTCAATTTTGATTATCACAATGAGGACTTTAAGAAACATGACCAAACCATTGGTACAATCCTTATTCTTATATTTCCCATTGGTGAGAATGGTATTGTAGACAAGCATCACAATCATACTTGTTCTTCTCCTAATACCTCTCCTATTTAACGAAGGTACAAGCATTGAGGGTCATGATTGTCCATCCCATCATTCCCCTTTGGAAGATGTTAGACAACAAGAACATGACATCATAAAAACATTCCTAAAAATTACCTTACCTAGAGTCTCCATATTCATGACCATGAAACTTGTATATCTCCTAATATCCTTCCTCGATGCAAAAATGATAGGTTGATGTTAGAAGATATACCTATTAAGATTCATACGAATTGTGACCCTCCCTTCCCTCATGCTCCTACCATTTGGGATAATCTATTTGACAACCATAGTGCTCCTTCTCTTGATGCCTCCCCCACTTGTGATGAAGCTACTTCACAAATCTCAAACTTGAATGAACATATTAGAAGCTCTCCTAGTATGGTAGATAATATGGAACAAGAGAGTGAGACCTTAGAAACAACCAACAATAAAATAGAGTCTTCTTCTAATCTCCCCACTCTCAATAATCAAACAAATCCCACCATTCATAACTCTCTTACTTGTGATGAAGTTCTTTTAGAAGAACCAACCCTCAAATGTCACGAACATGTGGTTTATGGTTCTCCTAAAACCTCTCCTTCTAGGGAGGACATCATGATATAAGCTTAAGGCTAACATTGACAATAATAATATTGTGCCCTTACATATGCCCCTATTAGACTCTCTTTCACCAAGGGATGTTAATATTATTCAACCTCAACTCATCCTTTACCCACCGTCACATAAACCTTCACCTCCACCTAAAACTAATGTTTTGCAACAACTAAGTCATAATATTATTGCTCATACATATAACACTAGAAATAATCTGCAACCACAACAACCCACACCTACACCATTACCTTTTCCAAATCCCATTTTTCCTAGAGATCCTCGCTTAAATTCACACATTTAGGAGTATAATCTTGTTGAAAAACTAAAGAATACTCCTACTAAGATATCCTTATGGGATCTTATTCAAGAATCCCCTCACTATCACAACATGATCCAAGCAACCTTGCAACAAGTTCCTATCCCTTCTAATGCACAACCAACTGACATAACAACCATAATCCAAGGAATAAATGCTAACATTATTTTCCATCAAAATGAACTCCCCCCTTTGGAAGTGCAAAACCAAAATGAAGCTTTCATGATAATTGCTCAATACAATTGAATATAGGGATAAAATAAACCCTTATTAACAATGGCTCAACCCTTAATGTGTGTAGCGTAAACCTCTTGGATAGGATTCGTGTGGATAAGTCAAAAATTCATCTCGAATATTTATCTATTAAGGTATTTTACAATGTCGAAAACACACCGCTTGGTGTGATCAGTTTACCTATTACAGTTGGAGACGTCACATTGAACACATCGATCTAGGTTATGCCTCATGATCTTTCATATAACCTTCTTCTAGACAGGTCGTGGATTCATGCGATGAATGGTGTGCCTTCAACTCTTCATAGAAAAATGAAATACATGTATAACAAAAAAGTGTGCACACTCGATGTTGATCATGAGCCTTATAGTGTTTTACAACTTGAGAAAAACAAAGAGAACCCCTTGAACACATTAACACCAACCACACAAGTAGAACCTGCACAACAAAAAGACAAACAACAACACATTGAACAAGTCATGATGCTATTAGAAGATGATTAGGGTTCCTTGGATTTCGAACATGACTTCACGGATGAGTACAAAATCATCCACAAAATTCAAAAGAAACAATGATAATGACAACAAAAAATTTGGACGACCTTTCAAAAGCATCCACCTCAACCACTTTAGACAAAGATGCAAACTATACAACAACCTTTGACTAACACAATAATGAACAACCACCTGATTCAAAAGCAATGAAAAATATTTATGGAAAAGATTATGAGCTTATGAAACAACTTGGCTATAGTGGAAAGGATGTGGCACTAATGAACAAGGTATCCACAATCCTATGGGACCTATCACACAAAAAAAAAATCATTGCCTTGGTTATTGTCCTTTGATAGAGATCACCAAGCCTTCAATCAACATCAACAATCTCACACAACATACTCCTAAACCATCCTTGACAATCATCCATCCTAAAATCATCGAAACTAGTGGTCTTAACATCATCCTTTACACAATATGACATAAACAACAAAACCTTCACTTAATGGAAGTTTCATCTCGGAAGATACCAATGATTTGCATAAGATAGATTTTCCCTCTTGTAGGAGTGAGAACAAAATCTTGCAATCTAGAGAAAATTGTGTAAGTATGACATCTAATACTAAGCAAGATGTATCTTTGACACAAACCACATCACCAATTTCTACCATTGATCCTTGTTGAGACTCCTCCAAGATCACATGATCACCCTCCCTCCTAGAACTTGAAAGAAATGATCTTACAAGACTTCATTCTGTGCCTATCATAGAGTTCATGGTCATTCCACTAATGAATGTAAGGTTTTGAGTCATAAAATCCAACATTTTCACGAGTTTGGTATTCTTCCTTCTGTGGGGGTACATAATTCCTCTAATCTAATTGATACCGATTTTCACTCTAGCCTCCATTTCATCAATCATTTTGGCTCACCCTTGTCTTGCATTAAGTGCGGGCATGTGGTTCCATAGCCTTATCCTCATATGTCACTTGTCGTTGCCTCTTTTGATAAGTCATTAAATTTTGATGAACATATAAGATCAAGCTTGGGACATGGATGATGTGCCTTAAGTTGGCTCACATCTGACATACTTCCCATTTTCATGATGTAGCTTCTCAAAAACATATGATTTGGCATAGGGCTTTCTGAGTAAGCTCTCATGTTCTCCTTCTTCTACTTTAAAGCAATTTCTCACAGTAATGGTGTTCAAAACTACTTTAAAGTGGGGGCATACATCACCACTTACATTTCATTGTGTGATTTTCTTTTCCTTGCGATTCCCTCTCTTGGACACATTTGGCACGATGTTCCCCAGGATGAGACCTTGCACTTGTCCTCTCATGGAAACAAGATAAGACCATTTGCAGTTATCCTCTCTTGGAGACATTAAGCATGATGTTCCCTAAGATGAGACATTGCACAAACTAAGAAAAATCCATTTGAACATTCCTTACACTATTTTGCATTTACAGTATCTATGAGTGTCAAGCATATGAAGTTTTGCTTACCTCATAGAGCTCTAAAATAATTTTTCTTTGTGGTGCTTTATTAAAGTTATCAGGAGGTATAACTTTGATATGGTTGAGTGGGAAGCCCATTCTGAGGCATGACTTTCCCCATAGCCACCTATGTGTTCATGAGTGCATACCAGCCGAGTGTATGTTTCTCACCTTTCAGGCTTTCTCACTCAGTGAACAACCGAGAGTTTCATCGCCCCAGAGTGAGTATGCATTTTCTTTTCAAATAAACAACCTAGATCTGATCCACAACTAGCTAGGAAAATGATCGAATCTTGATCCACCTTTTCATTTTCATTTTTCTCTTCTTTCTAGATTTTTTCCATTTCATGATTATAGATCTTGATGGTTTGACTTAGGATCTTGGATCCCAGGGGCTTGACTACCTTCTTGATCTTTGTCATTCTTTGTCATCTGCATCTATACTCTCAAATCTCTTTTGAATGTCTACTTTAGTGTGAGTTTGTAGCAAGTTCATCCTCTCACTAAAGTGGGGGCTAAATGTACTATAGAAAAAAGGAAACTTGCTTGATTTTGGAATAATTGATGATAAATTGGACTTAATGAGGCCTTGATTCAGTGTTGTGAGGTGTTTTTCACATCCACACTAGGTCTTGGACCCTTTCAAATGCATTTAACAAGGTCTTGTAAAGGTATTGTAAAGTGTTGTAAAATACTTTCACACGTTTCTAGACTTAATAAACCCATTTTCCCTCAATTAAACATTATAAAATGTATTTAATTATATCTTGACATCAATATAGAAGGCTTGTAAACTAAACTTAATGATAATCTAGTGTTGTAATGTGTCTCACACATTCACATTGGATATTGTGCCTTCCTAGGTTGTGTGGACCTCATTTTAGTGTTGTCAAGTGTATTTAATCACACTTTCACATTAAATTTTGTGTCCCAAGCTCTAATTGACCTTTACATCATCATTAATAGGCCCCTATTACCCCATATTATGCATCCCAAGGCATAATTTGATGAAATACTAGACAAAGTCATCATACAAACCTGATTTCCTTACTTCAAAGCATCCTAGTTGTCAAATGGGCCCCACTAGGACTAATTTACCACCTATGGCGAATGAGGCCCTGCTAGGTGGGACTAATTCACCCAAGGTGGCGAATGAGTCCCATTTGGACCATTTTTGACCTTTGAGCAAGAAATTTTGGAATTTATGTTTTGTTTTTCTTCATGTCGGCCTTGGGGATCCAATTTACAAGTAAATTAGGAGAATTTCCTATAAATACAACCTTCTAATCCCTAATTCATAATATCATAATCTATTAACTCATTGACACATCTCTTATCATTCATTCATCATCTATGTTCTCTATCAAGTTAAGCAAGCTAGGGTTTCATCATTGTAAATCATCAAGTTAGTTTCCTAAGACATTCAAGGGTAGATTCTTCATGTTTTGCTGCAAAAATTCAAGATCAATCTTCATGGAAAGGTATTGAATTCATTGTTTCATGCTCTGTTACATTCTTTAATCATTTTGGTTTAATTACCTAAAAGCAGTTTGACCAAGGAAAACCCCCACGCCCTAACATCCAACATTTCTCTTCCTTGTCTTGTGTGTTTGGATATTTATACATCTTGGAGGCTTATAAATCATTGAATATTTCATTGCAAATTTGTTCAAGTAATCTCTTCATTGGATAAGTCAAATTACCCATAAAAAGTCACTTTCAGGCCCAAATTTGACAGTTTTAGAACAAGACACCTGGAGAAGAAAAAAGTGCAGACTGAAAGCTCCTGTTTCTAGCTTTGAATCTTCCAAAAATTAAAAATTGGACTCATTCACCATGGGTGGTGAATGAGTCCCATTTCTAGGATTTATTTTGATTTTTCTGCATTTTTGGATACCCATTTGTCTAAAACGGGCTCTAGAACAATTTCATACAACTGAGACTGATTTTCCCAGGATGGTGAATGAGTCCCACCAAGCCTAAAAATTAGGATCATCAGCATTTCAGATGTCTTTTCTAGTCTCCAACAAGATCTCAGGTGCACACTTCTAGTTTCATCAAGTTTTGTTACAATTTACATTCATTTTTAGGTGTTTTTGCATTACACAATGTGTTTTCAAACAAGTTGTATTTCTTTGGTTTCCATTCAATAATCAATCCATTTTATTAATTTTTTGCACTTAGATCATTTAATTTAGTCATAATTACATCATACATTCCTTTATTTGAGTGAACCACCTAGATTTTGGGTGTGGGATCTATCTCTTTTCATTAGGTGAAAGACCCTAATTGAGCAGAAGAGTGATAGCATTTCACCCTCATAAAATCTATGGTTCACTTTGTAATAATTTACCTTTCTTTATCCCAAGTGACCCTAATTTACAAAATAAATGGCCATGAAAGAAAAAGGGGCAAGCCTTGGGAAATGAGTTCTTCCCATATAGTTTTGAGATATTTTTATGGAAATTGATCCTAGGGATCTACTTTCCTTGCTTAGTACCTAAGTGTAGAACCTTAAATCTGCATTAGCTCAAAAAAAAAAACCCTTAGTATTGTTATTAAACCTATGCAAACAAAATATTCCCTATAAGATTCATCTAATCACAAGAATAATGCAAAAGAAGCAAGCAAAACATAGAAAAACATCATTCTAATAATCAAACTAGCATCTTATAGTGGATTGGTGCTTCTATGGAAAGAAGCCCTTTCCCAATCCATGATTAAGATCCATGATATGAAAATGATCAAGATGATGCATGGACAAAATCAATACTCAGTTTAAGAGCATGACCTTGCATAAAGATTTGTGGATGAGATACAAAGATTGTGGAGGATTTGATCAAGGATGAAGCCTCTATTTTATAGATTTTCAAATGTTAAGAATGTTGAAAAAGGACCAATGTGGGACTAAAAAAAGGCCAATGGAAAGAGGCCACTTGTCAACTTGTGATTGGTTGATGCATGTGCAAGATTTGGGACATGTGCCCAAGAGGGGGAAATTTCAAATTCAAATTTGAGAGTTAATGCTTAGTTTGACCTTTGCAAGGGACATGTAAGAGACATTAATTGCTTTGTTGGATGTACATGTCCACTTGATTTTGAATTCAAATTTGAGGGAAGATGCCATGTTGAGTGAAAATGTTGATTTAATAAATCAATAAATGGATTTATTTGTGCAAGTGGGAATATCTAGAGGATGTGATGGGTAGTTAGGTTAGTTTAATTAGGATTAGCTTAGCTTAATAATGATTAGACGATTTTGACTTATTTGATTTAAATATTTGATTTATTTAAATAACAAAAGGATGGAATATGACTTGGAGATTTAATTAAATAAAGTCTTGATTTATTTAATCAAAGAGGGAATGATAGGCTTAAGTTAAATAAAGTTAATTCATTCAATTTAAGTGGATAATCCTTAGAGATTGAATTCAAGACCTGATTTACCTGGTGAATGGATGAGCTTGATTAATTTAATGAGCGGATGCATAATGTTAATTTTGCATGTCTACATTTTTCCCCTCTTTGAAGCAATGTACTTGTCGCGTTGGTTCAAAGAATAAACTTGCCTTGATCAAAATTCAAAAAATTTCTGATTTTTCGGATGCCCCAGCGGAAAGAAGTACATTGGTACATTGCCCCCTCGAGAGATCGAGTGAAAATATTCAATTTGAGGGTCGATCTCACAATAAAGAGGTTCAAAATGGATAGTTATGTATGATGATGCACATGATATGGTATTAAGATGCTTAGAATAACAAATCTATATTATCCTAAACAACTTAAATGATGATATGATGTGAAATGGATGAGATTGATGATGTGATATGCTATGATTATGCAATGGATGATTTATGAAAGTGCTTAGACTAATAGATCTATATTATGATGATGATGCAAATGCAATGCATGTGAAATGATTGATGTTTCCTATTATGTATGATATGAATGATAAGTGGTATGCTGACACTTTTCTGGATGCAGGATGGATGCATGATGTATGCATTGGTGATGTTATGTTAGCGCGGAAATGAGATGATGATGATGATGATTCACTTACCAAGGATTGGGATTTTAAAAGGGCTACTTACCTTATGTTTGATAATACACGTAGATATGATGCATCAAGGTATAAAGAACTAGGATGACATTGTACCTAGTGCGATGGACTTTGACGTGACAAGTAGATATGAGTATTCTTGTTCACACTTGACATATGGAAACCTTGCTAGGACATACCTAACAAAGAAAGTATTCACCAAGTTATTTTACAAGAACGTCCAACAAGCACAACAGAAAAAAGATAATGATCGTTGCCCCATTCCTATCTCTCTAAATCCCTCGTTCGGATATCATCGAGAGGTCCTTGGAATGAGCACAATAAGATAAATCAAAAGAAAAAGACCAAGTACACAAACAAGTTAGTGTTCTTCATACCTCTAGCCAAAGGTATTTGTTTTGATAGGATAAGAATCCAAGGTGATATCCAAAATGATGCCCATTGTCGGAAGGATATATCCTAGGACATGCATTGTACAGGATGATGATGGGTTGATAAGTTGATTGATAGGCTATTGATATAATTTTGATTGACATGTTTGTGAGTGATCAAGAGTTTGATTTAGCGTTTAATGGTTTGTTGCTACAATTTTGATTTTGTGTTTGAAGTTTGCTTCTACTGATTGTTGTGATTGTTTCTGTTTGTTTTGCCAAAGGATGAAGTTGATGATCAGTTTATTATATATGATTGATTATTTCAAGTGAAAGCGAGATGAGACGGATGGATTTTTTCAAATATTTGATTTTTTTATGTTTTGAAATGTTTTGAGGCTGTTTTTGGTGTTTTTGAGGTTTTTACAAATGTTTTGATTTTTTGATTTTTTTGAATGTTTTTGGATTTTCTAAGATTTTATGAATACTTTTGGATTTTTATTTTTTTTGAATGTTTTTGGATTTTGATGTCTCGGGGGCTGATCAAATATTAGCCTTGCCTATGTTTAAGCTCAGAGACGACGTAGTTCGGATTCCAATGTTTTTGATGTTTTCTATTTATAGATGTTTTTTTAATTTTTCAATGTTTTGGATGTTTTTGGATTTTTTTGCATGATTTTGACGATTTTGATATGGATGTGTGTGACGATATTAGTGCTTTTTTTGGGATTTTGTTGAAAACAAAGCTAAGGTTGATTGATCAGATTGATGGATTGATGATGATGATGATAACATTGTTGAGGATACACAACAAGGCGAGGATTTGATTGATCAGGATTGATGATGATAACATTTTTTTTGATAAAGGGTAAAATAGGTTTTACAGGGACCCAAAACCACAGAGTTTACAAAAATAAGGAAAGGAAACAAAAGTCCAATAGAAAACACTAGCTGCCAAAAAGGAAAAGGATGAAGCAAACAATAGCCAACTGTAATAGACCAAAATGGTCAAGCAAAAAAGGCCAGCAGAGCAGACAACAAAAAATCGACTGCAACTAACCCAGAGTCTTGAGGACAGACTCCGTCTCCGCCTCCAAATTATGCATGTCATGGACTCCCTTTTTAAAAATTTGAATCATCTTCGAAGTGGGGGTTCCTTTCTTTTCAGATTGGCTCTAGTTCTCTTTGATATGCCAACATCCTTTTCCTAGCTTTCATCATTGGTCTCCTCCAGGTCCACCACCAGAGACCCCTGTTGGGCTCTGTCTAACTTCTCAGTCATAGCAAAATATAATGATGTTGTGTTTGGCCATTCGGTTGTTTTGCTCTGCAACAATTTTGATGGTGTTCCTAATATTCTCAACCTCAATTTCAATCCTTTTTTTATTGTCAGCGTGATACCAAGTTTCTTTGCTGAGACCATGATATCCTCGATCCACATCCTTCTTTTCAATTGCAACAATCTTGGCTCCCAGCTCTTCCAACTTGCTTTGAAGGGCCCAATTTTTAAACTTTAACTCATTAATTTCATTGAAAGTCCATTCTGAAAATTTGAAATGTGAATCAACATTAGTTTTGGCTAAATTTAGAACATCCAAAGTGGGACCCCTTCCAGTGTTTAAACATTTTTTTTCATGGTCAGGAGTAACAGGGGAACCATCTCTAGTAGATCTTTCCAACAACGGCTCGTCACTTGACTCAATATTATTGGCACCATATGCCTCAGATTCAGGGGAATCTTTGGAATAGGAAACAAGATTTTTAGCCCAGGGGTTCTTATCAATTGTACTGGTCTTGAAGAAGGGGCTTCTCGGCTCAAACTCAACACGAGACTTATCAGAAAAAGGGATAGTGTTTTTTTTCCAGAAAGGACAGCATGCGGGCTAAGGACAGTTCTGGCAGGACTAAGATTGGGCAAATACTCTGAAGAACTGGGCTCAGTATCATCTTCCTTAGAATCAGGAAGGGTTTCTAGATTAGCAGGGATGGGGAATTTTTGAAAATGCTCAACAATCAACCTAATCAGCCCTGTATGCAGGATAAGTAATCTTCTAAGGTTTTTCTTATGATCATCCAAGCTTTTCCTAAGAGAACAAAAAGATAATAGGGGAGCAAAACCCTTACCTTGTAGCAGAAGTGATTGAGAAGAGCAAAGTGCTAGCCATAGACCCTGATGAAGCAGCCATCCACCGTAATGTACTCCATGATGACCCGTAGGACCTTTCTCCAAAGGGCTTTTATGGTGTTAGCTTCAAAGTAGCTGTTAGCAATTTTCACAAGATTCAACCTTTCTTTTTCTTTTTTAGGAAGTTTGATAATGACATCGTAAAAAAAACCATCCCTAAAGAACTTCTTTCCATCAGTAGACAAGCCCGTCACTTCAGCAATCAAATTTTCATTGAGCTCCACATTCCTACCAAACAGGGTAAGGTTTCCATTATTCCAATTTTTCTCAAAGAGGTCCGTAGCCGCCTGATGGAAACCATGGAGCTTCTCCAGGAAAGGAAGTAACCCGCCGCTTTTAACTTTATTCCAAACCATTACATTTTTGGTCTGCCTCTCATAGCTCTCTGGCTCAATTATTTTCCTTTCTCCTCTCATCTTGACCAACACAGTGGGGCAGACATAGACAATATCTTTACTAAAATTGGCCCCGCCAAATCTAAGAACCCACAAAGCGTGCGACGTTTCCTTGCAAACTAAGCCTTCGAGCTTAGTCCCATACAATCTAATGATTATGATGTGAAAGATCCAACATGTCCTCATTAAAGGGATAACATGCCTCTTGTCCATGCGTTTTATCATAATTCAATAAAGCACAGACATTAGAACTTAGATCACTAACATTACGCCAGGTGTGTGAATCATTACTCCCGACTCCTTCATTATCAAAAAAATCCACAACAACATTAGCTTCTCCATAAGCATGTGATATTTTAACTTTATGAAACTTAGCCAAGGTCAAGATGACATCATTGATCCAAGATTTTATCGTCCACAATGGGGGAGACTTGGCACAGAGGTAGTCAATTATATTTTTGGAGTCACCTTCTAGCCAAAGATTCTTTAAGTTAAGACTTTGGGCTAAATTTATAATGTGATAAGCGCCAACAGCCTCCACCAAATGATTGGTTTGGGAACCGAGAGGAGAGGTCGTCACTCCAAGGAAATTGCCAAAGGAATCCCTTAAGATTCCACCGCAACCTGCCGCCCTAGGATTACCTTTAGCCACACCATCAAAGTTCGCTTTGACCCATCCATTAGGCAGAAAAAACTAGTGAACACCCTCTCTATCCTTTTTAACTTTCTTAGGAGTGCAGGGAAAATCAAGGCTAATATTCTAGTCCTTAGCAACTATAAGGTCATAGGACGAATGCACCGCTTTCTCAGAAAAGAAAACCTTCTGTGAAAAAAACTATGACATTTTCCTTCAAGAGTCTCACAATTTTATCATAGACTAAATCCATAGAAGCTTCTTTATCTCTGTAAATTCTATTGTTGCATTCTTTTCAAAGACCCCAAGCAACATGAGGGAAAGAGAAATCCCGTAAGAGCCTGAGCAAAGTATTTTTAGTTGGGGCTTTCCATTGAAGGAAGAAGTCTTCAATGGATGAAGGAAAAACCCAAGAAAGATGCCACAAACTGATAAATTTTTCCCAAATAGTAGCTACAAATGAGCAATGAAGGAAAAAATGACGCACTGATTCGGCCTCCATCTTACAAAGAAAAAATTTGTTCGGTATTTGAAATCCTTGTTTGCTAAGGTTGTCAATCGTGAGCACCTTGTTTTAGAGAAGGATCCAAAAAAAAATGTTTATTTTAGGGATCAAATGTTTGAACCAAGCCTTCGACCAGAACAGAGGAGATTCCCGAGATGAAGTAATCCTAGCAAAAGTAGACCAAACAAAATAATTGCCGAAGGGTTTGTCAAACTAAACAAGACGATCAATCACTTGGTTAGAACAAAGTCTAATAGCCAGCAAAGAAGACTGAATAGGAGCAAGAGTTTGAATGACAAGACACAGGTCCACCCATTTACCATTCACTCTGTAGTCTTTCACATAAGAACCATAATGGACCTTGCAATTCTCAGCCCATTCATTAAGGGAATTGATTTTTAAAAGGGGCTCCTTAAAAAGCCATCTATCCTCCCAAAATCTAGTAAGGTTACCGCTTCTCACTTGCCATCCACTTCCTGCGTCCACAATATTTTTACCATTGATTAGATTGTTCCAGCAAGTAGAACCTCTAGGAAGAAGGTGGGAGTCTTTCAGGATAATAAATGAAAGGTTGTTTTCTAAATATTTACTAGCCATGATATCTGTCCATTCCCCTGTAGATGAGAAAATTCTCCAAATTTGTTTTGCGAGAAGGATTTTGTTAACCGTTCAGATTCTTCTAAGACCTAATCCTTCGGATTTTTTTGGTCTACAAACCAGATTCCAACCAATTAAAGGAAGTATTTTTTTTTCTTCAACACCCGACCATAGAAATCTTTTTTGAATCTTTTCTATGGCATCAACAAATTTAGCAGGAATCTTGAAAAGGCTCAGGGAGTAGATCAATAGATTTTGGAGTGAGGCTTTGAGGAGTTGAAGTTTTCCCACTTGACTTAATAGAGCTCCTTTCCATCTAGTAAGCTTCTTGTTGACTCTCTCAACCAACGAAAGCCAAAAAGATTCAGGAGGTTTAAGGCTTAAGGGTAAACATTGTTGAGGATGCACAACAATGCAAGGATTTGATTGATCAGGATTGATGATGATAACATTGTTGAGGATGCACAATAATGCAAGGATAGTGTTCAAGCAACACAAGGATTGGGAAAGGTATCCCCAGTATGATGATGGATTGATGATGATTTTGATTGATCATGATTGATGAAGCTTGATTTTGGAACAAAGGTCGTTCAAATGATTTGATGTGACGTTGAAGGATTGTTTAGATGTGACTGATATTGATTGTTCAGATTGATGTTCGATGAATGATGAAGATTGATAATGAACATTTTCTTGTCAAAATATGCCTTGGGCTGGTGATTCAAATTTTTGGATTACAAATGCTTGACCAATTTGATTTCACATTTGTTCATGTTCAGATCACCACATAAGTCGGAGGATATAGATCAAGATTTATTTCCAAAGCAAGATGTAAATACCTACCCCTAATGTCTAGAAATGTATGGAATGACCCTTAGATAGGTGTATGGATGGATGGATATGGTAAGCATGTAAAGAATTCCAAGGATTATCTTGTGGTAAGATAAGGTGTTCAGATAAGGAATGCTCATTTGGATAGTGCTTCATGGCTCAGATAACATTAGATAGGATAGGATCAATGGAAAGGGCCCATGTCAAGATGTTTACCATAAGCAAGTGTAAAGTGTGCCCCAAAATTTCATCAAGATCAAGATAACTTGGATGATGGATGTAGATGGATGAAAATGGATTGGATAAATGGTTCATGGTTGAAATGGATTTATTATGGATAAGACTGATGGAATGTTGGCTTTATTAGGGATGGGATGAGATTCTTTCAACTGAACTGGCGCACATAGATGATTGATTCTACACATGACACCTGTTTTCCAGGTTTTCATCATGGTCTTGCCCATAGCCCCACCATAGTGGTTTTCACTAGAGGATGATTTTTTTCTCTTTACTCTTTTCAATCCTTTTTCTATTTTTTTTTTATTTTCATATTTTTTATTTTTTATTTTTTCTAAAAGATTCATGCTGACCCACCTAGTGGTGTTGATGTAGATGCTTTTGTCATAATGTGCCATCAGTATCCTACCTGAAGAAGTTGCTTTGCTAAGATATGTGCACTTGAATGCAACTTTTGGGATTCTTGATCTGCTTTGTCGATACAAGAGTTAACTTTGTCTTTACGCATACATCATGATAGAGTTCCTTATGAATCCTTATGATGAAGGGTCATTGCCAATACATGGTCAATGTGAGAATTGGATATCATGCGTGGAGGCATGGATGGAGTGTGTTTGGGGATAAAAGATGGATTGGTTTATAGTTTGGAATCTTTGACTCTCCAAACTTGGGAAGATGATCAATGATGGGTGGATACAGAAGTGTGCATGGAATTAGGACCAACTGCTTGATACACTTTGTACATCGCTTGAAAAGCTTGCTTTTGCTTTTGTGGACATCTTTGATGGATACTTTTCCCATTTTTATTTTTCCCCATAGTTTCTTTGGCTGATGGAGTTTGATAGGGATAATCTTTCTTTGTATTCTTTGGTATCCATATGTATTTGATTTATCCATTATGCTTCTCATCTAATTTTTCTTTGATAACACTCTTCGTACATTGATTCAAATCTTTCTTTCGAAGTTGGTCCCAATTTACAGATTGGATGATGGGTGGATGAAGATTCATCGCGTGGCTAGTTGTAGTGTTGACATCGGTTTCACCATAAAGATTCTTTGTGCTCCCTATATTGATGCTTGCTTGAGACATAGTTGCCCCCAGTATTGTGGAAGTAATACCTTTATGACTTGATTCTACCTATTCTAAGATGTCTTGTTCAGTAAACATGCTCTAACAAATGACCATTGTAGGTGACGTTTCAATTTGCTGCTCCGCTAACTCTGAATTATACTGTTCTGTCTGACTTGTTTCCTTGAGCGGATAATGTTGGATATCCGCATACCTCATGTCCTCAGTTTGAATTCTGGATATATCTGATCCTAATGTTGATAACTTGGTTTGACTGTAGGAGTTAATAATCTGCTCCTTTTGTGTAACATAATTTTTTTCTAGATGAAGATCATCTATGTGTCCATCCATAGAAAGTATCTCATGGGTAGATGGAGGAGTATGTGCTATGTGGATATTATCATCTTGTGTAGATAGGAGAGTGTCCATTAGATCATTTTAGTATCTTGGAGATATAAATTCTTGATCTTGAATGATTTTAGAGTTGCTTTCATCATGCTTTGGATCAAGTTCTTGACATGAGTTAGTTTCAAAGGATGGATTGCTTACAAATGGTTCTTGGATATCTTCATTAGGCATGGGAAGTGGCTTAATATCTTCTTGATCTTTGAGTGGACTTGGATCAGGTGTCGAGTTGAAGATTCCTTCAATATTGGCAATCATGAGTTTGAAGGATGTCAATATGTCTTGGAAAGGACCATTGCTAGACTTTGGGAGAGATATTGATCATGCTTTAGAATAAATTCTTGAGATATACCCTCTAACTCATTAGGTGATGTAGAGACATTTTCAACATGGTCATAGGTTGATGCTTTGTTGGATGAGGCGAAAACATCTTTATTGATGGATAGATCTTGATCATTGTTTTCATCAATTGTGGTGGAGGGATTTCCAATGTCTTCAACCATAGGGTCAAGTGATGTTGGCATTTCTTTGATTGGATCATTGTTGGTTGGTGGAATTTGATCATCATTGAAAAGTGACTCTTGACATATGTTGATTTGATCATTGGATGAAGTAGACACAACTTCAAGGTGCTCAGTGATGGATTGATCTTGATCCTTGTTCTCAATAGTTGTCATTTTTTTTGTTTGTGATTGTGTTTGTTGCGTAGCTTGAGAGGCTTGTTGCACTTGTTGAGATTGTGTTGCTTGTTGCGTGGATAGATATTTTTGTATGGCCTTTTGGTAGGCCTGGTGAGCTTTTAGTGCAATGTCATATTGTCTCAAGTGCTATGTTTGGTTTTGGTGGTAGTGGTGGTGGATTCAGAATCGTGTTGGATGTAGTGACAAGTTGTTGGGACACGTTTGGAGTGATCATGGTAGTGAGGGATTGAGATATGATGGGTGTGATAGGGGTGATTGGAGTGATAGAGGTGGTAGGAATGGTCAGAATGAGTGAGGTGATAGGTCCTTGGGAGACCATGTTTTGATTTTTCAGGATTGATTTTATCATTTGATTAGATACCATCTATTGGTGTGATGTCAATGATATATTCAAAGGATTTGATGTGATGGCTTGATTGGTGTTAGGTGGATTGATTTAGATGGAGTGATTGGTGCTAGGTAAAGGGGGAAGCCCTAAACCAAGGAATGATGTTGATATGGGTAATGGTGGTGGAGATGTCTCTTGGCGTAATGACTCAACTATTTTGGTAAGTGTAGCAATTTTATCTCACCAAATTTGATCTTGATTTTGATCTTGACTCCCTTGATATAGTTGATTTGGATTTTGTTTGAGTAGATTTGGAGTGTGTACTTGTGTTTTATTTTGGACAATGTTTTCCCTCAATTAAACATTATAAAATGTATTTAATTATATCTTGACATCAATATAGAAGGCTTGTAAACTAAACTTAATGATAATCTAGTGTTGTAATGTGTCTCACACATTCACATTGGATATTGTGCCTTCCTAGGTTGTGTGGACCTCATTTTAGTGTTGTCAAGTGTATTTAATCACACTTTCACATTAAATTTTGTGTCCCAAGCTCTAATTGACCTTTACATCATCATTAATAGGCCCCTATTACCCCATATTATGCATCCCAAGGCATAATTTGATGAAATACTAGACAAAGTCATCATACAAACCTGATTTCCTTACTTCAAAGCATCCTAGTTGTCAAATGGGCCCCACTAGGACTAATTTACCACCTATGGCGAATGAGGCCCTGCTAGGTGGGACTAATTCACCCAAGGTGGCGAATGAGTCCCATTTGGACCATTTTTGACCTTTGAGCAAGAAATTTTGGAATTTATGTTTTGTTTTTCTTCATGTCGGCCTTGGGGATCCAATTTACAAGTAAATTAGGAGAATTTCCTATAAATACAACCTTCTAATCCCTAATTCATAATATCATAATCTATTAACTCATTGACACATCTCTTATCATTCATTCATCATCTATGTTCTCTATCAAGTTAAGCAAGCTAGGGTTTCATCATTGTAAATCATCAAGTTAGTTTCCTAAGACATTCAAGGGTAGATTCTTCATGTTTTGCTGCAAAAATTCAAGATCAATCTTCATGGAAAGGTATTGAATTCATTGTTTCATGCTCTGTTACATTCTTTAATCATTTTGGTTTAATTACCTAAAAGCAGTTTGACCAAGGAAAACCCCCACGCCCTAACATCCAACATTTCTCTTCCTTGTCTTGTGTGTTTGGATATTTATACATCTTGGAGGCTTATAAATCATTGAATATTTCATTGCAAATTTGTTCAAGTAATCTCTTCATTGGATAAGTCAAATTACCCATAAAAAGTCACTTTCAGGCCCAAATTTGACAGTTTTAGAACAAGACACCTGGAGAAGAAAAAAGTGCAGACTGAAAGCTCCTGTTTCTAGCTTTGAATCTTCCAAAAATTAAAAATTGGACTCATTCACCATGGGTGGTGAATGAGTCCCATTTCTAGGATTTATTTTGATTTTTCTGCATTTTTGGATACCCATTTGTCTAAAACGGGCTCTAGAACAATTTCATACAACTGAGACTGATTTTCCCAGGATGGTGAATGAGTCCCACCAAGCCTAAAAATTAGGATCATCAACATTTCAGATTCTTTTTAGTCTCCAACAAGATCTAGGTGCACACTTCAGTTTCATCAAGTTTTGTTACAATTTACATTCATTTTTAGGTGTTTTTGCATTACAAATGTGTTTTCAAACAAGTTGTATTTCTTTGGTTTCCATTCAATAATCAATCCATTTTATTAATTTTTTGCACTTAGATCATTTAATTTAGTTCATAATTACATCATACATTCCTTTATTTGAGTGAACCACCTAGATTTTGGGTGTGGGATCTATCTCTTTTCATTAGGTGAAAGACCCTAATTGAGCGAAGAGTGATAGCATTTCACCCTCATAAAATCTATGGTTCACTTTGTAATAATTTACCTTTCTTTATCCCAAAGTGACCCTAATTTACAAATAAATGCATGAAAGAAAGGGGCAAATTGGGAAATGAGTTCTTCCCATATAGTTTTGAGATATTTTTATGGAAATTGAGTCTGATCTACTTTGTTTGAATAGTAGCTAAGATTGCATGGAAATTTGATCATTTTTTCACATATCAATCTCCTATTAGTCCTACCTTTGGTATGAGTAAAATAAGGTCTTGGTTGTAAATTATACATCCTTATGGATCTATGGTTGCATTTCTTAAGAGTTGTGAAATATGGTTATGTGCCATATTTATCTTCTATGTTTTTTAGTGATGGTGATTATGGTTCCAATTCAACCATAATAGTTAGATGACATATAATCCCTCGTAGAGTCATCATGGTGACCTTATCATATTATTAATATGTCCTTCTCCTTAGATATGAGATTTATCTCTATTATTGTGTTCCATTATGTAAATATTAAATTTTAGTGATGCAATTGTGACATTTAAATATTGCAATTGTAATGTAAAGAAAAGGTTTTCCATTTTTTATTTTGTTAAATGTCTTAATAAAATTATTTTAACATTACATTTAGTTTTAGATCTAAGTTGTAACATTTGGAGCTATCGGTTGTTTGTATACTTATTCTCTTCATGTATTGATGTTTGTGTTTTAGATTAATATGATTTTTGTCACCCATTTGATATGTTTTATGAAGGAAGATGCCTCCTAGCTCCTATTATACTCATTACGGGGGGAAATGAAACCCTTACCAAGAGTATCCTAATATTATAGTTATTATTTCCTTGTGTTGAGACATGTTCATCTAAAAGAAGCAATTAGGTTTATGTGGGGAGTTTGGTTGCTACATAAAATATTGATGAGGTTTATCCTTGGTAGAAATAAATGTAGGTAGGTAATTCTTAGCCTTCATAGTTCAAGAGAGAAACATTTTAGAGAATATGAAAGGAAGAAATTTATGAACTCAAATTAGTCTACCATAGAGGAAATGCCTAGATAGGAGGATGCAAAGGTAATGGATGATTATAGTTTATTTTATATCCATATAATATATATTATTCAAATACAAGTATCAATTTTTAAGGTTTACACTAAAGGGAAAAATACTACTAATTAGCTCTCATCCCTTAATTAATGTTTAATGATCCAAATCTATTGTAGTAATACCAAGGATTGATATTCCATCATACAGTTGTGTTATACTAGGACAACTAAAGAAATCACTTTCATGTTGCAATAGATTCTTGAGAAACTATCTTGTACATGTTTCATTCATGTTACCTTTACAATAGTTTTATGATATTTCATTTGGATGAGTTCCATGAGCTTTGGTAGCTTCATATCATAGTTGATTAGTATAGAAAATAACTATTTTTCGGTAAAGCAATATACAATTTCAGTTGAGTATGACAAGTTTCTTATTCATAAATTTGTCAGAGGTTTTAACCCTTGTTTCATTAGAGGTGTTTGAGTACTATAACTAAATGCTTTGTAAATTTCTATTGAGAAGGTACTAAGGTTTATAGATAGCAATTTATCAAAGAGGTCATGAAAACCTGAATTGGTAACTTGGGCCATGATTCATTATTAGGTCGAATTCAAGGTTTGAGGATCTCAACCATAATCAAGGGAACCTTTAGGGTACCTCCAAAGACTCCCTAACAGTAGTTGAGATAGAAGACTCCCTAATAGTAGTTGAGATAGAATCTTTAAGAAAAACAATAGAGTGGGAAAATGGTTGGTGGTATTCCTCACTCAAATTAGAATAGGTCTATTAAAAAAAAAATTCATGGTAGCATGATAATGGTGGGTATCCCACCCTTTCTACTCAAGCTTATAATAGTTGAATATAAAATCCAACCTCATCTTGGATATATTGATACTTAGTTAATTATGGACATGGGGATTGCTTTGGAAGATCTTATCCCCAAGGATCAATGTTAGTTGGTGGTTGTGGTACCACAAAGTTTAAGACAATAGTTGGAGACATTGGTAGGTCTTAGGTAGTTTTTTAATAGTGGACAACCATCAAATATATCATTAGAGTATACTTTTTATACAAAATGTGTGTTTAATGGAGTATAAGTTTATATTTTTTTAACTTTATAGCTTTAGAACCCTTTGTTTCCCCATCTTTGGTTGAGCACTATAGGTTGCTAGTAGTAAGGTAGAATGAAAAATGGTATGTTGACTTAGTCACAAGTTGTTCTTAGGTTTAATAGCAATGATAAAATAGGTTTCTTCTTTTTCTTTTCAATTGAAGTGTATCTTTTGATTTCAAAATGCAAGATATCACATTTCTTATTTGGAAGGGTTCCAACTAATTAGATTTAGTAATTTCGTCATCTAGTTTCAAATTTTAAAGTCACCAAGTTATAGGTTTCCTTCCAAGTATGTAAGTGTCTATTGATGGTTTCCTTTATCTAGGATTTTATGTTCATTTGCATAGAAGTATCCCAAACCAATGAAAAATCCTATATATATATATATATATTACATTTTCTCTATGTTATAGGTTTATAATGTATCTTTAAAATAAGAATTTGCATTTTAATCAAAGTTTTTTTTTTTGGAAGTTTATATATAATATTATTGTAATACGAAGATATTTTTCTCTGGCATTTTTGTTGAACATATTTAGATATGGTATAAGCACACTTTTTACCACCCTACTAGATAGTTTGAACTGTACAAAACAAGTATATCATATTTTCAACTTAGAAGTTTTCTAATACTTTTCTTGGCATCATCATGTTTGCTGTTTCAAATGTTACATTAAATAAAGATTACTTTAGTATTTTATGTATTTGTCTAAGGAAGATTGCTTTCTCATGCCTAGTCTTGAACTCAAATTCCAAGTCCTTTGAATGTTAGTTTTGTGCCTTATAAACATGTGCCATGGGGAACCGAGAAAAGAGATACGTGGTGAAAGGTCATGTTCTGCGATCTCAGCAACAAGGTCATGGATTTGGAGCAGAAAATCGGTTGGAATAGTAGAGATAATGATGAACAAGAAACTCCATTACCGAGGAAAAGACAGCAATTACAGGAGGATAGATTGGCTAGCATCGAGTGCAGCATGTCCAAGATTGAACAAAACATTAGGGCTACTGTTGCTAACAATCATAAAATTGCAAGGCATAACACCATCATCATCAATGCGATGGTGGAAAAGCTTGAAAAAAACTAAAAGGGATCGCTAGTTGTGGATTTGGATGTGGACAGGGGAGGCAGCAGATCGGCTGGTGAAGGGATTTCGACTCGTACTAGGGCTAACATCAAGAGGAAGACCCCGACTTCATCTCATACGGTCCAAATTCTCAAGCAGGGGTTACAGGACATGCAGAATGTTGAAAAGGAAGCCGAGGATTTACTTAACACCTTGGAGTAATGTAATGTTTTGTTTGCTGGTTTTTTGGGTGGTCCTTTTTTAGGGCCCTGTTGTCTTTTGTTGCTGTCTTTTCCTTCTTTGGGACAGCTATCCGGTTGTTTGTACTTTCTCTGTCTATCTCTTGTTGTTTAAACTCGTGGTTTCAGGTCCCTATAAAACCTGTTTTTTCCTTTTCAAAACATATTGCCATGGGAGACGATGCATTAGTTAGATTTTAGCATCTTTAGTCCACCAAGGATCTAGATTGTATGCATTCCTTGTTAGCCAATTAAATGTAAATCGAAGTAGTGTTAGAGGAAAATATGTCGCTTGGTATGAATGTGGTGTGTCCCAAATATCCCACTCATATTTTAATCTAATTTGAACAAATATACTAGAATTGTATAAGTACCATGTTTCAAGGGTCATCATAATAGATGGGATATTTTAAAAAAAAAATTGGGAACTTGGATGTTTACAAATACACACTCTTTTGCATTGTAAAGGAACTTTGAATCAACATGGTTTTAAGTTTGCAAAATGCATATAAAGATCCCTTGTGTTTTGTCTAATTGTTTAGCTTGTGCGCTTGTAATCAAGTTATTTTAGAAAAATGAAATGTATACTAGATCATTGTTTTCATCCATTGTACAAGTGTGTTCTTGAAGACTCAAGATGAATTCTTTAACACATGTTTAAAAAACATATTGAAAAAAAACTTTGGCAAGGGCTTTGTCAACTAATTTTTGTAATTTGAAATGTATTTTTAATAAGAGTACAAATGTCATAAATATAAAGAAAAAATAGTGCAAATGTCCCCAAAATAAAATCGCAGTAGGAGCACCCTTTTTGTTTGGGTTTAACAATGGTGTCTGCTTTATCTGTAATGACTGCACTGCACAAGCTTCAAACGGCTCTTCCAACAGTTTTTCAATACTTCTTTAAACAAGTAATAAGTAGTCTATACTTCCAATAGCATAATTACCTGTTGTACAGCTAGAATTTTATAAAGGAATAGAGTAAGAATATTTGTATACCCCCACCTTCTGTGTTTGTGAAGGAGAAAATGCGTACTGTATAAAAAGTTAATATATAATTACTAACTAACTAGAAGAGCAACCTGTTGGAATTTTCGGTCCTTCAAACGGTTGAAAACTCTCAATCTATTAACTATTAATAGATACGACTACAATGTGTGTGATAAATTATACACTTACACATCAATGCTTCTGCTTGACATCATAACCTCATCCAATATATTATATTTTAAGAGTACAGCCACACATCAAAGTACATATGAATAACAGATAGTAAGATTATGAAAACAAAAAAAAACTATCATTCTACATATAGCATTGTACTCCAATGAACGATGGCAGGGCAATTTTCCTTTGGCGGAGAATATAGAAAGCCAAAACCATTGTCAGTTAAAGGCTTGAATAATATCTGCCAAAGGAAAATCCCCCTGTAACCATTCCCTGAAACTTCTGTGCAGTCTAGAGAATTGATGAACTGTAGCTTTATAATGGTTGAACCAAACTGTAAAAGATGTGGTTGTAGGAGGATATCCAGTGAGTATATGCCTTGCGTACAGAAGGATACTGTAAAATTCTCTGAACATTCCCTGCAAAGAAGATGCTCTTTACTGACCACCTAAGCAAAATGAAATTAATTCTTAATCTTATCCAAGCTAAACATCTGAGAGAACATTTAACATGTTTAAAAGGAAGTTGGTTATTAAGAGTTGGGGTTTCTGAAAAAAAAAATCCATTATAATAATCATTTCATTCTGCAAATAATAAAATGTTATGCTCTAATGCTAGCATTAAGAATAACATTTTACTTTTCAAGAGAGTCTAATTCGAATGAAATTTTAAGAACAACAAACTTTAAATTAATGTAGTTCAAGCGAAAAAGAAAGAAATTTTGTTCAAATAGACTCTTTGATGCCTTGAATATTATCGGCCATTCGATTGTTGTAAGATACTTTTATACTAAAAAATAATTCCTTTTGAAAGGACTCTAGTTGACTACCCTTTTTTAATGTTAATGTGAAGAGGAGCCTTGAAGTTAAAATAAAACGAACATACTGTACTTTCTTCTATAGAGAAAGCATATACTGAATGGATATTCTTCTTCCCATTTAATAGACTGCCCTCAGTCTGGTGTAGGGCATCATAGGCTTAAGACTAATCTTCTACCATTTAAAATGATGTAATACTTTTGTTGCTGTACCACTACATTTGTAGGTATGTGGAAAAGAGGCAAAGTAAACTTAAAAAGATATTCAATGTAGAGTATTCTCTTTCCTTACAAAGTATATATTGACTGGATATTCTTTTTCTTTCATTCATTAGACTGTTATATGGTATATTAAGATTCAGAGTGAATTTTGTTTAAATTGTTTGAGATATTTTAAATTTTATTTTAGAATTAAATTATAAAAGTGTAATTGTAATGTAAAGAACTTTTTGTCTATTTTTAATCTATTAAATGTCATAAGAAAAAGTTTGATGTATCACATTTTGTTTTAAAGTCAAGTTTTAACGTTGGGAGCTTGTATTGTGTGTTTCTTTATTCTTTTCATCATTGATGTTTGTTAGGAAAAAGGTGTCTAAACCTTTGATTTTTCTTAGCATGTTTTATTATTTTATTATTTTATTATTTATGGGCTTTCTTTGTTGAAGATAACTCAAGAAAGAGTCGGAAGTGGAAAGTTGCTATTACAGGTGGAGTTGTGTATGAAGAAACTTTCTATTTCATGTTTTGATTATATTAAAATTGGAAGGGCTAGTACCCATTACACAACAGCCCTAGAGGCAAACCAGGGACTAATGAGCAGTGAGAAAACCAAAAGAGTAAATAGAAACTAAAGCTTAAATAGTTCTACTAGCAGGATTAAAACAAAAAGAAACCACATAAACATGACTAGCACAAAACCACCAGACACCTACATGTCTCCTAAAAGCTTGAGACTAGTGATCACATTCCACTCATGAGACAAGATTTTGAGCTTCTTCTCGAAAGTCACAGGCCCCTAAAGAATGGCCTGGGTATCCTTAGTGACATCACGAGTTGAGGTGTCCACCTTCTTGCCCTTCTTCTTCTGCGTGTGACCATTGTCCACCCCATCCGCTAGCCACTTCCCCCGGCTCTTCCTTATCTCATCCTAAAAAACCTGAAGAGTGAGGGAAATATTATTCACTATTTCTTTACTGTAGTCAATGGTAACCCTTAGGCACTACATGGTCTTTTCCTAGTTCTGGTGTATGGCATCAATTTTAGTCAATAAATTCTTCTTTTCTTCCTCAGAACCAACAATGGCCTGAAGATCATCCATCTCTTTAGCACCATAGGGACACGGCCAAGGTGGTAATCATTCCCAATGATATTTATTCTGCACTCGATTGCGACTTGCTATTCTAGAACCTTGTTGTGAGGGATAAAAGCCTAAGACACAAAATAATGCCACACAACTAGAAAAATTTATTATTATTCAATAATGAGAAAATATTACATCTGCAGAGGATCTCAAATCCTCGAGCTTTGTGATACATGCAAGCTATAGAAGTTTCAGCAAAATTACAGAAATTACAAAAAAATCCCCTTTTCGTAGCATGCAAACTCTTTCCCAAAAAGGCTACCCAAAAATCAGAAGCTAGCCCATAAATAACCCCTTTTTGGTTTCGAGCCAAAAACAACATTCGAGATATGAGTTTTGGTAGTTTGAAGCCAAAAATTACAATTTGAAATTCAAACATTGAGTCCTAATTCGGAAATTGGAAATTTTCCAAAATTCGGCCAACTTCCGGAAGCCATAACTTTTGATCTGAGACTCCGTTTTTCGAACCGTTTGCACCGTCGGAAAGTTATTGGAGTGAAGAATGTGCTAACCCACTCCATCAGTTCCGATGATTTTTGGGTCTGTATGGGACCGTTTAGTGCCTCAAACTAGACTTCCAGGAAAGGGTTTTTCAAGGCAAGCGCTTGGAACTTAAATAACTTTCAAACCGTGAATGATCTTGCCCTGATTCTTTCGTCAAAGTGCTTATTTTTCCATCATGAACCTTCCCATAAATTTTTGTCTTCCCACACCTTCAAATTCACACCTACTAAAAATAGCAGTTGAGCAGAAAAAGCAGAAAACTAGTTCTGAAAGTTGGAAACTCTTATTCGATGAAAGGGGTATCCAAAAATACAAAAACATCTACAAAAGAAAACAACAAGAACATAAATGGAAAGCATATTTTTTGGTGATGCAAGATTTCCCTCACACCACTGGATGCTCACACGCATCACTACCCTCTACAATTTGGATCCATTCTTTAGTAGTATCCAAGCCTGACCCAAAAAGCCATTTCATAATATCATTTTGGACATTAATGGTCTCATTTCATTCAATTTTTTAGTTATGGGTTACGTGAGGGAAGCGAATCATTGGTTGATGCAGGTTCCTCTAGATTGATACAGGTTGGCATAGTATGAGGGATAGGGTTAGAAATGGGTAGGGTATTGGGAACCTCCGAATCATTGCCCGAAGCTGAGGAGTGAATGAGAGAGTTAGCCGAGGTGGGGTTCCACAAATCATCATCATCATTGGTGTTATTAGACTCCCCCGACCTAGAAGAAATGGTTGTAGGCATAGGTTGCAACAAGGGTTTGCAATTGATAGGGATGGGAGGGGTATTATCATTAGCAGGGGCTTTTACCGAGCTTGGGTGCTATGGCGAATGGTGGGAGGTTTAGGTCGATAGTGACGGAGAATTTTGGGGTCCCTAGGGGGATAAGTGGGGTTTAGGATAGTCAAGTTTTTCTTGTGCATAGTAGCAGGGGAGGGAAGCAAAGTTGCATGAAAATTGCATAAGCGCAATATAAGGACTTGGTGGAGGGGTAAATTTTTACATTTGTCCTAGATATTCCTGATAGATTGTTCAAGCAAAGACATGATCCAAAAGGGGAAATTCATCTTGATATTGTACCTAAAATGATTGAGCATAGGGAAAAGGTGGGCGTGGAAGTAGAAAAATCGCCCTTAAAGAGTGACGTACCTCATGAGAATTTCAACAATGGCACCCCAGATAGTAGGAAGGTCTGTGTGGTTGAAACCATTATGCAACCTATTCACTTTTTCACCCTCTTTCAAGAACCATTTCATGTCCTCCTAGTAATGGCTCTTCGACTTGTGTGGAATGCGAATTCCTTCGAGAGAAATCCTCGTGACCTCTGCAAATAAGCTCAAGGGTCACCATAAAAGAAACAATGCCAACAATAATAGTCCCATCCACCCATGAATTGGAAAACTCCATGGAGATTCTGGGTTTAACACCCTGCATCCCCTCCACATACAAAGGCCAACTTTCCCTGTTCAGGAATCACTCAGACCTCTTTGTCTTGCTTCCAACCATCAAAAGTAGATTCATCTTGGACCAAATCCTCTCCCATCATGACACCCACAAAAAATAGAGTAGAGAAACACCAGTAATGGAAATGGATATTCAGAAACCAGAGCCGCAAATAATAATAAACCATCAAAGATTGATTAGGAGGCTTAAGTTTCCATAAATGATGAGCGTGGAAACCATCAAAATGAGCTAACAATAAATCTAGCTCGATCTCATTTGGATAGTACTTTGACATCATTTTGAATTAATTCAAGCACCTAACTTGGGATATGGAGGATATTATCCCATTTTACCAGATTTGGAGTAATAGCTCCAAGATTTTCTAAGGCATCAACAACTTTATTGCCTCTCCTAAACACGTGATTCACACTACAATTCCCAAGGGAAATCATAAGATTGTGGGCTGAGGACACGGGGTCCTGAAGAGTCCAGCAGGGAGAGGCAAGCCCAGTCAACATAAGAACCATATTCCTCGAGTCCCCTTCGATGATTAAGTTAGAGAACCCAACTTGTGTCGCAATTTTAATTCCATGGAAGGCTCTAGCCACCTCAACAAAACTAGAGGATTGAACCCCCAAATTGACCACATAAGCCAAAACTAACCTCCCCTTATGGTCACAGATGACCTCATCCCCACCCGCTTGACTTGGGTTGGGTTTGGCAGAGCCATGAAAATTGAGCTTTAGCCACAATTTCTATTTCATGTTAAGTTTGCATGGAATATGAGATTTTTGGAGGTGCAGTTATATTTTAGCAAGTGTAGCTTTTGCATGTGCAAAATTAGTGATAATTGGCAATTGCAATCTTCTACGTGTTTAAAAGTGGAAATTAACCATTATGAATGTATAGTGGTTTTGGTATTTTCCATGTTGCATCTTCAATCTTGAGTGTTGGATTTTAGAAATGTCTAATTAATGCATTTTAAGCTCCTATATATTGAACACTTATATTTTGCAGTTGTATGTTACTATTTTGTCGAAGTACCATTATGCTACTAGAATTACTTTGGAAAATTGAAAAGTGTGAAGACTCCTACAAGAGCATAGCTCTACAATTATATTGCAGCTTGTTTATTGTTGTTGAATAATATAATTGAGTCATTTTTTGGAATGTGGGGTTTTTCTCTTGAAAGGTTTTTCCCACGTAAAATTCAATGCAATGTATTTCATTGTTTATCTGTTTATGATATGTATGAGCATCTAAATTTGTAACAGTTCAAAGGTGTTTAATAAATTTTTGAAACTCTCTCCTACTTAGATTGGTGTAGGAACCAACTTCCATGCACTCGACTTCCTTTCAGTTGGTATCAGAGCTTGGCCAGCCTAGATTTTGTTGTTGGGTTTGAAGGGATTTTTGAGCTAATCTTTATTTTAGTGGGAGTTTACAAATGAATATATTATAACCTGTTGTAGGAAAAATATGGAAAAAAACTTCATTATTAATCGAAATGGAGAAGTTTAGTAATAAAAGCTAAGTGTTGGAATTGCGACAAATCTGGTCATTTTAGAATAGAGTGCAAGGAAGAGAAGAAGAAGAAATGAAAAAATATTTTATTGGATCTTGACTTTGACAAATCCTCTCAAGATAATGTACATGTTTTTTCCCTAGCCTCTGAAACACATGCCTTAGAAGATGTGTGGTTAATAGAATAAGGTGCTTCTTTCCACATGACCTCATATAGGACTTGGTTCTTAAATTATGAAGAATATAATGGTGGGAAGGCTTATTTGGGTGATGACTCTCATTTGAAAATTGTTGGCCATGGTAGAGTTAAGATTAGATTCCCTGATGGTAGAGTGAAGGGGATTGATGGTGTTTTTCATATCTTGGGCTTGGCATGAAACCTACTCTTAGTGAGTAAATTTAAAGATTCAAGTGTGTAGGCTATATTTTGAGTGTCAGAGGATACAAGATGATGATAGTAACTATGGTGTTGTTTAAGGGTGTTTGGATCAACACCTTGTTCAATATTGATGCATGCAATATTTAGTGCAATAGTTTCTCTAACAAAAATAAATAAATCTATGGATTCTTCATCCTCACCATTAGATTGAGTAGAGAACTCTATACTAGCTAGATTTGATGGTTGAATGCATTTTAGGTACCGAAGGGTGCTCATTCCTTGGAAATGAAGCTTCCTATAGAGAAGAAAATGTTGTGGTACCAATGACAACCACATTGGTGTGAATGGTTTTAGAACCCTAAAATCTAAGAGTGTTTTTGAAGGCCTTGATGATTGTAATATCGAGTTTGAATTTTATGAACATTATGTGTATGGAAAAAAACACTGTTTCTTTTTATTCGAGTTCTCATAAGTATTCTAGGGTTTTTGACTATGTGCATGCAAATGTGTTTGGTCCTTTGAATGTTCCCTTTTTATATGGATTTGTGTACTTTGTCTAATTAATAGATGATTAGAGTAGGATATTTTTGTAAAGTAAAGCTAAAGTCTTTAGTCGGTTTGATACTTTGACGAATATTGTAGATGCATTGAAAAATCTAGTGAACATTAATAAGTTCAGATGGTGTATGGGTCTCAAAACCTCTAGCAGTTAAATCTTGTTTTTCCATGGGCTCTTCAAAGGTGTTTAATTAGTGGGAGAATTTTAGGAAAAAGTGTCTCAACCTTTGATTTTTCTTAGCATGTTTAATTATTTTATTATTTATGTGCTTTATTTCTTGAAGATAACTAAAGAAGGATTTGGAAGTGGAAAGTTTCTATTACAAGTGAATTTGTGCATGAAGGAAGTTTCTATTTCATGTTGATGTTGCATGGATTGTGAGATTTTTGGAGGCACAATTATATTTTGGAAAGTGCACCTTTTTCATGTTGAAGATTAGTGATAATTGATAGTTTTAATATTGCATGTGTTGAAAAGTGGAAACTTACCATTATGCATGTATAGTGAGATTTTGGTATTTTCCATGTTGCATTCCTCAGTATTGAGTGTTGGATTTTAGAAATGACTAATTAATGTATTGTAAGCTCCTATATATTGAGCACTTGTATTTTTGAGTTGTATGTTACTATTTTGTTGAAGTATTGTTACACTACAAAAATTACTCCATAATTGAGAAGTGTGAAGACTATACAAGAACATAGCTCTACAATTATATTGTAACTTGTTTATTGTTGTTGAATAATATAATTGATCCATGTTTTGGAGTGTGGGGTTTTCTCCCCAAAAGGTTTTCCCTATGTAAAATTATGTGTTATGTATTTCATTATCTATCTATTTATGATATGTATGTGCATCTAAATCTATAACAGTTTAAAGGTGTTTAAGAAATGTTTGCAACTCTCTCCTACTTAGATTGGTATAGGAAGCATCTTCTGTGCACTGGCCTTCCTTTCAATTTTTCATTTTGGAATAATATGTTTGTGCTAATTCATTTGATACATTTGTGAAAAAAGATGTTTCTTAGGTCCTACAATACTTGTTAAGGGGACAAGATGACCTTAGCTAAGAATATGCTAAAATTTAGAGCTATAATCCCCTTGTTTTAAGAAAATTTAATCCAAAACAAGCAATTGGTTTTTTGTGGGTAGTTAGGTTGCTACAAGAACTATTAATGAGGTTTCCCCTTGGTAGAAGGTAATGTATGTAGGTAGTTCTCAACTTCATATTTCAAGGGATACACACATTTCAAATATGGTGAAAGGAAGAACTTGAGTAGCCCAAATTATTCTAGAGTGGAGGAAGGGCCTAGGTAGGAGGCTAGGTAGGTAATGAGTGATAATAATTCCATTACTATTCATATGATATATCTTCACATGCACTAAATTTTGAGGTTTCTACTGAAGGAAAAGGGACTAGGAATTATATTATATCCCTTAATCAGTGTTTCATGATGCATCCCTATTGTAGTAATGACAATGCTTTCTATTGTGCTAGGAGTGCTAAAGGAACCCCATTAATATTTATATAGTTTATTTGGAAACCTTCTTGAAAAGGTTTCATTCATTTTTCCTCTCAAATAATTTTAGGAAGTATCATGTGGATGAGTTCCATGGGATTTGGTAGCTTCATATCATAGTTGATTAGTATGAAAACTAACATTTTGAACTAAAATAGTATGTTAGCTCAATTGAGTATGATATTTTTCTTCTTCATTAGTTTGTGAGATGTTTTAATTCTTGTGTAATTAGTGGCATTTCAGTACTAGAACCTAAGGCTTTGGAAATTTCCATTGAGAAGGTAAGGTTGAAAGTGAAGAATTTGGCAAGAAGCCATAAAGTTCTTGGTAGGTTACACCATGACTTGTTATCAGATAGTATTGAAGGTTTGAGCATAACACCTATATCTCAAGGGGGGCTTTAGGGAACTTTCAATATGTCCCAAAACTACCCAATAATGCTAGAGATAGAATCTTGAAACAAACCCATAGTGGGAAAGTGGCTAGTGGTCTTCCTCAATTAGTCAGAAATATGTATCTTTAAACTAATTTCATTTCTTAGTAGTAGGATAGTGTATCCCATCCCTAGCCACTCAAGCTTATAGGAGTTAAGTATGCCATACAACCTCATCTTGGGTAAATTGATACTTTGTTACTTGTGGACATGAGGACCAATTAGCAATATCTTATGCACAAGGATAAGTATTGTTTGCTGATTGGGATGCAATAAATTCAAAGCCAATAGTTGTTTATGTTGGTTGGTATCATATGGTTTTGCAATAGTGAATAACCATCAAGTAGATAATGATTTTTTTATTTATTAAGAACACATGTGTGTTTGATGGAGTATGGTTTTCTTAACTCTATAGCTTTAAACTCCTTTACTTTTGCATCTTTGGTTGAATAGTCTGGGTTGGTGGTACTAAGGTAGGATGGTAAATGGTAGGTTTAATTAGTCACAAATGCTAAGGTGGTAGTAGAATCAATTGCAAATTATTTTTGGTACTAATGTATTGGAACCACTTAAAACGGGGTTATTAAGTGCTATCAAATGGTTTAGAACATAGAGCACACCAACTTTCAAAGCTTCCACTCAAGGATAACCTTAGAGATCTCAATGCAAAAGAGAAAGAGATCTTGCAATAGGCATATCCTAAGGTCTAAATATGATCTAATGAGGAGTTCACCACTAAGTGTAAACTTGGAAAAGACAATGAAATGCAAAATGTAATGCAAAAACACTAATTAAATGCAATTTAGCCTACAAGATGACCTAAAAATGCTAGTAAAGAAACACAAAAAGTAGTAAGATAATTAGTGTGCACTTGGAAATCTGGAAACTTGACTATTTGCAAGTCTATAACACTTGAAATTTTAACCTTTTGACCTACAGGGACTCATTTACCATTATGGGTGAGTGAATCAGTCCAAGTTCTGAATTTCTACACAGGAGCAAGTTTCGGGCAAATGGGTATCCAAATATGCAAAGATATTTGAAAAACACCTGCAGTGGGATTCATTTTCCACTTGTGGTGAATAAGTCCAATTTGGATTTTCTAGAAATTCAAAGTCTGAATCTTCTCTTCTCAGTCTTCTCAATCTACTCCTCCAGATTCCTAGATCCGAAACTATAATTTTGGGGCTATAGATGACCTTTTATTGAATATTACGACCTTGCAAATGGGGAAACAAATCCAACAAGCTTGTATCCTAATCTTCAGTGATCTTCAAGTCTTCAAAGCACCTAGATCTACAATCACACAAAGAGAGAGAGAGAAAGAAAGTGTTGATTGTTAGGGAATAGGGGTTTTCCTTGGTCAAACCCATTTTAGGTAATTAATCCAAATGATGAAACAATGAAACAAGGACATGAAAAATGAAATGCAGGATATGTAACATGAATGATGATACCTTGAATGATGTCTTGTAAATCTGCAACTCAACGTGAAATGGCCATGAAGGATGTAGATCTTGATCTTGACAATAGATGTAGAACAATGCTTGATCTTAGATCTTCAATGCTACATCACAACTCTAGATCAATAACATGCTTGATGCTTGATATGCTTGACATGATGATAGATCTTGAATTTCTGCAACAATTGATGAAGAATTCTACCCTTGAATGCCTTAAAATTGACCTTGAAATCTATCTTGATGACCTTGGAATGCTTAAATCTTGCTTGCTTGACTTGATATCATGTAGGCTTATGTTGCTTATGTGAAATAAGGATTTGAAAGCTTGCTTATATAGGAAATTCACTCAAATGATAATTAATTTGATCCCCAAGGCCAACATGGAAGAAATTTGAATTAAAAACCAACTTTTCCCGCTCGTAACCTAAAAAATAGGCCAAATGACACTCATTCGCCATCCTGGGTAAATAAGTTCCACTTGGATGGGACTCTTTCACCCAAGGTGGCGAATGGGTTCCATAGGGGCTATTTTTAGTCCTAAAGTGTCAGGGAGTCAAAGAGTTAGGCTTATATGTTGATCTTGTCAAGTTTTTAGTTAAAATAGGCCTTGGGATGAACAATATGGGGTCATAGAGGCCTATTAATGATGATATTAAGGTCATAGATGCAATAGGGCCCAAAATCCAATGTGAAAGTGTAAATAAATTTACACTTTACAAAACTAAATTAAGGAAAAAAAGGATCTATTTATCTTAGAAGGGCCCTAAATCTCATGTGAATGTGTAAAAAACATTACAACACTAGATTAGGTCCACCTTAGTTTACAAGACCCCTACATTTAATGTGAAAGTGTAAATAAATACACTTTACAACATTAAATTAAGGAAAAGTTAGGTTTATTTAACTTAGAATGGCCCAATACCTAATTTGGATGTGTAAAACCCATCAAATTTTCTAGATCAAGGTGATATCAAACCCAATTTATCATTAATTATCCCCAAATTAAGCAAGGAAACATTTTTTGTGACTACATTTAGCCCTCACTTTAGTGAGAAGATGAACTTGCTTCAAACTCACACTAAAGTAAACATTCAAAAGGGGTCCAAGTGTACCGATGTTGATGGTCTAGGATAACAAAGATTGAGGAGGTGGTCAAGCCCCCAAGATCCAAGATCCTATGTCAAACCGACATAAGCACAAAAGGTCATGCACAAGGTGTATGATCTGCACCAAGAAAAGATACACAAACATGCAATGTCAATAACTAAAAGAAAGAAAAGAATAAAATAAATGCACTCACTCTGGGGCCAAAAAAATTTAGCTCGTTTGCGAGGTGAGTATCCACAATATGCTTACTTTGGGGCTATGAAACTTTAGGTCATCTGCAAGGTGAGTAATCCCAAAAGGGTGAGACACATACACACATGACTGGTATGCGCTCACACACACACACGAGTGGCTATGGGGAAATTCATGCTCAGTTGGGCTTCTTGATCAAACGATACCAAAAGTTATACCTCTTGATAACTTTGGTAAGGCGCCACACAAAAATTATTTTCGGGCTTCATGAGACAAGAAAAAGTTCGTATGGTTGGAACTCATGAACAAAGAATATGGCCCCACATGCATGCAAAGTGTTTTATGCAAGGTGGCCATATAACAATTGTTGTAAATGAAAAATAGTGTAAGGAATGTTCAAAGGGATTTTGTTTAGTTCGTGCAAGGTCTCTTCTTAGGGAAAATTGTGCATAATGTCTCAAAGAGAGGACAAGTCAAAGAAATATCACACTCTTGGAGGAAATCAAACCCAATGATACAACCAAGAAAAGGATGCATCACAAGAAGATTGAAAATCGCATAGTGAAACATGATGAGTTTTGATGTATGGCCCCACTTTAAAGCGGTTGCTAACATCATTACTATGAGTAATTGCTTTAAAGTAGAAGAAGATATGAGAGGTTATTTGGAAAGCCCTATGCCAAGTCATATGTTTCTGAATCGAACTACATCATGAATGAGTATGTCACATGCGAGTCAACTTAAGGTATGTCATCCACATCCCAAGCTTGCTCTTATATGTACATGAAAGGTGATCAACTAGCCAAAAGTGAGAATGAAAAGTGACATATGAGGATAAGGCTACCTAACCCCTTGCCCCCACTAGGTGCAAGACAAGGATGAGCTGAATAGGAAGAAAATGAGTATCAATTAGAGGAACTAGGTGCTTCATCACAAGGAAGAGCACCACACTCCTTAAGATGTTGAATTTTATCACTTAAAGCCTTACATTCATTAGTAGAACGACCATGAACTCTATGATATGCACAAAATAAATGTTTTTAGTAAAAAAAATTTGTGCTCTTGGAGGGAGAGATATCAAACGATCTTGGAGGTGTCTTGACAAGATACCTTCTTGATCAAAAGTATAAAATGTTCCTTTATTTTGTGACACTAATATCTCTTGCTTAGGACAAGGTGTCATACCTACACAAGACTCTTTAGATTGTGAAATTTTTTCTCTCCTTGAAAGGATGTAAAATCCAATGAATTCAAATCATTAGTGTTTTGTGAGATGAAATTTACATTAAGTGACTATTTCTTTGTTTTTTTTGTTTCTTGCAAAGGATAACAATCAAAACCACTAGTGTCTATCAGTTCAGAATGCACTACCATTAAAGGTAGCTCAGAAGGATGTTTTGTAAGAGTGTTGATGTTGATCAAAGGCTTGTTTGATGGGTTGATTTCTATCAAAGGAAAATAACAAAGACCATGTGTTGTTTCTTGCATGTTAGGCTCTATAGGGACATGGATACATTGTTTGTTAGCACCATATCCTTTTCCATTATAAGTGAGTTGTTTCATAAGTTCATAACCTCTTCCATAAAGCTTTTTCATTTCTTTAGGATTTGGTGGTTGTTGATAGTCCGCTTCATCAAAATTTGTTGTGTAATTTGTTGTATTTTGTTCTAAAGTGGTTGAGGTGGATTCTTTCGAAGGGTCTTCTGAATTTTGTGTTGACATTATTGCTTTTTATTTTCACTTTTCAGAATCTTTTGTTGTGATATTGTATTCTCCCATGAATGTAGGTGTGAAATCTAAGGAACCCTAATCATCTTATAATAGCTTCGTGACTTCTTCAATTTGTCTTTCTTTGTCTTTCTATTTCACAGGTTCCACTTGTGTAGTTGGTGTTAATGTTGCCAAAGGATTCAACTTGTTTTTCTCAATGTTTAAATGACTATTTGGGTCAGGGTTGGCTTTGAGTGTGTACACTTTGTTGTTGTAGACATACTTCATTACACGATGAAGATTAGAAGGCACCCTATTCACTGCATGAATCCATGGCCTTCCTAAAATAATATTATATGAAAAATCGTGAGGCATAACATGGATCGGTGTTTCTAATGTGGCCTTCCCAACTTTAATAGGTAAAGTGATCACACCAAGCGGTTGTTTTCCTACATTATCAAATTCCTTAATAGATAAAGAATTAGGTTGAATGTTTGATTTATCCATACCAAGCCTATACAAAAGGTTTACACTACACACATTAAGGGTAGAGCCATTATCCACAAGGGTTCTCTTTATCCCTTTTCTTTTGTATTGAGATATTATTATGAAAGCTTCATTTTGTTTTTGCACTTCCAAATGAGGTAGCTCACTTTGGTGGGAAAAAAAAGCGTTTATTCCTTAGATCATTGCTGCTATGTCATTCTGATTTTTACTAGAGGGGATCACAACTTGTTACAAGGATGTTTGAAGCATAGTGTGATAATTAGTTGAATTTTGAATTAGGTCCCATAGGGATATCTTTGAAGGAGTATTCTTAAGTTTTTCAACAAAATCATACTCATTTCCACTATTTGAAGGAAAACGAGGACTGAGTAAGATAGGGTTAGGCAAGGGTAAGGTTGGTGAAGGTATTTTTTTTGGTTGCGAATTGTTTCTAGTGTTATATGTATGAGAAACGGTATTATGACTTGGATGCTGCAAAACATTATTCTTAGGTGGGTAAAAGATAAGTTCAGTTTTGATTTGAGTTTGAGGTTTGTGTGAAGGGGCATAAAGGATGAGTTGAGGTTGAATAATATTAACATACCTTAGTGGAGGAGAGTGTAATACTACTTCATCATCTTCATCTAAGGGCATAATATCATTATTTTCAATGTTTTCCTTTTCTTGCACAATGATATATTCCCTAGGAGGAGAATTCTTAGGAGAACTAAAAGCTAGATGTTCATGACATTCAAAGGTTGGTTATTCTAAAATGACTTCATCACATGTAAGGGAGTTATAAATGGTTGGAATTTATTGTTTATCGATAGTGGGGATATTAGGAGAAAGCTTTATTTGATTGTCTGTGAATTCATCCTTTTTCTCTAAGGTCTCATTCTCTTGTGTCATACTATCTACCCTAGTAGGAGATCTTTTAAGATGTTCATCACCTTCCATGGTTAGATTTTGTAAAGTAGCTTCATCACAAGTAGGGGACGCATCAAGAGAGGGACTACTATGGTTTTCATGATTATGAATGGTTAAATTCTTTGGTTCAAATAGGTATTTCTAAATGTTAGGGACATTAGGAAGGAGAGAGATAATGTTATCACTTTGAATCCATATGTCCTCCTGAAAAATGTGATTTTCATGATCGTTCATGATTGTATCCTCCTTTACTAAAGCCTTCTTACAATTAGGGGAGGTGTTGAGAGATGGATTTGGGATAAGCCAAGTGGTGGAAATGATCTCATCTTCTTGTTTCATAGTATCTTTCCAAGGGGGAGGAGGAGAGAGACTATCAAGAATCTCATGATCCATGATTGTATCTTCTTTTGCCAAGATACCTTCGTCACTAGTAGGAGAGGTATTGAGAGAAGAAAAATTATGGTTTTCATGATTGTATATGCTTGTATCTTCTTGTATTATATCATCCTCACCAATAGGCGATGTAATATTAACGATTGTATCAATGGTTTGATCCACTTGATCTAAGATGCTTTCATAACTATGAAAGATAGTAGAAGGACGACTAATATGTTTCTTAATGACCTCATTGTTGTACTCAGAATTGAATTCATAAGAGGGGATGTTTTACTTATGTAATCCATTTTTAACCATTTCAAAGCCACATCTCTTGACAAAAAACATGATATTATGGAAAAGTAAATAAAGTGACATTATATGAACTAAAGTGAAATGATTAAATGAAATTTTTAGATTTGAAACAAGGTAATTTTCTGATTACACTATGCCCTAATTTAAAAAGGAAATGTTGTAAATGCAAATTTAGAATTGAGCAATGCATGAAATGGACCAATTTAAGCTATATTTAGTGAAATGCATGTAACATAAACTCAACCAATTGAAATAGATAATTAATGAAAGCAAACAAAAGTGCAGAAAGAAAGATTTTAGTGTTGCAAAATGCAGTTTTAGGGGTACATTAGGATTGATTCACTCAAGGTGGCGAATGAGTCCTAGTAGGGATTTTTTCAAAAAAAAAGATATTTTAAATTGATTTTTATGCTTTTTAGTTTGTATGTGTGAATCCTAAGTACAAATGTAGATTTTGTATGAATTTCAATGAAATGAGATGCAAAAATGTAGGCTATATGAACTTTCACTAATGCAAAATTAGAAACCCTGGAATTCCAATTAACTAATGCAAATCCTAGGTAATGCAAACTAAGTATAAGCTAGATCTAGGATGATAATGGAATCCAAATTAGAAAAGAAGGTATTCTAAATGTAGGTTCACCAAAATGGAATTGCTTAAAATGGGGTTATTAAGTTCTATCATATGGTTTAGAACATAGGGAGCACCCACTTTCAAAGCTTCCACTCAAGGATAACCCTAGAGGTATCAATGCAAAAGAGAAAGAGATCTTGCAATAAGGTTGTCCTAAGGTCTGAATATAATCTAATGAGGGGTTCACCACCAAGTTTAAACTTGGAAAACACAATGAAACATAATATGTAATGCAAAAACCCTAGTTGAATGCAATAACCTACAAGATGACCTAAAAATGCTAGTAAAACAACACAAAAAAGTAGTAAGATAATCAGTGTGCACCTGGAAATTTTGAAGTGACTATTTGAAAGTATAAAACATTGTAAATTTTGACCTTTTGACCTACTGGGACTCATTCACCATTCTAGGTGAATCAATACGAGTTTTGGATTTCTATATAGGAGTAGGTTTCAAGCAAATTGGTATCTGAATCTGCAAAGATCTCTGAAAGACACCTACTGTGGGACTCATTTTCCACTTGTGGCAAATAAGTTCAATTTGGATTTTCTAGAAATTCAAAGTTTGAATATGCTCTTCTTAGTCTGCTCAATCTGCTCTTCCAGGTTCCCAGATCCGAAACTCTAATTTTAGGGCTATGGGTATGTGTAGGATCATAATGGTCCAAAAAGTGGCGATATGATGGGTATGTGGTTGACGACTCCTTTTTTACCCAAAATTGATGAAACAAAAAGGGTTTTAAAGGAGACTCCAGTGACTCTTCCGCCAATATATAAAATTATGCTTTACTTTGAATCTTAATAAATTATTATTATTCATTTTCTATTTGAATTGCTAATTAAAGTCCTTATTGATAAGCCAATTGAAAACATATATAGCTTCAAACTGTGATCTACTTCTTGAATCTAAAGATATCACATTCTATGCTTCACATACAATAGGATTAAAAAAAAGAAGAATTTAATGAAGTTTTGACCGCTAAGGTGGTTAGATACAAGCTATATTTTTTAAAGTTGTAATAAAAAAAAAATTCATAATTAATTATTTTTACATTTGGAAACAACATTAAAAAATATGCATCACCTCTCTGACATGAGAGTGATCTACACATATCTAAAATCTTATAAAACATATTATCATTTCATTGTGGTTACAAAGGTTAGACAAACACCTACTTATTTTTTTCCTGTAGCTCTGCCATCAAGATTGAAATTTCAAATTTTCACCAAATAGATTTAAAAAAAAAAAAAAAAAAAAAACCTAGTAGTCTAGAACTACATTCAATTTTCTAGATTCTATTCTTACATATATTTGAAATAATATACACTTTATTCACCTACGCCAAGCTTCCTAACTCGATTTTTGATTTTCTCATCACAACTTAAGGGCCTTTTTTCCATGATGATCCTACACATACCCCTCCCTATAGATGACCTTTTGATGAAGATTATGACCTTGAAAATGGGGAAAAAACTCCAACAAGCTTGTAACCTAATCTTCAATGATCTTCAAGTCTTCAAAGCACCTAGAATAGGGGTTTACCTTGGTCACACCCCTTTTAGGTAATTAAACCAAATGATGAAACAATGAAACAAGGACATGAAACATGAAACATATAGGATATGGATCATGAACGATGATACCTTGAATAATGTATTGTAAATGATGTCTTGTAAATATGCAACTCAACATGAAATGTCCATGAAGGATGTAGATCTTGATCTTGACAATAGATGTAGAACAATGCTTGATCTTGGATCTTCAATGCTACATCACAACACTAGCTCAATAACATGTCTGATGCTTTATATGCTTGACATGATGATATATATTGAATTGTTGCAACAATTGATGAATGATTCTACTTTTGAATGCCTTAAAATTGACCTTGGTATGCTTAAATCTTGTTTGCTTCACTTAATATCATGTAGGCTTATGTTTATTATGTGAAATAGGGATTTGAAATCTTGCTTATATAGGCAATATAGTCAAACAACCATTAATTTTATCCCCAAGGTCGACATGGAAAAAAATTGAATTAAAAACCCTCTATTCCCACTCACAACCTAAAAAATAGGCCAAATGGGACTCATTCGCCATCCTGGGGGAATGAGTCCCACCTGGATGGCACTCATTTTCCTAAGGGGCCGAATGGGTCCCACATGGGCTATTTTTAGTCCTAAAGTGTCAGGGAGTCAAGGAATTAGGCTTATATGTTGATCTTGTTAGGTTTTTAGTTAAAGTAGGCCTTGGGATGCATAATATGGGGTCATAGGTGCCTATTAATGATGATATTAAGGTCATAAATGCAATAGGGCCCAAAATCCAATGTGAAAGTATAAATAAATACACTTTACAACACTAAATTAAGGAAAAAATGGATCTATTTATCTTAGAAGGGCCTTGAATCTCATGTGAATGTGTAAAACACATTACAACACTAGATTAGGTCCACCTTAGTTTACAAGCCCCCTAAATTTAATGTGAAGATGTAAATAACTAGACTTTACAACATTAAATTAAGGTAATGTTAGGTTTATTTAGCTTAGAAGGTCCCAAGACCTAATGTGGATTTGTAAAACACATCACAATACTAGGTCAAGGCGACATAAAGTCCACTTTATCATTAATTATACCCAAATTAAGGAAGGAAATTTTTTTGTGTGACTACATGTATAATGATAAATTGTTTGTTTACTTAGCCACAAGTTCTTAGGTTCAATAATAAACTCACTTTCACATTGTTAAATGTTGGATCTTTGAACCTTCACCACCACCATTGATTTGTATGTGCTACCAATGTGATATTACAATGTAGTAATTAGTTTCAAATAGTTTGATACTCATCTAGTAAGAATAATTATCATTAAAAGGTAGTGGAATGTGAAGATGATCTTAATGATCATGCTTTAATAGAGAGGTTATAGAGATCCATATAACTCTTCAAGATATTTACAATGCAGTTCAAGTGACATATGCAAAAAGGATGTTATATTTTTATTATTATTTTGAGTGATTGCATAAGAGATAATGGAATGAGGTATCTCTCAATGATCACCCTCTCTTGAGGTATTTTAATGATGCCTTTTTAAATTTTTTTCCTAGTATACTACCCAAGGTGGATGTGGAATTCAACATTAATCTCATTCCAAGAGTAGAGCCCAATTCACATACACCATATAGAACATGAAAAATTTGGATATCAATTATGGGATTTCTTTATAGTTAGATGATTTATCAGTGAATTGGAACATTCAATACTAGTGTATCTCCTTGGGGTGTACCTATCATATTTTTGAATGATGGATCTCTTCATGTTTGCATTGATTACTAATAGTTAAACAATGTGACAATGAAGAACCAATATACCTTGACAAGGATCAATGAAATTTATAATAAAATTAAGAGATTCAAGGTGTTCCCTATGAAATGGTGGAAAATTGGCTTCCTTCCTTCACCCTTGATTTGAGGCCTAGAAAGGGAAACTTTCACAAACTTTCACTCAAGAACAAACCCTTGAAATTTCTTTGCAAAGGAGTTAGCAATCTTGCAAGAGGGATGTTCTAAGGACTAGAAATGATCTAATGAGGGTTTCACCACCAAGTGTAAACTTGGAAAAGATAATGCAAGATGAAATGCAAAACCCTAGTTCAATGCAATAGCTTAGAAAATGCCTTAGAAATGTAAGCAAAACAAAACAAAAAAGTACTGGAATAAATGATGTGCACCTGGGAACCTTGAAGTGACTAGAAAAAGCTCTGAAACACTGAATATTTTAACTTTTTGGCCAATTGGGACTCATTCGCCAACTTGGGCGAATCAGTCCTAGATTTGGGTTTTTGTTTGAAAGTCTATTTCAGGAAAAAGGGTACTAGAATTTGCAAATGGTTCTAGCAAACAACTATAGTGGGACTCAATCACCACTCTTGGTGAATCAGTCATGTTCTAATTTTTTGGGAATTGAGAGTCATAATCTGCACTTCAATACCTACTCTTTCCTTCTAATTTGAGTTTTGGATTTGGATCTATGAAAAACACATACAAAATAAAATATAACTTGATTTCCTAATGGGCTTGTTTTGCCTTGGTCAAACCCCTAGTTTGGTAATTAAACCTTGGTGGAAATAATGAAATGTGCATGAAAACCCTAGCCTTAAGTGCGTCTAAGACCAAGAAATCTAAAACATGATGCAACCCTATTCTAATGTGTAAGAACAAGATGCATAGATGAAATTTGAATAATGCAAGACTCACTCTAGGAGATCTCTAATCACCTCAAATGAATCTGAAAGATGTATAAACCTTCCTTAGGCTATAAGTAGAGTGATAATGGAGGACGGAATCACTCAGAAAACAAGTCCTTAGGCTTGGCTTGATGGCTAGTTGCATCTCCCCAACCTAGAATTCTTCATGATTCACCATAGGCAACCATAATCAACCCTTGAAAATGCTAGATCTTGACTTAAAGTGAGCTTGAAGACCTACAAAAATGCTTTAATGTTGCTCCAAAGCTTCAACTCTACTTGCTTTTGAAACTTGAATGCTATTTTGAAAGCTTGCTTGAAGACTCTTGATGCTTGACTCCTGAAAAATGCTTGCTCAAAGTTAGAATCTATTGAAAATAGATTAGAAACTTGATTATATAGGAAATAACACCTAATTGACTGTTATTTGGACCTCAAAGGTCAAAATCCACCAAAAAATTGAATTAAATTTGTGAATTTCCTACTCAAATTTGAAAAAGTCCCCAAAATGAGACTCATTCACCACCCTTGGCGAATGGGTCCCACCTAAGAGGACTCATTAGCCCAAGGTGGAAAATGAGTCCCACCTTAGCTTTTTGAGGTGGGTTTTTAGGATTTTCGGTGATTTGAGTGATTTTATGGGAATTTTAAGTTAAATGAGCCAAGTCAGATAAAAAATAATGGGTCTTAGTGGCCTATAAATGGTGATTTTAAAGGGTAATTAATGCAAGGGTGCCAAAATAGGTCCAAATTAAGTGTGAAATTGCCCCTTTTTTCAAGAGCATATAATTTTGTACACTATGTTTAGCCCCTACTTTAGCGCGCATATGACTCTACGTGCATATGGAAGCTAAAGGAATCCAATAATAACTTCTATTTCATAAAAGGATACACATATAAGTTCAATCATGATATAGGAGAATGAAGCCCAAATTGTAATTATCTACAAAACAACAATGTTAGGAACCACATCTTGCAATAGGGATTCATTAATTGTCCAAAGATCCTCTTATCTATCTTCTTCTAGAAATAAAATTTGAGGGTAGATGTATGCGCCCCCTTGATTCCACTTGCTTTACGGAGGTGGAATCGAGGTAGGAGTCTAGCCATGTCGAATAAGGTAAGTCGTATCATAGGGAATTTCCAAGTACCATACCACATAGTGATAGACTATTGATGACGAAAGGAGTAGAATCACGATTCCAACGCAACAAACGGCATCGAAAATAAAGCTCACTAGCACCCGTTATGTTAATTTGAATGAAATGCACTTTTTAACCCTAATATATAGTAAAATCCCTAATTTTAACTTATATGAGAGAAAAAGTGAAGTAAAATTCTTACCATTTTTTCATTTACCTTTTTTTAGCTTGAAAGTGATTGAAGAGTAGTGAAAGATGCCTAGCAGACGAGATTACAGGCTTGTGAGACTAGACGTGCTACGGGACTAGGTCACACATGGTGAGCACCATCATGAGGTGAGTTGATTTTTCTACCTTAGCCTTGTCCTTACGCATTTATTTTATAGTTTTTACATATTTCTGGGTTAATTTAGGGCCTTGGAAATTTTCTTCACAAAGTGTCCCCTTGCTTTCAGAAAGTGTCCCTTTTGTTTGCAAAGTGTCCCACTTTTTCGCAAAGAGTCATGTTTCTTCACGAAGTGTGCTAAAAGGGGTCTAAAGTGTCTAGGACATCTAGGGAAGTACACTAGAACAAATTTAGTACACTTTTATGATTTTTGATGTAGAGATTTAAGAGTTTAGATTACTTATAGGACATATTTTACTTTTTTGTTAGGTCCCACCCGTTTGCGGTAGCATTTGGGTGGCCGATAGATTAGCCTTCTTCGAGATCTAGCCCCCACTCTTTAGTGGAGGATATAGAGCTTTTGCAGACCGTAAGACTATATTGGGAATACCTTATTCCCCCTATGAGGTAGGTACATGATCCGATTCTGATGGAACTTGTAGAGTGCTGGGATGCCGAAACATGTAGATTTCATCTACCCACTGGAGATATGACTATCATCTTGGAGGACATACACTGCATACTCTGAGTGCCGATTTGGGCTAAGCGAGTATGTTTCCATGCGGTGTGATCATTTCATGAGATGAAAGACGACATGTAGTATTGCCTTTGTGGACTAGCGCATGATGAGAGGGTGAGGCCACATATAGATCTTGCAATGCTATTGCATTCACGAGGCCAATTGGTTAGACAGATTATGATGCTAACAGTAGCACTAGTACTCATCCCTGATGGCTATGGAGCGCATTTGGAGGGAGGACTAGTACACCTGATATGAGGGATGGCAGAGCACAAAACAGTATACGCCTAGGGGCGTAGTATCCTAGGACACTTGTACTATGATCTTGGATGATTTGTCTTTTGGGATGTGGATAGTATGGTACACTATACACTTCTATAGGTTTGGTGCCTTGATAATATTACTTATACCAAACCTACCCACTTCTCATGTCTGAAAGCCTTATAGTATCCTCGCGCCTTCAATTATCCTCTATGCTAGTTTTGGTAGTATGGTGATTTGATAGACTGGAGGAGGATGAGATCCTTTGGAGACCTTATCAACTCATGCTTCAGTGGCCATATCACACTCAATAGATGAGGAGACTACAGCTAGACCGGTTCTTGATTAGTAGGCTTTACTATGTAGT